>VMYD01000068.1:3558343-4158343 GCA_007663325.1 Eucalyptus pauciflora | reverse complement strand
AGAAAAAGAACAAAAGTGTCAATTCTGAAATTAATTATATTCATGTACGCAATGTATCCATTTCATCCAAGACTGATGATCTTCTTTTGACTTGTTTCATCATTTTCTCATGGAAATGAGAAACTTCATTTGGCTTTCGAAAATGACATTTGACACCAATTATTATGAGAGGTGTCACATATCACACTTTGGAATCAAGATGATTTTCTTCACTCTTGGGAGATGTCATTACAATCGGCTAGGAAATGATCCTTTGCCCTCATGTCTATTTTGCTTCGGATGTATGTTCCCAAATCAACAGGCGAACTATCTCTGGAAATTGATGCATTATTTTCAAATGGCTCTCTGTTATGCTCTGAGACATGAAGTAAATAAGTTAGAAAAACAAACAAGAATAACCTAATGCATGCTTTTGGAAATTGCTTCGAAAATGATTTTCCTTTTTAAGGAATATTTTGGATGAGGAAGCATGAAGAAGCCCGGTCCTCAGATTTTCTCCATGGATGATATTTTCTTTTCATTGTTGGATATCGTCATCGGGCTGGTTTGGTGTACCCCATCATGTCCTTAAAACAAAACTTGTAATTTTATTGATATTTATCAATCAAATTACATTTATTGGAATGAAAAATGTGATGTTCAAGCACAGAAGAAATTGAAACCAATCCCTAAAGAACGAGAAAAATTCTCACGCAGGGGAAGGTACATGCCCCTAATTAAATGAGGAGATCGAACTACTTAGGACCACGAATCATGTGTACTTGGATTTTTCACCCTCATTGATCTTGTAATGCGAACCCTTCAGGTGAGATATTTTTCCCTCTAGATATGTCATTAGTCTCTTCATGATGACATTAAATTCGGCTATCTCGGGAAAATGAGACGATTCAAAAAGTCTTCTTGGCTCTCTCCTTGGAGTTGCAATTTCTCATCGAATATAGATCGCAGCACTATTGCTTGATGAGATTAGCTCTTTTTATTCATCATTTTAGCTCTTGATCATGAACAGATGGGTGAGCGAGATCGCCCCATAATCACCTAATTCAAATGAATGGGAACATGTAAGCATGAGGGTAAATAGAAAGTCAATCCATGACAATGATCTAATTGATTTTTCCATTTTTTTTTTATCTATTCATGAAAAGTTCGTACAAGAAGGGCATTTCCTAAAGAGAGTTGGAAAAACAGACACCCTAGTGAGATCAAATGTCCTAGGCATGAATTGCAGACAAATTCTCCAAAGTTTTTTGTTATTTTCCAAATGATTCATTGCATGGCAATTTCCTCATTTCATTTCTAATTGACAAATGAATTAAATCAATGATTGACCTAGATTGTCATGGACGAACCAAGAGTAGGACAAAGTAAGTAAATTGCATTAGTATAGGGATAGAAGACTTACTTCACCAAGATAAATCGACGGCAATCACATAGACATGCGCATGGAAAGTGGCTCGATTTCTGATCTATAAGGCTTATCAAGGTGAAGCCACAAGGATGATCAAACTAGCCACGGGCTTGTGGACTATGTCGGGTCCTCATGACTCCGGCTTGGTCAAAGAGCCGACCCGGGTCGCGGGCATGCGGACCGAGGTGGGTACTCTTGACACCATGAAAGAAATTTTGGGATTGAGATAGGCGACTCGTACCGCGAGCATGCGGTCGAAGTGGTATCCATCTCAACACCATCCTAAATGATCCTATGCGGCCCAGGTCCGGCGGCAGGTTGTGTGTGCAAAAGTGTAGTGCAAGATGCAAGGCATGCACAACAATTTAAATCAAACAGCACTTCAATAACTTGAATTTAAAACATTCATCGTCAACTCCACCCTGCAAGACAAGGGTTAACAATCACTACTCCCCTTATACCTCCCAATCTGCAAAAACATTTAACACCTAAATGTTAGGGACGTACCTGGAATCCTCGCTGCCAAACAAAAACATTTTTTTTTTCAAATTGAAGAGAAAATTGGCCTAAGTCCACTAAGAGTTTCAACTCAAGTCCCCAGTGGAGTCGCCAAGCTGTCGCGACCCATATTTTTCAGGTTTGCCACCTAAAACTAGGTTGATGAACTACTAAGCCTTTAAGCTTAGCTCGGGCTCTCCCAAGCCCATACCAATTCGCGACTTAGGTTTGAGTTCTTAACATGCAAATGATTTTCAATTAGGAGTCGCCACTAATCTATTTTTGGTGGGTCGATTAGAAACCCAAGTAAAGCAACGGGAGATTTACTTTACTCCTACGAACCAGAGACTATGGGTACGGGGACTTGGTTACACTAGATTTCTCTAATGCCCTTTCGGTACCATTCTTTAGAAAAAATGTTTGGCAAGCAGCTTGAATTGATTTTAAATTTATTTCTCTAACATGTGAGGTGATCATGCGGGTGCGCAATCCATCAATTTAACACCCAAGAAAGCAATGAATAAATTACAAACTTACCTCAAAGCAACGAAAGCATCTGCGTTGTTAGATCAAAATTCACATCAGCAATCCTAGATATGATTTCTAATTAACAAGCAATCACTCAATTTTTTTGTTTTCATTTATTCAATGAGAATCATGCGATGCAATGTTATTAATCTAACATGAGTTGATATGACATGGTAACATGACCTAAACTATATGACATGAGTAAAGGTAATTTCTAAAGAAATGCAATAATTAAATATGCAATCTAAATTAATCAAATAACCTAACTCTAATGACAGGCAACTTCTAATTAAATGAACCTAATAATAATCACTAAATGACATGCACTTCATGAACCTAATTCTATATGACTTGCACATGAATTTTCTATTCTAGAAAAATGCAACATATTCTAGAAATTGAAACTAATTTATCCTAAAACAAATTTGTATGAAATTCGAAATTAAGGAAAATGCAAAATATAATTATCTAGATTAAGATTCTATCTAGTTTATATTAAGGATCGGGTCAGACTAAATCCTAATTTAAACTAAGATATTATCTTAATCTAACAAGTTCTATCCTAAGATGCAAAAATAAATCTAAACTTAAAATAAAACACTTAATTTATTCTAAAATGCCATGACGTGCAAATAATGCATTAATTCCTAATTTTTTATGAAATTCGAAATTAAGATCAAACATGCAATTCAGATAATAAAAACTAACATCCTAAATGAATGCACTTTTTCTTTTTCTTTTTCATGACTCAAAATAAAACCCATATTCTAATCATGCAAGATAAAAAGACAAACCTAATCCTAAGTCAATTTTTTTTGGATTTTTTCCCTTTTACGAAAACAAGATCAACTCAAACCACACGATAGCAAATCAAGCAAGATAAGATCGATATCCGTAAAAAAAATTGACGAACCATATCTCGCGCATGAGATCGGGTTGGCCAAATTTAAACAAAATCACGAATCGAATCTCGGGCATGAGATCGGATTGGCGATTTTTCCGTGCAAGGGATTGCGAGTCGGATTTCGGGCGCGAAAATCGGACTGTCAATCCCTAATTTGAGGGACACTTTCATGTTGGAATCTCAATTATACCTTAAAGACTAATTCTAGAAAAAAACATCAAATAAATAAAAAAAATGTAAATAAAAGAAATAAAATAAAGTAAACAATAAAAGAAAACTACCTAAATTGATTTTCTTTTTCCTTTTTTTGTTTTGTCTTTTGTTTTTTTTCTTCTCTACCCACACACGGTTCGTGGATCTCCAAAGGCAGCTAGGTTCGGTCCGGCAAAAGGAGCTCCGGCAAAGGTGAGCCGGCGGCTGTGACAGCACGGGTGCTGGGTGTTACGACCACGGGGCTGATGAGCGACCAAGGCGAGGCGGTCTTCGGATCAGATCTGGCCCGGATCATTCGAGCTCGGACAGAGCAGCGTCGGGTCAGGAGGCTCGAGCAGCAGGGAGCGGAGCAGATGGCAGAATCGGTTCCGGACGGGCAGGGCCGGCGTTGGGCAGATCGGCGTCAGGCGTCGCGGCTTGGCTCGGCGACTCGGCTGTGCGGTGGCGCGGCAGCAGCGGGCTGGAAGCTCGGGTAGCAGTAGCGGGCGTTGCTTGGCAGAACGACGGCAGGCGACGACGTCACTCGGGCGTGTGGCGTTGCTGCTGGAATTGCAGATCTTGAGCTGATGCAGGTGGCTGGAACCGGGGCGGAGGCGCGCGGACGAAGTGGTGTCTTTCGGGCGCGGATCGGCAGCACTCGGGGCAGGCGGCGGCGTCGCAGCAGAGGCTGGCACAAGCGGAGGGAGCTAGCTCGCGATCTGCTGGGTCGCGGCGCGGCGGAGGCGGTGGTGCTCGCGGAGGTGGATTGGCGGACGGGTGTGAGCGTGGCGATGGCTGGTGGAGACCTCACGGAGAAGATGAACAGTGGATCTTCTTTTCCTTTTGCTTTTACCTCACGTACACTTGCTGCACCTTCTGCTCTCTGCAGAAGCTTTTCCTTTTGCTAGCCTTTTTCCCTTTTTTTTTTTAACCAAAAGAAATCCCCTTTTTACCTTCTGCAACACTTTTGCAGAAGGAAAAAGCAAAGTCCCCCCCTTACTCGGCCAACGAAGCTCCTTTTCTTTTGTTGTGCTTGATTTCTTTTTTTTCAATCAACCCCCCCGGACCTCCCGCACACATGGCTTTTTATAGAGAGAGGAATTGGATTTTCAAAATTTTCTCAAATCAACCTTCGCCAATCTTTTCACAAAATTTTCACCTATTGATAACGATCCAAGATTTCGATAAGATTACTCTTTAATTCCAAATCCTAGAAAGTCAAATCGCAATATTTCGTAATATCTATCCAAAAATTCATCACATCTCGGAAAAATTTCGAATTTCTAATTCCTCACAAGATAATTTATGATCATTTAAAAATAGGCTTAGCCAACTAATTTGAATCCATCCGCCACCGATTCAAAAAATGCAAATAAAAAATAAATGCAACCTAAATCTTTACGCTATGAAATTAATAAAATTAACCTCCTAATTTCCTATGCAAAAGATAAATTAATTAAATTGCCAAAATTTAGGTGTCAACAAATAGGAAGGAATTTTATTTGGTTGAACAATAAGGAGTTTGATAATGATATATACAACAAAATTGAAAATTTGTAAACAAGTAATTGTGTTAAAAAATTATTTATATAATAATCTTTCCTAGATTCTACTTGACAATTTATCCTTAAATTTGCTCAACAAACTAGGTTTCTAGGAAATTTCTTTTTTAGACAAAACTAATTTTTATGGAAGAAAAATCTAACAATGAATAAAGAAATGGTGTTTTTAATAATATATTTGAAATACCTACAATTACGAAAAACTGGACATGTGAAGTTCTTAATTATGTAACTAAGTCATACATTGAAATAAATTTGGGACTACCAATTAAATTGCAATTGAATGATTTGGAGCAATTCTATCTTTTTTAGTGAAGATTGGGTGAATTTTATAGGAGATGGATTTCTCCATCAACTTTATGCCGTGGGCCAGGTGAGGTTTGGTCATCACTCATCAAGAAGATGTGCGTAACCCCGGGAAATTAATGCAGGCTTTTTATGGTAAGAATTCACAGATTGCGGGAGTGGGGATAAACTTTGCTATCTGTGCTCTTTGAAGATACAAACTCCTGAAGAATCAGTCAGGAATCGGTTAAACAACCGAAACACCCAAATCACCACAAGATCACAAACAACATCAGCTGAATCATCCAATGCATCATTCTTGCAACAAAAATCTCTTGCAGCAGCCCACCCTGCGGCTGTACTATCACCACATGAATATGTCACAGTAATGAAGAATATCATTCCGATATTAAGGAATCCAGCAACAGTGAAAGGCTCCTACCAATCACACTAGATACTAAAGAAGATGACTGTCATGGGGTCGACCTTTTAGAAGAACAAAAAACAAGAAGAAGGGTGCATACAAACAGATACTAGCTATGGCAAAGTCAATGAGAATCCTCAGATCACCCACCAATATGTTGCCCTCAGACTGGATCTCCTTTGGACATGGATATGCCGGAAAAGACGCAGATAAGACGTGGTGACCATGGAATTGAATCATACCCAATCCAAATCTTAGCCTTTTTCTTAGTCAAGAGATGGAAATAAGAGAGCCTTTAAATCTTGCATTAAGGAAAAGGATGGCTTGAGACTTCACATGTGTTTAACAATTTCTAAGACTAACTTCTTACCCCAAGTTTGTTAGATTCATGTAAATAACTCTACTAAGATGTTTGCCCGATAACTATTGCTTTCTGAAGGATATTCAATCAGCGAGAAAGCATTTTCCTAATTAAATGAAGGGACACATAAAACAAATGAATTGTATATTTTGTTCTATATACAAGACACTAATACCAGCTCTGAGCTTCATTAAGGGTTCAGCAAAAAGAGAATAACAACCTATGTGAAACAGTTTAAAAAAGAAAGAAAGAAAAGAAAAGAACTCCAGAATTAGATACATCTCCACCTTTCTTTTGTCAGTTTTCGCAATACCATTAACCAGGCTCTGAACTAGAATAAAACGCAAAACAATATCTCTTCCTATACTCATGCACTTTCTGAAAGGATGAGAAAGATCTGCCGAAGTGATTCCGTTTTTAAATAGAACCTAAATGCAGATAATTCCTACTCATTTTAAGATAAGCAATTGAAAGCCTCTAATGCACGACTGCTAAACATGGGAGATAATACGGACGTTTTTCAATGACAAACCATTTGATGCGATAAAGTATAAGGAAGATTTATAAGGTATAATATGCAAGATGCAACCCCTAATCAGCATGTTCCCCGTAACATTTAAATGAGAAAATTTCCTAACGTGGAGAGCATAAACAAGGCTTATTATTTAGTGATGTGCATCGACATTTTTCATTTCCATAAATGGGCCAAGCAAGCGTTTTAGAAGTGAAGTCTCTTTCTCATTCTAATTACCTGTGAACATCTTGACCTAATTTACTCAGAGGTAAGTAACTGCAATCATTTCAAAATTTAAAACCTCACAATTTCAACACAAGGTCGTCAATCAATTGGACAACCATCAACTAAATTACCAAAATCCACAACTTCTTGTTAAAAAGCAAATAACCACCACTTCCCTATCAACTTGTGAAAATAAATGGAAATTCCCCCAAAATCTTGTTCACGTAGTCAGTAGTATGAGTTGCGTGAGACAACGAACCTCACCAGTACCCTTCTTGGCCTGTAGAGTGGCAACCATGTGTAAACACTTCTCAATATCAGGAATTTTTTGCCTGGCATTTAATATAAACATTGAATTAACAACCCAGTAAAAAGCAAATGAACAAGTATCATGCTGACAGAGTAACAATAACATACTAACAAAGAGATCAAGTTCTGTGGGAACAAAGAACCACGTGCACTCGGATCTATCAGGTCAATGTAAAGAGAAATTCATTGTGAGACATCAAGAGGTGCTGACCATCTGGATTTGTTTTAACTTTTTATTTTAGATTAGGTCACAATAACTGCAACAGTAAGCCAATTTCTCATCCTTTTTTAGGGGAAAAGTAAAGCTCACTCGAATTTGAGAAGAGGTTTAAGTTGAACTAGAAAAACAGAAACTAGATAAAAGAAATAAGGAGAAAGAAAACTGCAAGAGAGTGTAGCAACCTTCATAATTGAGGACATGCCCATTCCATTAATGAAAAATGTAAGATACTAAATAAACAATGCACTACGAAAGACAGAACTCAGAACCGACAAGCTTCTTGTTGTGTTACTTGTCTGTCTCAACCTAGTACATTTCTTTTTCTTGAAACTAAATATTCATCGTGATTAAGCCTTTGGTATCAATATCTCTGGTCATGTCTTTACACCTCTTAAGAATCAAGGAAAAAGTTGCACACTTAAATGCTTCAAAGTTCTTTACCCACACATGCACGTACGCCCACCTCCATGTTAACCATTGCGCAACATGTCAACACTGCATTGGTTATACTATACCGAAAAAACCAAAGAAAAAGAAGAGAAATAAACAAGGTCCAGTGCTAGAACAAGGGCCGACAGGAGGGATAATGTCTATGGTATTCAGCAGTACATTTGAATCCAGGTCTTTGTTTGTGATCACACGAAGAAAATGAACAACGAAATGTAACTCAACAGCGAATTCAACAGCAGATATAACGATACAAAAGAATCAGTCAATGAGAAATTATACACAAACATCTAAAGGGATGTCGATAATAACAAATCCCAAACTAGCATCGATAAAGTCAGGAAACCTTTGCCAGCAAAAATACGAATTAGAGAAAACCAGCGATTACGCCAAACTGACAGAGCAGAATACAACATCACAACTGAAGATCCCTTCGTTGAGCTAGGAGTTTCATCTCGACCAGCTTGTATTGCTGCAGCCTGCAAGCATCATCTCACCAATCACCACTACTACTCTTAAGACCCCCAAAAAAAAAATCCAAAATTTCAACAAACATCTCCTTCACCAGCACCTTCAGCCTAGCGGAAGCAAAAACCCCAAACTCAGGAACACATCGTAACCCCTCCCCGATCCGCCGTCACGACTACTGCCTGTCCCAGCTTCCGTCGCCGTCTCTTTTTCCTCCCTCTTTCTCTTCATTGTGGAAGGACGATGCAGAGATGGATCTCCGAATTGGGACTGCCCGGTGACTTGGGAAGTCCGAGTCTGATCCTCGTAGCAACTTGATAAAGCAACGGAGAGAGATCTCTCTCACTTTCGCTGCGTTTTCCTAGAAGTTACATGCGGCCTTCCATCAAGTGGAAAAACCATTCAGATTGACAAAATAATTGCTTCGAAGAGGAAACACGGGGAGAGAGAGAGAGAGAGAGAGAGAGAGAGATGGTGGCTTGGACGAGACGGGACGCGAAACGATCGGCGCAGGCGATGGCCGGGGGCGGCTCGACGACGAGGGGTGACGGCGACGGCGACGGCGAGGTGGCGGAGGCTTGCGGTGACCGGTTGGTGGAGGGGAGAGACTGAGGGAAGACTACTGGATTTTTCGTAGTCCGGATATTTTTTTGTTTATGGAAATTCGTCAAAAAAGTGAGGGCAGTTGGGTCATTTAGGGGGGTAACCGCGCCATGTACACACGGCGGGTGAACAGATTTACCAGAGTCGCGTGTTTGGAGTGCTTTGCGATAAGACAGGATTAAAACTAAAACTAGGTACTTTGCCCAAGCTTTACGCGAACATATGTTAATAAATGTACTTTAAATATGTTTATTTTCATTTTTATTTTATTAATGTTGATAATTTTGGATTGTGTATAACACTCTAGTTGTTATCCATTAGGTATAAAATTACCAAGTAAAATCATTTGTCAAATCAAATATGGAAAATACACATGAAAGTTTTAAGTCAAATTTAACTTTTCATAAAGGTGTAATAAAAAAAAAATTAAAATATTGAATATTGCTACTTTCTATAACAATTGGATTCTAATTTCAATTTAGAATATTTGGATTTTTTTATATTCAGTACCATATCTCCAAAGGACATTTTAATTCGACTTCAATAGTTGAGTTAAACCTCAAGACCATCTCAACTTGTTCCTTGTATAAAATTTCCTATGTGGCATCCAAGATTGAAATAAAAACCCATTAGAATAAGTCAATTTTGGATGGTTGATCGTCAAGACTGAAAAGCATCTAGCATTGGGTCTTTATCCCATGCTTGCAATCACTTTACATCTATTGCTAGCTATTAAGTGCTTGTTTTGTAAAAAGGAAAAAAGAAAGAGTAAAAGTCATCAAAAATCCTAAATTATATTTACTGTGATACATTTACCCTGAAATATATTTTTGTGACACTAGAAACCCTAAACTTGTACAATGAGACATTTATCCAAAACTTCTTTTGTGATATCAAAAATTCTAAATTTATATTCGTGTGATACATTCACCCTTAAAATTTGGCATCAATTTTGATGTCACAGAAAATAATTTGGGATAAATATGTCCAACAGACATAAGTTTGGGATTTTTGGTGTCAATGTATCACGTGGGTAAAGTTTGAGATTTTTTTTTTTTTTGACTTTTTACCTTTTATTTATTTTTTTTCTTCTCTACATGGGCCAAACAACGTAGATCTTCATACGTTGACAAGCAGTGATTCACCTTTGCTCTCACCAGGACGAAGGAGGTTTCTTTCATTTGCTTAGCACTGACTTATATGGAGCACAAGCTCCTGATTCAGACCTGTCTTACACACTCTAATCAATGTTTCTTAAGCATATCATGATTTCCGCTAGCGTTGTTCTTAAGCTGTAGAAAATCACCAGGATAGAGACCAAGGATTTAGAGCGACGATTCTCGTTCTTTGATTTTGGATGTATCCATCATTCCAAGGATATTAAACATGAGAAGTGATGAGATAATGTCGCGCTTTTCTAGCATCAGCAGCCCTTCTTCCCTCACCCCAAAAAAAGACTACCGGTAGCCCTTCGTCTCCAGAAAATGACTTATTTAGCTACATAAATTCCCATTCCTTTCCATGATATTTCTCTCTAAGAGTGCCGCAAGTATAGGGATTTGTCTTTTGATCATCAGGTACATATAGACTCTAATGAGAAATTGTTGTTTAAATTAATTCGTTTTCTTTCACGCGGGGTCTAGTTGTTTCCGTAATTGAAAATGTTGATAAGATGAATTTTGCTTATATCAAGAAAGAAATCAACAGTCTTGTAAAGAAAGCAAATGAATGATGGTTCCATCTCAATTGATGAAATTGTAAGAGGTACTCTTACAATATCTTACGGTGGTGTCAACAGGATCGTTTTAAGTACTCCTGTCATCCACCCTCCTCAGGTTCGTGACCTTATTGACTCAAGTAGAAATCCCATGATGCAACTTTTTCTCTCCAGTTTTTGTGACTGGGTTTGCTCTGTAATCAGCGGATGTCTAAAATTATAATTTCCTCTTTTTTACTTGGGGTCTTTTGGCGTTTTGTTAAGATCTGATATAATTTTTTTTCAAATGGCCCGCGATATTAGGTATACCCTAAAAAAATCAGTATCACGAATTCATTCTTATTCCTAACTTTCAATGTTATTCATTTTTAGGTATACCTGAGAAAACCGCGGAATGATAGAGCGGTTGCCGTTCCTTTTCATTTCTGCTCCTTCGGCAAGTCCTTTTAGTTGCGGCCTTATTTGATAATGAGCTGTGATTCTGACTCCAAACCACATCACATGGTAAAAGTGGAATTATATTCAAGAGAGGTATTATATTCAAATGAAATGCTCTATGAATTCTTTTAATAAACTGTCTTACCAGATAGACTCAAGATTTTGATATTGCTCTCTCAATGTTGATTTCAAAATAAACTTTGATATTCTAGAAAACTTGGGCAACACATGTCTACCGTCACCCACACACAAAATTTATGACGTTATGATGTCCTACATAAATATTGTAGTGTTATTATGCCTTCGTTAAGGTGGGCACTAAGTTTGAATTCCAACATTATGGGATTGTATATGTATAAATCAGACAATATATGTATTTTAACTCTTTTGAGCAGAGAGTCGTGTTTAATCCAAAGTATGGAAATAATCATTTGGTGAATTATGGGATCCCAAAAAAAAAAAATTATGGGATCCCAATTGAGATGCTTTTTCTAGGGCCTTTCCAGTTTTTTTGGACGAAGATAACTTATATTAGAAATTAAAACATCTTACAACCGCTAAGTACCGCATCTGCAAACACAAGGTCAAGAAGAGAAGCAGGGGGAAAAAGGTTCCAGTGACGGGCTTGGTCAGTACGGCCATGGGCCTTCGCAGCCCAGTCGGCAGCCAGATTTGTCTCTCTCCTGCAGTATCGAAGCAACAGATTAGGGCACGAACGAATCAGGGAGATGGCCTCCGCGAAGAGTGGACGCTCCTCCCATGGCGGCCGCCGGTTATTAGTCAAGACGTCCACCACAGTCCAGCAGTCCGATTCGATGACGATCCGAGCATGTTGAAGACCGAGCTGCAAGAGATGGCGGAGAGCACCAGTGAGAGCCTGGATTTCCGTCTGAAGTGCCGAAGTCGCCGGACAAGCATCGGTGAAAACCTTTGTAAGTTGACCCCTATGATCCCGACTAACACACGCCATTGTACCGATCAGGTCACCCTCCTTATAAGCGCCGTCGATATTGCATTTCAGCACCCCCTGTGGAGGAGGTTGCCAAACGCCTCCTGCGGACAAGGCATCGGATCGGCCCAGCTTGTCACCACGAGTAATCGCGTACCAGCTATGTCGGTGAGCAAACGCGTCTACGATGGCAAGGTGGGAACTCGGCTAATGATGACGGAAAATGAAATTATTTCGGCCGCGCCAAATGTTCCAGAGGAGGTGCGCAATAAGCTCGAACTCAGGTACGCCCCGCTTCCGCTTAGCCTGCTGTCTGATCCACTAAGTCATTCCATGGACTGGGGGGGGTAATATGTAGATGACCAATCTCAGGATGTTGCCATACCTTGGTTGTCCACGGGCAATGAAAGAACAGGTGTTCGAGTGTTTCCGGCGTGTGGTGATCGCACAATAAGCATGTAGGATCCTCGATGATGTGGCGTCGGGCTAGATTAGCTTTAGTCGCTATAGAGTTATGAAAAACAGACCAGAGAAACATATGGAGTTTAGGTTGTGTCTGCAAAGTCCAGATTCTAGTCCATAGTTGCCTGTCAAGATCAAAGGTGGCTGCTGCAGTGTGGCCGGTGTGGCAACGTTCTGTGGTTAGAATAGAGTGGTAGTGGCTCTTGACCGAATGATTGCCGTCTTTGGTGGCTGTCCAGATTAAGATATCTTCAGCAAAGGCAGGTCTGATGGGAGTGCGGATAATGAGCCGAGTGATGTCCTCATCATAGTGCTGTCGGATGAGAGGGATATTCCAAGAGTGGATTTGAGGGTCGATGAGGTCTACGACTCTTGCCGGTTCGTCACGAGCGAGAGGCCCCGATAAAGGTCCTATTGGTAACCAGCGATCCCGCCTCGTATGTATGTGTGTTCCATCTCCCACTGACCAGCACAAATTCGGTAATAAAGAATCACGTCCAACAATAAGACTTAGCCAACCCCATGAAGGTCGTCGTCCAGGTACCGCTTGCAGAAAATCAGTGTGAGGGAAGTAGATACCTTTAAGGACTTGACTGCATAGGGAGAGAGGGTTGTGGAGAATTCGCCAGGCCTGCTTACCCAATAAAGCGATGTTAGAGGCGAGCAAATCACGAAACCCCAAGCCGCCACAAAGTTTGCTGAATTGTAAGGAACGCCAGTTTTGCCAATGGATGCCGCCCCTACTAATATCTGTCTTCCACCAGAAATGAGCAATACGATGCTCAATGGCCTTACAAAGGGAATGAGGGAGCTTGAAAACCGACATGGCATACTGAGGAATGGCCTGCACCACGGATTTGATAAGGATCTCTTTACCGCCTTTAGATAATAGCCGTTCTTTCCACCCTTCTAGCTTAGTATTGACCCTGGCCAAAATCCATGAAAACATATCTCTTTTCGATCTACCCCAGTCAGAAGGTATACCTAAGTACTTGACATACCTATGAAGAAGTGGTACTCGAAGTTCCCGAGCCAAATTCTGCTGCAGAGTGATAGGACAAGCAGTGCTACAATACAAGCCGGATTTATTTCTATTGATCTCCTGGCCAGAAGCTAGACAATATTGATTCAGGATATTTGATAAGTTCTGACACTCAGTAATCGTCACCTCAAGAAAAAAGACAAAGTCATCAGCGAAAAATAAATGGGAAAGAGTCGGACAGTGCCTAGTAAGGCGGATCCCTTTCAAAGTGCCAGTATGAATCGCCTGGGTAATCAAGTTGGAGAGAGCATTTGCAATTAGCACAAAGAGATAGGGTGACAGAGGATCACCTTGTCGAAGTCCCCGTGAGGGCTGTATGGAAGGCAACTACTCACCGTTAAACCGCACACTGAGTGACGGTGAGGTAATGCACTGCATGACCCAATGGACCCAATGATGGTGAAAGCCCAACCTGATCATGTAATCTTGCAAAAAATCCCATTCCACTCGATCATAAGCCTTATGCATATCAGTCTTGAATATCATCTTGTGCTGGCGCTTCCATTTCCGTGTCCGAAATTGGTGCAGAACCTCTTGGACAATGAGGATATTATCCTGAATCTGGCGTCCACTGACAAAGGCCGCCTGTTCTGGAGCAATAAGACTCGGTAGCCATGGTTTCAATCGATTGGCAAGAACCTTGGAAATGATTTTATATGCAAAGTTGCACAGACTAATCGGGCGATACTGATCAAGACGTTCCGGATGATTGGTTTTAGGGATCAAGACGATGCTTGTGCAATTCAGATTAAGGGGTAATACTCCAGAAGTAAAAAAGTCGTCCACCAACTTAAGAAGGTCGTTCTTTATGACATCCCAATGTGTCTGGTAGAAAAACCCACCAAGGCCATCCGATCCAGGTGCCTTAGAAATTCCCAGTTGGAACGTAGCCTGACGGACTTCTTCCATAGTGACTGAAGCTATGAGGTGAGAGTTCATACCTGGGGTGACAAGGGAAGTGCAATGAGCCAAGACTGGGCCATAGTTGCGAGGTCCCCCCATCGTATATAAATCTGAGAAAAAAGCATGGGTCATCTCCTTGAGGATCTGCGGGTCGCGCTCCCAATCTTGGTCTCTAGTCTGCAACATGGTGATGCGATTCCTTTGGCGTCGTTGGATGGTGCGTGGAAGAACTTCGTGTTCTTGTCCCCCCATTTCAACCAGTGGATACGAGATCGCATAGCCCAGAATAGCTCTTCCTGACGCCACAAATCGCGAATTTTAGTCCTGAGAGTGGAGGCGACCTCGGCCTCATTTGAAGTAGGAGAAGCATTGTTCGTTAATTCTTGTAGTTGTTGATGTAATAAGGTGATCCTGCGGTGGCCATGCTTGAACTTGGCCCGACTCCATTGCTGTAAAGCCTGAGTGACAGCCTTAAGTTTTAGGACGAAGCTAAGGTCACCAGTGTAGTTAGAATTCCAGGTTCTACTAATAAGCCCTTGACACTGAGGATCCTGATTCCAAAAGGCCTCAAAAACAAGAGGCCGGGTGTTGTTGCGAGGCCGATTAGCAGTGCTAAGGAGAATGGGACTATGATTAGATCCCACCGCGGGTAATGCTAGGACGTCAGCATCAGGATACATAACACGCCAAGTAGACGTACAGAAAACCTTATCAAGTCGCTCTTTAACTAGTGCATCTCCCACTCGATTATTGGACCAGGTAAATCTGCAACCCTTACTCTCCACCTCCATGAGAGAACAATCACTGATGAAACTGCAAAAGGAAGATAGGCGAAATGGAGCCACCGGTCGCTGACCAACTTTTTCCCATGGGTAGATGATATCATTAAAGTCCCATGCGCATACCCATGGCCATGTATTGGCAACACTGAGCAGTCGTAATTCTTTCCAAAGAGACTGCCTCTCGTGATATGAGTACGGGGCATGGACACAAGTCAGACGCACATTTCTATCGTTAGTCAAGTCCTTGCAAAGAAGGTCAAAGTAATCGTCAGAAGCATGAAGGATATCAACCGACACACTGGGTTGCCACAGAAGTGCAAGACCCCCTTTAAGACCAACTGGGTTGCGAACAAAAACAAATGGAAAGCTTAACCTGTGTTGCAACCGGGTAAGAACCGGATCAAAATTCTTAGTCTCCATGAAGAAGACCAAGTCGGGCTTTTCCTTGGCCACTAAGGCCTTAAGAGCCTGAACTGTCAGGGGATTGCCCAGACCCTGACAGTTCCAACATAGGAGTTTCATTTGTGGGGGGGTGGCTGTTGAGGGCCAGCCACCGAAGCCCAGGGGGCCATATCTGCCGCCACCAACACTAGAGCATCCATGAGAAGGTTGTCGTCGATTTCGGAAATGCTTGAGGGCCGTGTGTCATAGGGGGAAAATCTGCATTGTTTTTTGGATGTGCCTCCTATGTTTACATTTCTAGTAGACTTCCGTAGGGCTGGTTGGGCAATATCCATGTACTCCTTAGTTACATCCTTGAGTTTCATTGAAACAGGAACCATGTCAGTGGTTGGGCGCTGCACCGGAGCAACTGTGGGCAAGTGTAGAGAATGGGGAAGGCTCATGGGAGGCTGTCGAGTGGGCTGAACAGGCGGTAGTAGCAAGGGCAGTGAGGGTGGCACAGCAGGGGGAGTCTCAGGGATCGTCTCCTCCACATCCAGAGCCGCGTCCTGAGGGCCATAAAACACCTTTCAATATGGACTATGTTCCCGAACTTCGGCGCGCATCCACTGGCCAAAGGCCATCTTATTGTTACCTGCAAGCTGCGCCTCATCATAAGGGATCTCCTGACAATGTGCGGCATAATGGCCAATCCTCCCGCAGGAATAATAGAAATAGGGCAGCCGTTCATATCTGAAATCAAGCCAAAAGGTCTTCCCCTCTATCCGAACAAGTTTCCCCATTTGTAATGGTCGGCTCAAGTCGAGCTCAATTCTGAGTCTGCCATTTGTAATTTCAGAACCTGCTGTGATAGGAGGATCGATGGCCACTACCAAACCAAGCTGCTAGACTGCCCTGCGCAGAAGGGATTCTGTGCTCCACTCAAGAGGTAAGCCGACGATATGAACCCAAAAAGCACACCGTGTAAAATCATAGCAATGCAAAGACGTGTTAGGCAGCCATTGTTTAAAGAAAACCAGGTTTCTAGAGAAGAGTTAGGGCCCGCCATCTGCAATGCGCTGTTTCTCAGTGTGAAGCTGAAAATTGGCAATATACAAGCCATCCTCCCTCTGGGATATGTCAACCCGCTCAGTTCTCCATGCTCTGCGCATTGTATTTTGAAAAGCCTGTAGGTTCACTGAAGGATTTGAATAGATAGTGCCGATTAATGTATGGCGACACTCTCGCAGACGTGCCGGGGGAGGAGGGTCCTCCCAAATTTCAATTTCCTTTTCTGTGTGTAATCTGCCAAGCCGATGACACAGGGCTGCGAGGCGTGAAGACTCCTCTGTTTCGTGCTCTGCCATATTGTGAAATACAAACTCTAGCTAGTAGGACACTATGAGCAGGAAGGAATAACGCAATTGACCCATCAGCAACAGGATAAAGAAAGCACCAGCGGAATGAGCAGAAAAGGCACTAGACTAAGAGATAGTCGCAATTGAACCATTTGGTGAAAGAAAAGTCTAACTAACATAATTGTGAAAACAGAAAGGCCGTGCGAACACCCCTACCAGAGCAATCAGCAAACAGGGCAAGAGAATCGGCATATATAGGACCAGAGCAACACATTACCGGCTGTCCCATGTGCGGCAAGGGTGAATCGGGAACATGCACGAAGAAAAAAGCGGTGGGCTTGAGCGAAGACGGTCCTTCAAAAAGGAGGAAACACCCTGTGACAGCGACCCCGGAAGGAGAGCAAACCCGTCGTCTTCAAGCGAAGGATGAAATTGGGGTGAATGAAGTAGTTGGGGAAGCGAGAACCAGTGAGCAAAGAAGGAAGTGGAGTGGGTTTCCCACCCTTCGTGGAAATAAATGTAGGCTTTTACTGTGAGAATGCATACATGGGACAAACTTTCTAATTACTTGGCCTATTTGTGCTCCTTGAAGATGCTTGCGCCACAAAAATCCGCATTTCTCATCTTAATTTTGCGATGAGCTTCATCCATTTCAGAAGCAGTAAGATGAGTCCATATAATCATGCCAAAGCACAAGGGTCCTATTTTTACGATGTCTAGTATCAATTATGAGGTAGCTATTCCTAAAGATGGATGTGGCTCACATTATAACAAGCATAATCTTCTCTGAAATGATGAAGGTATGAGGTAGCTATTCCTAAAAATGGATCAATTCCATTATGGGGCTCACGTTATAACTAGTATAATCTTCTCTGAAAAGATGAAGTTATGAGGTAGCTATTCCTAAAAATGGATCAATTTCTTGGGTTGGATCGTTTCGTGCAATTCATGGAACGATACGTTGGAGAGACACCGCCACTCTCTCTCCCTCCCGTTCTCTCTAGATATCTCCCCTCTACTTGAAGAATATTCAAACTTGGCAGCCAACAAGTTGGAAAGCTGGCAGGAGGCAAGTTGGCGCGTAATAAATCCACCGACTTTAGCAGAAGTGCTCCATTTTTGGGCGTGGATCAGGAGGTTCCACCAGAGAGAAAGTCAGGTTTGGGGGTGTGCGTGTGTGACGTGCGGAATAGAGGGGAGAGAGGAAAATATGTGTGCGCATTGCAGGTCACCATTAGAAAGAAGCGTGAGGCTGTGAGAAGTGTTAAGCGTTTGTTCTTGTAACAATTAAAGAATGTGGCGTCGACTATATGTCCTTGTAATACTAAGATAGTGTTTATTGTAGTCACGCTTCCGTAACTCTACATGATAGCGGTTCTTTCCAACAAGGGGCTACAACCATGGCAAGAGCATCCTCGTTTATGTCGGCTTGGGTGGTCAAATGATCTATTTGAGCTTGAAAGGATACAATATCTCTTTTGTTATGAACTCCAAGGAGTTGGCTCCGCTAGATAAGATAATGGATATCACGTCAATGGGGTTAGTATGTTAATTTTCAAATCGGTCATGTATGTCGTAAAGTTTTTCTTTATTTATATTAAGCTTGACATAATTGAGATAATCTTGTTCGGCTCACTGAGACAATAGGTATTAATACCACATTGATTTTTTGTTTTACTTTTATATATGATGCAAAAACATTAAAGAAATAGGTAAGATTTCGAAAATTAAATTAAATTATAAGTGACAATAAAAGAAATGAAGACTAAATGAAAGACATGATACAATCAAGTCCTGCCAATGACTAATTAGCTAGAATTGTTAATGCGGCATGTGTGAATTCGACGTGTTGTTCTTTTAAACAGTTTTGAGCAAATGTGGCACTAACATTGGCACCACATTTAAAAAGTCAACTATACAAAAAAAAAGTAACAAAAGTAACAAAAAAGCCAAAATCTAGAGGAAAAAAACAAAAATCAACTGAACAGGGAGGGAGGGGTTTGGCGTGGATGGGGATCCACTGTTGATGTCGATTGGGATTACTGCCATCGGCTGATGTTGCCGGAGAGCGAAGCCCTCAACCCACGTAGGACTCCGAGGGTCGAGCAATCCTCCAGCGGTGGTGGCTAGAGGTGGAGTTGCAAGCCCTTGCCTTTAGCCGGCAAGGATTGCTTAACCCAACATCATCTCTTTCTCTCTTTGATTTTTACTTTTTTTTTAAAAAAAATTACGGCCTTCTGTTTTCAAATTATATAATTATTTTGGGTTTATGGGTTTTCTTTATTTCTTTTTGTTGTATTTAGAAATTTGAGTTTTATCGACATGAAAAATACATTAGCACCATATCTGTCATCCGTGCCCCATATGCTAACAAAAGACACACCAAATTCCCAATGGCCACATAAATCAAAATGATTGAGGTGTCATCTAAAGGAGTTAATTGTAATAATTTCAAAACATTTAGAATTAGGCTCTATTTTTTTAAACTTCTAAAATTTGATACAGATTGAGATACGCGTTTAGAACTATTGATTCAATTTTTTCAAGAATCCATTAAAAGGGATTAAAAAATAAGAATGAGAGTATGTAAAACAAAATCAAAGGGCACTTGCTTAAATTCCCTGCTCTCACTACTTCCCCTTTCGAAAAAAACCCTTCTTCCATTTTCTTTTTTAATAAAGATTTTCTATCCCTCCAGGAAACATTCAAAAACGAAACGGGTTGGGCTCGCGTCAAGCCCATTATGGGTGGTCCGGGTCAATGCCCAACCCACTGAAAACTCTCTCAATTTTACATTTTTTGTGCAATTGACGAATATTTAACCTCTCTGCTCTTTCTTCACCTTCTTTGCAGATTGAGTACCATTTTGGGTGCTGGTATTCATCACAAAATTAACTGTTGTCCCCTTATATTTTCACTTTTTATGGAAAAAAAAAAAACTCAAATGCTTGGTGAAAGAAACCAACGAAGCAATGCCAAGTGCGGCCCTTTAATAACTTTTTCTTTCCCTAGACAAAACAGAGCAGTGGACGTACTTTGAAAAGCGGCTTTAAATGGAGCAAAGTACCACCAAAAGTAAGGAGAACACTTGTTAGAGTACCCTTGTGCCGTTCGACTTGGGGGAATATCCCATGCAAAGACCTTTAATCTAAAATGATTTAGCAAAATACAAATATTATTTGGTAAACTAAAATTGAAAAGATACCTTATGATGCAACTTAGGGAAAATGCTGTTTAGTAAATACATATATATGGAAAGTCATTTCATGTGCCAATTTTAAAATTTTGCAACTTTAATCTGTATAAAATCAAAAACAAAAATTAATGACCTTAACTTTTATATATTTTTTCAAGTTGAAAATAATGTATAAGAGACATATTAATAAAATTTTAAATAAAAAAATCACATCAAACTAAATTAAAAATATAGTAATTTCATTATAATAAACATGGCAACATATGTCCGAAAGAAATAAATAAGTTATCGTGCACAAAAGACCAGTTTCATTATTATATGTTCCTTCTGCAAAAATATCAACTGGTTTGGATGAAAGATTTACACCACCTAGCTCAAAAGTATCTGGAGGGGTGAAGCGTATCGTGTAACTAATGTTCTGCAAGGGAACGTGGGTGCTGTCCAGCTGAACTGCATTATCTGCTCGATTTGCTTTAAGCATGTAACTGTCATTATAAAGATGAAAGGGTAAATTGAAACGTTTATCACCCACAAATAGTGGAGAAGAATAACCAAAAGCTATCTGCCCCTTCGTAAACTTGATTGACATGTCAAATCTCATATCCGATGAGTACGATTTCGGATATGTCTTTCCCTTATGCTTCCCAGTCATTGACTCACAAGGTTTCCTAGCCCCCTTCACTCCATACTCGTACTTGACACCTGGTAATGCATCATTGTGACCCCAAAATTTGATCTTATCAAAATAACCGGAATCCTTTACAGTTTCATTGCTCCACATCCATCCTACAACTGGATACCGGTTTATAACAGAAAAAGTGGCAGGGAATCTCCAGCACAACGTTATCGAGCAATTTCCCGCAAAAGCATCAGTCAAAGGCATTGAAAAGTTCAAGATTCGGCAAGCAACAGCACACCACCTATTGGCCTTCGAATCCCATCCTCCTTCACCGATTAGGGTAGTGCTAGGATCGAAATTATAGTATAGCCATAATAAACGTTGGTGACATTTTGAAACTTCAATAACAATTGCGTCTTACCCTCTTCCAAACATCGAATCGTAGTGAAGCTCTTGGCCTTGGGTAAAAACCCGACATCTGTGCCAAGAGGGTTGCACTTACCACCGCGACAAACACTCCTGTATTCCAAGTCAAAGGCTGAATTCCACTTCAAGGTCGAGCACAAACATTGCCCCAGTTTCTCACTAGACAAATTATCTCCTCCACCATCATCAAATTTATCAAAAGACCCACTCCCTCCCTTCTTCTCTATCAAACTATACTCATAATCGACACTTCCACTACTCAAAGCCAGTACAGATACAGTCCCAAAATGATCTGCACCACCAGCACCATCACCACTGTCCAAGCTCTCCAAATCCCCACTAACAAAACTACTGTTAATACTCTATTTCAGTGGATAATTCAGCTTGAAAACGGCATGGAAACTACGGTTGAAAAACACGCCAGATCCGACCATGCAAAGCTTACTTGAAGATTGAGACCAGTACCCGTTAAGCCTGAACTTCACCGTACCCCGCCTGACGGGGATTCTCGGCCCGCAGACGTGAAATTCGCGCAATCTCCAGTTCTTTGGCTTCCCAAAGATCGCACTCACATTGGGGTCCGCGAACTCCAGCGCCCCATGCAAACTGATCACGTCCTTGGACTCGGTCCCGTGCATCACCATGGGAGTGAACGACACCGCCCTCTTCAGATCATGGCCGGACTCCGCCCCCCTCCACCGGCCACCATCGGCTGAGAAGAACCCGTCGTAGAATTGGAGGAGCTCGGCGTACAAGCTTGCCGATTCAAAGGTGATTTTGTGCTGCCAGGGGACCACGCCGCCGCAATGCTCGTCGTAATAGGAGTCGAAGTCGCGATAGTGGATTTTCGTCGTGGATGCGACAACACCCAGGAAGCCGACGGCCGCAAAGAGGAGGAGGGCGACGGAAGAGGATGTGGGTTCCATTGGGTTTCAGCTGGAGAACGGAACGACATAAATGGGTATTGGCTAGAGGGACGGCGATGGAATCGAAGCTTCCAACCTTACCCAACTGCCCTGCTACGAGCGCGACGCAAGCACAAGAGCAGAACGGTGGGAGGGGATCTTTGAGGTTGGGATGGCTGATCTTGGATGGACATCGGAGAGCAGCTCGCGAAGAGACGGTGAGGAACGACGAAGAGAGGCATGAGAGTGTAAAGGAGGCGTGAGAGTGCAGAGGAAGCGTGAGGCTACAGTAAGGAAGAGGAGGATTATTAGGGTTTTCTATTTAGAAAAGGGCAAAAACGGATTTTGGTTAATAAATGAGGACAAATGGGCAACTAACATATTTTCGTTAAACAAAGGAAGTTGCATTCCAAAAATGCTACTTCTCAAATGCACCTCTGCCCCTCCATTCCCCTAAAGGCCTTTGAAGCTCCTTGGAGATGCAATTGCATCTTCCCAAAGTCCTCAAAAAATTAAACCAAACACCACCTGCATTTGCCCAAACCCCTTTAAAGCCCCAAAGCCCATTCTAAATGCTGAACCAAACGGGGTCGTAATTGGGATAATTCTCTGGCCTAAACCTTCCAATAACTTTTCGATAGAATTCATTATGTCAATTTTGATCGAAAATCACTAGTAAAAATGCTAACTCTCCTACATAGTATGATTGACATTGATGTAAATAATTTTTGTAATTTTTTTATACTTATGAATATTTTCTATCTTTCTTTCCTTTTTAATTTTTTTCCCTCTTTCCCTTGGCGAAGCCTTGGTGATAACCAGTAGAGGTCATCAATCCAAATCTAGCAAGGGTGTCAATTAGGAAGAGGATAGGGAGTCGTGGCCTTAGGCGATGGCAGGCAAATTGGCGACTGGCAGAGGGGAAAAAAAAAAGAAGAGGAGTAAAGGAAAGGGAAATAGAAAATAGAAAGAAAATTTTAAGAAATTGCAAACATTGTCCATATTAGTATCAATCGAAATAAAGAGGAGAGCTAGTGCTGACTGAATTGCCACGTTAGTGATTTCCAACTGAAATTAGCTGTATGGACTCCACTGAAAAATTGTCAAAAAAGGTTTGAGACTAAATTGTCCAAACTCTTAGAATTTGTTGCTATACAAATAATATATGACTTTTTGAATAATTTTCCTCATCATAACCTTGATCATGTTGCACTTTCAGAGTCACTTTGCAAAATATTGCTATTTTGTGCTTTAAGCATCATAATTTGTAGCATTTGTAAAAATGACAATGAACATAAGGTGACACTTTAAAGCATCGGTAGATGTCATAAAAGTGCCTCCAAAAGCTTGTTTGATTATACATACAACTTCAGCCAATGCTCTCGTGCATGAAGCACAAAAAGATGGTGGTTACTTAGGGCCTGTTTGGTAACACTCTCGAGAATAACTAATTATGTTCTTTTGTTCCCAATAACAAAAAAAGAACATAAATCTGTTTGGTAAATTTTTTGTTCTTGGAGACAAAAATCCGTTTTTTTGTTCTCGAGAATGGATTTGGAATAGAATCAAGAAATAGAAAAAAGTAGTTTCTTGTTCCCGGGAACAATTTCAAGAATTAAGCCCAACTTTTTCTTTTCTTTCTTTTCATTTCTTTCTCTCTCTTTTTTCCTTCTTTTCTCCTTCTCTCTTCTTCTTCTTCTTCTTCCTCCTAGTTGGTCACCGGCCACTGCCGACTGCCATTGCCACCGTCGGCGGTGGCCGGCGACCGACCACAAAGAAGGAGGAAAAAGAAGAGAAAAGGAAAAAAGAAAAAAGAAAAAAGAGAAAAGAGAAAAATAAGAAAAATATAGTAAAAGTATTAAAAATTAAAAGAAATAAAAAAAATTAAAAAATCCTACCAAACGCATTTCTATCCCAAGAATAGAAATTTTGAACTGTTATCAAGCATCTTAAGAAACTTAGAAATTGTTCCTAGGAACATAATAAAAAATATATTTTTGAGCAAAAATTATTCTCGAAAATAGAATGGTTACCAAATGCATCCTACATAGAATAAATGGAGTCGATGGCTGCACAATGCTAGACTGCTTAGTCTTCTTCTTCTTCTTCCTTCTTTTTTTGCAAAAATTGTTCTCGAGAATAGAATGGTTACCAAATGCGCCCTACATAGAATAAATGGAGTTGATGGCTGCACAATGCTAGATTGCTTAGTCTTCTTCTTCTTCTTCTTCCTTCTTATTTTTTTTTTTTTTGACAAAGTGAGAACACTTAATAAGTTAGTTAATAATTTAAAGCCGATAGAAACATAACTTTCTCCTATTTGCTCTCAACAAAAGTATTCCATCTTCCCCCCATTTCCTATTTTCTCTCATCCTTGGCATAGTATGGTGCAGATCTTTGGATTACAAATGTAAATGCAAGATGTTAAAATATATATGTGAAGGTATAGAAGTAAATTTGAGGTGGACACCAAAATTTGAAGTTTATTTTATATATATAGACACACGGTAAGCGTGGATAAGCATAGCAGGGAATTTTCAGTAAGTACGGATAACCCCATCAGCATATTTTCATTATTCAAGGAAGTGATCTTCAGCTGAAGCAACTAGGGGAAGTCGTCCCTTTCCACATCAACCCAATTAACGTCATTTTTAATTTTACAAAGCTCTTCAACTTCAAGATTACAAAAAGAAATGGAGCGAATCAGTCGTCCTCATAATTTTCATGTGAAAAAGTAACTGAACATCTTATTTGGTAATGGGTACAACGGTTTTTGTTTTTTTTTTTGGTCGGAGTACAACGGGGAATCAAATAGCCCATTTTTGCAAACTTAATCTACAGATATTGCCAATCATATAAAATCTAGAAGTATGGCAAAAAAAATGCTCCTCATCCAAATGTCCTAGTTATCCTCTCTTGATACTTTCTTTTCATTTCATGAATTTCAGTCATGCCATCCTCTTATAAAAAGATGAGCATAACATTGTAAAGAAGATCAGTGGTGTCACGAACGAAATACAAGTTGCTTACAATATTAGAGACATAATCATGAGAACGCAAATGTTATGACAAGTACTAGTAATAATAGTCACTGGGTAAGCATGAATGTACCTCATTATTGGCAAAAAGAAGAAGATTTCCTCAAACGCCCTCCTGTCAAAGAAAAATCGACATTGATGCAAACTATAACCTAGAAAAACACACTATATAAGCATCAAGAAAGTGAACGCAATTCCAAAGCATTTCTTATTATTTATCAAACTAGCAAGACGAACTATGATGAACCACCAGTGTTTGAAGAGGGTCTTTTCTCTGTAGAATAATACCATAGTGGAATTTTTTTATCTATTGCACATGTTGAAGGTGTCAACCGTCAAGTTTATCTAAAACATAACAAAGTGTTGATAACTTGGTCCAAAAAGGGCAATAGATTTTATAGATTTGAGCATGTCAAAGCTTTCATGTGCATTTTTTAAGCATTTTTTTTTGTTTGTATTAAAAGGGACTCAAGCGGAATACAAAAATTCGACATCGTAAATCTACTATCCCTATTATATCACCTAATTTAAGTAATTTCAAATATAAACATAATATCACCTCAATGGTTAAGATTAGCACTAGCAGTAGGAGCAAATTCATGTACAGAGCTGGAAAACAAAATACCTCTACCAATGCAACACGAACTTGTTTCGTTTACTCTTCTCCATTCCATTAGACGAAGACAACAGAAATGTTTAAATGATAGAATCAAGTTCTTCTTCAGAACAAGACTCGGATTTTAATGGGCAACGAGCCAAAACATTCGATTGCTCTCCAACGAGAGAGATACTTTCTTTGCTCTACTTGTCTGCCATTGCGCTGGATCCCCGATGTTGTCCTCGATTCAGCAGAGAAGAAATCTTAGGGAACGAGCACGCCACAGTTATCCAAACCCAACAAGCCAATTCTTTGAACCTTGTAATGGATCGAATTATCAAAACATTTTCCCTAACGAGTTGAAGAACCATAATAAATGGGCAGGCATTTGACTCCTGCTCATGCTTGAAGACACTTCCGTAGGAGTACAGGTAAGCACTTTTATAGGTCACCCATCCCGTAGTACCCTCACCCGCTTAACATAAGATGTTAAGATCACAACTTATCCCAAAACATAGTAGAGTCATTGACAATAATGTCATATCCAATAATGAAGTGAAGGTCAAATTCTAATTGACAAAATTATATTTAAGATATTATTGAAATCACCTCAAGTAGAAAATAAGCTTGGGCCTTTGTCTATGATATAAATATCTTTGCTATATAAACCTAGAGCATTGCTATATGTACAAAATAGTCAGTATACTTCCATACAGAATGAAAAGATAGTAATCTATAAACATGCCATTTTCTATTTAAAAGTTTTACCTTTCTAGTTCATAGACCTAGAAGACATGTAATATAGTTGGCCGCATGTCAATTATCAGATGGAATCATGTCTTTGTAAGAATACTTTTGTACCTCTAACACCTATCTCATATAACAAGATGAGTTCCCCTGCCTAAAATACTCTTAATTAGGGGTACTAAAAAAAATATCACCCATGAAGGAAATTATGTAAATTTAGAAATACAAATATCAAATAGCATTATTAAAATGAATAATCATAAACTTTTCTATAGTTGCTTTCTCTTCTCTTCGTCATGAGAAAATCCACTTGAGTAATCAAACCAAAAACTCATAATATACCTAAAAAATTCATGAAGTATGATCAAATAAGATGTGAGCCAAACATTTCAGTGGATGACTCAATTATAGGATCATGCCGGTGCTTGTACTAAACACCATACTAAAATCGAACCTTGACAGAATGCTCAATCTCCATACATACCCATGTCTCAACCGTTGTTCTTTCAACAATTTATTCCTACATGAGTTCACAGTTTCTTATAGTTTGGTTTTCTTTATAAAAAGAAGAAGAAAAGAAACAGAAAGGTGATTAACTCGATGATTTTGTCACAGATACTTACATCTTGGGCGAGTAAAGAGCCAAGAAGGCAAAATACCAAATAAAACACCTTATACTTCAGCTTTTTGGCCATTCATTATTATATCATCTCGTGAAATTTCTTTACTAAGCTTCACCAAAAAAAAAGAAAAAAGAAAAAAAGAAAAAACCTTCCGGAAAAGGCATGAGGGGTTTGAGCTAGTCTCACCCTTCCCTCCATCTGTTTTGATTTTCTCTGAGTTTTTTTTTTGTACTTTTCCTCTTTTTTCTCTCCCGATCTAGATTTGGGAGCTGTGTTCTCCCAATCTAGTTCTAGATTTAAGAGTTTGAACTCTCCAAATCTCGTTCTAGATGTAAGAGTTCTTCTCTCCCAATTTAGATATGTGAGTTTAATAATGTTTTTGGGGATTCGATACTCCTATGCTCTGTCCATATACAAGTCATCTGATTAAGCTAATTATGAGTACTGAAAATAAGTACTTCAGGAAACATAAAGCTAAGGTTAGTACATTAAGCTATTGAATGCCTAAGCGGAATACGACTATCAACGAGAAAAAAGTTTGCCCATTAAGCAACTTTAAGTTGCTCACATACGTCCCCAACGGTTATACCTAAAAACACTTCAAGACTCTGCAAAAATAGATGAAGAAAGCTTATAATTATTCCTGGAGAAGCAGAATTTCAATTTTAAGAATGGGAATACTTAAAAATTGCAACTATAACCATGGGCATCAAATATGGAGTAAAGCAAAATGTAATCTTTGATTGTGCAGCATAAGGTAATTCTTGCTCAATCTCTGGAACTATAGAAAACAAAGATGATACAAAAGGGAGCAACCGAGGTAATTGCATTTGCCTTGTTGAATTCATCGAAGAGTCAGAGTCATCAAATTCCCAGACCCAACTCAAAACATCAAAGGAAAAAGATATATAAAAGGACATGTCATCAGCACAACAAATAAGAATTCAAGAATGTAAATGCCCTGTTAGGCAAATTGCAACATCTTCCACAACTGTGTTTGGCAGTTGAAGATGGGAGAGAATGAACAAAAAGCAAACAAACAGAGAAGAAAAATGTAATTTTACTCTCTTTTGGAGATGAACATTGAAGAGAGATGATGTAGAGGAAAATTGAGTGAGTTGATTGTGGAAACTACCTCTTGTCAAACCAAATTTTGTATGCCTCGTCAGTATACCAGACAACATTTAAACATCTTTTATGGATCGAAGGGAATGATTGTTTTCTTTCCTTTTCTCTCCATGATAACCCATAAGTAGTTTCGGTATCGACAATTTCAAGAATTGAACAAGGTAAGTCAGTCAATTAAATCTTCTAGTTAATCAAAGTATCTGGAGACTCAAGTGCATGCAAATTGGCTGCAAAAAGATGTTATCCAATGGGCTCGATGCTATAGACTTACTATCATTGACAATCTTTGCCAATCAAATAATAAATACATATCCATCTCTGTTGAACCTCGGGCACTTGCGCATGGTGAGTTCATAAGATTTTGGCACATCCAACACGCTCTCTAGTGATTTACACTGATAGAAACCCAATGTTTCCAGATTCTGTATGTTTCTACCTTCCTTGATGAAATTTAAAGGTATCCACTCTCTCCTATATAGGAGAAAAATCACAGAGCAGAAGTCCTCAAGCTTGCCAGGTCTCAGAAGTGCAGCATCAAGTAAGTCCAGTCTACTGCTTCACATCAAATGCAACTCGATTAGAACTAAAAGCACATAACTAGACAAGTATAAAATGGAAGGATCCTAAGAAAGAAAAGTGAAATAGAGTTATTAGGAGATAGATGAACCCATGATCCCTGAGGAAAACAAAAAAGCACCTCATGCATCAAATATGTCATGATATAAATGAGAAATCGCACTATGCTTGATGTCATAAAACTGAAACGATCAACATCTGTTGATGCTGTTGAAGAGGCTCAAGACCAGTTTAATACACTTCTTGTAAGCTACTTCAGCAACTGAAAAGTAATTCAAGCAATCATGTCATTTGTTACCTTCTTTGATACATATATAGTTTATCCAATAATGTGTATCTGAAGTTAAAAAATTCTAAATCAAGGAAAGTCATGTCTAGCATTTAATAGTCTGCCTTGAAGGTTGTTACATAGTCTCCTTATTAAATGCTTCATAGAATTTTTTTTAGCAAAGCATTCATAATGGCCATGCAATTTCCAACAGTAATTTGCAGTTAGTGTGCTATGGAAAGAGAGTACTTTTCGTTACCATATAAGACGAAATTATTACCTTGTCCCCACTGACACAAACACACCACCTAAAACTTCAACACCATCTGATTCAGTAAAAACTGCACCAATGAATAACATACCATTAGTGAGTCATACCATCACATGACCACTTTATAAGTGCCATTGAATGCAAGAAACTAATTGATTGATGACATGGTCAGTGACCTCGTATTATCATGCCCCCTCTTCAGCGCAATGGAATCAAATTCATGAAAAAAGAGAAGGCAAGGTGCTACAGCTGCTGCCTTCGAGAATATGTCTGAACTTGTAATTTTATAATTGCCGTTACTCTCAAATATTCAAAATTTCTTTAGTTTGTTCACAAAATCAATGCCATCAATGTGCAGAATAGATGATCCAGTAGACATTTAATCACCAATTTCAAATTTTTAGTAGAGAAAAACTTCAAATATCTTCTTAATCTTCATAGAGGATTCTCTCATTCATGCGTGAGAAAACTCAAGAACCATTTTAACTTAGCGTCTTCATTGTTTATGGGAGAATCCTCATTGCTATTGTTTAAAATAATATAATTAGAACATCTTGGCTACAGTGGGAGGATCCTCATTGATGCTGCTAGTTATCCTATTTCCACTGCTGGCATAGATGAAGGGACCTCTATTAAATGCAAATAAAAGCAAATGAAGAAAGTACAAATTTGTGAAATGTATGGAAATAACAAAGTTCAATAGAAGATTGCACAATGGAACTCAATAAACATCGGTGTAGTTGAAAAGAAGCCTCTTACAGCTCGCTCAAAAGTACCAATGTACTTATCCATAGCTTGGCCTGTTACTGATATGGATCGAAGAGAACAAGTCGTTGCTGTAGCCCCAACAATATGTCTTGCCAAAGCCTAGACGTCCATGTAAAAGAACATTTCATCATGGTCTTGGAGGAGTTTGCGCAAAAACATTTTATCAGCAAATGTAAGAATGATAGACACAAAGATTAAACAGGTTTATTTAACAAGTTAACAATAACAACATTATTAGCAGAGAGAGAGAGAGAGAGAATCTTTAGAGGCCATTACGGCACAGTATAAAATCGATTTGAGATCAGAGATAGGTCAATCGACTGAGATGTGTGGTCGATCGTGGGTGACTCCACTAAATTGGAAAATTCTCACCAACCGGCACTAATTTGATTTTACCATCGTTTTGGTACCCTGTGTCTGTATTTGAATCCTCGAGATTTTCACGACAATCGAGAGTCGCCAATGTGTCGAGTGGGTTCAGTGTAGCTCGAAGAAAATCGACCATGGGTCATTTGCCCTAAAAAAATTCTGAAAACTACATGGTAGCCTAGGTCATGCTAAAAACGCGTCGGAGTGAAATTAACCGCCGATTTGAGTCCAATTTCAAAAATTGAAAGTTCTGTGGTGTCACGATCTATTTTAGGAACATCATCTCACCTTTTGAGGAAGTTCCAGCGAGTTGGGATTTTTACGGAAAACCGGATCGGACAATGCAGAAAATGAACGGAAATTCGGTTTAGCCCATTTGAAGGGAATTTTGACTTCTAAGCCGGGCTATTGGACATTGGGAACTTATAGAAATGTGTGTGATTTTTTTTTCGACGAAATTGGACTTCAAATTTGAGAATTTGAGAACGAAATTGAAGCCAAAGTTGAGTAAATTCGGAGCTATGGTTTGAGGGCTGAATTTTGGCATCAATTTGGTTTAATTTGTGGTTTTCCAAGCTAGAAAGTATTAGAGGGAACATTAGGATATTTATGCTAGCCTAGGGGACAAAGCTTTCAATTCTTTGGATAAGCTTGTTGATTTTTTCTTCAATCTTCTTGAACAAGATTGCCAGCTGCTCACCCGTTGCCATCTCTCTCTCCCGTGCGCGCCCCCACGTTCGACTTCCCCTCCACGGTTCCGGTTTTCTTTCCCGTGGACCGCCTCTGCCATTTTCTTCATCTTGTATTTCCTTTCAGCTTTACTTCTTCAATTTTTCTCCACCGAAGCCTCCTCTACAAGCCACGTCCAGCGTGCGCCCATCTCCAGTCAACCAATACCACTTGGTTGACCCCCAAAATCCCACCATCTGGACGCCAGCTTCCTTTCCACGTCGACGCTGCATCTCCACTAAATTCTGCTCCCCATTGAATTGAAACCAGGAAGCAGCCGGGCCAGTCAACTTCAGCTCCATCGAAATCCCAAGTGTTGACTCTAGCTTCACGGTCCGAAGCTGCCAAGCATCCCCTATCGATTTTCCTTTCAACCGAACAGCACATCTCCACGAAGCTCCGCCACGTTCAAGTCCACCAACTTCGGTCTTTTGCTGGTTCGTTGAATTCTCTTCTTACGGTGACGTCACGCGGCAGCTCTCCGCGTCCATCTCCAAGCTTGTGTCTTCAGCGAGCAAACGCTAGTAGCAGCTTCACTGAAGTTCGAACCGTCCACGTCTCCAGTGAAGCTTGGCCCAGCGAAGCGTTTTATTCGGCCCAGCTTTTCCGTGCGTCTCGGCCCCGCAAGCCCAACTTCAATTCGGCCCAAGAGAGCAGCCCATCTTCAAGCAAGATCAGCCCAATTTCGAAGCCCAAGCCCAGCAATTTCTGTGGGCCTTGGGCCCGATCCGTGTGCCCGTCGACGTCGCCGAAAATTCGGATTTCGGCTGCTGTCGCGGTGTCCCGGTCTTCGCTTTTAACCAAGTGAGTTTTACTCACTAATGCTTTCTTAGTTTGCTAATTATGCTTAGGGTTGATTAGAGTTAATTAAATGCAATTAAGTGGTTAGATTAATTTAGATCAATTAAATTAGTGAATTAATGATGCATATTAGGTGGTTAACTATAGCCATTAGGGAGTAGAAATGCTCTATTATTTATTGAATGCATCTCGGGATTTTCTCTGACTCGTCTCAGGCTCCAATTAGGCATTATTGGCCTAAATTGGATTTTTAGTATTTATTGATTAATTTTCGAAATTAATTTAATTATTTATTTATTTTTCGGAAATTAGGCTGGGATAGCCGACGACCGGAATTCCACGCCAATTGTTGTGCTGCAGTCCGTTTATTTAATTGAGCTTCAATTTGTATAGAATTGATTTAATTATGAATTTTTAGGAAATATTCCTATTGAGTTGTTTCGATTATTTGATTGAGAAATAATTGGGTATCGATAGTAGATTGGCGAACTATAGAGAAAGGAGTTGTTTCATAGTGGAATCATGGTAGAAAGTAAATCACCTAGAGAAGGGTACGTTGGCTCAGTGATTAAGTATTGGCATCTAAAAAGAGAACATGGCTCGGTGATCTGATGCGTCACTTTGGCGAACTAGTGCCTTAGCTCAACGTTTCGGTATGGCACCTAAAAGGACACGTGGCTCGATGATCTGATGCGTCACTTTGGTGAACTAGTACCTTAGAGAATGCATGTGGGTCCAGTGTTTGAGTAAGGCATCATGAAAAAGGGCACGTGACTCGGTGACTTGATGCATCACTTTGGCGAAGAGGTTGCCTTAGAGAATGCACGTGGGCCCAAGGTTTGAGTATGTCATCCTGAAAAATGCACGTGGCTCGGAGATTTGGCATGTCGTCCTGGAGAATGCACGTGGCCCGACTTCTAGATATTCCACCGTGGGGAATGATTTGGGTGACATGTAATCGACTAAGTCGATCGATCATTACCTTGATCTGATGTCGTGAATTGATTGAATCAAAATGACCAATAGTTGATTCGTCTGACATGTAATCGACTAGGTCGATTTGATCGATGCTTTGATCTGTTGAGATTGTTGGGTGCCTATTGTGTATTGTACTGACTTGCAGGTGGGATCTGAGGCTAAGGTAAGTCCTTTGAACTGTGCGTGTTTAGGCAGCCCATAGTGTATTGGTTTACTAATCGGGTCTTAGGGGGTAGAACTTGCTAAGACGTTGTCTCATTAGTTATTGAATAACAATTTCAGGTCCCTGGATGTAGTAGACTTGGAGTTTGAAGATCTTGAAAGTTTGGTGCAGTCTACTGAAGGCCCCAGTTAGAGTGTGGAGGATGATGAAGAAAAGGACGAGGATCTGTAGTTTGTAGAACCCCACTCCTGCTTGTAGACCTTGTTTTTAAACTGGCTTAAGTTGAATTTGACTTAACAGTTCACCTTGTATATATATGTGCACTGGTTTGCAATGTATATAAGAGTGAATGTTTTAAAAGGTTTGAAATTTTGTCCTACTGTTCTATCCCAATGTTTTATTGTCTGGGGATAATTTATATACTTCTGCATGCGCATAGGAAATGAATGGGTCGGCGATGCATCCTGGGACGTCGCTATTAATCAACCAAAGGTGAAGGATGGGCACGTGACCGAGGATCGGGGCGTGATAGAGAGAGAGAGAGAGAGAGAGAGAGAGAGAGAGAGAGAGAGAGATGAGGAAAGGTGCATAAGTCAGCTGAAAGAGTAAACAAAATCTAGTCTTCAACAAAGGTCTTCTTTCCTAACACCAGAAATTGCAGAATGCACAACTCGATGCAGTTAAACCTAGTCTTCAACGAAATGGTGGCTTGACCATATCAACAAGTTTACTCCAATATCAATTGTCTCCCGGCACGAATTTCACATATAAATGGCTAAATACTAGAATGAAGAAAGATAGTTCACAAATCACACCGTGACTCAAGACTTGAAGCTTCTCCACTTCAGTTCAGAAGTAACAAGAAAAACACCTCCAATTCTTTGTGAAGGAATTAACTAAATCACTCATATTGCATAATAGGTGTCAACGATTCACTCTTCCACTAACCAAGCGTTAATTCATTTATTTCAGTCCTCACAAATCATGATTGTTCTCTATTGATATTAAAACACTCTATAAGGTGAGACAAGTACTCTCAAGTCTCAACCACCTCAGCCTTACAACAAAACCTAGCATTTGTTAGCATCTTTAGTGTGCTTACTATCTAAAAGTTTCCTTCAACCTTATCCATTTTTTCTAAACAAAACAAGTGCCGCGAAGCATGTCAATCTCGACGTTATGCTGGAGCGCAACATAAACCAGCTAAGTATCACCATCGTCAAGTCAAAGTATCACACGTTCATGATACATGAAAGAGGATTTTCCCTTAGAGACAACACGATGAACGAATGCAAGAGGTGGTTCCAGAACCAAGATGAAAGGTTAGCTGAAGGAAAACTCACAAAACAAGACACAACAAAAAACAAACTCTAGTTCTATGGACTTACCATCATCGACTATCTTTGCCAATCAAATGATACATATCTTATCCATCTCTATTGAACCTTGGGCAACCAATGACCTCGAGTTGACAAGATTTTGGCACACCCAACACCCTCTCCAATGATTCACATCCATAAAACCACAAACTTTTCAGATTTTGTAAATTAGACAAATCAGATTCATCTAAGCTTTTGATTGAATTGCAGAGCACGATATCCAAATCCTGCAATGATTTCAATTCTCCCAAACCCTGAATCTCAGTTAGCTGAGGCAATTGACGTAGGGACAAACGCAGGATCTCCTTCAGACTAGGCAAAACGGGCAGTGTCTTGAGCAATGGACAGTCATACATCCACAATTCTTTGAATTTCCGTAGCTCTCCAAGAACCTCGAATCGAATCTCTCCTAGCGAATATCCATCAATATCCAACTTTGACAAATTTTCCAAGTTGGAAAAGACTGACCAATCTATCGGTGACTGGACATGGCGTAACTCCAACTCTCGAAGGCTGGATGGGAGCCCGATAAGAGATTGGGGCTCAACACAACTTATGTGGAGGCGTTCTAGCTGAGAGAGGGAACTGAAATCGGTTGGAGGCAAGGCTGTTCTTCCAACGCACAGGGTCATTTTCCTCAAAGTAGGGAGTCTCATGATTCCCTCTATGTTGGGCTCTTGAATTGAATTTCCGATTATCTCAAGGTCAACTAAATTGGTTAGGTTTGAGCAGTCGTGGATCGTGGTCAACGAATTCAATGGAATGGCTAAAGACGTTAGGCTCTTGGGAAGCTCCGGCAATTGTTGGATTGAATTACAGCCCCATAAATCAAGTTTTTGGAGATTTGTAAGCTGATTGATGGTTGTTGGCAATCCACTAAAGCAGCCACAGGATAAGTCTAGAATTTTCAATAAGGATAGTGCTCCGATTTCACATGGAATTTCCCCCACTAGATGTGTAAACCGAGTATGTAACTCTTCCAAATTTTTCAACATTCCTATGGTTTGTGGAAGTTCTTTTATGTTGCTAGATTCCAGATTTAGTACCTTCAACTTTTTGAGATTTCCAATACAATCAGGTAAGATCATAACACTCGAACTTCTCATGATCAACTTGACCAATGATTGGAGCCTCCCAATCGAGTTTGGTAGCTTTCTTAAATATTGAGGCATCGCAAAAGTTCTCAACCTCTCTAGGTCTCCAATGGAATAAGGTAATTTTCTTATATATGTATGTTCAACATCTAGCTCAACTAGTGATTCTAATTGTCCAATAGAGTTGGGAAGCTTTCGAAGTTTCCGGCAATGCAAGATTAGATGCTTAAGCTTCACTAAATTACCAATCAAATGAGGCAACAAAAAGAGAGTCTGAGATTGTATTCTTAGCTCGGTCAGAGTTATTAGACCACCAATGGACACTGGTAGTGCCTTAATAGCTTCACTCTCTATTTCTAGGTATTCAAGATGTTGTAGATTGTTGATGGACTTGTCAAACTTTCTTAGTTTAGTCCGTCTAAGAATCAATCTCTCCAATTGTGAGATTGTGGAGAACTTGGGCGTCTTTCTAAGGGATGGACAATCCTCGAGTTGTAGGACTTTCAATTGTTTTGCAACCTATAAAGCAATTGAGTTGAAACTCAGAAAAGAAGAAGAGCAAATGTAATGCCAAAGTATGTCATGAGATCATACCATGATTTGAGACCATCCTCCCCAATCTTCAGTAATATTACTTCTAGAAAGCTCAAGAACCGCTAGGTTCTCCAACCCAAAGTTGGTAGCTTGGAATTCCAAAGGACAATTGCTCCAAGAGAGCCATCTTAACTCATAGAAAAGATCCTCAAAGTCTCCTTTGAAGTTTCCATGGTCCAATTGAAGGAATTTAAGGTTGACCAACTTTGCAAATTCATTGCGTTCAAATATATATGTCACATCTGGTTCAAGCGTATCAAGATTGAGTGCCACTATGTTTTCATTTCCCTAGAAGATGAAGGTTGCAAGCAGTGAGTACATGTGTCAATTTGACTTGAAGTTAGATTAAAATTGTGATGATGCTAATGCATGGAGAGGAAAACATTTAGAGATAAAGATTACCAATTTTCTCTTCACTATATTGAAGGCATCTTTGGGAGACCACAATCTGCTACCGCTCCGATGGTTTTTGCAACTTTTTAGGTGGACGATGTCCCTTCCGAGGTCTCTAAGTTGATCATGCATCCATAGTTTATCATTGATGATCTTTATTAGAGACATATGTGTGAGGATCTTCACTTCGATTTCGGTGGGATACTCAAAAACTGCATCCCAATATTTAATTGCAGTTGCTTTATCTCGGTGGATTAAGAAACATGCGATATCAAGATAAATCTGTTGTTGTCTATCCTCCAATGCTTCGTAGCTTATCATCAACTTCTTCTTGACATCCTCGTTCATCACCTTTCTTAACTTATGTAGGACGTTTTCCCATGTATCTCGGCATTTTCCATGGAGTGTGGAACCTACAACGTCAAGAGCCAATGGAAGTCGTCCAAGCGCATTGATAAGCTTATTTGAAATATCTACATAATCAGGTGGAGGGTTGGCACTTCCCAAGGCACGCTCACAAAAAAGTTGAAGAGCATTGTGTGCATTCATCAGCGGCATATCGTAGAATGAAAATTGTCTGCTTTTAGAGGGTAGGACATTGTCGTCCTCACCTTCCTTTACTAGGAATTCAATATTCCTTGTTGTTATGATGATTCTACTACCTTCATCAAACCAATTGGGCTTGCCTGCAAGTCTCATGATTTGGTCCCGATTGTCGATATCATCAAGAACAATGATGACTTTCTTGTCATGAAATCTTGTCTTGATCATGTCAAACACTTCAATGTCAAAGAGGTCTGTGCATCTGAACTTAAGAATGTCGAATAACAATTTCTGTTGTAAGTCTGATATAGCATTCGTCCGAACGTCTTTAAGAAAGCAATAAAAATAATCTTGAAATTGGGAGGAGATTTGCCTGAAGATGACATTGGCTAGCGTCGTCTTTCCGATACCACCCATACCATGAATCACAATATATCGTACGTCAAGAGCTCCTAGATCTAACATCTTCATAATGTCATTCATTGGGTCCTTGATTCCCACCAAACAATCAGACACATCTGTCTGTCTTGTCCACAACAAACTGGAAACCTCTTTGACCGTGAGACTTTTAAGTTCATCTAGGCTGCCACGTACATAAGATGCAATCATCTCAGATTGAAAAACCACAAATATGAAAACTGTGCACGCATTACGAGGCAATAGAAGGATATCATCAAGTTCAAAGTAATTTGATTTCAAAGCAAACAACGTAGAACAAGTGATCATCAAACTGTGAACCGTTAGAAAAAAAAAAAACCCGAAAACAGAATTTGTCAAGAGGATAAAGAGGAAAGACCTTATTCACATTCGAGAGCTACCGCTATCGAGGTCATTTGGTCCATTAAATGATGGGAAAAGTTTATTTCGTGACAGAGCGTTTAATTGGACTTCGACTAGAAGTCGCTTTGGCATATTGTCAACTAACTAAGTGCTGCGCACAGTTGGATTTGAATTGGTTTTACGCCTCCATGTCATTCCATTCAATTCCATTTCAGGAGAAAATTACTAAATTAGTCCTAAATCTATTACAGAAATGCCAATTCAATCATAAACTTTCTAATTTTAATGATGTGGTCCTAAAACTTTACAAAATTCCAATATAATCATTTCAATTAATTTCTATCGGAAATTGTTGATGTTGCAATCTACGTAGGACATCGTTTTCAAGTAAGATTGTTCGCATTAGTGTGTCACGTAAGATACACAATGATGATTGGACACCATGATAATAATTTTCAACAACAATTGACTAAAATGATTATATTGAAATTTCGCACAAAAGTTTATAACTACATTCATAAAATTGAAATGTTTAGAAATGAATTGGCTTCCATACGTTGAATTTAAAAATAGTTCGATAATTATGCCTCCATTTCACTTCACACTTTTTTACACTGGTTAGTTTCTTCTTGTCTCACATAGCGGGACCACTAAAAGTTTGGCTAGATATCCAATCCTCGGTAAACCCGGTCTTGATCATCTCTCTCCTCAAGCACTCGGTATGAGTTTGAAGGTGGCAAAAGCAAAAATCTCACTAAGCAGTTACCTTGAAGGAAACAAGAATATCAGCTCAAAAGCATTTTTCTTAACGTACCCGGAAATGACGAACATTTTCTAGAATATATATCAACCTTAATTTGAGTTACCAACAAACATATCTCCAAATAAGTTACAACTAATTTGAGGCTGCCAATTCTTTATTGATATCAATAAACTATTGGGTTGGTAAGTAACTAAAATTATGGTTGGTAATTTAATAACAGAATTCGTAGCCTAATAACATAACCTTGCAAATAAAAGTTGGTGAACTATTAACAAATGTTGTTATAGAGGTTGGTGATTTTGAAACAAATAATAAAAAAATGATAAGTGGCTCAAATAAGAATGAGTAACTTAGGGTCCGTTCGTTTCGCGGAAAATAATTTTCGGGAAAATGTTTTCCAGATTTTCCAGCGTTCGTTTCACGGAAAATGAATTCCTTAAGGAAAATGTTTTCCATCAAGGGAAAAAAGTCTTCTAAAGTAGAGGAAAATGTTTTCCACTTTTGAAAAGTGGAAAATATTTTCCTCACTTGATCTCTCTTATCTCACACCTCTACAAATCCTTGACTTTCTCCTCCCATTTCTTTTTCTTCTTTTCTTTTTTCATTCGAATTATTTTTTAATTTTCTTTTTCTTTTTTTTTTAATTCGAATTATTTTTAATTTCCTTTTCCTTTTTCTTTTTATTTTATTTTATTTTATTTTATTTATTTTTTATTTTTGTTTCCCATCTTCTTCTTTCTTGGCTAGTCGTTAGACCAAGTGAACCTCAAACTCGTCGATCTCAAACCCGTGCTCGCCAATCTAGTGAGCGGAAAATATTTTCCTTACTGAACACCGGAAAATATTTTCCTAAACATTTTTAGGTTTTAGCCGAACACCAGAAAATATTGTCATTTTCCTAGAAAATGACTTCTGGGAAAATATTTTCCGGAAATTGCTCATTTTCCGCGAAACGAACAGACCTTTAGACTAGTTAGTTTTGACAAAAAAAGGTTAAACTAGTTAATAACTTAATCAAAGATTGATTAATACGACACTTATATTAGAATTAGTAATTTGGTACAAGACTTGGTAATTTAGAAATGTGGAGTAATCGATATGGTAAGTTGTACATCAGAAAACGAACTAATAAACTTAGTAAATGACCCCAAAAAAAGACAGTAAGCAAAAACTAGTTGGGTAAAACAAAAATTAAAGTTGGTAATTTTATATAAAATTTTTAAAATTAGGGATGGGCTGCGTCGGATGGGGCAACGAATTTTGCACAGCACGGGCTGGGCATGGTCGGTAATGGGCCTGCCCTTCCCCATTCTCAAATCCACTCGTTCTTCTTCCTCCATTGGCAACGATCGTTGGAGGATACAGTAAGAACAGAAACGGTAAGGATTAATAAAGAAGGATTTGAGTAAGCAGAAGTGTAATAGGGTAGAGAGAAGCTACATATTTCAAGGTAATTAGAATTGTTAAATTACTTATCCATCTTCTAGAGGTTCCTAGGTTTCTCAAACCATGACTATAACTACCCAAAAGTCCCGTAGCTGAATGTTGTGTTAATTAAGATCGGTGGCCATGAATAGTTCATTAAAGCAAGAGCCAGAACCTTTTTTTGTTTTCCTTTTTACAAGCATCAAGGGTGTCTAACATTGACAAATCATAGATAACCCATAGTAAAATGTTCACTTTAAGGTCGCAGATTTTGCCTATGCACAATTAAGCTACTAAAGAAGCCTATAACCTTTGGCCCACCACGATGAAAGTAAAAGCCCAAAATCGATAATCCACCGAAACCTGAGTCATTCCTTTGCAAACTAATCAAGGTTTCCTATAATCTGATATAGACCGGAGGATAGAGCCTCTATGACGTGGAGATCCTTTTTATGTTCTTTTGGTTAATGGCATGCAAATCTTTGCAGCGTTCAGTCTTTTATATTTAGACCAACTAGAAAAGCCATGATACAAAAACTCCATTATTTCTGTGTAAGTCAGGGGTATGACCGTATATGACCGATGACCTAAAGGGAAACAGTAGCAAAATATATGAAATCCCTAAGCGGGTCAGCTCCATCATTTCTTCGTCTTGGCTGTAAGTTTTAGAAAAAAGTATCCCAAAGACTTCCTCTATGTTTCCTCCGCATTTTTTTCGTCTCCCTCGGGTACGTCATACACTAACATGTATGAGCTAACTATAACCATTAATAGCTCGGACACATAAAGAAGCTCCTTACCGAGCTCTCCTATTTTGGGCCGATTCTTCCTCAGCTTTCGCTAGTATAACAAAAGGAAAGAAGATATAATATTAAACTCGATCTAATTTTTCAGGCAAACATCATAGGCATAAGGTCAAGAAAATTGTAACACGTCTTTAACTTTATGTACAGAATGCAATTGAAGTTAAGAAACTTAAATATTTTTATTTTTCACACATATATAGTCATAATATATTAACACATCTTAGATGTTTATGGATATCTTGGTTTTTTTTCCATTATATATTAATCAATCAAGTTGATATACCTTAACATTAATTGTTATCAAAACTTGGTTTTAAAAATGAAAGTCAATTTGTGCAAGAAACCTCGCCCTCTGAGCAAACTTGGTTTAAAAAATGACGGATCATTGCCTCAAATCCAACCAAACATTACATAAGTTTGGACAGCAGCAAACTGAATCTAACTACAGCAGCAAACTGAATCTAACTATTCTTTGAAGGAATAAGAAATTGAAATTGTCAATAAGAAAATAAAGTCGATGGAGAAGCAAACAATACCCGTAGTCTTTTAGTTTCTTTCCACTAATTTTGGTAACCTCTCTTAAAGCCTCCTCCCACTGCTTCGCTAAATCCTCCCCGGAGTCGTTCTTGTGCTTTTGGAAGGCATCCTTATATAAATCGGTCTTAAGCTTGACATCGTCCACATCCACATCATAGAAGATAGGGAGGATCACTTTCTCATCATTATCTCTCGATAACTCCACTATGCGTGCCAACTCACGGAGGCACCACTTACTTGAAGCGTAGTTTTTGGAAAAAATCGGGATATAAATTTTGGAGTCATTGATTGCTTGCAAGAGGCCACCTTCAATCTTTTCGCCAAATTGGAGCTCTTCACTGTCTTTAAAAGCGCGGATCCCCGCACGGATCATGTCTTTGTAGAGACAATCAACGATGGTGAACCGGGTGTCAAATCCTCTGAAGTTCAAGAACACCTTGTAGCCCCTCCCCGATCCTTCATCGTGGCTGCTGCTTGCTGGAGCTATTGGAGCCGACCCTTCTCCCTCCCAGTTTCTCTTCATTCTGGTAGGACGATGGAGTGATTGATCTCCAAATTGAGTCTGCCTGGTGACTCGAGAAGTTTGAGTTTGATCCTTGCAACAACTTGATAAAGCAACGGAGTGAAATCGCTCACTTCCACTGCATTTGCTTGGAAATCACCTTCGACCTTCCTTCATAAGCAAACAAAAGCATTGAGGCTAAGTTGAGGAAATAATTGATGAAAGTCGTCCAACAGGAGGAGGTGGTCCTAGAAATATAAGTTGCGTGTTGATGAACGGTTAAATGTTGGATGTAGCTGGACCGCTTAAAACGAGTTTCACTCGCTAGTACTTTGGTACCATGCGCCATTTGCCTTGAAGCCACCTGCGGCCTTCCTTCATAATTAAAAGAACCCAAAAAGCCATTTATACTCAAAATTATTCGCTTTTGCAATAAAGTTACATGAAGCTGAATTTAGACTATTATTACACGTCATGATTGCAAAATGAAATTGCTTGCGGATTGAACTTGTACACCGAATAAAATTGCATAATGATATTTAAATCAAATGATGATTCTGTTGGGATTTAATTCGTCTCTGCCGTTTGTTATTGGTTGATTTGGCAATGGACTCATATCCACTTAATTGATGTTGATCTCTTATGGAAATTACGAACAAAATGTGATTCCAATGATTCAAAAAAAGTCGAGATTCTTCAAACATTTTATTTTCGAAGGTGTGACTTTTATGATTTTTTGATAATATCAACCTCATTTCTTGGTATTTTTCAGGGCCTGAAATTTAATAACATTCTTTGCCGATCTTGCGAGTGGGTTACCAATCTCCAAACGGAGCTGGTAACTATTAACATCTTTGTGTGTATACTTGTGTGCACACATGAATTATGAACCTATTTGCCGTGCAATTTGGCAATGTGTAGACCACTGCATAACCAGCGAATTGACTACACAAAACGTACTTCTGTGCTTTCTCTTTTGCCTTCACGAGAGGGTCGGACAAAGACTTGAAGATTAACTTGTGTACGTTATAAGCAGAGAAAAAAGGCAGGTTCATTTATGTTTCGTAAGGAAGTTCATTCTCTCTCCTAACTCAAATAGGCTTCATTAGATTAGACTTGCCAGTACACAGGCCCCCATAAATCAGGTCTATCAAATCCATCAGTTATATAAATTACAAAGCTCGATTGCTAGACAGATAATCACCTATGGACAGAGCCTCCATTGTATCATTGAACACATTCAAAAGATCCCTAAAGACTCGAGCGACCCTCCAATGGCATAACAAAGTAGACCGAGAGTCAAACTTAATTAAAAGTTCAGTTGAAGGTTGTAATCAGGTTGTGCTTGTCAAAAGCTTTCTAAAGAGACCCAATTTGCCCAAATCAGACAGCCGGATCTTGAGATATCAAGTTTTTCTAAGCACGGTTATCCGATCTTGAGGTGTCGGAAACTTTATGATTTTATCCAATAGCTTAGTTCCACCATAAAGATTAAATCATAAGCTTTCCAATACCGTAAAAATCCAAAGATCGGAATTTTTTTTTTTTGGTCGGAATTATTATGACAAAAATATCATAACTTTTTGCCCAGTTCAAACTGGCCTGACCGCCCAAAATCCACAATCCGAGGTGAACCGCATTTTAGCTAAATTGAAGTCACCAGCTTTCCATGGGGGAAAAATCCATTCAATTGTACATTGTACAAAAAAGTTATGCTTGACGAAGTTCGGTCAAATTTAGGTAAAATATGCGTAACATTAATTTTCGAGTTTTTTGAAGAAAAAATGTCGATGCTCCGTGGAAGAAGACACTTACTACAATATGCACTACTTATTTATAAGGCACATTTCTATTCTATTCGTTGTTTAATTCAATTATCTCGGCTAAGTTTAAATTAATTGTTTGCCTAAGCCTACCTCTAGATAAAATCGTTTTTTTTTCCGTATTTGGAGATGTTAAATGTTGACTTTATCTATAAATAGCACTGGAAAATAACACATTACACAGGATGATATGTAAATAATTTGTAAGGTCATTGGGTCATATGGCAACACAATGCCAAGTGCCATGTCACGTCATAAGTATAGAGCTATAGAAGAGTGTCTCGTGAATAGTATAGGAGCGATCGCTCTCTCAGCTTTGGTTTAACTCTACATAATAGATTGGGCAATTTTAGTTGGCTAACCTTCTTCAAAGTCTATGTACTTCGATTTCACATAATGGTTCAGAAAATTGAAAGATATTGGTTAAAATTTTCTATATTATTTAATTTTAGGTCCATGCTAATATTAGTCTTTTATGCAATTTGAGTTTCACTTTGCATACTATGTGTACAAAATTTTATGCAATTTGAGTTTCACTTTGCAAACTACGTGTACAAAATAGATCCCTTTCGTCGAGCTAAAAGGGATCTAAGCGGGAGACTTTAGCTGATTCTTTCGTGGAAATTGCAAAGAAAATACAGTTCCTCCTCCACAAGGAGATCAACAAAGTTGAGATTTTCGAAACATTTTTAGTCTTGAATGAGGGTCTTTATGCTTTTTGATGATATCAACCTGAGTTTCTTGGTATTTTCTAGGTCCTCGTCCTGAAATTGCAAAACACATTGTTCGTGTGTGAACACACGAACAAACGAGTCTGTTTGATGTGGAATTTGGCTATGTGCAAATGAATTGACTAGACAAAAATACTTCAGTGCTTTTACTTTTGCTTTTACTTTTGCTTTCACTTTCACCATAGGGTCGGACAAAGACTTGATGCTAGACTTGCGTCTATTTTAAGCAAAGAGAACTGAAGTTCATCTTTGTTTCTTAAGGAAGTTCACTCTCTCTCCTAACTCATGTAGACTTCATTGGGTTAGACTTGCCAATACTCGGATCCAAAAATCGGGTCCATCACAAAATCGTTAATCACATAAATTATACATGGATTACCTAAAAATTAATGGATGTGATCACATTTGGTCTACAGACCATGATCCGTGCAACTATTTCTATTCTATGATTAGTTAATCCATCGATACCTGTCATAATGCAAACTGTAGTAATTTCTAAAAACTTGAAAAGCTTTGTTTTCACAGTTGAGATTCATTATTTTGTGATTTAACAATTGCAGGCCCTCCGAGGGTGCTTTTTGGAAAGATCGTAGAAACATCCATGTAACCACCAAAGGGCTTTATTTCTTTTTTCTTCTTTTTTTGTGAGGAAAATTTTCTTTCTTATAAGTGCCAAGCCCAAAATTTTAACTTTGTCATGGTTAAATCGACTACATTTAGCTAATGAATTGATGATGACATCTCTAATTAATCGAAGTCATTGAACCTTTCTCTAGCTCCATTGAATGCGGTCTAGTTTTACTCTCCATTTCTGCAGATTATTCACACATGCACATACACAAAATGTGATCATGTCCTGAACATGTTATTATGTCCAGTTTAAGGTGGGCACCAAGTTTGAAATCCAATATTATGCGATTGTACAGAGACTCACTTCACATGCGTGCATATAAAAATTTAAAATGTTTTATCGATATTGACGATTAATTTCATGTAAAAATTAAGCTTCTCATACAAACGCCTAAATTTGAGAAACAAAAAGTGAGAGGGAAGAGGCTCGCGAATCAATTAGAATTGCATCCAATTTTTGTTATCACAGATTTGTATTTTAATTGAAATTATGCAATTCAATCATTGCGCGAATCACAGAATCTCAGTCTAGACGCTTGTCTTAATGCCTTTTTCCTTCTAGCCATATATAGAATTATAATAACATGATGTAAGTGGTCTGCTCCATAAGCAGACGATTTGGCGTCACCTCTAAGGAAGAATGATGTATCCCCTTCAATCTTTTTATCCGTTTTTGTTTTTGGTGAGAAATCTCTTCCTCGATTTCTAGTCTAGAAAAAAGCAGACCGTTATTGCTTTTGTTCTGCTCATTAAAGGGTTAGCTGTTCTCAGCTAGGCTAGGTTTCCACTCTGCTTTTGCTAAGCCAAACAAAGCAGATCTTCTCATATTTTATCCAGATAATTGGCATGATCAATGTTGCCTTTGTTCCACCTACTACTCTTTTTCCTTTGTCATGGCAAAATCGTGAAATGTGAAATTGGTGCAAAGTCGCCTTTTGCACCCGAGAGATATAGATCGACCATGACGCATGGTGCACTGTTAAAAGCCAATTGTTGGCGCAATCACACGGAATTTTTATAAGTCTACTAATGACCTCAGCACTTATCATCTTGGTATATTCAAGACGTATGAATAAATATCGGGAATAGGAGCTAACATTCTTTTTACATGGAGAAGAAAATATTATCTCATTGTGACTATAATTTCCCCATTAAATTTTGGGCGGCACTATTTCCACCCTATATGACCAAATCCATCACAACTAGAAAGACTAAATTGCCTTTAATCATTCAATTACAATTTAAAATGATAGCCACATTCTTTCTTTTTCCTGTTTTTCTATTTCAATAAGGATCTAGTTGCCATTATCATGCATTTCACGTGTTTTAGTTTTCTTAGCGTATTGAAGAATTTTTTTAGTGTATCCTTAAATATTATTATAATGTATTACATGCTCTATGTAAAAGTCACTAGTAAAAAAAAAAGTTAATTATTTAATATAGAAACTTGAAAGTCTCTTCTCATCATTGCTCCAATAAAAACTCATTTATTTTTTCTTCCTCTTATCTCAAAAGCTCACTTTCTTGGTGAATTATTTTTTTTTTAATTTCATTAGTCTAAAATATATGTCAAGTCTTTTTATTTACTATATTAAAGAACTTATCTTTTATCCTTGCTATTGGTGAGATCCTTTTACATAGACGTAAGGCATTATGGTAATATCTAGGAATATACTAAAAACATTGTGCATAATGAAACATCTTGATATTTTTTTCATACGCACTTTGTAGATGATATTAATTTCTGTCAATTGAAAATAATGAGATTTTATCAACATTTTAAAAAAGTTTCTTATTTTATGCAATTTTTCAATTTAATCAAATTTCGTCTTTAAAGTTTTCCATTGGAGAATGCAATTTTTTTTTTTTTAATTTCATTAGTCTAAAATATATGTCAAGTCTTTTTATTTACTATATTAAAGAACTTATCTTTTATCCTTGCTATTGGTGAGATCCTTTTACATAGACGTAAGGCATTATGGTAATATCTAGGAATATACTAAAAACATTGTGCATAATGAAACATCTTGATATTTTTTTCATACGCACTTTGTAGATGATATTAATTTCTGTCAATTGAAAATACTGAGATTTTATCAACATTTTAAAAAAGTTTCTTATTTTATGCAATTTTTCAATTTAATCAAATTTCATCTTTAAAGTTTTCCATTGGAGAATGTAATTGTGATTCTATTTGGGAAAATCTTTAAAGAAGATATTTTTTTTATGCGATTACCCCTATATATATATATGCATCTATGTATTTGTATATAGAAGAGAACCGATAAGAAGGAACTTTTTTTTTTTTTTGATTTAACGATAAGAAGGAGTTTCATGGGGATATGCACAACAAAATTGAAGATCTGTAAACAAGTGATTGTGTTAAAAAAATGATTTAAAATATTATCTATATAATAATTTTTTCTAGATCCTATTGGACAACTTATCCTTAAATTTGTTCGACAACTTGGAAAAGAACTGGGTTTCTTGGAAATTCTTTTTTCAAGAAAACTAATTTTTATGGTAGAAAAATCTAACGGTTAAAAACTAGACATTTGAAATTCTTAATTTTGGTAACTGAAACCTACATTGACATACAAAAACTAAATAAAAAATAAGAAAGTTCATGAATTTGGGGCTACCAATTAAATTGCAATTGAATGATTTGAAGTAATTTTGTCTTTTTAGTGAAAATTGGGTGAATTTAATTATACATGGAATGTGATTTCTCCATCAACTTTTTGTCATGGCTAGGTGAGGCTTGGTCATCCCTCATCAAGAAAATGTGTGCAACCCAGGAAATAAATGCAGGGATTATGGTAAGAATGTATAAATTGCGGGTGTGGGGATAAACTTTGCTATATTTGTTCTTTGAAGATACAAACTTCTGAATAATCAATCTGGAATTGGTTAGACAACCGAAACGTCCAAATCACCACTAGATCACAAACAACATTAGCCGGATCATCAAATGCATCATTCTTGCAACATAAATCTCTTGCAGCAACCCCACCTTGCTACTGCACAATCACCACATGAATATGTTGCAGTAATAGAGAAAATCATTTTCGGAATTAAGGAGTCCACCAACAGTGAAAAGCTCCAATCGCACTGTAGCGAAGATACAAAAGATGATGGCTGGTATGGGGTCGACCTGTTAGGGCGCGTTTGGTAACGATTCTGTTCTCGGGAACAAATTCTGATCAGAAATGATTATTTTTTATTATGTTCCCGGGAACTGATTCTGAGTAAAAGAACGTGTTTGGTAACTGTACAAAATTTCTGATTCTGGAATAGAATTGCGTTTGGTACCGTGTTCATTGATTCTGTTCTAAATCAATTTATTTTAATTTTTAAATAATTTTTATAATTTTTTTCCTTTTTTCCTTTTTTTTTTCTTTTTTCTTTTTCTCCTATTCTAATTCTTCTTCAAGCCGGTCGCCGGTCCTCGACGAGGTCGGCCCTCGTTGGCTCGGCCTCGCCGGACCTCGCCCTAGCCTGGCGAGCCTTCGGCGAGCTCGCCGGACCGGTCGCCGGCGACCGGCGGTGGCGGCGGTCGGTGATGGACGGCGGCGACGGCGGACGGCGGCAGCAGATGGCGGCAAGCAGTGGCGGGTGGCGATCACGGGATGGCGGTCGTTGAAGAAGAAGAAAAGATAAGAAGAATTGTTTTGATTCTCAATTTCATTCCCGGAACAAGAATCAACTTTTTTTTTTATTCTTGATTCTTGTCCCAAACTGATTCTGGGAACAAAAAATCAGAATCTGGCACTGTTGGGATGGTTACTAAATAGGCCCTTAGAAGAAGAACAAAATCACAAAGAGAAGATAGCCGCCAGAAACTATAGCCACATGTGCATTAATACTGTTCCCCGTCCAATCACTACAGCAGAACTATTGCTTACTTTGACTGTGCTGGCAAGCTCCAGTACTGGCAGACAAGATGCTGTTCACCATCAAATCATTGCAACAAAATTATTACTTACTTTCACAGTATAATCACGCGCGATTGGTTTTGTTTTGCTCATTAAATTCAAAAGGATTAGCTTTTGTTAGCTGGAGTCCATTATGCTTTTGCTAAGCCTAACAAAGCAGATCTCCTTATATTTAATTCAATGCCGCATTAAGTGGCATGATCAATTAATCGTTGATCAGACAGGAGAGTAATTATATTTGTGACAATTATTGCATTGAAATGTAATGCACTATTAAAATCTTTGCTAGTCCTTATTGATTAATAACAATAATTTAAAGGCCCTTTTGATAAACTATCTAAATTTGTCAGATAAATTCAAGATTTTGATCTAACACTCCGAATCTTTATCTTGAAATATGTTTGATTTTAGGGAAAAAGCCACGAAAAAATCTAAACTTTGCCTAGAGTGATACATTTATCCTAAATTATTTTTGGAACATTAAAAACCACAAACGTTGCCCATTATGACACATTTACTTCAATTTTTTTTTGTGATATCGAAATCCTTAAACTTTTACATGTGTGATTATTTATCCCAAACTTTTTTCTATAAGGAATAAATGTCTCACATGAGTAAAAGTGCAGGGTTTTTTGGTCTTACTGAAAAAAGTTTGGAATTTTTGGTGTCACAAAAAATAAATTTGGGATAAATATGTCACACTATATAGGTTTGGGATAAATGTGTCATATAAATATAAATTTTGAATTTTTTGTGTCACAAAAAAAAAAGTTTAGGGTAAATATGATATAGTAGGCAAAATTTAGGGTTTTTTTTTTTTTTTTATGGCTTTTACCCTTGATTTTAAGAAGAATAACAATTGCGCAATGCGCCTATCATGTCCTAAACATGTCATTATGTCATTTCAAGGTGGGCACTACATTTGAGATCTAACATCCTAGTATTTTATAGATATAAATATAAAATTTTATGGAACTACTGCCAACTATTTTGAAACTTTAAGCTATTAGATAAAAGCTTGTTTAATATTTGAATATTCTAACAATAAGTTAAATATATATGTTAAATATTTTATTCATATCGGCAATTAATGTCACAAAAAAAAATTAGGCTTCTCATACACACGCCTCAATTTTGGAAACAAGAAGTGAGACAGACGAGGCTCACAAATCAAATGAAATTGTGTATAACTTTTTTGGCGTAAATCAAGGGATCCCAATCGAGACGCTTTTTCTAGTGCTTTTGCTTTTAGTCAAAATTGAATTATAATAACATTATAAAAAAGATGATTTTAAGTGGCCACTTAGCTCCACTCAAATCTGGCGTGACCACAAAGGAAGTATAATGGATTCCCTTTAATCTCTTTCTTTGTTTTGTTTTTGCGGAGGAATCTCTTCTTTCATTTCTAGGCTAGAAAAGCATACTTTGATTGCTTTTGTTTTGCTCATTAAATTAAGAAGGATGAGCTTTTCTCAGCTGGAGCTAGAATTCCATTCTATTTTAGCTAAGCCAAAATATGTTATAGATGTAAACATAAAATTTTATGGGACTACTGAAAACTATTCTGAAAGTTTAAGCTATTAGATAAAGGCTTATATGGTATTTGAGTATTCTAACAATAAAGTAAATATATATGTTAAATATTTTATCGATATCGGCAATTAACTTCACAAAAAAAATGGGGCTTCTCGTACACATACCTCAATTTTGGAAACAAGAAGTGAGACGGACAAGGCTCACAAATCAAATGAACTCGTATATGATTTTTTTGGCGTGAATCAAGGGATCCCAACAGAGATGCTTTTTCTAGTGCTTTTGCTTTTAGACAAAATTACATTATAATAACATTATAATGGATCCCATTAGAAAAAATATGATTTTAATTGGCCACTTAGCTCCACTCAAATCTGGCATGACCACAAAGGAAGCATAATGGATCCCCTTTAATCTCTTTCTTTGTTTTGTTTTTGGGGAGGAATCTCTTCAATCATTTCTAGGCTAGAAAAGCAGATTTTGATTGCTTTTGTTTTGCTCATTAAATTAAGAAGGATTAGCTTTTCTCGGCTGGAGCCAGAATTCCGTTCTGCTTTTACTAAGCCAAAGAAAGCAGATCTTCTAATATTAAATCCCAATTCACACTAATTGGCATGATCAATTGATACTTGCCTTTATTCCACTTACTAATATTTTTTATTTTGCCAAGAAAAAGTTGTGAAATGTGAATTCGACTCTAGGTCGCCTTCCGCTTTGAAGAGTCGTAGATCAATTGTAATGCATGAAGTACCATTTATAGATTGTTTTGAGAAAATACACAAATTTTCCCAAATTTACAGATGGCCTTCCACGTTCAATCATATTGGTATATTCATAATCGTAGGAATAATTAGCATGCATAGCAAATACACATTCCTTCTACATAGAAACAAAACTATTTTTTATCATTGTGACTTTTAATTGTCCCATTAAATTTTGATCATATACTTTTTTCCATCAACTTCTCTAGAAATTCGCGTTTATTTAGAAGTTATAACACATCGGGGAGATGTGCATGACCCTCCGAACAAGGAAGAGCTTACATCACATAACATGGAGTTCAATGTCCGATATACTATTTGGCCCATAGAAGTCCTCATGCATATATCAGACTTTGCGAGCTTGGCACTAGGGGTGAAGTTGAATCAAACTTAGGACTAATTCAAGCTTGACTTAATAATTAGTTGAAATCAATTGGTCTCGTTTCGAGTAGAGCTTACACTGGAGCTACACCAAGTATTTCATCGAGTCAAGATCAAGCTTAATAAGACTTTGCTTGAGAGACTCGCAATTCTGATCCAATTTCTATCATTTTGTCCAGAAAATAATTGATAATTACAAAAATAGAGGGGAAGAAACTTGAAAATTGCAGTATACCTGAAGAACATAAATGTAGAGGATAATATTTGAAGTTATTGAGACCACCGGTCGTGGTGGCTCCGCTAGATAAGGGCTCCGTTGATCCTTTCCCAAAGGTGAGGGGTTTGAAACTCAGTGAAGGCGCTTGGTGTCTTAAGTGTGACGTCAGGGTGGTGGGTCCTCCGCTAGCATCACCTCGGGTTTACCTCGCCGCCTATCAGCTGTACGGGGGTTCCCGGGTCATAAAAAATAATAATAATAAATATTTGAAGTTATTGAGCTTGAGAACAAGCCCATTTTTTAATGGGTTAATACCTTGAAAAACCCTAAACTAGTACACATGTAACAAATTTACCTCAAACTATTTTTTTGACCATGAAAAACCCAAAATCGGTACACCTGTGACAAATCTACCCCGACTGACCATAAAAAATCATAAACTGATACATTTATGACAAATTTACCTTAAACTAATTTATTCGACTACAAAAAACCCCAAACTGATAAATTTGTGACAAATATACCCTCCGCTAAATTGGATTAATACCACAAAAAAAAATCACAAAAATTGTAACTGTAACAAACGAAGCGTAAAATCCCAAATTGGTATACCAGTCAACTGTCACGTGTCATTTAACTTGATAATTTGACGGTAAAATTTAACGAAAACTGATATAGGGTAAATTTATCACAAGTGTACCAGTTTGGGGTAAATTTGTCAAAGGTATATTAGTTTAGGGTTTTTGGTAGTCAAAAAAGTAATTTAGGGTAAATTTGTCACATGTGTATCAGTTTGGGTATTAACCCTTTTTTAATTTGATTATATTGAGTCAACTTGATCTTGAATATCTCCATTCTGTTTTGGTGAAGCTCGAGCCAAAAATTTAATACTCCATGATTTGAGGGGCGTTTTGAGCATCGAATATCTAATGGGAGTTGACCTCAAGCTTAGCACTACTGTATTGGCTTGAATCGAAAATTTGATTTAGTAATGTACTTACGTTAAATACTTAAAAGTTGCAAAAAGTTGATTTTAGTAATATATATACATATTGTCATGGCACGGACTTTGTAACCAGACTATACCTGCATTGTTCTAAAATATAATAGGAATCTCTAAGATCTGACAACAAGAGATCCACCAAATTACAACACTAAGTCACTTGATCCAAAAACACTCTTGCTGACATGTATTCCACAGCGGACCTCAGACAGGCCCATGTTTTTCCCCCGAATTCAAATTTAAATTGATCCTTACGAAACATACATGGTGTGTTTGGAAAGACTTTTGGGGAAAGTTTTTAGGAAAATGCAAAGACCTTTGAGTTAAAGGTGTTTTCCAAAATGCAAACTGTGTTTGGTAAATCGTAATTTCCTTTGTGAAGTACCTTTGAGCAAAATGGTGTTTGGAGGACAAAGGACTTTTGTGATAAAAAAAAATTAACAAAAGAAAAATAAAAAAATTTGACCAGTAAGGGCAAGCGGCCGCCGGCGACCTCCAGCGACCTCTGGCAACCTCCAGCGACCTCTGGCGACCCCGGATATGGGGCGGCGAGGTCGCGCATGTCGCGCGACGCCGCCTAGCGGCCCTAGATTAGGGTGGCGAGCTCGCGCGCATCGCGCGACACTGCCTCGACCTCCGGCGACCTTGGATCTGGGGTGGTGAGCTCGTGCGCATCGCACGACGCTGCCTTGACCTCTGGTGACCCCGAATCTGGGGTGGCGAGGTCGGCCGACGCCGCCTCGACCTCCGGCGACCTAGATCCGGTGCGTCGAGGTCGCGGGAGGACCTCGTCCCCCCGGATCTGGGTCGCGGCGGGGTCGCGCGACCTCGCCGCCCCCGGATTTGGGGTAGCGAGGTCGCGGGAGGTCGCGCGACGCCGCCGCGACCCAGATCCGGGGGCGGCGAGGTCATGTGACCCAGACTTCGCCGCGACCCAAATGGCGCGGCGGTCGCGCCACCCCCCGATGACGGTCGTCTGGGTGACAGTCGCCGGCAACTGCCTGCCCTTCGCCGGTGACCGCTCGCGGAATAAGAAGAAGATGATGATGAATAGTTGTGAGGGCAAAACCGGAAAAATGAAAAATCAATGAGGATAATTTGGGAAGAAATTTTTTTTTTAGCCCCTCAACTCAGCATTTTTGGTAAGCTAAAAGCCCAAGGCAGCTCCTAACCCGCCTTGGGCTTTCAGCATTGTGAAGGCTGCCATTTGGGGAATGCAAACCCAAAAATAAATGCCAAACACACTTGTATTTGCCCAAAGGCCTTTAGAGGCCTAAAGGGCTTTGTAAAGTGGTTCCCAAACGCACCCATAATCAAGGTGAAACGACACCAAATAGATGGACCTAACATTAACCCAAAACTAGCGCACCGAACACAGAAAGTGAAAACTCAAGCCCAAGAGGTTCTTAATCAAAATCGTTTACATGACAAGCTTTGTGTAATGCAGTAAATCTAAGTAAACCTAACCAAAATCACTCGTGGTGGGTCATAACCATTGCGATCACAGAGCGGTGCATAATTCATTCACCTAATTGAAAATGGGGAGATCAAAGTCGTACTCTCATCCAGAAGCACACATTCTGCTACCATGATGCGAGCTGAAAAGATTCCTTTAAGAGTCTTTGGCAGGAGCACCAGCTTGACGGATTCTCTTTTGGTGAACATCCCAATTTTACACACGAGCAATCGTAACCTGCCAAATAAAAATTCACCTCTCAAGGGCTGTTTCACCCCCCTCAAAAAAGAAAATTTTCCCAGGGCCACCAACCTAATTGCCATTATAAACTAAAGAATATGGTCCTACAATAAGCTTTGAATTTTTTCAAGTTCACATTCGTGCAAACATACCACACTCCAGTTTATCACCAATGAACATGTCTTCCCAATTTATATCCTCGCGACAGTAACAAAATTCAGAGCAACATTAGTTCAAGCCTAATAGACCTAACCAAAACTGACACAGTAAACGGCTTGAAAAAAACATGGACCTCCAAGTTCCAAATCATTCTAACTTACTTGCGTGATTGTTACTTGGTCCCTTAAGAATTGTAGATCAGCAACAAGAACTTCTAAACTTGCTTTAGCATTTTCTAAGTTCTTTGGTAGAATGGTTGTGGTCTGCAACATAAATTTATGTAATAAATAAGATACTTGACATCATTATTGGAGAGAAAGGGACATTGCTTAAACATGAGTACAACCTCTTCACATGAATACTCCAACATAACATTTGCTCCTAGCCATAAACATACTGAATCAGTATCTTCAATACGAGCTCGTGAATATATGCCTTCAAAGACTTCAAAATCAGCAAGGAGTGCCTGTATGCAAAATAAAGAGTCATTAAAACCAGTCAGCTTGGTGCCTATTATCTTTTGCACCATAGAAGTTTTGATAGTCTTAGGTCTTAAAGCCCAATACAGTAATCCCACCCCATGTCTGTTTCTAATCAGAACTTCAGACATCAAAGCAACTAGCTACACATTACTGGTGATATTCAGGTGTTCAAATCTAGAACCACCTCATCATTGAGATCAGCATGGGCTCTTCAAAGCACTAACCTAGATTATTAGGAATGTTGCTTCCAGAAGTGCATTTGCAAAGGAGAAAATACCATCAGATATTTCACATCATGTCAACCACACCAAAATTAGTTCCTAGTATGGCAAGAATTATATTAGGCTATCCTCCATTTGCTTTATAAAGATAGAAAGGGATGATAGGATCAAAGAGAGCATTGAGAAGCAAGAAGATTTTTCTAAGATAACATTTTTTAGCATAACAAGATTATGTGAAAAATTTAGTTGACATGATATATAAAAGATGACTGATCGACTGTCGAGGATTCCAGATGAAAAACAGAAACTGCGAAGGAAAAAAATTGGTGGATTCTAAGACAATACAAAGAACTCCGGATTGAAAAAATATGATCTGCTTACGTGATAACAAGTTTACTTTGTGAAAAGTCTCAATAGTCAACAGCATGAGTCTGACAGATACCCATTAAGTATCCTCAGTCAAAATACACGCATCGAAAAGTGTTCAGCTTGAATTTCAAACTTAAATTCCAGTTTTGAGGCCATGATTCAATCTTACTGTAATAGAAACACAAGCTCATTGTGCACGCATATAATGGTATCCTCAATCACAGGTCACTTTGCTATAGCAAATAAGCCAGTTTGCTATAGCAAATAAGCCAGTTTGCTTCAGTCATTATGCAGGTTTACATATCAAATAAACGAGAGAGGAAACAAGAGGAAATTGTTGCGGTGGAATGGAGTGGTGAAGTAATTGGTGCACCAAGGTGCCCCAATTTGAAATGATTGATAAATTCAAATCCTCGATATTTTTTATTGAGAGAAATATCATACCTTTGTTTATGTACTGTCCGAGGGTTAATGGTCATAGCCTATTTAACAAAGTAAACCTCAATGCAAAGAAAGATGGAGGCAGCACATAGTAGTACTTGTATTTGCATGTGTTTGCGTGTGTTTGCATGTGTCTGTCAAGAGAAAGAAAGAGAGAGAGATAGAGAGAGAGGGAGGGAGGCAGGGAGAGAGAGGGAGGGAGGGAGGGATGGATTTTGGCGGAGGGGCTAAGAAGCCTGGCGACCTCATAGTCGATGTTTTGGAAGGACTAATTGTGCGGGATAAATCTCACAGATTCTTGTCCACTGCAGAGATATGGATTTACAGCACATGAGAAGGAAACTTTGTTGATGCAAGAAGGTATTGTCAGGATTCACCATTTATGCAGAGCCTGGTAACCAGAAGAGAATGAGATGGCCAAATTTTTAGTTCTCTTACACAAGATAGCTGGTAATAAAGAAACGGGGAAGAACTCTATCCAAAGAAGGCGAGGGGGTATTAGCTGCTTAGATGAAAACAATATGGCACTATTCGGCCATCACAGGTTTTCCGCATGTGTGATTGCCTGGGGAGTGTTTGCAAATAGCCAACATACAAAAAGAAACCAAAAACAAGAAGAAGGGTGCATACAAACAGATACTAGCCTACGCAAAATCAATGAGAATCCTCAGATCACCAACTGATATGTTGCCCTCGGACAAAATCTCCATGGGACATAAATATGCAGGAAAAGATGCAGATAAGATATGGTGACCATGGAATTGAATCATACCAAATCCAAATATCGACCTTTTTGTTAGTCTAGAGATAGAAATAAGAGAGCCTTTACATGTTGCATTAAGGAAAAGGATGGGTTTAGACTTCACATATGGTTAACAATTTCTTAGGCTAACTTCTTACCCCAAGTTTGATAGATTCACTCTGATGTAAATAAGTCTGTTAAAAGGTTTTCTTGATAAAGCTATTGCTTTCTGAAGAATATTCAATCAGCAAGAAAGCATTCTCCTATTTAAATGAAGGGATGCATGAAATAAATGAATTGCTTATTTCGTTCTATACACAAGATACTGATGCCAGCTCTGAGCTCCCTCAAGGGTTCAGCGAAAAAAAGAACAACAGCCAATGAGAAACAGTTTAAAAAGAACAAAAAAGAAAAAAGAAAAAAACTCCTGAATTAGATATATATCCACCTTTCTTTTTAAGATTTTCGCAATACCATTAACCAGGCTCTGAACTAGAATAACAAGCAAAACAATATCTCTTCCTCTACTCTTGCGCTTTCTCAAAGGATGAGAAATATCCGCTGAAGTGATTTCCTTTTCTAAATAGAACCTAAATGCAAATAATTCCTACTCATTTTAAGATAAGCGATTGTAAGCCTCTAATGCACGACCACCAAACATGGAAGATAATACCGATGTTTTTCAATGACAAAACCATTTGATGTGATAAAGTATAAGGAAGATTTATAAGTATAACAAGCAAGATGCAACACCTAATCAGCATGCTCCCCGTACCTTTAAATGAGAAAAATTCCTGACGGGGAGAGCATAAACAAGGCTTACTATTTAGTGATGTGCATCGACATTTTTCATTTCCAATAAATGGGCCAAGCAAGCATTTTAGAAGGAAAGTCTCTTTCTCATTCTAATTACCTGTGAACATCTTTACCTAATTTGCCCAGAGATAAGTAACTGCAATCATTTCAAGATTCAAAGCCTCGCAATTTCAACACAAGGTCGTCAATCAATTGGGCACCCCTCAACTAAATTACCGAAATCCACAGCTTGTTGTTAAAAAGCAAATAACCACCACTTCCCTATCAACTTGTGGAAATAAATGGAAATTCCCCCAAAATCTTGTTCACATAGTCAGAAGTATGAGTTGCGTGAGACAACGAACCTCACCAGAACCCTTCTTGGCCTGTAGAGTCACGACTATGTCTAAACACATCTCAATATCAGGAATTTTTGCATGGCATTTAATATAGACATTGGATTAAAAAACCCAGTAAAAGGATAATGAACAAGTGTATCATGCTGACAGAGTAACAATAACATACTAATAAAGTGATCAAGTTCTGTGGGAACAAAGAACCAAGTGCTCTCGCATCTATCAAGTCAATGTAAAGAGAAATTCATTGTGAGAAGTCAAAGAGGTGCTAACCATATGGATTTGTTTTAACTTTTTATTCTAGATTAGATCACAATAATTGCAACAGTGAGCCAATTTCTCATTCTTTTTTAGGGGAAAAGTGAAACTCACTCGAATTTGTGGAGTTTTAAGTTGAACTAGAAAAACAGAAACTAGATTAAAGAAATAAGGAGAAAGAAAACTGCAAGAGAGAGTAGCAAATTTCATAATTGAGGATATGCCCATACCATTAATGAAAAATGTAAGATACTGAATAAACAATGCACTACGAAAGACAGAACTCAGAACCGACAAGCTTCTTGTTGTGTTACTTGTCTGTCTCAACCTAGTACATTTCTTTTTCCTGAAACTAAATATTCATTGTGATTAAAGCTTTGGTATCAATATCTCTAATCATTTCTTTATACCTCTTAAGAATCAAGAAAAAAGTTGCACACTTAAATGCTTCAAAGTTCTAAAAATTGCATGTACGCCCACCTCCATGGTAACCTTTGCACAACAGTTCAGCACTACAATGGTTGTACTATACTAGAAAAACAAAACACAAAAAAACAAAGAGAGAGAGAGAGAGAGAATCAAGGTCCAGTAGCAGCACAAGGGCAGACAGGAGAGATAGTGTCTATGGTATTCAGCAGTACATTTGAATCTGGGTCTTTGTTTGTGATCACACGAAGAAAATGATCAACGAAATGTAACTCAACAGCGAATTCAATAGCAGATATAACGATACAAAAGAATCAGTAGATGAGAAATTATACACAAACATCTAAAGGGATGTCGATAATAACAAATCCCAAACTAGCATCGATAAAGTCAGGAAACCTTTGCCAGCAAAAATACGAATTAGAGAAAGCCAGCGATTACGCCAAACTGACACAGCAGAATACAACATCACACCTGAAGATCCCTCTGTTGAGCTTGTATTGCGGCAGCCTGCAATCACCACTACTACTCTAATACTCCAAAAGGAAAAAAAAAAAAAAATCCAAAATTTCAGCAAACACCTCCTTCACCAGAACCTTCAGCCTGCTCATTCAGGACAATTTCCACAGAGCATCGGAAAAGTCGATCCAACGCAATGCTGCTCATTAAAACAAGGGGACGCGCCTACTGGAAGCAAAAGCCCTAAACTCAGGAACACCTCGTAACATCTCCACCTTTCTTTTATTAGTTTTTTGCAATACTATTAACTAGGCTCCGAAATAGAATAACAAGCAAAACAATACCTCATCCTATACTCTTGCATTTTTTCAATCCTATAATCAGCATGTTCCTCGTGCCATTAAATGAGAAAATTTCCTGACGTGGGGAGCATAAACAAGGCTTACTATTTAGTGATGTGCACCAACAGTTTTTCAATTCCATAAATTGGCTAAGCAAGCATATTAGAAGGAAATTCACTTTCTTATTCTATTTCTATGTGAATCTTGATGTAATTTGCTCTGTGGTAACTGCAATGATATTCAAGATTCAAGAACCTCGCACTTTCAGCACAAGGTTGTCCATCAAGGTACCCCCAACCATATTATTGGAGTCCATAGAAAGGGCAGCTTGTCATATGAAAAGCAAACGACCACCACTTTCCCATCAACTTGGGGAAAGAAAAGGAGATTCCCCCATAATCTAGTTTACATAGTCAGAAGTAAGAGTCGCATGACACAATAAACCTGACCAAAACCCTTCTTGGCATGCTATGTAGCGACTATGTCTAAACAACGAACCTCACTGAGGGCCATAGTGGGAAAAAAGAACCAAGTGGACTCAGATCTACCAAGTGCTGTAGCTGCTGCCATCGAGAATATCCTGAACTTGTAATTTTCTAATTGCTGTTACTCTCAAATATTCAAATTTCTCTAGTTTGTTGACAAAAACAACCCCATCAATGTGCAGAATAGAAAATTCAGTTGACATTTGTTCACTAATTTCAAATTTCTATAAGAGAAATATTTCGCTTCATCAAATGGTCATAGAAGATCCTCTCATTCACACGCAAGGAAACTCATCGGTCTTTTCATCTTGGCCACTTCAGTAGTTATGGCAAGATTGTCGTAGCTATTGTAAAAACTTAAGCCATTGAATGCCTAAGTGGAATAGGACTATTAGCCATATAAAGTTTGGCCGGCAAACAACTTTAAGTTGCTCACATAGATCCCCACCGTTACACCGAAAGACATTTTAGCAGGAATAGTTGACTGCATTCCAGGACTTTGCATAAATAGATGACAAAAATTAATAATTATGGCTAGAGAAGCAGAACTTCTACTTTAAGAATGGGAATGCTTGAAAATTGCAACTATAACCATTGGCATCAAATATGGAGCAAAGTTGATAGTGATCTTTGATTGTGCAGCATCAGAAAATCCCAATTCAATCTATGGAACCGCAGGAAACAAAAATTATACAAAAGGGAGCAATCGAGATTATTGCATTTGCCTTATTTAATTTGTCAATGAGTCAGAGTTATCAAATTCCCAGACCCAGCTCAAAACAACAAAGGTTTCAGAAGTCATCGGCACAACAAATAAGAATTCAAGAACGTAAATGCCTTATTGGGCGAATTGCAACATCTTCCTCAATTGTGTTTGGTAATTTAAGATGGGATGGAATGAACGAATAGCAAACAAACAAACAAACAAAATAGAAGTTCAGAAGTAACTAGAAAAGCACCTTCAATTCTTCATGAAGGATGTGACATCCCGAATTTTCAGTTCTGTTTTCTTCTGATTGAATCGGGCGTTTCATTGACGTGTTTATAGGGCTATTCTCAGAACTGATCATTCTTGAGATAACTGGACTATTTGGGAAAATTATTAGGAATTTTAAGGCAATAGCTTGAGAATTCAACCAGGAATCGACTTCTCGTCTGTGTGCATCTTTAGAGGCCATTATGGCACAGTTAAAAGTCGATTTGAAATCAGAGATAGACTGGATTGACAGTGATGTGTGGCTAATCGTGGGTGACACCACTAAATTAGAAAATTCATGTCGACCAGCACTGAACTGATTTTCTTATTGTTTTGGTACCCTATGTCCGTATTATGATCCTCGGGATTTTCACGACAACCGAAAGTCGCCAATGAGTCGAGTGGGTTCTTAGTGGCTCGAAGAAAATCGACCACGAGTCAATTGCACTTAAAAATATCCGAAAGTTACTCGGTAGCCTAGGTCACGCTAAAAATGCGCCAAATTGAAATTAACCGCCAATTCGAGTTCGATTTTAGAAATTGAAGTTTCGGTCACGTCACAATAAATTCTAGGAGTGTCGACTCAGTCTCAGAAGATTTTTCTGACACCCGACACTTTTTGGGAAAAAGTCGTCGCCGGACCATTTTTTTGTGCAATTGAAGTCGGAGATTTAATTTTGGTTACAAAATTGAGATGAAAAGTGGATTCAAAGATGAGGAAAAATACTGAGGTGGTCTATGGATGACCGATTGAAATTATTGAGGCCAATTGTGATTAAATTGAGTGAGTGTGACAGTCCAATTGGAAGAGATGGCTTGCAAATTCGTAACTCCCCTCCCCCTAGCCCAAATTTGACCAATTGAGAAGTTGTGAGAGGAGTGGGTGTGGCCTAATGAAGGCCAAGGGTTAATGCTTGGCCTAGATTGATTGTTGAAGATATTTCTTGTGGAAAATTGGCAAGGATGGCCCACTCTCTCTCTTATCTTCTTCCTCGCGCACGGCTCTTCTTCATTTTAACTCTGCGGTCTCAGCTTCTGCTTTATTTCTTTCGGTCGAAGTCCAGCCCAGCAAAGCCTCCTCCGCGTGTCTTCCTCAGCTCCACGAACGCCCTGCTTCACTAGCTCTTGTCGCCCACCAACAATCCGCACGCCTTCTCCACCGAGCAGCTTGGTTTTGCTGCCACTTGGCTGCGTCCTCTCTTGTTTCGGTCAACACCGCAATCCATCGAAGACCAGCAAAACTACTGCAGCTGCTTCGCCGTCCACGCGTCCAAGCTGCTCCTGCGTGGGCTCTCTTCATCATTCGGTCCAAGTCTCCAAGCTTGGTCAGCGTTCAGAGAAGAAGACCGCCTGCCAGCTGCCTCCGTCCGCGAGGTCTTCCACGAAGCAGATCCGTGGCCACGTCTTCCCCAGCTCAGCCACCGAAACTGCTTCTGTCTTCGATCCAACAGCCCAGAAGTTGGGCCATTGAAGCCCACGAATTGATTTCATCAGAACCAGCAGCTTCTTTGGGCCTTCTTCTTCAGCCGTGAAGCCAGCGAAGTTCAAGTCCAGCCCGCATGTGATCTTCTCCAGTTCAGCCCAGTGAAGCAATCATCTTCAACCCATTCCAGCAATTTGAGCCCAAGTGAATTTCGGGCCCAGCAAAGCCCAGTGGAATCAGCAGCCCATATTCAATTGAATTGAAGCCCAATTGAAGTCCAGCAAAGCCCATGGATCCAGCAAATTTTCGGTCCAGCATTCAGCCCATTTGAAGCCGTGAAGCCCGGCCCAAGTTGAAAGCAAATCTCAAATTAGATTGAGATTTGTGGGGCCCGAGTCTAAGGCCCGGCCCAAGCCTGCCGGTGTCGCCGAAAGTCCGATTTCGGCTGCCGTTGTGTCACCGTTGCGGTGATTCGGTCTTCGCTTTCGCCAAGTGAGTTTTACTCACTAATGCTTTCTTAGTCTACCAATTATACTTAGGGTTGGTTAGATTTAATTAAATGCAATTAGGTGGTTAGATTAATTTAGATAAATTAAATTAGAGACTTAATTATGCAAGTTAGGTGGTTAGAAATAGACACTAGCAAGTAAACATGCCATGTTATTTATTGAATGAGTCTCGGTAATTTTCCGGGCTCGTCTCGGCTTCCAATCAGGCATTACGAGCCTAAATTGGATTTTTAATAATTATTTATTTAATTTTCGAAATTAATTATTTAATTAATTATTTTTCCAGAATTTCAACCGGGATGGCCGGTGATCGGAATTTCGTGCTGATTGTCGTGGTGCAGTCTATTTATTTAATTGAGCTTTAATTTATATGGAATTCATTTAAATTGTGAATTTTAGGACATGTTCCTAATTGTTTGATTTCAATTAGATGATGGGAAATGTTTGGGTACCGATTGTTAGTATCGATGGTGGAGTGGTGAATTAGTGTGGCATCTAAAAGGGCACGTGGGCTCGGTGACTTGATGCATCGCTTTGGTGAACGAGTGCCTTAGAGAATGCACGTGGCCCAGGCATCGTAAAAAGGGCACGTGGGCTCGGTGACTTGATGCATCACTTTGGTGAACGAGTGCCTTAGAGAATGCATGTGGCCCAGGCATCGTAAAAAGGGCACGTGGGCTCGGTGAATTGATGCATCACTTTGGTGAACGAGTGCCTTAGAGAATGCACGTGGGCCCAGGGAATTAAGTGAGGCATCTTGGAAGAGACACGTGGGCTCGGTGATTTGATGCATCATTTTGTGAACTAGTGCCTTAGAGAATGCACGTGTGCTCTATGACATGTAATCGACTAGTTCGATTTGTTATGAGTAGTTGGGTGCCTATTATGAATTATACTGATTTGCAGGTGGAATCTGAGGCCAAGGTAAGTCCTCTGACCTATGCGTGTTTAGGCAGCCCGTAGTGTATTGGCTTACTAATCGAGTCTTAGGGGGTAGAACTCGCTGAGACGTGGTCTCATTGGTTATTGAATAACCATTTCAGGGCCCTAAGGAGGAGCTGAAGAGGAGGAACCTGAGGAGATAAAAGATCTTGGATGAAGAAGATGATCCAGAGAGAGATCTTGAGTACAATCCAGATGTGGATTGAGATCACATCCTTTTTGTGAACCCTGTCTTAGTGTAGATAGGTGTGAGACTTGTTTGCTATAAATAGTATTGTAAATATACTATGAGTTGTGCTGATAATAAAAGTGTGGTTGTGAATTTCAATATGAAAAATATGGCCTGCTTTTCTATCCCATTGTTTTATTGTCTGGGGATTCATAACTGTTTCCGCATGCGTAATAAAAAGAAAGGGTCGGCGATACTTAGTCCTGGGATATCGCACTTTAAAAATTGACCAAGGTGAGGGATGGGCGCGTGCCCGAGGATTGGGGTGTGACAAAGGAAGTAACTAAATCACTCCTACTGCATAAAAGGTATCAACAATTCACTCTTTCGCTAACCAGGCGTTAATTCTTTTATTTCATTCCTCACAAATCATGATTGTACTGTAGTGAAATTGAAAAAACATTCCATAAGGTATGACTGGTACTCTCAACCACCTTTGCCTTTCAACAAAACCTAGCATTTGTTAGCATCTTCAGTGTGCTTACTATCTAAGCAAGTTACATGCTGCCAAGCATGTCAACCCCAACATTATGCTGATGCGCAACATAAACCAGTTAAGCATCACCACCGTGGATGCAAGTGAAAGTACCGCATATTCATGACATACAAAAAAGGAATTTTGCTTAGAGATAAGAGGATGAACAAATACAAGCGGTGGTTCTAGAACTAAGATGAAAGCTTAGCTGAAAGAAAACTCACAAAACAGGACGCAACAAAAAACAAACTCTAGTTCTATGGACTTACCATCATTGACTATCTTTGCCAATCAAATGATACATACCTTCTCCATCTCTATTGAGTTTCGGGCAGTCAATGATGATGAGTTCACAAGATTTTGGCACACCCAAAACTGAAAGGATCGACGTTTGCTGATGCTGTTGAAGAGGCTAAAGACTAGTTTAATACACTTCTTGTATGCTACTTTAGCAACTGAAAAGTAATTCAAGCAATCTTGCCGTTTGTTACCTTCTTTGATACGTATGTAGTTTATCCAATACTGTGTATCCAAAGTTAAACAATTCTAAATCAAGGAAAATTCATGTCTAGCATTTAATAGTCTGCCTTGAAGGTTATTACATAGTCTCCATATTAAATGCTTCATAGAATTTTTTTTGGCTAAGCATTCATAATGGCCATGCAATTTCCAATAGCAGTTTATAGTTAGTGTGCTATGGAAAGAGAGTACTTTTTGTTACCATGTAAGATGAAATTATTACATTGTCCCCGCTAACACAAACACACCGCTTAAAACTTCAACACCATCTAATTCAATAAAAACTGCACCAATGAATAACATACCATTAGTGAGGCATACCATCAACTATATTTCACATGACCACTTTATAAGTGCCATTGAATGCAAGAAACTAACTGATTGAAGACATGGTCAGTGACCCCTGTATTATCATGCCCCCTCCTCAACACAATGGAATCAAATTCATGAAAAAAATAAAAGGCAAGGTGCTACAGCTGCTGCCTTTGAGAATATATCCAAACTTGTAATTTTAAAATTGCCATTACTCTCTAATATTCAAAATTTCTCTAGTTTGTTCACAAAATCAATGTTGTCAATGTGCAGAATAGGTGATCCAGTAGACATTTGATCACAAATTTCAAATTTCTAGTAGAGAAAAACTTCAAATATCTTACATCTTAATCTTTCTCTTAATCTTCATAGAGGATTCTCTCATTCATGCGTGAGAAAACTCAAGAACTGTTTTAACTTGGCCTCTTCATTGGTCTTGGGAGAATTCTCATTGCTGTTGTTTAACATAATATAATTAGAACATCTTGGCTGCAATGGTAGGATCCTCATTACTGCTGCTAGTTATCCTATTTCGACTACTGGCATAGATGAAGGGACCTCTATTAAATGCATACAAAAGCAAAAGAAGAAAGCACAAAATTGTGAAATGTATGGAAATAACAAAGTTCAATAGAAGATTGCATAATAGAACTCAATAAACATCCGCATAGTTGAAAAGAAGCCTCTTACAGCTTGCTAAAAAGTACCAATGTACTTATCCACAGCTCGCCCTTTTACTAATATGGATTGAAGAGAACAAGTCGTTGCTATAGCACCAACAATATGTCTTGCCAAAGCCTAGACGTCCATGTAAAATAACATTTCACCATGGTCTTGGAGGAGCTTGTGCAAAAGCATTTTATCAGCAAATGTAAAAATGATAGACACAAAGATCAACAAGTTTATTTAACAAGTTAACAGTAACCGCATTATTAGCAGAGAGAGAGAGAGAGAGAGAGAGATGAGGAAAGGTGCAATAAGTCGGCTGAAAGAATAAACAAAATCTAGTCTTCAACAACACAAAGGTGCTCTTTCCTAACACTAGAAATAGCAGAATGCACAATTTGATGCAACTAAACCTACTCTTCAACGAAATGATGGCTTGACCATATCAACAAGTTTACTCCAATATCAATTGTCTCCCAGCACGAATTTCATGTATATATGGCTAAATACTAGAATGAAGAAAGATAGTTCACAAATCACATCGTGACTCAAGACTTGAAGCTTCTGCACTTCGGTTCAAAAGTAACCAGAAAAACACATCCAATTCTCCGTGAAGGAAATAACTAAATCACTCATATTGCATAATAGGTATCAACGATTCACCCTCCGCTACCCAAGCATTAATTCCTTTATTTCAGTCCTCACAAATCATGATTGCTCTCTACTAATATTAAAAGCACTCCATAAGGTGAGACCAGTACTCTCAAGTCTCAACCAACTCAGCCTTACAACAAAAACCTAGCATTTGTCAGCATCTTTAGTGTGCTTACTATCGAAAATTTCCCTTCCACTTTATCCATTTTTTCTAAACAAAATAGGTGCTGTGAAGCATGTCAATCCCGACGTTATGCTGGTGCGCAACATAAACTAGCTAGGTATCACCATCGTCAAGTAGGCAAGTCAAAGTATCACATGTTTATGATACATGAAAGAGGATTTTCCCTCAGAGACAACAGGATGAACGAATGCAAGAGGTGGTTCCAGAACCAAGATGAAAGGTTAGCTTAAAGAAAACTCACAAAACAGGACACAACAAAAAACAAACTCTAGTTCTATGGACTTACCATCATCGACTATCTTTGCCAATCAAATGATACATATCTTATCCATCTCTATCGAACGTCGGGCAATCATTGACCTCGAGTCGACAAGATTTTGGCACACCCAGCACCCTCTCCAATGATTCACATCTCCAGAACCGCAAATGTTTCAAATTCTGTAGATTAGAAAGTCGCTTAAGCTTTTGATGGAATTGCATTCCCAAAAAGACAAATGCCGCAACGATTTCAATTCTCCCAAACCCTGAATCTCAGTTAGTTGAGGCAATCCGCTCAGGGACAAACGCTGGATCTCCTTCAAACAAGGCAGAACATGCAGCGTCTTGAGCAATGGACAGTTGTCCATCCACAATTTATTGAATTTCTGTAGCTCTCCAAGCACCTCGAATCGAATCTCTCTCAGCGAATATCGAACAATAGACAAGTTCGACAAATTCTCCAAGTTGGAAAAGACTGACCAATCTATTGGTGACTGGACATTGCATAACCACAAATCTTGAAGGCTGGATGGGAGCCCGAAAAGAGATTGGGGCTCAACATAATCTATGTTGAGGCTTCGTAGCTGAGAGAGGGAACTAAAATCGGTTGGAGGCGAGGCCATTTTTCCAACGTAGAGGGTCATTTGTTTCAGAGCAGGTAGTCTCACGATCCCCTCTATGTTGTGTTCTTCAATTGAATATCCAATTATGTCAAGGTCAACTAAATTGGTTAGGTTTGAGCAGTCAGGGATCGTGGTCAGCGATTTCGATATAAGGCTTAAATGAATTAGACTCTTGGGAAGCTCCGGCAACTGTTGGATTGAGTCACAAAACAATATCGAAAGCATTTGGAGATTTGTAAGCTGATTGATCGTTGTGGGCAATCCACTAAAGTGACCATTGGATAAGTTTAGATATTTCAATGAGGATAGTACCCCGATTTCACTTGGAATTTCCCCCACCAGATGTTCAGAGCAGGCATTTAACGTTTCCAGATTTTCCAACATTCCTATGGTTTTCAGAAGTTCACTTATGCAACTATTATTGAGATTTAGTACCTTCAACTTTTTGAGATTTCCAATACAATCAGGTAAGCTCCCGATTCTTGACTCGCTCAAATCCAACTTGACCAATGATTGGAGCCTCCCAATCGAGTCTGGTAGCTTTTCTAGATAGGAATTCCAGATGCGTAAAACTTTTAGCCTTTCAAGATTTCCAATAGAATGAGGTAATTCACTAATTTTTAAATATTGGACATCTAGCTCAAGTAGTGACTCCAATTGTCCGATAGAGTCGGGAAGCTTTTGAAGTTCCTTGCATGGCAAGATTAGAGACTTCACCTTTGCTAAATTGCCAATCGAGTGAGGCTTCATTGAGGGTGTCCGATCTATTCTTAGCACCGTCAAAGATTTTAGACCGCCGATGGACTCCGGTGGTGACTTAATAGCTTCACTCTTTATCTCTAGGTAATCGAGATCTTGTAGATTGCCGATGGACTTGTCAATTTTTCTTAGTCGAACACATCTAAGAATCAACTTCTCCAGCTGCGAGATTGTGGTAAACTTGGGCATCTTTCTAAGGAATGGACAGTCCTCGAGCTGTAGGATTTTCAATTGTTCTGCTACCTATAAAGCAATTGAGTAGACACTCAAAAAAGAGGAAGAGTAAATATAATGCAAAAGGATGTCATGAGATCATACCATGATTTGACACCATCCTCCCCAATCTTCAGTAACATTATTCCCAGATAACACGAGAATCGTTAAGTTCTTCAACCCAAAGTTGCTAGCTTGGAATTTTGAAGGGCAATTGCTCCAAGAGAGCCATTTCAGATTAAAGAAAACATTCTTAAAGTCTCCTTCAAAATTTCCATGGTCCAATTGAAGGAACGTAAGGTTGACCAAGCCCATAAATTGCTTGCGCTTAAATCTGTACGTCGTTTTCGGGCTAGGTGTACCAAGATTGAGTGCCACTATGTCTTTGGTTCCCTGGAAAACAAAAGTAGCAACCAATGAGTACATATGTCACTTTGACTTGAAATTAGATAAAAAAGTGGTGACTCTAATGGATGCACTCGAAAACATTTAGAGGTCAAGATTACCGTTTTTGTCTGCACTACACGGAAGGCATCCTTGGGAGACCATAATCTGCTACCCTTCATATGGATTTCGCCACTTTCTGGATGGACGATACTCCTTCCAAGGTCTCTAAGTTGGTCGTGCATCCATAGTTTATTATCGATCGATATTTTTATTAGAGACATACGTTTGAGGATATTGACCTCACTTTCGGTCGGATACCCAAAAATCGCATCCCAATATTTAATTGCAGTTGTTTTCTCTATGTTGAGGCATAAACATGCAATATCAAGAAAAATTTGCCGTTGATTAATTTCCAATGCTTCGTAGCTTATCATCAGCTTCTTCTTGACATCCTCATTCATCACCTTCTTTAACTTACATAGGGCAACTTCCCATGTTCTTCGGCATTTTCCACGAAGTGTGGAACCCACAACATCAAGAGCTAACGGAAGTCCTCCTAGTGCATTGACTAGCTTTTCTGTGATATCCATGTAACTAGGCGGAGGCTTGGCACATCCCAAGGCACGCTCACATAAAAGTTGAAGAGAATCATGTGAATTCATCTCTAGCATTTCGTAGAGTGAAAATTGTCCACTATTAGAGATTGGGAGATTGTCATCCTCACCTTCCTTTCCCATGAATTCAATATTTCTTGTTGTTATGATGATTCTACTACCCCCACCAAACCAGTTGGGCTCACCTGCAAGCTTCATGATTTGGTCCCAGTTGTCGATGTCATCAAGAACAACGAGGACTTTCTTGCCAAGAAACCTTGTCTTGATCACTTCATCAATGAAGAAGGGGTTTGTGCAACTAAGATTGAGAATGTCAAACAACAATTTCTTTTGTAAGCCTATTATATCATGAGTTCGAACATCTTTAAGAAAACAGCAATGACCCCGAAATTGAGGGTAGATTTGCCTGAAGACGGCCTCGGCTAGTGTCGTTTTTCCGATGCCACCCATACCATGAATCACAATAATCCGTACATCAAAAGTTCCTACATCTAATAGCTTCATAATGTGATCCATTCGATCCTTAATTCCCACCAAATGATTAGACATGTCCGTCTGTCTTGTCCATAGCAAATTTGAAACCTCTTCCACCATGAGGTTTGTAAGTTTATATAGGCTGCCACATACATAACATGCAATCATCTTAGATAAAAAAAAAAAAAAAAATCACATATAGAATCTATGCCTGCATAACGTGTCACTGGAAGGTTATCATCAAATTCAAAGTAATTGACTTTGAAAGCAACCACCATGAAATGAGTGATTATTCATGCTGCGAGCCGTTTGCCACAAAAAAGGAAAAAAAATAAAAGAAAAATGAAAGCTGCTACTGTCAGGATTCTTTGGCCCGGTAAATGGTAGGAAAATGGTTATTTCATGACTAAGGTCTAATTGGGCTTTGACTAGAATTCCTCGGTGAATCCGGTCTTTTTTATCTCTTCAGCCACTAAGGATGAGTTTGAAGATTGACATAAAAGAAAAATATTTTCTCACCAGGCAGTTACCTGGAATTTAGGAAACAAGAAATAAAGCTCAAAAGCGTTTTTCTTAATGTACCCGAGTAATACGGTAGTAACCGAAAATGAGGAACACTTTCAGAGTATTTATTAGCCTTCATTTGAGTTGCCAACAATCATTTTTCCGAATAAGCTACCAACTGGTTTAACTTAGCAATTTCATCAGTCACATTAAATTTGTTGGTAATTTAATCGGAATAAGTTGGTAAGTAACTCAAATTATGCTTGGTATTTTGATAATTGAGTTCCTAACCTCAGAATATTTGTGAACTATGCTAATCAAAGCGGGTTCGTTGATAACAAAAGTTTGTTACGAAAGGTGGGAATTTTTCAACAAATAAATAAACATTGATAAGTGGCTCACATAGGAATGGGTGACTTAAATTAGTCAGTAACTTAATCAGAGGTTAGCCAGTAGGAAACTCATATTTGAGTCAGTAATTTGTTTCAAGTATTGGTAATTTTGAAATGTGAAGTAAACAATTCAAATAAGAGATGGCAGGTTTTATAAAATTTGTAAATCGGCAAACGATCAAATAAATTTACTAAATGACTCAAATAAACACCGGTCACCTTAAATTAGTTTGTAAAATAATCAAAAAGTAGTTGGTAAGACACAAATTAAGGTTGGTAGCTTCATATAAAAATTGACAACTTCAAAACTAGGATGGTCACAAGGCTGGGGAAATCCGCACCCTGTGGTACCCAATCTGGGGCCGTGAATAGGTCAAAGCAAGATAAACGACCAAAGTTTTTTAAAAGCACTTTGCTAGCTGAAAAGTGAGCTGCAAAGTTAAGAGATTTAAATTTTTACTTTTCACACATATGTTGTCTTACTATTTCATCAACTCTTAGATTTTCATAAAAATATTTTTTGCATTATTGATTAATTAATTAATTAAGTTGATATACCTTGAGACTATTTGTTGTCAAAACTTGGGATAAAAAGTGAAAAGTCAATTTGTGCAAGAAACCTTGCTCCCTGAGCAAAATTCCTGCCTCCCTCACTCCGGCCGATCCAACCATACATCACATAAGATTGGACAGCGCCAAACTGAAAGTTCTTATTTTGGAAAAAGTATCATAAAATATAATCTCAAAATTGATGAAATGGAAATAAACTTTATGGAAGAAGCTAATAATACCGTAATCTTTTAAAGCCTACTCCCACTACTTCGCCATATCCTTCCCAGAGTCACTGGGTCAATCCCAAAGGGGGTCAGCTCTATGATTTCTTCCTCTTCGCTGTTAAGTTTTAGAAAAGTATCCCAAAGACTTCCTCTATGTTTTCTGCGCATTTTTTCGTCTCCCTTGGGTACATCATACACTAACAAAGTATGAACAAACTATAACCATTAATAGTTCGGACGCATAAAGAAGCTCCTTACTGAGCTGTCCTATTTTGGGCCAATTCTTCCTTAGCTTTCATTAGTATAACAAAAGGAAAGAAGATATAATATTAAACTCGATCTAATTTTTCAGGCAAACATCATAGGCATAAGGTCAAGAAAATTGTAACACGTCTTTAACTTTATGTACAGAATGTAATTGAAGTTAAGAAACTTAAATATTTTTATTTTTCACACATATATAGTCATACTATATTAAAACATCTTAGATGTTTATGGATATCTTGGTTTTTTTCCATTATATATTAATCAATCAAGTTGATATACCTTAACATTAATTGTTATCAAAACTTGGTTTTAAAAATGAAAATTCAATTTGTGCAAGAAACCTCGCTCTCTGAGCAAACTTGGTTTAAAAAATGACAGATCATTACGTCAAATCCAACCAAACATTACATAAGTTTGGACAGCAGCAAACTGAATCTAACTATTCTTTGAAGGAATAAGAAATTGAAATTGTCAATAAGAAAATAAAGTCAATGGCGAAGCAAACAATACCCGTAATCTTTTAGTTTCTTTCCACTAATTCTGGTAACATCTCTTAAAGCCTCCTCCCACTGCTTTGTTAAATCCTCCACAGAGTCATTCTTGTGCTTTTGGAAGGCATCCTTATATAAATCGGTCTTAAGCTTGACATCGTCCACGTCCACATCGTAGCAGATAGGGAGGATCACTTTCTCATCATTATCTCTCGATAATTCCACTATGAGTGCCAGCTCACGGAGGCACCACTTACTTGAAGCATAATCTTTGGAGAAAATCGGGATGTAAATTCTGGAGTTATTGATTGCTTGCAAGAGGCCGCCTTCAATCTCTTTGCCAAATCGAAGCTCTTCATCGTCTTTAAAAGCGCGGATCCCCGCTCGGATCAAGTTATTGTAAAGACAATCAACGATGTTTAACCGGGTGTCAGGTCCTCTGAAGTTCAAGAACACCTCATAAACCTTCCTCAATCCATCATCACGGCTACTACTTGCGGAAGCTGTCAGAGCCGCCTCTTCTCCCTCCCGCTTTCTCTTCATTCTGAGAGGACGATGGAGTGATTGATCCCTGAATTGAGTCCGCCCGGTAACTCGGGAAGTTTGAGCCTGATCCTTGCAACAACTTGACGAAGCAAAGGAGTGAAATCACTCACTTCCACTGCGTTTCCTGGGAAATCACCTGCGGCTTTCCTTTATAAGCAAACAAAAGCATTCAGGCTAAGTTGAGTAAATAATTGATAGAAGTGATCGAAGAGAAGGAGGTGGTCTCGGAAGTATAAGTTGTGTGTTAATGAATGGTTAAATGTTGGATGTAGCTGGACAACTTATAATGAGTTTCACTTGCCATTGCTTTGGTACTACGCGTCGTTTGCCTAGAAGCCACCTGCAGCCTTCCTTAGTAAATAAAAGAACCCAAAAAGCCATTCATACTCGTAATTAGTCGCTTTTGCAATAAAGTTACATGAACCTGAATATAGACCATTATTACAAGTTATGATTACACTTCGACGTTAGATTGAACGGTAACAAAATAAAATTGCTCGCGGATTGACATTGTACACCAAATAAAATTGCACACTGATATTTAAATCAAATGTTGATTCTGTCGGGATTTGATCTCTTATGGAAATTTCCAAGAAAATGTGGTCCCTCCTTCACAATAATTCCAATAAAGTTGAGATTCTTCAAACATTTTATTCTCGAAAGTTTGACTTTTATGATTTTTTGATAATATTAACCGCAGTTTCCCGGTATTTTTCAGGGCCTGAAATTTCAAAATGCTCTTTGCCGATCTTCCGAGTGGGTTGCCAATCTCCAAACGGAACTTGTAAGTATTGACATCTTTGTGTGTACTCGCGTGAACACACGAATTATGAGCCTATTTGCCGCGCAATTTGGCAATGCATAGACCAGTGCATAACGAGCAAATTGACTAGACAAAATATACTTCTGTGCTTTATCTTTTGCCTTCACACAAGAGGGTCGGACAAAGACTTCAAGATTGACTTCTGTACAATATAAGCAAAGAAAAAAGGCAGGTTCAATTTTGTTTCTTAGTTGATGAAAAAAAAAAAAAATTTGTTTCTTAAGGAAGTTCATTTTCTCTCCTAACTCAAATAGGCTTCATTAAATTAGACTTGCTAGTACTCAAGTCCCCATAAATTGCGTCTATCAAATCCATTAGCTATATAAATTACAAAAATCAATGGATGTGATTGCATTGATCCAGAGATTATGTAGACAAGTCCTCACCATCACCAAGATTTGTTGTATATCTCACAATTCATCTAGGCCAAAGTTTTCATAATATATTGGAAGCAGAACTCCGAGCTCGTTCATATTCAATTTTGGATCCAACACAGTACAGACTAAAAGAACAAGTGGAATGTCTTTGTAGAACTTCAGAAAATTTTATTTCGGCAATAACGAATGGACTGAAAAAAGGGTCACCCTATTTGTTGGCTAACTCCATCAAATAAGGAACAGAAATGGCAAAGCTGGATTGCTCGACAAATAATCACTTGTGGACAGAGCCTCCATTGCATCATTGAACACATTCGAAAGGTCCCTAAAGACTCAAGCGACCTTTCAGTGCCATAGCAAAGTTGACCGAGAGTCAAACTTCATTAAAAGTTCAGTCGAAGGTTGTAATCAGGTGTGCTTGTCAAATGCTTTCTAAAGATACCCAATTTGCCCAATTCGGACAGCCAGATCTCAATATATCAAGTTTTTCTAAGCACGGCTGTACGATCTTGAGGTGTCGGAAACTTTAAGATTTTATCCGATAGATTAGTTCCACCATAAAGATTAAATCATAAGCATTTTAGCTAAAGTCTCCCGCTTAAATATTTTATTGATATCGGCAATTAAATTCACAAAAAAAAATAAAAAATTGAGACTTCTCGTACACGCGCCTCAATTTTGGAAACAAGAAGTGAGACAGATGAGGCTCACAAATCAAATGAGCTTGTATATGACTTTTTTGGCGTGAATCAAGGAATCCCAATAGAGATGCTTTTTCTAGTGCTTTTGCTTTTAGACAAAACTACATTATAATGACATTATAATGGATCCCATTATAAAAAAGATGATTTTAATTGGCCACTTAGCTCCACTCAAATCTGGCGTGACCACAAAGGAAGCATAATGGATCCCCTTTAATCTCTTTCTTTGTTTTGTTTTTGGGGAGGAATCTCTTCCTTCATTTCTAGGCTAGAAAAGCATATTTTGATTGCTATTGTTTTGCTAATTAAATTAAGAAGGATTAGCATTTCTCAGCTGGAGCCTGAATTTCCGTTCTGCTTTTGCTAAGCCAAAGAAAGCAAATCTTCTAATATTTAATCCAATTCGCACTAATTCGCATGGTCAATTGATACTTGCCTTTATTCCGCTTACTAATATTTTTTCTTTTACCATGAAAAAGTTGTGTCGACTCTAGGTCGCCTTCTGCTTTGAAGAGTCGTAGATCGATTGTAATGCATGAAGTACCATTTATAGATTATTTTAAGAAAATACATATATTTTCCCAAATTTACTGATGGCCTTCTACGTTCGATCATCTTTGTATATTCATAATCGTAGGAATAATTAGCATGCATGGTAAATATACATTCCTTCAACACGTAAACAAAAATATTATCCCATTGTGACTTTTAATTGTCCCATTGAATTTTGATCATATACTTTTTTCCATCAACTTCTCTAGAAATTCGAGTTTATTTAGAAATTATAACACATCGGGGAGATGTGCATGACCCTTCTACCAAGGAAGAGCTTACATCACATAACATGGAGTTTAATGTCAGATATACTATTAGGCCCATAGAAGTCCTCTTGGATATATCAGACTTTGCGGGCCTAGCACTAGGGGTGAAGTTGAATCCAACTTAGGACTAATTCAAGCTTGACTTAATAATTAGTTGAAATCGATTGGTCTCGAGTCGGGCTTACACTGGAGCTACACCAAGTATTTCATCGAGTCAAGATCGAGCTTACTAAGACTTTGCTTGAGAGGCTCGCAATTCTGATCCAATTTCTATCATTTGGTCAAGAAAATAATTGATAATTAGGAAAATAGAGGGGAAGATATTTGAAAATTGTAGTATACCTAAAGGACATAAATGTAGAGGATAATATTTTAAGTTATTGAGCTTGAGCACAAGCCCTTTTTTTAATTTGATTATATTGAGTCAACTTGATCTTGAATATCTCGATTCTGTTTTGGTGAAGCTCGAACCAAAAATTCAATACTCCATGATTTGAGAGGAGTTTTGGGAATTGACCCCGAGCTTAGCACTACTGTATTGGCTTGAATCGAAAAATTGATTTAGTATTGCACTTACGTTAAATACTTAAAACTTGCAAAAAGCTGATTTTAGTAATATATATACATATTGTCATGGCACGGACTTTGTAACCAGACTATACCTGCATTACTCTAATATAATAGGAATCTCTAAGATCTGACAACAAGAGAACCACCAAATTACAGCACTAGGTCACTTGATCCAAAAACACTCTTGCTGACATGTATTCCACAGTAGACCTCAGGTAGGCCCATGCTTTTCCCCCGAATTCAAATTTAAATTTGGTCCTCACTAAACATACAGTCAAGGTGAAACGACACCAAATAGATGGACCTAACATTAACCCAAAGCTAGCGCACCGAACATAGAAAGTGAAAACTCAAGCCCAAGAGGTTCTCAATCAGAATCGTTTACATGACAAGCTTTGTGTAATGCAGTAAATCTAAGTAAACCTAACCAAAATCACTCGTGGTGGGTCATAACCATTGCGATCACAGAGCGGTGCATAATTCATTCACCTAATTGAAAATGGGGAGATCAAAGTCGTACTCTCATCCAGGAGTACACATTCTGCTACCATGATGCGAGCTGAAAAGATTCCTTTAAGAGTCTTTGGCAGGAGCACCAGCTTGACGGATTCTCTTTTGGTGAACATCCCAATTATACACACGAGCAACCGTAACCTGCCAAATAAAAATTCACCTCTCAAGGGCTGTTTCACCCCCCTCAAAAAAGAAAAATTTCCCAGGGCCACCAACCTAATTGCCATGATAAACTAAAAGATATGGTCCTACAACAAGCTTTGAATTTTTTCAAGTTCACATTCGTGCAAACATACCACACTCCAGTTTATTACCAATGAACATGTCTTCCCAATTTATATCCTCACGACAGTAACAAAATTCAGAGCAACATTAGTTTGACCCTAATAGACCTACCCAAAACTGACACAGTAAATGGCTTGAAACAAACATGGACCTCCAAGTTCCAAATCATTCTGACTTACCTGCGTGATTGTTACTTGGTCCCTTAAGAATTGTAGATCAGCAACAAGAACTTCTAAACTTGCTTTAGCATTTTCTAAGTTCTTTTGTAGAAGGGTTGTGCCGGCAACATAAATTTATGCAATGAATAAGATACTTGACATCATTATTGGAGAGAAAGGGACATTGCTTAAACATGAGTACAACCTCTTCACATGAATACTCCAACATAACATTTGCTCCCAGCCATAAACATACTGAATTAGTATCTTAAATACGAGCTCGTGAATATATGCCTTCAGAGACTTCAAAATCAGCAAGGAGTGCCTATATGCAAAATAAAGAGTCATTAAAACCAGTCAGCTTGGTGCCTATAATCTTTTGCGCCATAGAAGTTTTGATAGTCTTAGGTCTTAAAGCCCAATAAAGTAATCCCACCCCATGTCAGTTTCTAATCAGAACTTCAGACATCAAAGCAACTAGCTAAACATTACTGGTGATATTCAGGTGTTCAAATCTAAAACCACCTCATTATTGAGATCAGCATGGGCTCTTCAAAGTACTAACCTAGATTATTAGGAATGTTGCTTCCAGAAGTGCATTTGCAAAGGAGAAAAGACCATTGGATATTTCACATCATGTCAACCACAACAAAATTAGTTCCTAGTATGGCAAGAATTAAACTAGGCTATCCTCCATTTGCTTTATAAAGATAGAAAGGGATGATACGATCAAAGAGAGCATTGAGGAGCAAGAAGATTTTTCTAAGATAATATTTTTTAGCATAACAAGATTATGAGAAAAATTTAGTTGACATGATTATAAAAGATGACTGATCGACTATCGAGGATTCCAGATGAAAAACAGAAACTGCGAAGGAAAAAAATTGGTGGATTCTAAGACAATACAAAGAACTCCGGATTGAAAAAATATGATCTGGTTACGTGATAACAAGTTTACTTTGTGAAAAGCCTCAACAGTCAACAGCATGAGTCTGACAGATACCCATTAAGTATCCATAGTCAAAATACATGCATTGAAAAGCGTTCAGCTTGAGTTTCAAACTTAAATTCCAGTTCTGAGGCCATGATTCAATCTTACTGTAATAGTAACACATGTTCATTATGCACGCATATAATGGCATCCTCAATCACAGGTCACTTTGCTATAGCAAATAAGCCAGTTTGCTATAGCAAATAAGCCAGTTTGCTTCAGTCATTATGCAGGTTTACAAATCAAAAAAACGAGAGAGGAAACAAGAGGAAATTGTTGTGGTGGAATGGAGTGGTGAAGTAATTGTTGCACGAAGGTGCCCCAATTTGAAATGATTGATATATTCAAATCCTGGATTTTTGTATTGAGAGAAATATCATACCTTTGTTTATGTACTGTCCGAGGGTTAATGGTCATAGCCTATTTAATAAAGTAAACCTCAGTGCAAAGAAAGATGGAGGCAGCACATAGTAGTACTTGTATTTGCATGTGTTTGCGTGTGTTTGCATGTGTCTGTCAAGAGAAAGAAAGAGAGAGAGATAGAGAGAGAGGGAGGGAGGCAGGGAGGGAGAGGGAGGGAGGGAGAGATGGATTTTGGCGGAGGGGCTAAGAAGCCTGGCTTCCTCATAATCGATGTTTTGGAAGGACTAATTGTGCGGGATAAATCTCACAGATTCTTGTCCACTGCAAAGATATGGATTTACAGCACATGAGAAAGAAACTTTGTTGATGGCAGAAGGTATTGTCAGGATTCACCATTGATGCAGAGCCTGGTAACCAGAAGCGAATGAGATGGCCAAATTTTTAGTTCTCTTACTCAAGAGAGATGGTAATAAAGAAACAGGGAAGAACTCTATCCAAAGAAGACGAGGGGGTATTAGCTGCTTAGATGAAAACAATATGGAACTATTCAGCATCACAGGTTTTCCGCATGTGTGATTGCCTGGGGAGTGTTTGCAAATAGCCAACATACAAAAAGAAACCAAAAACAAGAAGAAGAAGGGTGCATAAAACAGATACTAGCCAACGCAAAATCAATGAGAATCCTCAGATCACCAACTGATATGTTGCCCTCGGACAAAATCTCCATGGGACATAAATATGCAGGAAAAGATGCAGATAAGATATGGTGACCATGGAATTGAATCATACCAAATCCAAATATCGACCTTTTTGTTAGTCTAGAGATAGAAATAAGAGAGCCTTTACATGTTGCATTAAGGAAAAGGATGGGTTTAGACTTCACATATGGTTAACAATTTCTTAGGCTAACTTCTTACCCCAAGTTTGATAGATTCACTCTGATGTAAATAAGTCTGTTAAAAGGTTTTCTTGATAAAGCTATTGCTTTCTGAAGAATATTCAATCAGCAAGAAAGCATTCTCCTATTTAAATGAAGGATGCATGAAATAAATGAATTGCCTATTTCGTTCTATACACAAGATACTGATGCCAGCTCTGAGCTCCCTCAAGGGTTCAGCGAAAAAAAGAACAACAGCCAATGAGAAACAGTTTAAAAAGAACAAAAAAGAAAAAAGAAAAAAGAAAAAAACTCCTGAATTAGATATATATCCACCTTTCTTTTTAAGATTTTCGCAGTACCATTAACCAGGCTCTGAACTAGAATAACAAGCAAAACAATATCTCTTCCTCTACTCTTGCGCTTTCTCAAAGGATGAGAAATATCCGCTGAAGTGATTTCCTTTTCTAAATAGAACCTAAATGCAAATAATTCCTACTCATTTTAAGATAAGCGATTGTAAGCCTCCAATGCACGACCACCAAACATGGAAGATAATACCGATGTTTTTCAATGACAAAACCATTTGATGTGATAAAGTATAAGGAAGATTTATAAGTATAACAAGCAAGATGCAACACCTAATCAGCATGCTCCCCGTACCTTTAAATGAGAAAAATTCCTAACGTGGAGAGCATAAACAAGGCTTACTATTTAGTGATGTGCATCGACATTTTTCATTTCCAATAAATGAGAAAAATTCCTAACCTCTATGTTCTTTTATATATAGATCAAGGCTCAGTGCAATATCTCATAGAAATTGCCCAACATCTGGCGTGGCCAAGCATAATGGATCCCCTTTTACCTTTTTGTCTATTTTGTTTTGTTTTTTTTTTTTTGTGAGAAATCTCTTCCTCTATCTTTAGGCTAGAAATATTAGATATTAAATACTTTTGTTTTGCTCATCATATTAAACAAGATTAGCTTTTCTAATTAGCCTATTAATAACTGATAAGTGGCGACTCCTGAATAAATAAGATTTTGCATGTTAAAATAATTAACCTCCAAAGTTGCGATGGATGGAGTTTCGGAGAGTTCGCATTAAGTTTTCGAACTTAGTAATCCACTGACGGCCTATCGATGGAAGGTCACAACTACTTTTGTTTCGGAGATTAGCTTCTGTTCAAATATGGGTATTCTCTACTATTCCTAACTTATTCTCCTTGCTATCTTGGTAAAACAAACAAGAGAATAGTTTTGAATCCACTCTACAAACCAAACTACAAATTAGCTATTCCGTTCCTAGTCCTACTCTCTTCCAATTTTATGGAATTTCTATTCCATTCCTATCTTACTATATCTTGCAATCGAAACATCACATGACACATCTGAGATAGCTTTTTCCAGTGAGTCACCTCACCATGAGATTAGATCTCTCACTATCATACATGAAGAAATGTAGAAATGTAATCTCAACCATCTAACTTTTTCACTTGATATATAGGTTACTCATTCTTGTGGTAAAAAGATCTTATGTTTGGAACAAATATCTTCTACATGGTAAATGTCATTTCTTAGAGGTAAAAAGATTCATTTGCGATAAGGGAGCTCGCGAGTGGTCTCTCCATGCCACATTTCCTAATTTTTAGGCCGATCACCTATGATCTCGTGCCTTGATGTATTCATGATTTATTCGAACTACATCAATTAGAAAATAGCTCCAAAGAGAATCTTTCAAGCCAAGAACAAAAGCAAAAAGCATGTTCACAAACATGAGTCACTATGATTGTACTGATGAATTGCGCCATCATCAAACCCTTTTACACTATGACAAAATGACAACAAATAACATGAACAACATGTTAGGACTAGAATTAGCACCTAGAGGGGGGTGAATAGGTGATTAAAGCAATTTTAACAATTTAATCCGAATAAGAGATTAATGAATTAAACCAACAAATGCTGCAAATGAAAGTAATGAAAGATAAAAGGATTAAGGATAGAAAATCAAGACTCCAGATTTATAGTGGTTCTGCTTAGACCAAGCCTACGTCCACTCTCCCGCACGGACAGCCCTTCTGGCTGGATTTCACTAAGAATCAAAAAGAGTGATTACAGTCTCACGCTCTTGGGTCCACAATGTAGAAGCTCTACTACACTTCCTCAAGGTCTCACTACAATATGATCTCTCTTTTGATTACATATAACGCTCGAAGAATAAGATCACAAAATAGAAAAGGAGATTCAGACTTTGGAATTCTTCTATCTGGCACCCTTCAACAACTGGAGCATCTCTCTTATATACTTCTTCATGCCTTCAATACCGTTGGCACCTTCCAAAGAAGTTCTTCCAATCAACCCGTTGGACAGAATCAATTAGAGAGATCTCGAGCTCTTTAAGGTAAGTGTTGATAGCCCATCAATCATGCTCGCCCATACAATCAGGATCTTGGTTTCCATAAGTAGATCATTCCAAATATAAGTTACGAAATCTTTAGAGAATCTATACATATTCGAATACGAAAGTAAGATCTTCTAGTGCTGAATCCAGTAGAAAGACATTCTCTAGCCGTTAGAGCAAAGACCATATAAGATCAGAACAAAAGATGGTCTGGAGACTGTCCATGAGAGTAGACTTTGAAACATGAGTCTTGCTAGCTTCAGACTTTGATCTTCAGACTTTGTCAATAGAGTCTGTAAGTCTTCAGACTAGACTGAGGAAAATGTTTTGTCAACTTCAAAATACTTCAAGAGAATTTATCCAACACAACATAGTGCAGACGATTTCATCTGAATTACTCTGGCTCATAATTTTCCATTGTCCTTCATAGCCAAATCTTGAGCCCACGATTTGTCTCATCACTTTGAATGCGGTGCTCTAAGCCAAAGAAGTTGTGAAAATAGAGCTCCTGCCAAAATGTCACGACTACTCGAAATTTGCGACTGAAAGTGGCAAATTCACCTGATGAATTGTTCTATAGATGTCGTGTTCCCATATAAGAATAAGATTATTGCGGGGATTAACTCCAGCATATGCATAATAAGCCACTATCAGAATCTGCAGTTGAAATTCTAATTGGAGATGCACAATTCTTCTTGTGGGGACAGATGATAGAATCCGACGAATAAAAATAATTTCTACGGAGTCTTCTCTTCTCGGCATCTGAGCCTGACGGCCTTGCCTTTGAAATAATGGACTTCAGAAGAGAGTCGGTTATAATTGGCTCTTTCCCATGCTGATTGCCCTCACTACTGTCGAGAAGATCGTGAACAGCTTGAGGCTGTGCATCTGAAAGCAGAGCTTGAAGATCCGCTCTGGTGAATCCTTATGTCATATGAGTTATAGCATCTAAGTACACATCACTGGCCAAAGGAAGTTGCACGAGGCCATTAAAGCATACACTCAGCAAAACTTCAGCGTTGCCCAATGGTTGCCACTTTACTGATTGATTATACAGAATCAGATTAATATAATTAATTGAATCCACCCAATATTGTCAAGCCCCGATCCTCTGAGCGCGTGCCCATCCCTCGGTGGTTGCTTAAATTGTGACGTCCCAGGAAGCGTCGCCGACCCATTAAATTTTTAATGTGCATGCGGAAGCGAAATAAGTCCCCTGACAATCAAAGCTTGGGATAGGAAAGCAGGAAACCATTCACATAAAAAACAAGCCTTTTTATAAACACAAAATGTTTATATACAATACTGGGCCATCTACAGAAGACCGGCTCAACAAAAAGGGAACTATCCTATAACCAACTAGTCAGATACGTTTGCCGATCCTTTGATCTCCACCTCCCCAGACTCCGGGGCTTTGGGTCATCCACGACCGCCATCTAAAGACCTGGAAATGGTTATACAATAACCAGTAAGTCAATATTTCAGCAAGTTCACCCCCTAAACTCCGACTAGGAAGGAAATACGCCCCAAGGGCTACCTAAGCACAAGCACGAGTCAGATGACTCACCTTTTCCTCAGATCCTTCCTGAAAATCAATACAATTCATGTAATCATTCAATCATTTCAATCCAATTCAACCACCAATCAGTCAATCAACTCATTTGACTCCATACCATCGATACCATCCATGAACTCTATTGATTCGACCATTGCTCACCAAAGCTGATGTCCAAATTTGCTCACCAAAGCTGCTAGATCAATTATTGCTCACCGAAGCTGCTAGATAACATTTGCTCACCGAAGCTACTAAATTACTATTGCTCACCGAAGCTACTAGATTACTATTGCTCACCGAAGGTGCTAAATAATATTTGCTCGCTGAAGCTGCTAGAGATCTATATTGGTGTTAATGCTCCCCGAAGCTGTTATAGATCTATATTGCTCACCTAAGCTGAACCACGATAAATTACTCCTGGCCAAGGATCTTGTGCTTCGCACATCAATTTCTCAATTAAATACCCACTTGGCCTAATTTCATCGTGTTAAAATGTACCCGATAAAAATAATTGTGTATGGGTATACGGTCGGCTTGAGTCAAAAATATAATATCTTTATTTTAGAAAATCCCACTATTTATATAGTATCTGAAAACATTTTTGGCCTTGTAAACTGACACCCCGGTAATTTCTAATTAATTACTGAAATTATTAAATTTTGGGATAATTTCCCAAAATTACAACTTTAATTCAAATTGCACAATATAGCACTCAATTAAATAAACCACACATACCATTACAATCAGCATAAAATTCCGATCACCGGCTATCCCGGTCTAATTTCTAGAAAATAATAATTAATTAAATAATTACGGAAAATAAATAAATAAATGCCCATAAATGCCAAAAATACAAACCTAGGCCAAAAATGCTAAATTAAATACGGAAACGAGCCTGGAAAATTTCCGAACCAATTTAGATAATTAATATAACCTATCAAGTCTCTAATTAATCTAAGATAACAACCTAACATGCAAAATTGGATAATTAAATTACTAATCTAATCTAACTAACTGCATAAACTTGAATTAATTTAAACTTATTACCCACTAAGCAGAGTTTAGTCAATAAACTCACCGGATTAATGAGCCGGTGAGTCCACGGCGACGACAATGCGGAGACGAGCTATAAACTCTGAGATGGCAACGTCAAACGGAGACCGGGCCGGGCCGAAAATGGCCACACAGCTCTCGGTTGAGCTGGCTTCACTGGTGGGTACCTTCGTCTCGACAAGCTGGCTGAAAACACGGGCTACTAACTGGATTCGAGCGGGCCGCGGCGTTGAATCGGTGGGATGAGCTGGCGGTTGATCCGTGTGTGGGCAGTGGGCCGTTGGCCGTGAAGACAAGCAGCAAATAGAGAGAGAGGCCACACAGTAGAGATTGAAGGAGCACGGGCTGATGGATTTGGCAGAGACGCTGGCAATGGGGGAACAAAGGGTAGTGGAGCTGCTGCAAGGGTCTTCGGTGCTGGGTGGGGTTGATCGAATGAAAGAGGACTCAGACGCGTGGGGGCAAGCGTCGATGGCAGAGGGAGGAAATGGGGCTAGTTGCTTCGACAAAAAATGAAACAAAAGTAGAGATAGAAGGAAAGAAATAAAAATTAAGAAGCAGCAAAGGAGGTCGGTCTTCCCTCGGTGTGCGAGCGTGATACCAAAAGGAAGGGGCAGCGTATGGAGAAGCTTGGTGAGGGGGACCAAAGGTCAAATAAAAAATCTAATTCATCATTGCTTTGGTCCACAAAGTCCACATGTATATCCTTTATGTCCCCCAATACTTTCTAGCATATAATTGTCCTAAATAATCCAATTTTTGATGCCAAAAATGCAGCCCTCATATTGGCATCAGAATTTCTTAAATTTTTGGGCTTCCCATTCTTCATCAAATTTCCCAATTTGAGGTCCAATTTCGTCGAAGAAAAAGCCCATACCATTTCTGCAAGTGCCCATCGCCAAATAGATCGGCCTGGAAGTCAAAACTCCCATCAATTCGACCAATCCGAATTTCCGTTTGTTTTCCAAATCGTCAGAATCAATTTTCCGTAAAAATCCTGAACTTGCCGAAAATTCTTCGAAGGATGAGTCGACGTTCCTAAAATAAATCATGAAATGACAGAACTTTCAATTTCTGAAATCGGGTTCAAATTCGCAGTTAATTTCGATCTGACGCGATTTTAGCGTGACCTAAACCATCGAGTAGCTTTTAGAAATTTTTAGTGCAATTGACCCGTGATCTATTTATCTCGAGTCACAATGTACATCTTTAACCTATTGGTGGCTCTCGATTGTCATGAAAATCTCAAGGTTTGAAATACAAGCACAGAATACCAAAACGACAGAAAAATCGGTCTAGTGCCAATTGACGAGATTTTTGCAATCTGGTGGAATCACCTACACTCTGATCACCTATCTCAGTTGAATCGACCTATTTTCGGTCTTTGATAGATTTTCGACTGTGTCGTAATGACCTTTGCAGATTAGCACGGTCGAGCAGTCGATTCCTAGTTGAATTCTCGAGTCTACTGCGTTAAAATCCCTTAATGACTTCTCCAGATAGTCTAGTTATCTCATGAGTGATCAGCTCAGAGAGTAGCATTATAGACGCGTCGATGAAAGGCCCGATTTATTCAACGGAAAACAAAATTGAAAATTCAGGCTGTCACAAATATCTTTCTAATTTTAGTGAACATAAAAGAAAAGGAGAGGATAACGATGTCTTAGAAAGGTTATACTAAATGATAACCAAAGGTAAGTCTTAGTCCCGTTTCATGGAATCAGCTGTAAAGGGCTTTCTCATTTTTCTTTTAGAGCAACATTAGTAGATTTTAAATAGGAGTTCAAAAGTGATTTACTATTGGACATGTAAACTTAACTGAGCCTCACCTAAGCATGTTGCAGATCCACTCCGCAACATCTTTTACAATGTTCTCTTGTAATTTACAATGTTTAGGGTGATTTGGGGTGCAAGGACTGAGAACTCTATGGGAGGAGTTTAGCTTTTAACTTAACATGTATCACCAAATGCACTCCTTCAGATGACATAAGTTCAAAACAGGATCGTTAGCAACTCAAATCGACTCTGATTCTAACTCTTCTTGTTTGTTTTTAAGCAATTCCCTGTTCATATGTAATCTTTCACATGCATCTTTCTGGAAAAAGTAGGATTGTGGTTATATATTTCTTTAACAAGTAATCCCATAAATTTCAATATGTACAACTTGTTTCAAACCACATCAAAAATGAAATGCTCAAAGCAAAAGCACTGGCAGATCTATGAAAGCTAACTTTCTACCTTCCTGGATATAAGTCTAAGAATATCCGGCCTCTCCTGTATAGAAGGAAAATCACAGAACATAAGTTGAGCTAGCCAGGTCTCAGAAGTGCAGCATCAACTAAGCGTAGTCTACTGCTTCACATCAAATGTAACTCAGGTAGCACTCAAAGCACATGAATAGACAATGATAAAAAGAAAAATCATCCTCAGAAAGAAAAGTGAATTAGAATTATTAGTAGATGGATGAACCTTGAGCAAAACAAAAGAGTTCACATGGCAAAGATATCATGATAACTGAGAAATTGCATATGCTCGATGTCACAAGACTCAAATGATCAACATCAGTTGATGCCGTTATAGAGGCTCATGACTAGCATAACACACTTCTTGTAAGCTACTTCAGCAACTGAAAAGTAATTCATGCAATCCCATCTTTTGATACATGTGTAGTTTATCCAATATTGTGTATCTGAAGTAAAACAGTTCTAAATCAAGGTAAAGTCATGTCTAGCATTTTATGGTCTGCCTTGAAGGTTATTACATAGTATCCATACTAAATGCTTCGTAGAAAATGTTCGTTGAACCTTTCATAGTAGCCATGCAATTTCCAATAGCAGTTGACAATTAGTGTGATATTGGAAGAGAGTACTTTTCGTTATCATTTAATACGAACTTATTGCCTTGTTTCAGCAAACACAAACACACTAGTTAAAACTGCAACACCATCTAATTTAGTAACAAACTGCACCAATCAATAACATATCAGTAGTGAGTCACACAATTAAATAGATTTCGTATGACCACTTTCTAAGTGCTATTGTGACATCCTGATTTTCAGGTTTTGATTTCGATTGGATAAGCTGGGCATTTCATTGACGTGACTACAGTGCTTTTCTGTGAGATGGCCACTCACGAGATAATTAGACTATCCAGGGAAGCCATTAAGGAATTTTAAGGCAATAGACTTGAGAATTCGACTAGGAATCGGCTTCTCGACTGTGCTCATCTTTAGAGGTCATTACGGCACAGTTAAAAATCAAATTAAGATAAGAGATAAGTCAGTTCGACTGAGATGTGTGACCGATCGTGGGTGACTCCACTAAGTTGGAGAATTCTCGTCGACGGGCACTAATTTGATTTTACTGTCATTTTGGTATCCTGTGTCCGTATTTGAATCCTTGAGATTTTCACGACAACCGAGAGTTGCCAATGTGTCGAGTGGGTTCATTGTGGCTCGAAAAAATCGACCACCGGTCATTTGCCCTAAAAAGTTCTAAAAACTACCCGATAGCCTAGGTCACGCTAAAAACACGTCGGAGTGAAATTAACTGCCGATTTGAGTCTGATTTCAGAAATTGAAGGTTCCATTGTGTCACAATAAATTATAGGAGCGACAACTCAGTCTCAGAAGATTTTTCTAACAACCGAGACTTTTTGGGAAAAGTCGGTTTATGACCGTTTTTGTTCAATCAAGGCCAATGATTATTTTTGGTTGCAAAATTGGGAAGCAAGATGGATTCTCGGGTGAGGAAAATTATCAATAAAGGCATTGAGATGTCAATTGAATTTTTAATGGCCAAATGAGATTAAATCAACTGAGGAATGGTGTCCAATTGAGGGGAGATTGAGCCAAATTCGTAACTCCCCCCATGGCCTAGCAAAATGGACTATTTGAGGGGTTGTAAGAGGTGTGTTGGTGGATCAATGACAGCCATGGATTATTGGCGTGATGGGCAAGTATTTGGGAGACAACTTGGTGGAAAAGTTTGGCCAAAGGACCCACCAAGGCCAAGCTTGCTCCACACTCCTTTCCTTCTCTCCTTCTTCTTGCCATCCACTCCATTCTCTCTTCATTTTGGACAAAACTAGCAGCAAAGAAGAAGCTGCAGCCGCCCCATGCCGGATTGCCACCTTGTCATCACCGATTTGCGTGCCGCAACCCGTGCGTGCTCTGCCCGCACACACCGCCCCTTGCCTCACCTCTCACGCGACACAGCTGCTATCCTGGGTCTGTTGCAACTCATTCAGAGTCATCCTAAGCTCGTGCAACCCTCGTGAGTCCACCTCTAGGCCCGGTTTGGCCTATTCTATCTTTCTCGAGCCTCACTGCGTTAAACCGAGCCATTTTCTCTACATTTCCAATAGCGACCAGCAAGCTTTTTAGTGGGTTTTCAACCACCTTTGGAAGCCGTTTTGAGGTGCTTGCGGACCCCAAACCCTAGGCCCGCTTTGGAGAAAAACGTCCCCCGCGACGTTCTCGAAGTTTCAATCCGAGCGGATTGCAAAACGGGTGAGTTTAGCTCACTAAACCCTACTTAGTTTGCTAATTATGCTTAGGGGTTGATTAGTGTTAATTAAGTAGGATTAGGTGGTTAGACTAGAGTAGATTACTGATTATTAGTAAATGATGATGCACGGTAGGCGTTTGGTTCATGTAATTAGCAAATAGAGATGTTGTGACATCCCGAATTTTTGGTTCTGTTTTCTTCTGATTGAATCGAGCGTTTCATTGACGTGTTTATAGGGCTATTCTCAGAACTGATCATTCTTGAGATAACTAGACTATCTGGGGAAATTATTAGGAATCTTAAGGCAATAGACTTGAGAATTCGACCAGGAATCGGCTTCTCGACCGTGTCCATTTTTAGAGGCCATCTCGGCAAAGTTAAAAATCGATTTGAAATCAGAGATAGACTGGATCGACAGTGATGTGTGGCTAATCGTGGGTGACACCACTAAATTAGAAAATTCATGTCGACCGGCACTAGACTAATTTTCTTATTGTTTTGGTACCCTGTGTTCGTATTTGGATCCTCGGGATTTTCACGACAACCGAGAATCGCCAATGAGTAGAGTGGGTTCATAGTGGTTCGAAGAAAATCGACCACGAGTCAATTGCACTTAAAAATATCTGAAAGTTACCCGGTAGCCTAGGTCACGCTAAAAACGCGTCGAATAGAAATTAACCGCCAATTCTAGTCCGATTTCAGAAATTGAAGTTTCGGCCATGTCACAATAAATTCTAGGAGTGTCGACTGAGTCTTAGAAGATTTTTCGGTGGTTTCGAGACTTTTACGGAAAATCGTTACGGACGCCGCGGAAAATCAATGGAAATTCAGATTGGCCGAATTGAAGAGATTTTCGATTTGCAAATCGAGTTATTTGGCAAGGGGGACTCGTAGCATTTTATGTGGGATTTTACTACATCAAAATCGGACGTCGAAGTTGGGAATTTAGTGAAGAAATTGAAGACCAAAAGAAAATGGGAAATTCGGAATTAAAGGAGGGTAGCATTAATTTGGACTTTAAATTGATTTATTGGTGAAAATTGTGCTTGAAAGTGATTGGGAGACAAAAGGGATAGGATTGTGGACTTGTGGGGCCAAAGCATTCAATGTAATGGCTAAGGATTATCTAAAGATCACCCTCGGTCTTCTCCTTTACGTGCTCCATCTTCGGTCTTCATCATCACTCGCCAATTTCCCACCTCCGCTTTCAATTTCTCTCGCCAGAGCCGAATTTCCCTTCCCCTTCTCACCGATTGACGCCAGCGAAGCCGCCCAGCTACCTTTCTTCTGTTTTTGCTTCGCTTTTATTTTTCCTCTCTCGGATCCTTGTAGCTGCTCCACTCAACCGAACTCTCTCCCTCGGTTGCTGCCATTTGGCCATCGAGTCAACAAACCGGCGTTCCCTCCACCGAGTTGACTGCCACTCGTCTTCTTGCAACGACTCCCCTCGAAGAAACAACCGAAGCTGCTTCTCCTCGCTGCCGCGTGTCTGTCGTGGCCCAAGCGAAGCTGCTCCTCCATTCGTGTCTTCTGCCAGGCGTCCTCGGTTCTTCAATCTCGCGAGTGCCATCCCACGTGGCCAGCTCCATCTTCGCTTCTTCAAATCAGTTCACCGAAGGCAGCATAAATTGGTCAATTGACCGCGTACTTCCACGATCAGCTACACTGAAGACCAAAGCCACATCCTCCATTAGACTTGTCGGCAACAAATCAATTCCATTTCACCAGTCAAAGCCCAGCTGAAATCCATTGAAGATTGACCAAGGAATTCCCTCCACTGAGCTGCCAGGAAGACCGAAGAAGCCAGCGTCCATCTCCCTCGTAATTTGCAAATTGGAGTCCAACGGAGTTCGGTCTTCGAAGCCCAGCAATTCCAGCCCGAGTGGAGTTTGGTCCAAACCTGCAGTCTTCAGTCCGCACGTCTTTGTCTCCTTTCAGCCGTGAAGCCCAGTAGCCTTCAGCCCATTTTAAGTTTAATTGTTCAGCCCGTTCCAGCTCAATTGAAGACAGCAGTTTTTGGCCCATCTTCATTTTTTTCGGCCCAGCAGAATTCCAGCACATAAATTTCAGCCCAGCCCGCAAATTGAAGCCCATTTTCAGCAAGCCCAACTCAAATTGGGTTGATATTTGTTGGGCCCGAGTCTAAGGCCCGGCCCAAGCCCGCCGGTGTCGCCGAAAATCCGATTTCGGCCGCCGTCGCGTCGCCGTTGCGGTGATTCGGTCTCCGCTTTTGCCAAGTGAGTTTTACTCACTAATCTTTCTTAGTTTGTTAATTATACTTAGGGTTGGTTAGATTTAATTAAACGCAATTAGGTGGTTAGATTAGTTTAAATTAATTAAATTAGAGACTAAATGATGCATGTTAGGTGGTTAGAAATAGACACTAACAAGTAGACATGCCATGTTATTTATTGAAGGAGTCTCGGTAATTTTCTGGGCTCGTCTCGGCTTCCAATCAGGCATTACGGGCCTAAATTGGATTTTTAGTATTTATTTATTTAATTTTCGAAATTAATTATTTAATTAATTATTTTTCCGAAAATTCAACCGGGATGGCCGGTGACCGGAATTTCGTGCTGATTGTCGTGGTGCAGTCCGTTTATTTATTTGAGCTCTACGTTGTGTGAAATTGATTTAAAAATTGTGAATTTTAGGATGTATTCCTAATTGTTTGATTTCAATTATGTGATGGGAAATGTTTGGGTACCGATGGTCAGTATCGACGATGGAGTGGTGAATCAGTGTGGCATCTAAATAGGCACGTGGGCTCGGTGAATTGATGCATCACTTTGGTGAACGAGTGCCTGAGAGAATGCACGTGGCCCCAGGCATCGTAAAAAGGGCACGTGGGCTCGGTGACTTGATGCATCGCTTTGGTGAACGAGTGCCTGAGAGAATGCACGTGGGCCCAGGGAATTAAGTGAGGCATCTTGGAAGAGACACGTGGGTTCGGTGATTTGATGCATCACTTTGGTGAACTAGTGCCTTAGAGAATGCACGTGTGCTCTATGACATGTAATCGACTAGTTCGATTTGTTATGAGTAGTTGGGTGCCTATTATGAATTATACTGATTTGCAGGTGGAATCTGAGGCCAAGGTAAGTCCTCTGACCTGTACGTGTTTAGGCAGCCCATAGTGTATTGGCTTACTAATCGAGTCTTAGGGGGTAGAACTCGCTGAGACGTGGTCTCATTGGTTATTGAATAACCATTTCAGGACCCTGAGGAGGAGCTGAGGAGGAGGAACCTGAGGAGAAGAAAGATTTTTGAAGCAGAGATGATCCAGAGAGAGATCTTGTATACGACTCGAATGTGGATTGAGATCCCATTCCTTTTGTGAACCCTGTCTTAGTATAGATAGGTGTGAGACCTTTATGCTGTAAATAAAAGTGTGGCTGTGAATTTCAAAATGAGAAATATGGCCTGCTTTTCTATCCCATTGATTTATTGTCTGGGGATTCTTAACTGCTTCCGCATGCGAATGATAAATAGAAAGGGTCGGCGATACATAGTCCTGGGATATCGCACGTTATTAATTGACCAAGGTGAGGGATGGGTGCGTGCCCGAGGATTGGGGCGTGACAGATGTACTTCTATTTATTGAATGTATCTCGGGATTTTTCCGGATCCATTCTGGCGTCCAATCAGGCAATATAGGCCTAAATTGGATTTTTAGTATTTATTTTTAATTTTCGAAATTAATTTAATTAATTAATTATTTTTCAGAAATAAGGCTGGGATAGCCGAAAAAGCTTGTTAGGCACTTTAATAGTGATGGGCATCCTGTCCATTACTATAAAGACAAATATGGTCATTGTTTTTGGGATCCTTTTTGCCAGTGTTCCTATTGTATGAATTCCCCTGATGAGGTAAATCCATATGATAGACCTCCACCTAGACGGAAAAGGCCAAAGGATAAAGTGTATCAAAGATACTTAAACGGAGACCCTTCAGTTGATACTCTTGGTGAATGCGATAAATACCAGTTCATGGTATCCTATGCACCACCTCCGCCACCAGAGGACACCTTGCCCCAAACTCCACCAGATCCACCAAGATCACCCCCACCATCACCACCTCAGAAAAAACAAGCTCTCTCTCCGTTCTACAAGCCAATTTTAAAGTGGGCCAAGAAGCATTCCTACCCACTTGAAGCTCCAGCAGAAACACCACCAATTTCCTCCATTGCCATGTTTCACGATTCCGACTTTCCCCCTCTTGTCAAAGAAGGTTCTAAACTTTTGTTTCCTGCCCTAGAGGAATTCATTGATCCACAGGGCAGATACCGCCGTGTTCCTAAAGTATCCACCCCCACTGATGTGGATGAACATGGAAGACAGAAAAAGACTTCTGCGGCCGAAGCTGTTCTAAATTGGCAATCAGAGACTCTGTTAGCACAAAACAATGCTTTCAAAGCAATTGATTCCAAGATTGGAATTGTGCAACAAGATCTCCGAAGGTATGATGAGACCACCAAGAAAATGGTTTCTGAATTCCAGAAAAAGGCTAAATGCCTTGGAATCAGGGCAACGTCTGGGCTACCATTATCTAGAAAGCCCAGAACCAGAGATAGAAAAGCTCAAAAGACAAATCCAACTCCTTGAAGAAGGAAGGTTCAGACCTTTTGATCCACTTGCAACCCCGGTAAGAACTGGATATTTACCTCCGCCACCCCAAACGTCTATCTTTGCTGCCATTCCACAAGATCCTTCCAAGAAGGAACCAGATATACGGGAACGCATCAAAGAATTGAATCGAATCCAAAAGGAAAGAGGAAAAGAGAAAAGTCCTGTAGAATCATGTTCGGTTGTCATAAGAGAAAAGCCAGATCAGATGATGCTAGCAAATCCATTAGAATCCTTTCTAAAGGATTTAAGTGTCCAAGGACATCCTGAAACGATCCACAAGGCTGATCCAACTCCTCCAAATGATCAAACTCTATTTCCAGCAGAACAAACTGATCCTACCACTTCTGATACTGAATCTGATTTAGTATCATCCTCATCCTCTTCATCCTTTTCAGTTTCTGAACCTGATCCCCTTCCCATTGTATCAATAACCTCTTCGATATTCATGGCTGATTCTCCAGATCAAGAAATGGAGTCAATTTACTCTGACCCAGAGATTGTTAGGGACAACCCTAGAAATCATGTGTCCATGGCATCAAAGCAGTTTTTCACCATCGATGATATTCCTTATCAAAAATGGCCAGAAAGACTTGAGGAATTTCATACTTGGTTAAATACTCAGTCCCTCACCAACCATGATATGAATGATGTCCTTTACAATTTTGTTACTAGGTTCACGGGAAGCCTTAAACTTTGGTGGAAATCAGTATCAGAACAAGACCAGATCCATTTTCTGATGTCACCAAATTTCAGTCAAGCCATTACTATCCTATACCACTTCTTTGTGGGAAAACCCACCGACCTCATCGAGATGAAAAGAAGAGAGTTTTTCGAAAGGAAATGTTGTTCCTTCCAAAAGAAACATCTTGATAAGCATTATCGAATAATGCTTCAACTCTTTTACCAAATTGGAGCGGATTCAAATCTGAAGCATATTTTCCCGAATTCCATCCCCAAAGAACTATCCCAAATGGTCGAAAGATCCTTTTTTGGGAGACAAAAGAGAGTTCAGGATATACCTCCGGGAGAAATACAACAAGAAATCCATCTATGTCTTGAAGAAATATGCCTAAAGCGCCAGATGGTCAAATCCTATATCAACAGTGATCCGAGTCTCGAGACAGCATGCTCTCACCACAAGCTGAAGATCAAATGTTCTAAAAAAGATTGTGATGGCACTTGTGGAAAGTATTCTCGAAAGAAGAAACACTTCAAGAAATTCTCGATGAACAAGTACAAACATGGCAACCAGAACTTCCGAAGAAAGAAGAAATGGCGATACCTACGAAAAAGAAAGGATCGCACGGGTCATAAAAAGTCGAATCGTTGCTACATCTGCAACCAGAAAGGACACTTTGCCAAAAGCTGTCCCCAAGCCAAGAAGGGCCAACATCATTTGATACATCAGATTGAGAATGAAACAGGTATCTCTCTTGAAAATGATGATGTTGAATCATTATTCTCTGCTGATGAAGAACAATCTGAACAAACTCTTTGTATCATTCCATGTTACAACAATTCCAGTGAAACTGATTCAGATTCAGAATCTGAAGACATTTTTCACATATCACCCACATCTGCAGAACAAAACCTTGACATATTCTCAAGCCAAACCCACTGTCCCCATTTTCCTGTAAAAATCCTCACTTCAAAGTTTGCTAAGCCAATCACTGTCATTGCTCTTATTGATACTGGGGCAAGTTGTTCAATCCTGGATACCAAAGTTCTTCCTGAAGAATATTGGACTCCTTATGTCCGATATTTCAACTCGGCCTCAGGAGATACCTTCTCCACAAATGTGAGAACTACTCCTGTGACCATCCAGTTTTTCCCCTAGTGTTCAATAACCACAAAAATCTTTGGATCCAATCTTCCCAACAAAGACCTAATCATTGGTTGGGACGTCATGACTCATATCTCACAACTACGTATCATTCCTGGAAAAGGTCTTAGGTATAAGGACCAATTCTCTGAATTCGTCAATATTCAGAGACTCTTTTCCATTCAAATGAGTCTATTAGATCCAATCATGCAAAAGCTGTTAGAATCATGTTCGGAATCCCATGCAGAATTCGCTCAAAAGTGTTCCCATCCTTTGTGGGAAAATCCAGAATTCTTCGTTCGCCTTCCTTTCAAGAAAAATGAAGATATCAATCCAACTAAGGCCAGTCACATGGGAATGAAGCCAGAACACTTGGCTTTAGCTCAAAGGGAATGCTCAGAACTACTGCAACAAGGCCTTATTGAAATCTCCAACTCTCAATGGGCTTGTGAAGCCTTCTATGTCAATAAGCGCGCCGAGCAAAACAGAGGAAAAATGAGATTGGTAATTAACTACCAACCCCTCAACTTTTTCCTTCAAGATGATAAATTCCCTTTACCATCCAGAGTTTCTCTCTTTACTGGATTAACAAAGGCCCATATCTATTCCAAATTCGACCTTAAAGCCGGATTTTGGCAACTGGGCATCCATCCTGAAGACAGATCCAAAACAGGATTCTGTATCCCAAACCAGCACTTCTAGTGGAAAGTTCTTCCTTTTGGCCTAAAGGTGGCACCATCCCTTTTCCAAAAGGCCATGTGTCGTATCTTCCAACCAATCCTTTCAAGTGCTGCAGTATATATCGATGATATCCTGCTCTACAGTCCTGATGAGCAGTCACACTGTCAACTTCTTCAACAGTTTGCAGAAATTGTCAGAAAGCATGGCATCATGCTTTCTCAGAGAAAGATGAACATTGCCCAAACATAAATCGAGTTTCTTGGTATGCACCTCAACAATGGTACATACTATCCAGGGCCGCATATTGCTCAGGAACTGCTAAAGTTTCCTGAAGAAAATTTCACAAAGAATGAAGTTCAGCAATTCCTTCGGATAATTAATTATCTCAGGGATTTTGTCCCAAATCTTGCAAAGCTCCTGATTCCTTTGCAATCCATGCTAAAGAAGAATCCCCCACCATGGGGAAAAATTCAGACAAAAGCAGTTGTTGAGCTTAAGGAGGTTATGCAGAATCTCCCACCACTAAAGATACCATCAACAGGCAAAAGAATTCTTCAAACCGATGCCAGTGACGAATATTGGGCAGCCATTTTACTTGAAGAAATTGATGGTAAGAGACACCTTTGTGCTCACAAAAGTGGAAAGTTTTCTCAATCCGAAATGCATTACCACTCCACCTTCAAAGAAATCTTAGCAGTCAAAAATGGAATCAAGAAGTTTGAATTCCATCTCATCGGCCATCACTTCTTGGTAGAATTAGACATGGCATCTTTTCCTCAAATGACCAAGTTTAAACAGAAGCAGATTCCAAATTCCCAACTGCTTCGATGGGCTGAATGGTTTTCAAAATACTCCTTTGAAACCAAACACATTCCAGGAAAAAAGAATGTTCTAGCTGATTTCTTGTCAAGACCAAAGGCCCCAGCTGAAATCAACATGTACATCAAAAGACCTGCTTTTCATATGCTCAATCATGGAGTAAAATACAAGATTGAGAAGATCAAAGATTTGCCAAGCTGGAAATTTCCCCAGGAGATTATTGAACAAATCCAGAACGACACTCTAGCTGGAAATCTAGAAAATCTCATGTGGCAAAGCCACACAGATCTGTTCAGATTCAATGCAGGTTCGATCCTTTATCCTTGTGGATTAAATTCGGATTATCCATTCATACATCCTCTTATCTGGAAAGAAGATGATTTTCCTGATCAACTTAAGACGATATTATGGTACTTAACCAATAAGTACTTGATAGCCTTTGAAATCCCAACCAGAAGATTTGTTGCCAATCTCACCCGGATATTCTTACTTGGGAAAAATATTGAGAGAGAAAGTGATCAAAACCTTCTAGACTTTCTCAACTGGTTCTATCCTCCCACTCACTGGAAACATCTTTTGGAAAAGGAACTGAGAACCACAACACCAAATCCTGAAGTCCATACCATCCTGTTTTTCAAGCGACCATGGCATTTTTGCCGAAACAATGGTAACATCATCAATGTTCCTCTGGAAATAGGAACCACATCCTACAAACCACATCTGGATAGCAGAGAAGCTCAAATTCACAAATCTTATCCAAGATCTGTCGTATCCTGCCCACACCAGTATAGAGAGCTCCAGAGGATCCTGTGCCAAGAAAACAAAACCATTCCTGAAAGTGTATGGAATTATAATATACCCACTGCATGGGATCATTATGACCTAGCTCCAGAAGCTAATGAAGCACTCAGACAATTCAGACAGGCTGAATCATCCCAAGATAATGAAATGACAAGTGCACAAGACATTGTCCAACCTACCCAGGACCCCTATGCACGTTGGGGAGGTCCTCTTTCCCAAGATCCCTATGACCAGGAACCCTTGTCCTTATCTCAAATAGACACTTCCTACTATTCGCAGCCATTTAATTGGCCCCAACCAAGTATTCCTGCCAACACCACAGAAGATGACAATACAAACTGGGCACAAGAAGAAGCATCCCACCGGGCTCATGAGGAAGCATCCTCATCACACCATCTAAAACAGATCCTCTCACCAGAAGACCTTGAAGCTCTTGAACAGAAGTACGAAGCACATCTTCTAGCAATAGCACACAGCTCGGATGACTCGGACTATGACTACAATGCTCGTGACGGACGAGACCGCTGAAAAGCCGCTGACCGTACAGTTTCACTGTAGCATAGTACTGTTCACTTTTACTGTAGCACTAGGCTAGGGAAAGTACTGTTCACGGTACGGTTACTGTTCATAGTGTGCTAATAATTCCCTCCCGGAAGTTTCCGGTGCCTCTGTTTGTTTCTGGACCCATGAGCTTGGTCCTTGTTCGCTTGTGACCTCTTATTGTCTATATAAGGCAAGGAGGGTGTATTGTGTTGGGCAGAGTCCCCTGAAGTAAAGTGAGTGTTTTGTAAAACCTCCCTATGGCTTTCTAAACTCCTCTTCTTCTCCAGCCTGGTAGAATCCTCTAGGAAATGCAGCTCGGGTAGATTAGAAGCGGTTCCATCCTGGTCCTCATGGTGTCCCTAGGCCCTGAACTAAAGGGCAGAGTGGTTTCCTGCTAACAGGCCGTCCCTGAAGGGCTTGAACGTTGTTCGCCCACTGTGGGAAGGCATACCTGCAGAAAATTGTCTCTTCCTTCCCTGGTTCGAGGGCTGATTGTCGTGGTGAAGTCCATTTATTTATTTGAGCTCTACGTTGTGTTGAATTGAATTGATTGTGCAATTTGAGGAATTTATCCTATATTGAGTTGAATTTGAAAAATTGATTGGTAGATGGCTAAGTATAATTATTTAGCGCTAATAATGCTTTGATGGGCTAAAGTAGAGAGAATTGTGAGAGTAAAATGGGAATACTCTTGGCTAAAACAAATCAGGTACGATGTTATGGACCTACGTGGTTCGGTGATTAAGGATATCACTGGCGAAAACAACGTCTTAAAGAACACACGTAATAGTCTAGTACATACATCATTGTGGATGTCACGACCTCTTTTTTCCATTCAGGGGAAAAGAAAGAATGGTTTAGGGGTATTTGCCTAAAGAGGCGGACCAACGGTCCTAGACTAGGCGCGGGCTCTCCCAAGCCCATACCTCGCGCGACGTGGGATTTTGTTTTTTAGTTCTTAACAACCTATGTATTTCTAGGAGTCGCCACTAGCCTATTGGGGTCGGCTAGAAACCAATCAAGACACGGGAGTGTTGTCTCAATTCCTACGCAACTAGAGATTTCTAGGAACGGGGACTTGTTTACGCTAATGTTTCTATTAGCGCCCTTGCGGTACCACTAACTTGAAAAGTTATTTATCTAAATGGCCACACATTCTTGATTACCAATTATAATCCTTATGAAACCACTAAATGTCCATGCAAATTTTTTTGTAGTTTTTTTTTTTTATGTCTAGACTAATCCTAACATAATTTAGAAGAGAAATTTACACTCAAATTAATGAAAAGCGGTGCATAAGTAAATATCCGAGAAATTGAAATAATTTGAAAATAAATGCGGAAAATGAAAACCCGATACAAGTCGGGCAAATAATATTACATGGCCTTGTTATCACGCCCTGGGACAGAACCCCCGTGAGCAAAATGAGAATTTAAATATGCATGAAATTATTCTAAATGCATGAAATTACTCTAATTAATTTTAATCTAGGCAAAATAGATTATTTACAAAAATGGTTCTAAAATACCAAAATATCATTTAATTAGGAAAAATGACTTTATAAAATTAGGAAAATCTCCTAACTGTCATTTTTGGCTTAATTTGATAACATCAAACATTTTTTGATATTTTTGAAATTTTCATATATCTTTTTTTAAATAAAAATAATAATTTCCTAAATCGATATCTGCTAACATTAAACAACACAGCACATGAATATCACAATAATCGAGCTCAAATCGACCGTTTCAAGATCAAAACTTGGTTTGCGCATTTCATCGAACACTTGGCGTGCATTAAATCACCCCAAAACAGCTTCGCCGGGCCATGTTTGCGGCCTTCAATCTTCACCCATGAGCAATATTATGTGAAACTAAAGCATCAAGATTATACTACCCCATGCAAGGAGCAATATTAGATAGAAATCATAGCCTGCAACACACAAGAACCGAGCTAAAATCGTCCTCAAATACACGGGTTTGAGCTGATTTTGCAAATCTGGGTTTGAACCCAAGTCAAGCAAACAGGTTGCATGCCCATATTCAAGCCCCGACACTTACCACATGCAAGATCTAAGGGAAACACTACTTAATCCGAGTGAAAGTAGGTAATATGAGCTTTCAAATGCAACAAAAATCATAGAGAATGGCCCACCGAAAGACATCAAAACGAACTCTCCAAGAAGCACACATGCAAAACTCTTGAAGAGATTCCAACACTTGGAAAAATTTCCACCTCGAAAATCAGTCCTCCGGACTAGTTTTCCTCTTGATTTTCGTGATAAAAACATGTTCAAAATTAAACCAAAATACATCTAAGATGCTTACCTTGCTTCCTAGTTTCCCTTTCAAGTGACTCTTGGCCAAGGAAACCAAGAAATTGTCCTTTGGGAGCATGTGGAAGTTGGTTCCTTCAAACTGAAAGTGAGATCTGCAGAAGAAAAAGTGACAACGAAGGTTTTTGTCGACCTCTAAAATTAGACTTCAAGACCTCTTTTGTTAGAAAACTTAATACCAAACCAAACTATATATATTCTAGTTTGGGGTAAAAGTCAAGCTCTTCCTCATTTGTCTCTCAATTGTCTCAAAAACACCCGCTTTCTCTTACTCGTGACCAACCGGGCTCAACACTTAGAAAAATGCAGACTTTCTTTGGCCCGCTAGGAGGGTAGTTTTTCGGGGGGCTTTAGGAGGCCTTCCCGATCTCCATTTGGGATGTGCGACCTATGCTTGGACGCACGTAACAGTCCAGTACATACATCATCATAGACATACGTGGTTTGGTTATTAAGGATATCATTGGCGAAATCGGCGCCTTAAAGAACGCACATAACTGTCTATTATATACATCACGTTGGCAAAAACGGCGCTAGAGAGAAAGAATGTACGTGATTTATGGACATATGTGATTCGGTAATTAGGGATATCACTAGCGAAAGCGGCGCCTTAAAGAACGCACGTAATTGTCTTCTACATACGTCACGTTGGCGAAAATGACGCCCAAGAGCATTGATGTAGCTCTGTAACTAAGTATACTATTGGGGATTTTATAGTGTGGAGTTAAATGACCTAGAAATGGTCCGACTGACATGTAATCGACTAGGTCGATTGATCGAGATATTGATCTGTGATTGCTTGGGTGCCTATTGAACTATGCTGATATGCAAGTGAAATCTGAGGCCAATGTGAGTCCTCTGACCCGTGTGTGCATTGGCAGCTTGGATAGCATATTGGTTTACTAATCGGGTCTTAGGGGGTAGAACTTGCTGAGATGTTTTCTCATTGGTTATTGGATAACCATTTCAGGTCCATAAATGGCCCCTCCTAAAGTTTTGGGTCGGCCTAAGAAGATTACAGAGCAGACCTCTTACTTTCCGTTCTACGGGTGCCCTAGGGGCTAGACCTATGAGTTGGTGAGGTCTATAGTTTGGGTCAATGTGCGTTTCACCCATAAGGTGCCCTATCGATATAGATCATGGTACCGCCAGGCTCAAGATGGCTAGAGAGAGGGTCCCCTACCGGAGCCTGAGATACCTCTATGTGTTCTGGAGGCTGCCTTTGGGAAAGGCAGTGCAGATCCCCCTCCAGGCCTTGTTGTAGATGCAGTAGACCTGAATTTTGAAGACCTCGGAAGTCTAGTGCAATCTGCTAAAAGCTCTAGTTGGAGCAAGGAAGATGGCGAGGAGGATGACGAGGAAGATGACGAGGAGGTGGATGAGGACCCATAGCTTGTGGAACCCCACCCCTGCTTGTAGACCTTGTTCTTGGACTTGTTTAAGTTGAGCATGACTTGGTAGCCTACTTTATATATGTGTGCACTGGATTGCAATGTATATAAGTGTGGTTGTTTTTGAAAGTTCAGAATTTAGACCCTTCACTTGATTGTCAATCTGCAAAAGAAGGTTTAGATAGGTTATCATAAAAAGATGACTTTGACGTTACATGAAAAATAAAGCACTTAATGGAGAACAGACACTTGGGAACCGACTACATAGATAAGTATTGCTTGTTCCGATACTCGATCAAGAAAGACACTCATAAAATAATAATAGGATCCTTGCACATTTTGAGTATGAGGAACAACCCCATTTTTTAACAGCATAACAAATCCCCCATCCAGCAAGATAAAGTGAATTAAGCGATCAGACAGCATGAAGTATGTGGGAAGCACACTCAAGAATATGAAAGGAAGTTGCGGATCTTTCAAGTTTCAGTTCCCAAACACATCTACTACTTGGCTTACTTAATCAAGATCTATGAAATAAATGATGTACTTTGATTAAGCTAATCATGAGTACTAAAAATAAGTACTTTAGTAAATGAAAGCTAAGGTTAATACTTAGCACATTAAGCCATCGAATGCCTAAGCAAAATAGGACTATTAGTTAGAAAAAGTTTGCCCAGTTAGCAACTTCATATAGATCCCCAACCATTACACCTGAAGACATTTTAGCATGAATAGTTTATTGCATTTTTAGGACTCTCAAAAATAGATGAAGAAAGCTTACAACTATTGCTAGGGAAGCATAATTTTAACTTTAAGAATGGGAATACTAGAAAATTGCAACTATAATCATGGGCATCAAATGTGGAATAAAGTTTATAATAATTTTTGATTGTGCAACATCAGATAATCATTGCTCAATCTTTGGAACTGCAGGAAATAAAGATGATTAGAAAGTGAGCAACATAGGTTATTGCGTTTGCCTCATTGAATTCATCGATGAGTAGGAGTCATCAAATTCCCAAACCCAGCTCAAAACAACAAAGGATTCAGAAGAAGACATGTCATCGGCACAACAAATAAGAATTCAAGAACGTAAATGCCTTATTTGGCGAATTGCAACATCTTCCCCAACTGTGTTTGGTCATTTAAGATGGGAGGGAATGAACGAATAACAAAGAGACAGACAAACAAAATGTAAGTTCAAAAGTAACTACAAAAGCACCTCCAATTCTTCATGAAGGAAGTAACTAAATAACTCATATAGCATAAAAGGTATCAACAATTCACTCTTTCGCTAACGAGGCGTTAATTTATTTATTTTATTCCTCACAAATCATGATTGTTCTATAGTGAAATTTTAAAAACACTACATAAGGTATGATCAGTACTCTCAACCACCTTTGCCTTTCAACAAAACCTAGTGTTTGTTAGCATCTTCAGTGTGCTTACTATCTAAGCAAGTTACATTTTGTGAAGCATGTCAACCCCAACATTATGCTGATGCGCAACATAAACCAGCAAAGCATCACCACCATGGAGGCAAGTGAAAGTACCGCATGTTCATGACATGTGAAAAAGGAATTTTGCTCAGAGATAAGAGGGTGAACAAATGCAAGCGGTGGTTCTAGAACTAAGATGAAAGCTTAGCTGAAAGAAAACTCATAAAACAGGACGTAGCAAAAAACGAACTCTAGTTCTAAGGACTTGCCATCATCAACTATCTTTGCCAATCAAATGATACATACCTTATCCATCTCTATTGAGCTTCGGGCAGTCAATGATGATGAGTTCACAAGATTTTGGCACACCCAAAACTGAAATGATCAACATCCGTTGATGCTGTTGAAGAGGCTCAAGAGCAATTTAATACACTTCTCGTAAGCTACTTCAGCAACTGAAAAGTAATTCAAGCAATCCTGTCGTTTGCTACCTTCTTTGATACATATGTAGTTTATCCAATACTGTGTATCTGAAGTTAAACAATTCTAAATCAAGGAAAAATCATGTCTAGCATTTAATAGTCTGCCTTGAAGGTTATTACATAGTCTCCATATTAAATGCCTCATAGAAATATTTTTGGCAAAGCATTCATAATGGCCATGCAATTTCCAACAACAGTTTATAGTTAGTGTGCTATGTAAAGAGAGTACTTTTTGTTACCATGTAAGACGAAAAGATTACCTTGTCCCTGCTGACACAAACACACCACTTAAAACTTCAACACCATCTGATTCAGTAAAAAAACTACACCAATGAATGACATACTGTAAGTGAGTCATGCCATCAACTATATTTCACATGTCCACTTTATAAGTGTCATTGAATGCAAGAAACTAACTGAATGATGACATGGTCAGTGACCCCCGTATTATCATATCCCATCTTCAGCACATTGGAATCAAATTCATGAAAAAAGAGAAGGCAAGGTGCTACAGCTGCTGCCTCTGAGAATATATCCAGACCTGTAATTTTAAAATTGCCATTACTCTCAAATATTCAAAATTTCTCTAGTTTGTTCACAAAATCAATGATGTCAATGTGCATAATAGATGATCCAGTAGACATTTGATCACAAATTTCAAAATTTCTCTAGTTTGTTCACAAAATCAATGATGTCAATGTGCATAATAGATGATCCAGTAGACATTTGATCACAAATTTCAAATTTCTAGTAGAGGAAAACTTCAAAAATCTTACATCTTAATCTTTCTCTTAATCTTCATAGAGGATTCTCTCATTCATGCGTGTGAAAACTCAAGAACCATTTTAACTTGGCTCTTCATTGGTTATGGGAGAATCCTCACTGTTGTTGTTTAAAATAATACACTAGAACGTCTTGGTTGTAGTGGTAGGATCTCATTGTTGCTAGTAGTTATCCTATTTCGACTGCTGGCATAGATGAAGGGACCTCTATTAAATGCATACAAAAGCAAAAGAGAAAGCACAAAATTGTGAAACGTATGGAAATAATAGAGTTCAATAGAAGATTGCATAATGGAACTCAATAAACATACGTGTAGTTGAAAAGAAGACTCTTACAGCTTGCTAAAAAGTACCGATGCACTTATCCACAGCTCGCCTTTTTACTGATATGGATTGAAGAGAACAAGTTGTTGTTGTAGCATCAACAATATGTCTTGCCAAAGCCTGGACGTCCATGTAAAAGAACATTTCACCATGGTGTTGAAGGAGCTTGCGCAAAAACGTTTTATCAGCAAATGTAAAAATGATAGACACAAAGATCAAACATGCTTATTTAACAAGTTAATAGTAACCACATTATAAGCACAGAGAGAGAGAGAGAGAGAGAGAGAGAGAGAGAGAGAGAGAGAGAGAGAGAGAGAGAAGAGGAAAGGTGCAATAAGTCAACTAAAAGAATTAACAAAATCTAGTCTTCAACGACACGAAGGTCCTCTTTCCTAACACTAGAAATTGCAGAATGCACAACTCAATGTAGCTAAACCTAGTCTTCAAAGAAATAGTGGTTTGACCATATAGACAAGTTTACTCCAATATCAATTGTCTCATAGCACGAATTTCACGCATAAATGGCTAACTACTAGAATGAAGAGAGATAGTTCACAAATCACACCGTGACTGAAGACTTGAAGCTTCTCCACTTCAATTCAGAATTAACTAGAAAAACACCTCCAATTCTTCGTGAAGGAAATAACTAAATCACTCATATTGCATAATAGGTATCAACGATTCACTCTTCCACTAACCAAGCAATAATTCCTTTATTTCAATCCTCATAAATCATGATTGTTCTTTACTGATATTAAAAACACTCCATAAGGTGAGACCAATATTCTCAAGTCTTAACGACCCCAGCCTTACAACAAAACCTAGCATTTGTTAGCATCTTTAGTGTGCTTACTATCTAAAAGTTCCTTTTCACTTTATCCATTTTTTTCTAAGCAAAACAGGTGCCGCGAAGCATGTCAATCCTGACGTTATGCTGGTGCGCAACATAAACCAGCAAGGTATCACCATCGTCAAGTAGGCAAGTCAAAGTATCACACAATTATGATACATGAAAGAGGATTTTCCCTCAGAGACAATAGGATGAACGAATGCAAGAGGTGGTTCTAGAACCAAGATGAAAGGTTAGCTGAAGGAAAACTCACAAAATAGGACACAACAAAAAACGAACTCTAGTTCTATGGACTTACCATCATCGACTATCTTTGTCAATCAAATGATACATATCTTATCCATCTCTATTGAACCTCGGGCAACCATCGACCTTGAGTAGACAAGATTTTGGCACACCCAGCACCCTCTCTAATGATTCACATCCCCAAAAACTCAAATGTTTCGAATTCTGTAGATTAGAAAGATCAGATTCGTTTAAGCTTTTGATGGAATTACATTCCCCGATAAACAAATACTGCAATGATTTCAATTCTCCCAAACCCTGAATCTCAATTAGCTGAGGCAATCGGCCTAAGGACAAACTCTGGATCTCCTTCAGACAAGGCATAACGGGCAGTGTCTTGAGCAATGGACAGTCGACCATCTCCAATTTATTGAATTTCCGTAGCTCTCCAAGCACCTCGAATTGAATCTCTCTCAATGAATATCCATTAATACACAGCTTCAACAAATTTTCTAAGTTGGAAAAGACTGACCAATCTATCGGTGATTGGACAACCCATAACGACAACTCTTGAAGGCTGGATGGGAGCGCGATAAGAGATTGGGGCTCAGCATAATCTATGCCAAGGCTTCGTAGCTGAGAGAGGGAACTGAAATCGGTTGGAGGCAAGGCCATTTTTCCAACGCGGAGGACCATTCGTTCCAGAGCAGGTAGTCTCATGATCCCCTCTGTGTTGGGTTCTTCAATTGAATATCCAATTATCGTAAGGTCAACTAAATTGGTTAGGTTTGAGCAGTCGGGGATCGTGGTCAGTGAATCCGATGTAAGGGTTAAAAATGTTAGACTCTTGGGAAGCTCTGGCAGCTGTTGGATTGAATTACAGTGCCGTAAATAAAGTTGTTTGAGATTTGTAAGCTGATTGATCGTTGTGGGCAATCCACTAAAGCGACCATTGCGTAAGTATAGATATTTCAATGAGGATAGTGCCCCGATTTCACTTGGAATTTCCCCCACCAGATGTTCGGAGCAGGCATCTAACTCTTCTAGATTTTCCAACATTCCAATGGTTTTCGGAAGTTCACTTATGCAACTATCATGGATATTTAGTACCTTCAACTTTTTGAGATTTCCAATACAATCAGGTAAGCTCCCGATTCTTGAATACCTCAAATCCAACTTGACCAATGATTGGAGCCTCCCAATTGAGTCTGGTAGCTTTTCTAGATAGGAATTATGAATGCGTAAAACTTTTAACCTTTCAAGATTTCCAATAGAATGAGGTAATTCACTGATTTTTAAATATTGGATATCTAGCTCAAGTAGCGACTCCAATTGTCCGATAGAGTTGGGAAGCTTTTGAAGTTCCTTGCGTGGCAAGATTAGGGACTTTACCTTTTCTAAATTGCCAATCGAGTGAGGCTTCATTGAGGGTGTCCGATCTATTCTTAGCACTGTCAAAGATTTTAGACCGCCCATGGACTCCGATGGCAACTCAATAGCTTCACTCTTTATCTCTAGGTAATCAAGATGTTGTAGATTGCCGATGGACTTGTCAATCTTTCTTAGTCGAACACATCTAAGAATAAATTTCTCTAGCTGCGAGAATATGGAGAACTTGGGCATCTTTCTAAGGAATGGACAGTCCTCAAGCTGTAGGATTTTCAATTGTTTTGCTACCTATAAAGTAATTGAGTAGACACTCAAAAAAGAGGAAGTGTAAATATAATGCAAAAGGATGTCGTGAGATCATACCATGATTTGACACCATCCTCCCCAATCTTCAGTAACGTTATTCCCAGATAACATGAGAATCGTTAAGTTCTTCAACCCAAAGTTGCTAGCTCGGAATTTTGAAGGGCAATTGCTCCAAGAGAGCCATGTCAGATTAAAGAAAACATTCTTAAAGTCTCCTTCAAAATTTCCATGGTCCAATTGAAGGAACCTAAGGTTGACCAAGCCCATAAATTGCTTGCGCTTAAATCTGTACGTCTTATTCGAGCTAGGTGTACCAAGATTGAGTGCCACTATGTCTTTGGTTCCCTGGAATACAAAAGTAGCAACCAATGAGTACATATGTCACTTTGACTTGAAATTAGATAAAAAGGTGGTGATGCTAATGGATGCACCAGAAAACATTTAGAAGTCAAGATTACCGTTTCTGTTTGCACTACATGGAAGGCATCCTTGGGATACCACAATCTGCTACCCTTCATATGGATTTCGCCACTTTCTGGATGGACGATACTCCTTCCAAGGTCTCTAAGTTGGTCATGCATCCATAATTTATTATTGTAGGATATTTTTATTAGAGACATATGTTTGAGGATATTGACCTCAATTTCAGTTGGATAACCAAAAATCAAGTCCCAATATTTAACTACAGTTGTTTTCTCTTCGTTGATGAAGAAACATGCGATATCAAGATAAATTTCTTGTTGATTAGGTTCCAATGCTTCGTAGCTTATCAACAGCTTCTTCTTGACATCCTCATTCATCACCTTCTTTAACTTACATAGGGTGTCTTCCCATGTTCTTCGGCATTTTCCACGGAGTGTGGAACCTATGACATTGAGAGCCAATGGAAGTCCTCCTAGTGCATTGACTAGCTTTTCTGTGATATCCATGTAACTAGGCAGAGGCTTGGCACGTCCCAAGGCACGCGCACAAAAAAGTTGAAGAGCATCATGTGAATTCATCACCGGCATATCGTAGAATGAAAATTGTCCGCTATTAGAGAATGGGAGATTGTCATCCTCACCTTCCTTTACCAAGAATTCAATATTTCTTGTTGTTATGATGATTCTACTACCTCCACCAAACCAGTTGGGCTCGCCTGCAAGCCTCATGATTTGGTCCCAATTGTCGATGTCATCAAGAACAACAAGGACTTTCTTGCAAAGAAACCTTGTCTTGATCACTTCATCAATGAAGAAGGGGTTTGTGCAACTAAGATTGAGAACATCAAACAACAATTTCTTTTGTAAGCCTATTATGTCATGAGTTCGAACATCTTTAAGAAAACAGCAATGATCCCGAAATTGAGGGTAGATTTGCCTGAAGACGGCCTCGGCTAGTGTCGTTTTTCCGATGCCACCCATACCATGAATCACGATAAACCGTACATCAAAAGCTCCTACATCTAATAGCTTCATAATGTGATCCATTTGATCCTTAATTCCAACCAAATGATTAGACATGTCCATCCGTCTTGTCCATAGCAAATTTGAAACCTCTTCCACCACGAGCTTTGTAAGTTTATATAGGCTGCCACATACATAACATGCAATCATCTCAGATAAAAAAAAATCATATATGGAATCTGTGCCTGCATAACGTGTCACTAGAAGGTTATCATCAAATTCAAAGTAATTGACTTTGAAAGCAACCAGCATGAAATGAGTGATCATTCATGCTGCGAGCCGTTTGCCACAAAAAAAGGAAAAAAGAAAAAAGAAACATGAAGGTTGCTACTGTCAGGATTCTTTGGTCCGGTAAATGGTAGGAAAAAGGTTATTTCATGACGAAGGTCTAATTGGGCTTTGACTAGAATTCCTCGGTGAACCCGGTCTTTTTTATCTCTTCAGCCACTAAGGATGAGTTTGAAGATTGACATAAAAGAAAAAGATTTTCTCACCAGGAAGTTACTTGGAATTTAGGAAACAAGAATAAAAGCTCAAAAGCATTTTTCTTAATGTACCCGAGTAATAGGGTAGTAACCGAAAATGTGGAACACTTTCAGAGTATTTATCAGCCTTCATTTGAGTTGCCAACAATCATTTTTCTGAATAAGCTACCAACTGGTTTAACTTAGCAATTTCATCAGTCACATTAAATTTGTTGGCAATTTAATCAGAATAAGTTGGTAAGTAACTCAAATTATGCTTGGTAATTTGATAATTGAGTTCCTAACCTCAGAATGTTTGGGAACTATGCTAATAAAAGTGGGTCCGTTGATAACAAAAGTTTGTTACAAAAGGTGGAAAAAATAAATATTGATAAGTGGTTCGCATAGGAATGGGTAACTTGAATTAGCTAGTAACTTAATCAGAGATTCGTTAATACGAAACTCATATTGGAGTTATTAATTTGTTTCAAGTATTGGTAATTTTGAAATGTGAAGTAAACAATTAAAATAAGAGATGGTAGGTTCTATAAAATTTGTAAATCAGCAAACAATCAATTAAACTTAGTAAATGACTCAAATAAACGCTGGTAACCTAAAATTAGTTTGTAAAATAATCGAAAAGAAGTTGGTAAGACAGAAATTAAGGTTAGTACTTTCATATAAAAGTTGACAACTTTAAAACTAGGATGGTCACAAGGCAAAGGAAATCCGCACCCTGTGGTGCCCTAAATACGATCTGGGGCTGTGAATAGGCCAAAGCAAGAGAAATGACCAAAGCTTTTTTAAAAGCATTTTGCTAGCCGAAAAGTGAGCTGCGAAGTTAAGAGATTTAAATTTTTATTTTTCACACATATGTTGTCTTATTATTTCATCAACTCTTAGATTTTCATAATTTTTTTTTTTTTGCATTAATGATTTATTAATTAAGTTGATATACCTTGAGACTATTGTTACCAAAACTTGGGATTAAAAGTGAAAAGTCAATTTGTGTAAGAAACCTTGCTCCCTTAGCAAACTTTCTGCCTCCCTTACTACGGCCGATCCAACCATACATCACATAAGATTCGACAGCAGCAAACTGAAAGTTATTATTCTGGAAAAAGTATCATAGAATATAATCTTGAAATTGATGAAATGAAAATAAACTTAACGGAAGAAGCTAACAATACCCGTAATCTTTTAGATTCCATCCTTTAATTCTGGCAACCTCTTTTAAAGCCTCCTCCCACTGCTTTGCCATATCCTTCCTAGAGTCACTCTTGTGATTTTGGAGGGCTGTCCTATATAACTCGGTCTTAAGCTTAACATCATCCGCATCCACGTCATAGAATATAGGGAGTATCACTTTCTCAGTGTTGTCTCTCGATAACTTCACTATATGCGCGAGCTCACGGAGGCACCACTTACTTGAAGCGTAGTTTTTGGAGAAAATTGGGATGTAAATTCTGGATTCATTGATCGCTTGCATAAGACTGCCTCCAATCTCTTTACCGACTCGGAGCTCTTCGTCGTCTTTGAAAACACTGATTGCTGAATGTTCAATGGCTTTGTAGAGAGAATTTGCAATGGTTAAACGGGTGTCAGACCCTCTAAAACTCAGGAATACCTCATGGGTCCTCCCCAATCTGCCATCATGGCTGTTGCTCGTCAGAGTTGCCGTCGCCACCACCATCAGCCCCCTCTCTGATCCGCCATCATGACTGCCGCTTGCCAGAGTCGCCGCCTCCATCGCCGTCGCCGCAGGTGCCGCCGTCTCTTCTACCTCACTATTTCTGTTCATTCCGAGAGGACGATGGAGTTATTGATCTCAGAATCGAGTCTGCGGGGTGACTCGGGAAGTCTTGAGTCTGATCCTTGAAACAACTTGATAAAGCTGTGGACGTCTTGATCAAATTTCTAGAAACTGCTAGACTTCTGTAAGATTCAAGTCTCTAGTTGGTAGTTGAAGTTGGCGATCTCTAGCTTAATTTGTGATAGTTAAAAATAATGGCTAATAAAATGTTCAGCATGCAAAAAGAACAAGCAAAGACAATGTTCAGAGAAATTAACTGAAGAACGGCAGTCGAAACGAGCCTACAAATAGGCAAGTCTCTTTGGTCTTGGAAACAACAGACCAACTGAAAAATGAAGCTCTTCCCCACGCAAACATCTAATGAAACTTTCCTTACCTTTTCCCGTTTGCTCCTTTGCCTAAAAGCCCCCACGCAAACAGAGTGAAATCGCTCAGTTGAAGAAATAATCCTTTGCCTGGAAGTCACTTGCAGCCTTCCTTCATAAACTTCAAAGAAGGGTCACACGGATCGCACTAAATAGGAGTCTAAGTTGAGGAAAGAATTGATGGAAGTCGTCGTCGTCGGACGTGGTCTCAGAAATATATTTTATTATTACATTGTTACTAAGCTCCATTTGCCTGGAAGTCACCTGCGGCCTTCCTTCATACATACATACATACATGCATACATATATATATACATATATATACATATATATACATATACATACATATATATACATATATATACATATATATATATATATATATATAAGGATTTTTTTTGTTTTCAGACTCGCGCCAGCTAGTTGAAAGAAATAATTAATGAAAGTCTTGGCAGGAAAAGTCACATGCTACTCTCGCCATTACTATGTCCAGAACACTAATTCAAGTTGTTTGACATCAAATAAGTAATTTATTGGATTGAATTTTTATACAACTAGTTGTAGTTGTGTAAGGCTCCCCTCAATTAGACTTCCAAAATCCCCTATAAAGATCTTATGAACATACACGCTAATCTTGAAAATTTTCTTGCTGCTATAAAATCAAATGCTCACTGGAGATTGCATGTTAACTTCAAACTTATTGGCTAACGTGATGAAGTTACGTAAAACTGAATAAGATCACGTGTTAAGATTGCACTTCGATAGTAGATTGAACGATGACAAAATGAAATTCCTCGCCAATTGAAATTACTCACTGAATAAAATTGCACGTTGATATTGAAATCAAATGCAAATTCTGTCGGGATTTGATTCGTCTCTATTGTTTGTCTATTAATTGATTTCGCATTGGATTCATGTCCGCTTAATTGGACTTTTTTTTTTTTTGTGGAAATTGCAAAAAAAAAAATGTGGCTCCTCTTTCACAATGATTCCAACAATGTTGAGATTTTCAAACATTTTAATCTCGAAGGCGTGACTTTTATGATTTTTTTTATAACATCAACTAAGCTTCCTGATATTCCCTAAGGGGGGAGAATTACCAAAAAAGTCCTAAACCTATTGCAATTGTGCCAATTCAGTCATAAACTTTTTTTTTTTTGCTAATTTAGTCCTAAACCTTTTATAATTGTGCCAATTAAATCCATCTGACCAAAATTGGCCTTCTGGCATTGACGTGGACGCCAGTGGGGGACAGCCGACCAGCGAACGCTGATGTGGCAATTTTTTAATATATATATATTTTTATTTTTTTCGAATTTTTAATTTTTTTTTAAATTCTTTAATTATTTTTTTCTTCACCTTCTCCTTCCTCTGGCCGTCGGCACCGGCCAGAGGCAAGGGTCGGCCAGGTTGACCTCGCCGGCCACTAGCGAGGCTTGCCTCCGCCGGCCAGAGGCAATGGCTAGCGAGGTCAGCCTTACCGGCCACTGGCGAGGGCGAGGCACCACCAGATCCGGCGAGCTTGGCCCTCGTCAAGGCTGGGGCGAAGGCAGGGAGGGAGAGAGAGACTTGGAAGACAAGAAACGGCGGAGTGCGGAGAGGGAATTAGGAGGAGGCGGAGCCGAGCTGAGGAGACGACCGGACGCCCTTGCACGCCGCGATGAAGAAGACGAGTGCCTCTGCCGAATTCCCCCCGATTCGCCCCACCGAAACGAACGACTCGGCTTGATTCTGATCACCGCGAAGCTCTTAGATTCCATCAACCGAACCTCGACGTTAATGGCGGCGTCCGCTTGTAACCGAGCGATGCAGCGAGCTTCGACGTCCCTCAGACCAGCCCTCAAATCGGGCGTTCGGTCGTCTCCTTAGCTCGGCTCTGCCTCCCCCCGATTCCCTCTCCCCGCTCCACCGCTTCTTCTCTTCCAGGTCTCTCTCTCCCTCCCTGCCTCCGCCCCAGCGTTGGTGAGGGCTGAGCTCGGATTTGGCAGGTCCTCGCCCTCGCTAGTGGTCGGTGAGGCTGACCTCGCCAGATCTGGCGGGGCCTCGCCCTCGCCAATGGCCGACGAGGCTAACCTCACCAGCCAGAGGAAGGAGAAGGTGAGAAAAAAAAAAAGACAAAAATAATTAAAAAATTGAAAAAAATTAAAAATTAAAATAAAAAATGGCCACATCAGCGTTTGCTAGCCGGCTGTCCCCCGCCGGCGTCCACGTCAGCGCCGGTTGGCCAATTTTGGCCGGATAGACTGAATTGGCACAATTATAAAATGTTTAGGACTAAATTGGCAAAAAAAAAAAAGTTTATGATTGAATTGGCATAATTGCAATAGGTTTAGGACTTTTTTGGTAATTCTCCCTCCCTAGGGGCCAAAATTTCAAAATGCGATTTGTTGTTCTTACTAGTGGATTGCCATTCTTCAAATATGTTTTGCAGAAAACATATTTTTGATATTATATTTTCTTCATTTTCTGACGTTTATATCATTAAGGTAAATGAGTCAACGGACACACGAGTCTACTCGACATGGATTTTGGCTATATGCAGAGATCAACACATACCAAACGGATTGACTAGACAAACATACTTTAGTGCTTTTTCTTTGCCTTCACAAGAGGGTCAGGCAAAGACTTGACGATGGACTTGCGTGTGTTCTAAGCAAAGAAGAAAGGCCACAGATTTATTTCTAATTGAAACTATTCAATTCAATCATTTCGTGAATCATGAGATGCTAATTAAGACACTTTTCTTAGTGCATTTTCAGTTAGACATTCATAAGATTATAATAATATAAAATGAATTATGTAGCATGATTCTTAAAACGGATAATTTCAATTGGTGCAGTAGGTCCACTCAAATTTGGCGGGATCACAAAGGAAGCATAATGGATGATCCCCTTTGATCTTCTTGTCTATTTTGTTTTTGGGATGAGAAATCTCTTCCTTTATTTCTAGGCTAGAAAAAGAAGATTTGCTGTCATTCTGCTAATTAAATTAAAAAAGGATTAGCTTTTCTCAGCGGAGCCAAACTTCCATTTTTCTAAGCCAAACAAAGTGAATCTTCTTACTTTCAATCTCGATTCGAGCAAATCAGCATGATCAGTTGAGACTTGCCTTTGTTCCACTTACCACGCATGATGTACCAGTAAAAAGCCAATTGTTTGTGCTTGGTGTTAGCATAATCTAAAGCCTTTCAATTAGAATTTTATTCATAACAAAAAAAAAATCAAAATCAAGCTCATCAATACTCTGCTACTCTGCTTGAGAGACTCACTATATTAATCAAATTTCTATTATTTTGTTCAGTTAGATGTTAGACGTATTGGACAACTTAATATATTTTCCACTTGCCATTATTTTGTTATCATGTTCTTGCCTAGAAGTTGCCAGGGGCCTTTTTCATCAATAAATAAATACCATTCAGACTAAGCGCCAAAGAGGAGGATAAGTTGAATAATTGGCGAAAGTTTTCGAAGACCACGAGGTCGTCTCAAAGATATATTAGATTATTGCATGTTAGTTAGACGTTGGGCCTTACTTCATCGGGAAAAAAAAATACAAATCAGACTGAGCACCAAAGAGGAGGCTACGTTGAGGATATAAATGGCGAAAGTCTTCGAAGACGAGGAGGTCGTTTCGGAAATATATCATATGATTGCATGTTCTTTAGATGTTGGACGTATTGGACAAACTAATATCTGTTCCACTTTCCATTACTTTTTAATCATGTTCCATTTGCCTGGAAGTAGCCTGCGGTCTTCCTTCATAAGTTAAAAAATAAACTTGAAAAAACATTCAGACTCGCACCAAATAGGAGGCTAAATTGAGGAAATAATTGATAAAAGTCTTCGAAGAGCAGGAGGTCGTCTCGGAAATATTTTATTACTGCATGTTGGTCAGATGTTGGACATTTTGGACTATTGCATTATATTATCGTATGTTAGTTAGATGTTGGACTTATTGGAGAACTTAATATATTATATTACATGTTAGTTAGATATATGTTGGACGTATTGGACAAGTTAATACATGTTCCACTTGCCATTACTCTGTTGTTATGTTCCATTTGCCTGGAAGTCACCTGCGGCCTTCCTTCATAAATTCAAAAGACTAATTGAGATTCGCACCAATTGGGCAGCTAAGGGTAATGGCCGATAAGTAGAGTCCTCGAATGTCGTTAGTTCATGAACTTATGCTCCGTGTATGATACTGTAAAAAACATGACTTTTTCAAATGTTGATTTGCAATATGAAATTTTATAATTACATGTCTATGCATTATGAATGAAATATTACATTTGAACTACATCAATATGCACATTATCACGATCTTGCTGAGATGAACTTTGAAAGAATTTAATGAATCGTTAGGTGGAGACATATAACTCTCTTACAGCGTCGTGCTTATGCAATGTACAGTTCTTCCAAACCCCACCAAACACAACTTGATTTCTCTTTTATTAAATGGTCGAATTTTAATCAGAGTTGCCACTAACTTATTATAGGCCAATTGTGAGCCAAGTAAGGCATAGGAGCTCGCCCCACTTTGGTGAACTAGCGGTTTTGGATGCAAGAACTTGGTTAAGCTAGTTTTGCCTAGCACCTATCAACGGTAACATTTTTCTTTTAATAAAAATTATTTCTTCCAATATATTTTCATTTTTTATTTCCTAAACATGTAAATCTATATTATCATGCATAGATACTCATACAATAAATTTGAACAATCAATGATTAATATAAAGACAACAGAATAAAAGCAATTTCAGCCGTATCAAACAAAATTAATACAACGCTTTGTTATAAACTCCTAAAACAGGACCTGTGAGCTATTCATAAGAAGAGACATGCACTAGTCTAATAAATGAAAGTTTTTTAATCTTTATAATGAGAAATTAATCCTAAATGCATTATGATGCAACTAACAATAGTCAAATTTAATTTCATCCTATAATGTACTGCGAAAAAACTGACACGCATTAAAAATGCTTCTTTTATACTTTATATATGTGTGTGTATTAATACGAAGAGATTATCTATATATAAGAAAAAAAATAAAACTAAATTTAAATGCTGGAATATAATAAGAAATAGACCAAAAGTGGGCTGGATGCCCACGGTCTGGACAATGGGCATCCGATCCATTCTTGATCGTCGACACCTATTTTTGGCTAATGGATTAGTCATTCATTAAATGAGAAATTAGGGATCAAATCGGACTTTAAACAAATATATCAATGTTGCATAATTTGCATTATTAGCATTATATTTGCATTTTTATTACATTTCAGTACTGACACATATACAGGGAACTAGAGGAGACCTCGAGAAGTGACTTGTCATGAGATAGAACTTCAAAATCCAATTTGCCATGATAGAAGTGAGCTTAAATGGGCAATCATGGTGAAGAAATGTGCTTAAATTGACGTTCGCAAGATTTTTGAAGCTCAAGCATAGAAATTAAGCTAGAACATAAATTTCCAACCTTTTTAGTGCTCGAACCCGAGTTTGAGAGGCAAGGTGGGCCTAGAATCAAATTACTAACGGCCGCAAGGTAAAGTTCAGTTCAATGAGCCATGGAACATCCTTTCCAAGATTGTTGAAATTTTAGGGTCCGAACAGTGAGTTAAGCGATAATCCCAAAGTTTTGAGAAATCAGCCATAATTCCAAATTGCGAGAAATCATCCAAATTTAGATCGAGTGGATAACGTAGCATTTTGTTTAAATAGCTGTTATCTCATCAAACGCTTACCGCTTAATCCAACTGCCAACCACCCCTCATCATCTCTCCTCACCCCATCTACGTCGTCCATTTTGAACTCATTTTAGTCTCGTTGTTTAACCGATTGTAAGCTCCATCCCGTCCAGTCCTAATGCTAACCCAATTAGGACCTGTAGAGGCTTCATAAACCTCCTATGGCCAGCCATAATGGAGACACAACTCATTCAGGAGCTCTCAAATTGTAAACCTCTCTAGGCTCTTCTTGGCCTTGCTCAGCGGTGTCCTCTTCTCTTGGTGTCCAACCGGTGGCTCCTCCATCCTTAGGCATTCTTCACCGGCATTCAAGGTTCGGTAGCCACCACTTCTAGCTGTTTTGATCCTCTTCATATAGGCGTTCCCCCTCCAATCAAACCGTTGAAGATGCTTCTGAAGAGTTAAAGAGGCGTTGGGAGTTGGTTGTAGCAAATGTCAGCGTTCAGGCTGCCCATACAGTTTGCTCCTGCCGGCAAAAGAAAGGTTTCCTGAAATGAAGTTCGGTATACTGTTCCATCAAATATATAGTAGAACACACTGACCAAAAGTGCCAAAGATGTCCTCACTTGTTTTTAGTCCTCTGGCCACGGATTCCCGACTTGTTAACAACTATTTTCTTCCAATTCAACGGTCAACCTAGGATGGATTATTGAACAGCGCCTTCTAGGAATTGATATTCGCACCATCAATTACTCGTCATCACTTGTTAGCACATGCCCTTGTTAATATCCTGTTGATGATATCGATTGTATTCTTCGTGGAACAACTTGCAATTCATTATCCAATGGTCTTCCTGAGCATACCAATATCCAAAGGCTTTAGGGTGACGATCACCTTATCTTGGTCCCTCCAAGTCCTTATGAACTGCTTATCATATCTAACTTGTTCTCCTTTTGTCAAGGCTTACATCTTTGTGCATGTCCATCACTAAGCTTTACATACACTATTGATATGATCAGTTCGTCCTAAAATTATCATCAATTTATCATGATGAACATCTACAATCATGCGGTAGATATTAAACCAATGATAGTTTTGAAATCATCAAAATATCATAGGAAGTTTTCCCAACACTTATCATTGTACCCTATCGATTTTTAATGTCCACAAAGAATGGATGATCTTCACCTTGAAGGTTGCGCGACATTGATTGTAGTTTGTTGATCTTTGAGGTTGAGGTAGGGGTTTGCGCGACATGAATTTTGAATCATCCAGTTTTTCTATCATGCTGTCAGTGTCCTGCATTTGTTGTTGTTTCTTGGGTGAACCAGGCACATAGGGAGTGTGTTGCATCTCAAGATTAGTGTAGGAATCGAAGTGCCACCTCAAGCTCGGAGATTATTAATCACCATTTGAGAAGTGGTTGGGATCCATTACGAGATTGAATGAAGTAAATCATATATAGAAAGTGCAAATTTGCGAGAAATTACAAATTTGTAAAAGAATGAGAATTTGGGAGAGTGATGAATGGTGAAAATGAGAGAAGGGGGCTCTAGTTTATAGAGAATTTGTGAAGTCTTTTTTCCCAATGGAGGCCCACTGTTGGGCCGAAAGCAGTCAGTAACTAAATTTGTCAAATGGGTGGATCGGGTCAGGTCGGATCGGATTTGAGTCAAGCCAAGTCAAAAATGGTCCTACATAAATTGATCAATTTAACCTTTTTAGCTCATTTCCATACAACACAAATATAGTGATCCATACCCAACCCATAATGTTAAAATATTTATATATTTAACTCAAATTAGGAAAATTCATACCCAAACTAAAGTGAAAGCATAGAATAAATGAACGTGAGATCAAGTGAAGGTAAGAGAGAGTGAAGAAAGAGTCGTAGGAGTAAGTTTAGTCTAAGTAAGTTGTGAACCCATTTAATACCCACATTAAACCCATTTATGATCCATAGTGTTAGGTCTAAACTCATTTATTGAACATAAATATAACTAACACATATAATAACTCTATCCATCAAGTGTGGTTAAGAAATTAGTTGAAGACCTATTTTGATAGATCTATCACTGACCAACAAACCCTTTTGAGAAATAGATTGGCCACGTGTGGCCCAAAAGCCCACCGAGCCCAACCAAATGCCCACTTTATTCAAAAGAACTAGGCCTAGGCCACCCACTCCACTAGGTCCAATGCATGGCACGAGCCCAGGGTGAGCTGACATATTGAGATACTGATGACATAGTCACCGGAGCGTACAATTATTGATGCATGTTAGACAAATTGAATGTACAGGTCAACATTAAAAAATGGACATCGATGAAAAATAGGGCTACCTTGCCTTTTTTAATAGCCACGGGATGGTATATCTCGAGATACTTGTCCATAATTATCTTAAATTCGGTAGTTACAATTAAAATTCCTAACACTAAGCAAGGTAGCTAGCATCTTTTTTGCATTGAATTTGCGTGCATCTAAGTTATGCTAAAAGTATGTTCAGTTCCTGAAATTGTCAAAATTCAAACTTGCTATGCTTTAGACGTTTATAGAACATCCATTTGATCTCGTCCGTAGTCTTGTTCAAGGTGCTTTCATATATTTTTTAAACAGTTGAATTTTCTGTTTAACTTAATCTTTCCCTTTCTAATTCTAATGACTCTCTTGGATATGTATGAATATGGAATTAAGTAAATCCAAAGCACAAAAACATCATAAAAGGTCAGCCATGCTCGCGACAAGCCGAGGGGAAACAAATATAACAATTCATCTAAAATTTGTAATGTAATGTATTGATGATATAGTTCGTAAATTGTTATTGTTTCTGTAGTTGCTTTCTGCAAATTGTTCTTAATTTCGTGTTAGCTCAATCATAAAAGAAATGCTCCGAAAAACAAAAATCTTCTACCAATCCTTTTATATACTTGTATAATAAAAATTGTTAAAAAAATTAAATTAACATATTCTTTATTTAAATATAGTAAAATATTTCAAAATACAATATGGAATGTGTCCTTATTTAAATTTAGTTGTATTTTATTTTTGAGTGTTGAAGATATAACTTGCAATAAATTAATCAAGTTAGAATTGAAACACACGAATGGCCCTTAAATCGTATTTTACTTTTGCTCGTTTTCTCGTCATTAAATGTAAAAATTTTGAACCAATACATATTTCATGCAAAAAATCTAATATATCTCGTTCATAAACTACTAGAGCTGTTAACGGTTTGAATTTTTCCGTTTTGCAGAAATGACCAAGGAGATTAAAATTGATGTCAAAAAATTTCTCCAGATAATTAAAAAAAAATTCAATATGCCGCAGCTTTTGTAGTCAATATTAACATTAGTCTGTCGCGCAATTTGAAGTTTATAGATATATATATACACACACAAAACAAAATCATTGTAGTGGGATATCTTCGGAATCAATTTCATATTATTTTGAAATTTTAATAGACACGTGTATATATATATTTTTGTCAGAATATACACATGTACTTAATTTATGACTTTATCCGCAACATCAATTTAAGGTGCAATTTCCACTATTTATCTTAACATATTCATTGAGTTTTTGGCAGTTTCTCACAGTGGGGAAAAAAAAACCAATACTTCCATTTCGATCAATCAAATTATATCTTATGCAAAGGTTCCATATGAAGCCCAAAAGTTTAGCAATCGCATTAGTTTCCAACATTGATTATTGCTATGCGTATGCTTTTCTTCTTCTTTTTATCCGAAAAGAGTCCCTTTTCCTTTAGGGAGAAGCCTGACGACGAGGCAAAAAGGCTTCTGAACATAATAATAACCCCAGACTCACACTAAAATGCTCACGGATTGACAAATAACAGGAAGGACTCTCGGCGAGACTGATTTTTTAACTTCAACCAATCGAGATCAATAAAATCCTGAGGATTCTCCCTTCGAATGAAACGAAACTCGCGAACCCGCTTCAGACAGCTTCGCTCTCCTATATCTCGGTTCGAAGGTGGATGGACACAGATCCCGAACAATGGAGCAGAGCGATGAGGAGATTCTGAACACGTAATCGACTCTAAAGGTCGATCGGAATAGAAACGACCTGGCAGGGGTAGTGCCGATTCCTTATCCTCCTTGGTTCCCTTCAGCCGAGCTCTTCAATGGCCAAATCCTTTTTTCAAGCGAGCGTCCAGCCATCCTCTCCTTCTCGCTCTCGGCTGACTCTCTTTCTCCCCCGTGAATCTCTCTTCAGCCTATCTCTCTGCAACTTGCCTCTTCGACGGCCGCCCTCTCCGAAAACCGGCGGCGTCTCTCCTCCTCCTGTTATGCGAACAGGATCCTCTTGAGGCGAGCATCCTTTCCAGCGAAGATGTGCATCGGCGAGCAGCTCCTATCCCATCTTTTCCTCTCGGATCAGCACGCTCCCCTCGCCTCACCGATCGAATCTTTCTGTTATTTCTCTCGCGCGCCAGCTGGCACGGCTCTAGAAGGTGATGGCTCAGCTCTCATCACGGCTTGTCGCGCCTCCTTCGCTCACAGACGCGCGCACGCTTGGCCTGTCTTTCTTCCTTGCGTCACGGACGCTGTGCTAGCTGGGGAAGTTGAGGGGGAAGCGCGTGTGAGGGCAGAGGGAGGCTGGGGCTGGGCTTTCTTTTTGTTTGGTTCTATGATGAGCCAAGGAAATACAAAAGGAGATGGGCTAAAAAGGAAATGAAGAGATGGGCCCAAAGAATTAAAAGAAAAGGGTTGGACTAATGGAGGGAGGGGACTTAGAAGGCTGAAAAAATTGCTAAGGGGCAGGCCCACACGACTTCATTTCGCTTTTTTTTTTTTTATATCGTTTTCTTATTTTTTTTCTTATTATCTTTTTTTTTTTATAAATTTTCAGATTTTTGTAAAATAAATGGATACCTAAAACGTTGATAAAAACTTGAGCATCAACAATAACAACCAAAGTAGATAATATCATGTTTACCCTCCAGTGAGGCTACCTATAGTGATGTCAAAGGCCAAGGTGACGATGTTGGGTTTTAGATATTTAATTGTTCCCACTTGCCTATATATGGGCTGTTGTGCTTGTAGATAAATCTTGCACGACTTTAAGAGTGGGAATGTTGACTTTTATTTATGTCTCGGATCCCATATTGCCTAAATATGACTTATAGCACTTAAAGTAAGCGTGGGTGAGCTATGACCAAAGCAGGCAATATCGTGCTCAAGCTTGGACAAGGATGTCTACAACACTAAGGCGAAACTTCAAGAGTAAGACAGTGGTCAAGTTGAGCTCAATGGAATGAGACCACTCATTGAAGAAGAGTTATCAGAGAGCTTACACATATAGTATGCTAGTTTCAAGGAGGGGTTTTAACCCTTCCAACCGCCGAACTAGGTAAACTACCTCATCCATCGTTGATAGCTTGTCAAAATTCTATAGATACAAAAAGATGATTTGATATGTAGACACCCTTATACTCACCTAGCAAGATCTGATAGTTATTTCCGTGTAATTAATCATCTTATTTCTTCCCTTGATTTTTTCCTCTAAAGCCTACAGAGCCAAACAAGCTAATTCCAAAAGTGGTTAATCTCTTACAACTGATTCATCATTAATGACATCTCAAAATTCAATAAGGAAAGAAAAAAGATATTGGAAATTTAGACACTCCAATACTCACCCGGCTAAATATAATATTTTCATTTGCTACATATTTTGCATTCATCGATAGTGTGTGAAACTTGAAGAGTAAAATTGAGAAACATAAGAAGAATGAATCCTCACAACCGTACTTCAAGACATGACCCACCAATCCACACACAACATACCCACCGGCTTGGCCTTCAAGTCCCGGACCGGATCTCCTGCTACTACAATTCGCTCGCCGGCTTTGTCTTCAAGAGACTCGCATGTTTCTAGCGCTAACATTTTCCTCAATGCACATCTTTTAAGCGATTTCATCATGTCCTACATCGTGCTAGACAATTGGTGATTTTGAATCTCCGAAGATATTTATAGAAGAGACATCCTCTCCATCGTCTATTGTGCATGCAACGGCGCCGTCTTTTGGTCTATCTTAATTGTGTGCTTTGTTTGGGTAATTCACTTTCAATTTTTTGTTCTGTATAACTAATGCATTTACCCATACATCATATAGGTTGTCTATCAAACTTTACTAAGAAATTTGTGTCTGCTAAAATTTCGACGAAGATAAAATAGTAATAATGATCATCGTGAAGTTTGGTAAACAAGACAATGAATGAAGAAGAAAATAGAAATGTCCTGGGAAAAACAATATAAATCACGATTGAAAGTGCCACGACCTAATTATCTTACATATATTATAAATATGTCTCCATCACCAAAGACATTTTGCGTAGTAAGATCATATTTATTAATATTGACAACTACACAAATTCTCCCCATTACATGACATTGGAAAAGATCACTGATGAGCTCAATCTTTCAGTGTAAAATTATCAATTCCATCCTCTTTGTGAGAGCAAGAGAAGCACCTGCGCCTATAGCCAAGGTTAAAAGACCACTTGCCTTTAGGTTTGCGTTTCGCTGACTCATCAGAGGATAGAGAAATAAGTGGAGAACCATTTTTTCTATATGTGCCGGTTAACTCGGGTTCATCATATCCTACATCTATGCCTTATAATAACACATTCAGATAATTCATTTAAATTCAATGAAAAATTTTAAAAAAGAATTACGGATGCAATTTCATAGAATACCTCTCGATTGTGTTAATGACGTAATGCTATGTACAAAGAAGGGAAATTTAACAAAAGAAAGAGGAAAGTGTAATTATCTCTATCCTTTAATAATAATTAATTTTAAAGAAAATTTGACTTAGTAATGTACTTACATTAAAGACTTGAAAGATGTTAATTTTGGAAATAATTATAAATACTGTGCCACGGACTTTATAACCAAACTATACCTATATTGCTCTAACATAGTAGAAATCTCCAAGATCTGACAACAAGAGACCCACCAAATTACAGCACTAATATGTGACAGCTTGAATTTTCAGATTTTGTTTTTGATTAAATAAATTGGGCATTTCATTAACGCATCTATATTGCTATTCTCTAAGCTGATTACTCATGAGATAACTAAACTATCTGGGGAAACCATTAAGGGATTTTAACGCAATGGACTTGAGAATTCGATTAGGAATTGACTGCTCGACCGTGCTAATTTGTAAGGATCATTAAGACACCGTCAAAAATCGATCAGAGATCGGAGATAGGTCGATTCGATGGAGATATATGATTAGTGTGTGAGTGATTCCACCTAATTGCAAAATTCTCGTCGAATGGCACTAGACCGATTTTTCTATCATTTCTGCACCCGGTGTCCATATTTGAAACCTTGAGATTTTCACAACAACAGAGAGTCGCCAATGAGTTGAAGATGTACAATGTGGCTAAAAAATAATCGACCACGGGTCAATTGCATTAAAAATTCCTAAAAGCTACCCGATAGGTTAGGTCACGCTAGAATCGTGCTAGATTGAAATTAATTGCGAATTTGAACCCGATTTTAGAATTTAAAAGTTCTATCATGTCACGATTTATTTTAGGAACATTGACTCATCATTCGAAAAAATTTCGGAGATTCCGGGATTTTTACGGAAAATCGTTTCGGACAATTCGGAAATTAACGGAAATTCGAATAGGCCGAATTGAAGTGAAATTTGGGCTTCCAAGCCGAGCTATTTTGCAATGGGAACTTGTAGAGAATTTATGGGCTTTTTCCTTGGCAAAATTGGACGTTAATTTGGGGAATTTTGTTAAGGGATTGAAGCCAAGAGTTGAGTGGAATTCGGATTGGGCATGGGGCTATATTTTGGACATTAATTTGAGCCATTTATGGAAATTCTAACTTAGAAAGAATTAGGGCAGGTTCAAGCATTAATTAGTTGGATAACCCTTGAATTTATGCCCCCATCCTTGACCTCTCCAGCTCAATCAACCAGCTGCCCCCCACATCGTTGTCTCTTGCTTTCTCCGTCTCTATCTCTTCCTCCTCTCATTTGTTCCTCTACTCGAGCCCTTCCCTTGGATGTGCTGTTTTTGCTTTCCTTTTGTGACATCCCAGATTTTCAATCTTGTATTCCATTGAATTAATCGGGCATTTCATTGATGCGCCTATAGGGCTGTTCTCAAAGCTGATCACTCTCGAGATAACTAGACTATCTGGGGAAGCTGTTAAAGAATTTTAAGGCAAGACTTGAGAATTCGACTAGAAATCAGCTATTCGATAGTGGTCATCTTTAGACGCCATTACGGCACAGTTAAAAATCAAATTGAGATTAGAGATAGGTCGGTTTGACTGAGATGTGTGGCTAATCATGGGTGACACCCCTAAATTGGAAAATTCTCATCAGCCGGCACTAGATTGATTTTTCTATCGTTTTGGTACCCTGTGTCGGTAATTGAATCCTCAAGATTTTCACGACAACCGAGAGTTGCCATTGTGTCAAGTGGATTCATTGTGGCTCGAAGAAAATCGACCACAGGTCATTTGCACTAAAATTTTTTAAAAGTTACATGGTAGTCTAGGTCTTGTTAAAATTGCGCCGAATCGAAATTAACCGTGAAATTGAGTCCGATTTCAGAAATTGAAAGTTCTGTCATGTCACGAGTCATTTTAGGAACGTCAACTCGGTCTTAGAAGATTTTTCCGCCAACCGAGACTTTTTGGGAAAAGGTCGTCCTGGGGCCATCTTTTTTCAAAAAAAAAGTCAAGGATCATTTTTGATCGCGCAATTGGGAAGCAAGTGGGATCAATTGGTGAGGAAAAATACCAATTGGATCAATGAGGTGTTAATTGAATTTTTGAGGGCCAAATTGGGTTGATTCAAGAAGCAATTGAGTTTTAATTGAAGAGAAGCCAAGCAAATTTCGTAGCTCTCCCTTGCCTAGGGCTTTTGGACCATTTCAAGTGTCCTAAGATGAGCCTTGGTGGCTGATTTGAGGCCAAGGAAGACTGTTGGTGGTGGGGGATGGTCAAGAGGACCATGGAAGAGAAAATAAGGTTTGTGGCCCCATCTTGTTCCCTCTCTCCCTCAAGCTGCCGTCTGCACCTCCCTCAGCCTCCTTCCAGCCATTTTTGAACACCATCAAGCAAGAGAGAGATCAACTGAAGCCCTTGTAGCCGTGGACGTTCACCAAACCGCACGCCGTCGCCATTTGCCATCTCGCCTCGCACGCGCGCTGTTGCGCCTCAACTGCGCGATCCCGACCCTCCAACCATTTATCCCTACTTCCAGGCCGCTGTTTCGTGTGCCGTCAAACACCGTGAGCCATTTCTGGAGCTTCCTCCGACCACCGTGAGTCCTCGCTTGAACCCGGTTTAGTACTCTCAACCTTCCTCAACCCGTTGTCGCCTTAAACCGAGCTTGTTTTCCTCTTTCTCAACCAAGATCAAGAACAGAAACCAGTGGGTTTCCAGCAAGAGGTTTAGCCCATTTTGGCCCGTTTTCCGACCCCAAAAGTTAGGTCCGCTTTGGAGAAAAGTGAGCCCCGTTGTGTCCCCGTCGATTTGCACCGATCGGATCACCGAACAAGTAAGTTTAACTCACAAATCCTCGCTTAGTGGGTTAATCACGCTTAGGGGTTGATTAGTTTAGACTAAGCTAGGTTAGGTGGTTATTTAGATTAGATTAGTGAATTTAATTCTTTGTCGATGTATGTTAGATGGTTAGTTAGTGCAATTAGGGCCTAGACGAGCTTTAGTATTTTTTTTTTTTAGGTACCCAAGGAACCTCTATGCATCGCTTCGCGGTGGAGTAAACCCTGGAGGAGCAGTAGAGTCACCACCACCCTTGCTGCCCCGAGTAAGTTGCTTGACGAGGCCGCAAGGCGAACACAAGACCTCTCCCGAAAGGAACTAGTGCTCAACCAACTACGCCGCCACCACGGGTGATGACGAGCTTTAGTATTTATCTAGAGTAACTCGAAAAATTTTCAAGTTTATTTCAACATTCAATTAGGCATTACGGTCCTAAGTTGGATTTATTGGCATTTATTTAATATTTTTCGTAATTATTTAATTAATTACATATTTTCCGAAAATTAGACCGGGATAGCTAGTGACCAGAATTTTATGCTGATTGCAGTGGTGCAATTTTTTATTTATTTAATTGAGCTTTAATTTGTGCTGATTGTGCATGAATTGCATTTTTTGAATTAATTCTTTAATTGATTTATTTTCAGAAATTGATTGGAAAATAACTAAGCGTCAGTTTACAACGCAAAAAAATATTTTGGTGGACTATATAAAATGGTGGGAATTGTAGAAGTGAAATTATGGTTTTTTGGCTAAGGCCGACAATGTACCTACACACAAGTATTTTATCAGGTATGATAAAAACGATGAATTGATTGTATGGTGGGAGTGGTATACTATAATGGCTAGGGGGCCCTAATCTATCAGCTTTGGGCGAGCATATATATAGTATACCATATTATCAACTTTAGGCGAGCAATTTATTATCAGCTTTGGGCGAGCAATTTATTATCAGCTTTGTGCGAGCATATATAGTTTACTAAATTGGCATGGGGGTCCAAATCTATCAGCTTTGGCGAGCATATACATAATATACTATATTATCAGCTTTGGGTGAGCTATACTATATATATTTCAGCTTTAGGTGAGCTATACATGGGGAAGGTCGTGGTGACATGTAATCGACTGAGTCGATTGATCGATGATTCGATCTAGGTGAATAATATTGTGAATTATATTGTCTGACAGGGAGGAATTGAGGCCAATGTAAGTCCTTTGACCCGTGTTGTGCTTAGGCAACCCTGAGGGCATATTTACTTCCTAATTAGGTCTTAGGGGGTAGAACTCATTGATATGTCGTCTCACCCTGTTGTGGGATAACATTTCAGGTCCCTAGATGGCAGCCCCTCTAAACCTTCTTGGATATTTTGGGCAACCCAAGAAGTTTACTGAGACAGGTTACCACATTCCGATACACCACCACCCCGAGGGACTCGAGTAAGTGCTGATAAAGTCTATAGTCTGGGTAGATGTTGGTGAACCCAAAAAGGTGCCCCATGAATACCGGGCGTGGTATCGCCATTATTCTAATGGGCGAAGGGTGGGTTTGATACCGGAATTAAAGGTACCACCGTATGCGCTAGAGGTTGTGTTCGGGAAGGGTACAACAAATCCCAAGGATGGATCGGTGGTGGATGCAAAAGATCCCAAGCTCGAGGGAGATTCTGACTCTCCAGTGTACTTACCCGTAGGCTCCAGCTGGAGTGAGGAAGAAGAAGAGATCATTGAGGAGGACCTAGAGGAGGATCCAAGAGAGGATTGAAACCCCACCCCTGTTTTAAGACTTTGTTATTGGACTGGCTTGACTAGAACCTGACTTATTAGTGTATTGTATGCATATATATGACTCAGTTATTATATATGTATATAAGTGATGGTTTTTTAGGTTTGAGATTTTTAGTCCTACTTTCTTATCCCATTGTTTTATTGTCTGGGGATATCTTATATACTTTCGCATGCGTGTTAAAATAAATGGGTCGGCAATGCATCCTGAGACGTCGCTATTTAATCGACCAGGTGAGGGATGGGCGTGCGCTCGAGGAACGGGGCGTGACATCCCTGTTTAAGTGGTATCAGAGCATGGTTTAGGATTTGAGTGATAAGGAGCGATGGTTCATGGGATAATGGTAGAATGACCCTTAAATTCATCATGTTTATGGTAGCTGATTGGTAGAATTGCTTGTTGTTTGGATCACTTTATTTCTAATTCGGTGCGGAATTGGAAACAGGTTTCAGTAGAGAAAGCTGAACCATGAGTGATCAGGAGCAAAGAACTCCTAGTAAGAGAGTAGTCAGGGTCGTAACTCGGGGTAGGACGCCGACTAGGGTCGGTACTCGAGGAGGTCGAGGTAAAGCGCCAGCTCAGGCTAGCGCGAGTGGAGTGGCACCACCTCCAGTTGGTGCCGGGTAGCAGCCCCTAGTGATCCTAGAATCAAGGGGATCATGCAGGCGCTAGAAGTTGTGAGAGACATGATGGCACAACAGGCATAGAATCAAGCCGCTTTTGTTGCTGCCGTTACCGTTGCGCCTGTTGCTGCACCCGCCGAGGTTCAACCTGAGAACATAGTAGTTCAGAGAGAGAGAGACCGATTTACAAACTGGTGGAGCAGTTTTTTAAGCTAAGCCCGCCAAGGTTCACAGGTATTGGAGACCCTAAGGCCGCATCTCTGTGGATCTAGGATCTGGAGAACGCTTTTGCACTCTTGATGTGCACTGAAGAAGAGAAGGTAACCCTGACAGTCTACCAGTTGCAGGGCAATGCCAATACTTGGTGGAGAGCCGCTAGAGAGACCATGTTTCCAGGAGGAGTGGTTTCGCTGTGAGACGCATTCCTCAGAGCATTCAATGAACAATAATTCTCGAGGAACGCCGGGGAGAAAAAGATACAAGAATTTATGCGTCTCCGTTAGCGGGCAATGACTGTTGACCAATATGGGGACAAGTTCGTGAAGCTATCCCAGTATGCTCCTCGGTTGATTGAAGACCCTGAGGAGAAGGCTCGAAGGTTCAAGAATGGCATTTGACAAGAGTTGAAACACTCGCTGGTGCCATTCGATTTGATTGATTACCGGGAAATCTATCGTCGAGCACAGTTGCTTGAAAAGAGCTTGAATGAGCAAGTCACCTCGTCTGGATCGATGTTTACTTTGCACCGTGAAGGAATTCGCCAGGGGAAGAGGCCCATGCCTGAAGGTAGATTCCATATCCCACCCAACAGGAAGGGTATAGTTAGGAAGTCTGGGCCGAGTAAAAATGGTATGTGTCGTCTGTGTGGGAGGCAACATGGTTCGGCTTCTTGTCCTCGAAGGTCGGGTGTTTGTTTTTTATGTGGCCAATAGGGCCACATGATTAGGGATTGTCCCAACCGACCAAGAGGACAACCGCAGTTGCCATCGTCACAGATGGGTCAGATCAGAGGGTATGCACCTCAGAACGCGTCGCAAGGAGGACAGCTGAGACCACCATTTCAAGGCACAATGTATGGCATCACGCAAGGTCAGGCAGAGGCTGCGCCTAACGTGATCACAGGTATGGTTACACTGAATGATCATCCTGCTTACGCTTTATTCAACTCAGGAGCAACCCATTCCTTTATTGTCGAGTAGTATGATAAGTTGATAGGAGTCAATCCTATGTTATTGGAGTTGGCAGTTAGTATATCTACACCATTGAAGAATAAAGTGATAGCTGCTTTGGGTTGTTTTGGTTACAAGTTAGCGATTGGTGAGCCAGTGGGGAAAATAGACTTATTAGTCCTAGCCATGTACGACTTCGATTTAATTGTTAGCATGGACTGGCTCACCAAGCAACGAGCTAAGATGGACTGCTATCGCAAGGTGATTCAGTTCGACCCGTTAGAGGGTAAGAGCTTTGAGTTTGTTGGGAATCGAGGAGGACCCTTGATTACCTTGATCTCGTCGCCAGAGGCAGTTCGTCTGTTAGACGAGGGTTGCCAAGGGTACCTAGCAACTGTCGTGGATATGACAGTCGAGGAGTTGAAGATGGAAGACATTGCTGTGGTGCAAGAATTTCCAGATGTCTTTCCAAAGGAATTGCCAAGACTACCGCCAGAGAGAGAGATTGAGTTTATGATTGAACTAGCACTCGGGACAGAGCCAATCTCTAAGGCTCCTTACCGGATGGCGTTATTTGAGTTGAAGGAACTAAAGGTGCAGATGTAGAAGTTATTGGATAAGGGATTCATTTGTCCCAATGCATCACCTTGGGGAGCGCCAGTTTTGTTTGTAAAGAAGAAAGATGGTTCGTTGTGCCTGTGCATTGACTATCAGCAACTCAATCGGGTAACGATCAAGAACAAGTACCCAATCCTGAGGATCGATGATTTGTTCGATTAGTTGCAAGGAGCGTCGATATTCTCGAAGATCAACTTGTGGATAGGATATCATCAGCTGAGAATCAGGAAAGAGGACATTCTTAAGTTAGCATTTCGTACTCGGTATGGTCATTACTTGTTCACTGTTATGTCATTCAAGTTGGCGAATGCTCCAGCTACCTTTATGGATATGATGAACCAAGTATTCAAGGAATATCTAGATCAGTTTATGATCGTGTTCATCGATGATATTCTAGTGTATTCAAAAAGTGACATAGAGCACGGGAGTCATCTAAGATTAGTGCTGCAGACGCTGAGAGTCCATCAGTTGTACGTTAAGTTTAGCAAGTGCGAGTTTTGGTTGACTCGTGTTGCATTCTTAGGGCATGTGATCTTAGGCGAAGGAATTTATGTTGATCTGAGTAAGATTGAAGTCGTGATCAATTGGCCAAGACTAACTATCGTGATAGAAATCAAAAGTTTTCTAGGTTCGGCAGGTTATTACAGACGGTTTGTGGAACGGTTCTCGTCATTAGCATCGCCTCTGACAAGACTCCTAAAGAAAGAGGAAAACTTTGTATGGACTGACAAGTGCAAGCGTAGTTTTAAAGAACTTAAGCAAAAGCTGACTACGGCTCCTATGCTGACCATTCCATCTGGTCTTGGAGGATTCGAGATCTATAGCGATGCGTCATTCAGAGGGTTGGGTTGTGTGTTGATGCAACATGGCAGAGTTGTTGCATATGCCTCTCGTCAGCTAAGGTCTCATGAATAGAATTATCCGACACATGACTTAGAACTCGCGGCGATTATCTTCGTCCTAAAGATTTGGAGACACTATTTGTGTAGAGAAAAGTTCCAGATCTTCATGGACCATCAAAGTCTCAAATACCTGTTGTTAGAGAAATCTTCTTAGGGCGCGCATGATAAAATTTTTGTTTCTCTGTTCCCCGGAACAGGTTTGGAACAGAAATCCGTTTGGTAACGCAATTTGATTTCTCTATTTCTGAAACAGATTTCTATTCCAGAAATAGAGAAATCAAAGAAATCAGAAGCTGAAATTTTTAACTTCTTAGTTTCTGAAACAGAAATAGAGATAGAAATTTTTTTTTCTCAATTTTTCAATTTAGTCCAAAATATTTTAATGATTTTTTAATATAATCATTTCAATCAATATTGATTGAAAATCTTAACCATTTGGCCAGATGGTGAGAATTGAATGAACAAGGCTTCATTTGTTGCACGCAAGAGATTTCACGCATGATAATAGTCAACTTATCATATTCATATCTAACGAGTCTTTTTTTACCTACTTTTCCATAGTACGTCAGACAAAGGCTCTATCTAGCTACCTATTTTTTTAATCATAAACTTCATATTGAGGCGGTAAAAAGAGGTCAAATCATTAGGGTTTCATCTGATTTTTCTTTTATAAGGAAAGGAGATCTAATAAGGAATTTATTGTTCTTGTAAGAGTGTTGATGAAAATACAGATTTTGATAATAAATATTTAAATAATCCTAGTGTTGATAATTTTGAAAAAAATTGGTGACGATTTTTGAACATGGTGAGAATTTTTTTAACAAAACTTGAAAAGAAATTGGAATTAGACTTGAAGTTAGGATTTTTTTTAGTAGATTAGACTATTATAATCATGGCTATCATTAGACTTATTTGATTAATGTGAAATCAATTTCAGCAAAAACATAACGACATATTCACTACAATTGAATTTCAATTGATTTTTTTTTGCCACGTTGTTTATTTTTCGAAAGAAAACATTACGTAATAGGAAACGTAAGTACATGTAATAGGAAATTCCATGAAATTGTATTTTCAACTTATTATTTCGACTATTATTTTGTATTTGAGGATTTCTTATGTTGTTTTAGTATTATTTCGACTATTATTTTGTATTTGATGATTTTCTATGTTGTTATCTAATCAATTTCTATTCTTAGAAATAGAAATTTTATTCTGTTATCAAACGGATTTCTATTCCAGAAATAGAAATTTTGAGTCGTTATCAAACAGGTTTCTTTGTTCAAAAACTTGTCCAGGGAATAGAAATTGAGAAATCAATTTCTTGCCAGAAATCAATTTCTGGAACATAAATTTTGTCATGCGCGCCCTTAAGGTGTTTTGAAGTCGACAAAACGTTTCCATCAGTCTAGTTTGAAGACTTGCAGACTTTATTGACAAAGTCTGAAGACCTCCAGACTCAAGTTTCAAAGTCTACTCTCATGGATAGTTTCTAGACCGACGAAGTTAAAGTTTTATTCTGATTAATTCAAGTATGGTTTTGATTCTAATGGTTAAGGAATATCTAACAACTGGAATTAACACTTCAAGATCTTTTATTCGTATTCGAATAATCTAGATTCTCTAGATCCGCAATTTATACTTGGAAGGTTCTACTTATGGAAACCGAGATCTTGATTGTATGGGCGAGCAGAATTGTTGGGCTATCGTCATTTTCCTTGAGGAGCTCGAGATCTCTCTAATTGATTCTGTCCAACGGGTTGATTGGAAGAACTTCTTTGGAAGGTGCCAACAGTAATGAAGGCATGAAGAAGTCTTTAAGGGAGACGCTTAAGTTGTTCAAGTGTGTCAGATAGAAGAATTTCAAAGTCTAAATCTCTTTGTTCTTTTGTGATCTTATTTTTCGAGCTATACTTGTAATCAAAAGAGAGACGGAATTTCGGTGAGACCTTGAGGAAGTGTAGTGAAGTCTTTACACTGTGGAATCAATGGCGTGAGACTGTAAATTCTCTTTTTGATTCTTAGTGAAATCCAGCTAGTGGGTTGTCCGTGCGAGAGAGTGGACGTAGGCTTGGTCTTAGCCAAACCACTATAAACTTGGAATCTTGATTCTCTATCCCTAATCCTTTTACTTTACATTGTATCCTCATACGTCGATTATTGTTTTCAATCTCTTAGTCTTTCATTCAGAAAAAAAGTCTATATATTCTGTTACATTTTATAAAATCATATTAATCACCTATTCACCCCCCTCTAGGTGCTTGTACTAGTTCTATCAATTGGTATAAGAGCTTGTGTACTCATTTATTAGAAGTGTTTTTACTTCTGAGTTAAAGGTCTATGGCTAGTATGTTGCCTACCGGGTTGGTTGAAGGTCAAAGTAACACCAGACCTCCATACTTTGATGGAAAATACTACAGCATATGGAAAAACAAAATGAAAGCATTTCTAAGATCTAAAGATCCCTTGGAATGGGAAGTAGTAGAAAAATGAATCATTCCTACTGCTGCATTAGTATCAGAGAGAGGAAAAGAAGTTGCTGCTCTTATCGAGATGCCTCAAGAATAAATAACCAAGAGACAAGCTCTTGATGCTAAAACTATTTATTCTTTATAGTATGCTTTACCTCCTACTGAGTATAATAGAATATCCTCTTGTGATACAGCAAAAGAAGTCTGGGATAGGCTACACATTACCGATGAAGGAACTGATCGAGTGAAAGAGACAATGATCAATATTCTTTTGGGACAATATGAAGTTTTTAAGATAAGATCAGGAGAATCAATAACTGACATATTTAGCCGTTTTACTGAAATAGTGAATGGTCTATAATATCAGGGACATCCAATCTTAGGACATATGAAGGTCAACAAATTGCTGTGTGGACTCTCTAAGGACTGGAATTATATAAAGACTTCGATAAGGGAAACACAAAGGATTGCACCACTTTCTGTAGACGAATTGATTGGAACTCTTCAGTCTTACAAAGTAGAGCACACCAACGAAGAAGAAGATTCAAAAGGTAAGAAGTCTATTGCTTTAAAGTCTAATGACTATTCTGATGCTACAGACTTTGAAGAAGATCTAGATGATGAAGAATTGGCACTCATGATAAAAAGATTCAGAAAGCTTAACAGAAAGGGAAGAAAATTCAATTGGAAGAAACAAAACTCATAAAGATTTCAGAACAAATCAACTGAGGAAGATGATTCCAACAAAGAAGTGACTTGCTTCGAATGCAAGAAAAAGGGACATATCAGACCCAACTGTCTTTTGTTAAGGAAAATGAAAGGAAATGCCAAGACATACAGAAAGGCACTCAAAGCAGAAACTTGGTGTGATACTGAATGTGAGGAAAGTGATGATGATTATGCCAACATTTGTTTAATGGCAAAATCTAATTCAGACTCAGACCTTGAGACAGATACAGACTCAGACAGTGAGTTTGAGGTAAGTAATCTAAAAATTCCCATCAAAGTCTCGAAATATATTGATGAACTATATCTTGGTCTCAAAACCTCTCTTAAGAGGATCTCCGAATTAAAAAGAGAGAATTCTACTTTGAAGCAATAAGAGAAATTTTGGAAGGAAAAGTTTGAAAATTTAGATAAGAACTTTACTATTTTGAAAGAAAACTCAGACTCTATTTCCAAAGAAATTGCCTATTTGAAAAATGATATTTCAAACATCTCAAAAAGGTTTTCAAATGGTTTTGAAAAATTGGATAAGATTCTTTCGATACAAAGACCCTACTTTGACAAATTAGGTCTTGGTATGACTTCTGAAACTATTCCACTAATTGATTTTCTAAAGGTGAAGGAAATAATCAAACAAAGACCAACAAAAGTTGTTTATAAAAATCATTTTCAGAAAATCTTTGTAAAACCTGTTGGCCGAAATGATCTCAAATGTTCAAAGTGTCAAAGCTCAGAACATTTTGAGAAAGAATGCCATTTGGTTTGGAGACCTGTTAAAAGGGATTGGGCAAAGACTGTTTATTGCTCTAACATAACTGGACCCAAGATGTATGGGTACCAAAGAAAGCTTGAATTTTTTCTTAATTGCAGGTCACTATCAAAAGGAAGATTAAATGGTATTTGGATAGTGGCTGCTCAAGACATATGATAGGAGATTCAGGTTGCTTCATAAAACTTGTCTAGATAGATGGAGGAAAAGTTTCTTTTGGTGGTAACAACAAAGGAAGGATTATTGGTCGCGGTACAGTAAAAATTGGAAGTCTATCAATCAATAATGTCTCCTTGGTGGAAGGATTGAATTACAATCTGCTCAGCATAAGCCAATTGTGCGATACTGGATTCAAGATCAACTTCCAGGAAGGAATGTGCTCATGAATCAGTAAAGACTTCTCTCAATCTTTTACTGGACGTAGACATGGGAATATCTATCTTCTGGATGTGACTCAAGAAAGATCACAATGCTTAATATCGGTACAAGATGAAGCTAATCTATGGCACAGAAAGCTTGGCCATATCAACATGAAGCAAATTGCCAAAATCTTTTCCAAGAAGCTTGTTCGAGGATTACCTATTCTTAATTACCTAAAGTCTGATCTCTGCACACCATGCGTACTGCGAAAACAGGTTAGAAATTCTTTTAAACCAATAAATAAAGTTTCCACTAATCGTGTACTGCAGCTTCTGCATATGGATCTTTTTGGACCCACGAGAACTCAAAGCATTGGTGGAAAAAGGTTTTGCCTAATAGTAGTGGATGATTATTCACGATTTACTTGGGCCTATTTTCTTGCAAGTAAGTCTGAGACTTTTTCTCACTTTTCAAAATTTGCTAAGAAAGTGCAGAATGAAAAAGGTCACACCATTTCAAGCATTCGTACAGACCATGGAGGTGAGTTTGAAAATCAAAACTTTGCTAAATTTTGTGATGAATCTGGTTTTCAGCATAAATTCTCCTCTCCATATACACCATAACAGAATGGGGTTGTGGAAAGGAAGAATAGATCTTTACAAGAAATGGCAAGGACTCTTCTAATTGAAAGTAATATTTCTTCACGGTTTTGGGCTGAAACTGTTTCTACTGATTGCTATATTATTAATAGAGTATTTTTAAGGCCAATTCTTGAGAAACCTCCTTACGAAATTTTTAAAGGTAAGAAACCAATTGTTTCATATTTTCAAGTATTTGGTTGTAAATGTTTTATCCTGAAAAATGCAAATGATCGAATTGGTAAGTTTGAAGAAAAATTGGATGAAGGATTCTTTCTTGGGTACTCAACTTCAAGCAAAGCCTACATAGTATTCAACAAGAAGACTCGGACTGTGGAAGAATCAATGAACGTCAAATTTCAAGACTTTCCACAAATTCAGCCAAATAAGACTGAAGAATCAGAACCTGCTACTGATTCCACAAGGTCTACCTCCCTTGAAACAGTTCAAAATCCAGAAGCAGTACAACAAGTTGTTGATGAAGAATCAACTCAAGAAAAAGATCAACAACCTATCAGACTGACCAGTAACTGGAAGCACAAGTCTAGTCATCATGAAGAACTCATTATTGGAAACATTAATGAGGGAATTCGAACAAGATCCAAAAAGCGAGAAGAGTCTAGTGCTATGGCGCTTAATTCTGAAATAGAACCCAAAAATATAGAAGAAGCATTAGCTGATGAAAGCTAGATTGAAGCAATGCAAGAAGAACTTAGACAATTCAGCATTAACAACGTTTGGGAATTAACTCCTAAACCAAAAGGTAAGTCTGTCATTGGAGCTAAATGGGTCTTCAGGAACAAAGTCAATGAAAAATGCAAAGTGACAAGAAACAAGGTAAGACTCGTGGCTAAAGGATACACGCAAGAAGAAGGGATAGACTATGATGAGACTTACGCTCCTGTAGCAAGGTTAGAAGTAATTAGATTATTACTTGCTTTTGCATGCTATAAGAATTTCAAGTTATTCCAAATGGAAGTCAAAAGCGCATTCCTGAATGGATTTATCCAAGAAAAAGTTTATATGGAACAACCTCCTGGATTTGAATATTCAAAGAAACCAGACTCAGTGTTCAGATTGAAAAAGGCTTTATATGGATTAAAACAAGCTCCTCGAGCTTGGTATGAAAGGTTAAGTAACTTTTTAATTCAAAGTGGTTTCATTAAAGGAAATGTAGATACTACATTATTTATTAAAAGGGAAAGTAAAAGCTTTTTACTTGTTCGAATTTATGTTAATGATATTATATTTGGATCATCTAATGAGACTATGTGCAAGAAATTTTCTAACTCTATGCAGGATGAATTCGAGATGAGCATGATGGGTGAACTATCCTTCTTCCTTGGTTTACAAGTGAAACAACTGAAAGAATGAATCTTTATTCATCAAGAAAATATGCAAAAGAACTTGTTAAAAAATTCGGTTTAGAGAATTGCAAAAAGACTGACATACCAATGTCAAATTCTTTAAAGCTAGACAAAGATGAAGGAGGAAAGAAAGTCGACCGGAAACTATACAAGAGTATCATTGGTTCACTTCTTTATCTTACTACATCAAGACCTGACATATTATTTAGTGTTTGCATTTGTGCTAGGTTTCAATCGGATCCTAAAGAATCTTATCTAATTGCTGCAAAACGTATCATTAAATATGTTGCAACCACTGCTAAGCTTGGTCTATGGTATCCCAAAGAATGAGACTTTACTCTTCTTGGATATTCAAATGCAGATCTTGTAGGTTACAGAATTGATAGAAAGAGCACATCCGGCACTTGTCAATTACTTGGTAACAGGACAGTATCTTGGTTTTCAAGGAAGCAAAGTACCGTAGCTCTATCAACAGTTGAAGCAGAATATGTAGCTCTCGGAAGTTGTTGTTCTCAAATACTTTGCATAAAACAACAACTACGAGACTTTAGTATCGAAGACTCTTGTACCGAGATCAAATGTGACAATACCAATGCAATTAATCTTACAAAGAATCCAATTCTTCACTCAAGAGCAAAGCATATAGAGATTCGACATCATTTTATTAGAGATCATGTTCAAAATGGAGAAGTCTTGATACAGTTTATCGACTCAAAGAATCAACTAGCAGACATTTTCACAAAGCCGCTTGAGAAAAGTTTATTTGAGTCTATTCGTTCAAGACTCAACATTTTATTTCTTGAAGACTGATGAAGCTCAGACTCAGGAACTAAATTTGAAAAGAATAAGACTCAAAAGTTCAGACTTAGAAGACTAAAGGTTACGACTGTAAGTTATTTCAATTATAGTACATTTATTCATTTAACCCGACATCTCGAAAAGGTAAGACCGCTTGTTAATCTCTAATTGATATTGTTAAGGCAGTTATCTTTTTGAAAAAGATGGTTATCTATTTTAAAAAGGTAGTTATTTTGAAAAGGCATTTTTATTTTTTCCTTTTCGTGACGTTTCAAATACCCCGTATCGATTGCCTTTTATATAGTTCTTCTTCCTCTTCTCTTTTTACCTAAAAACCCTAGAACACAAATTTTCACTCTCTGAAACTTTCTTTCGAAGTTCAACTCTTAAAGCTCTCACCTTTCTCGCGATACAAGTGTGAAAATTCTCTCAAAGACAGTGACAATGTCGCATCAAAGAAAGTCATCGAGAATTGCAAGCAGGAGACCACAAGGTTTGCTTGAGGGGCCTACGCACTTCGATCTTACCGAAGAAGGAGACTCTCCAAGTGGACAGGTGCATCAACATTCTCAACCGCGCACTTCCTCTCCTGCTAGATCACATGATCGTGACCCTTAACATGCAGAGGAAAACATCATCGAGGATATAGAACCAGTAAGATCTCTTAAGCCCGCATTCACTTACAGGTTTTACTCTGCTCTGAAAGAAGGGGGTTTTGCAATGACGTTTATTGATAAGTTTCTAAAAGAAAATGGCTATAAGAATGAGACTCATTTTCTAAGTGTGATGGAACGTTCGGGTGTTGTTCCTGTTGGAACATCGGCAAAGACTTTCGCTAACTTTCCGAGTGATCCATGATTTGGTAGTGTAAATCAGCCTGAAGGGAAAGACGATGATGAAAAAAATGTTGATGCATTTTAAGCCAAGAATGGGTGTGGCTGCAAATCTTCGAGGAAAGAGGAAAGAATTATTTCGGTCGGAGGAACATAAAAAAGTTTATTCCAAGTTGCTAAAGTGTGGGGTTATGAACCCATGAACTGTGGACTTTGATTTTCTCGATTTACTAAACATCAATCTGAGAGAGAAGTTTGAGAAACTTCAACTTGATCGATTTTGTACTAAGATAGAGACTGTTAATTCTGAACTGACCGCATATTTCTATTCGAATCTTAGTTTTCTTGATGCGAACAGTTTTTCATTTAGCGTGAGAGATAAGGAGTATGTGGTTGACGTAGATACTCTTGCTGACGTTATTGATGTGGAAAGAGGAGCTTTCCAATCTATTTTTGTGTCCGTTAGCCATGCAACCTTGGAGCTTGCAAAAGATAGAATCGCAGAAGGACACCTCTCGTATTTGAGGATGAGTGCATCAAACATTTTGCTTCATAAGATTGTGATTAACTGTCTCAAACCCAAGTCAACATCAAAGATAGATTTCTCAAATTCTGAAGCAAAATTGATGTGCGCCATCAAGATTGGTCATAAGTTTTCCTTGACTCACATCATCATGTTTCACATGTATAGGTCCATGGCAAAGGACAAGGGCAAACTTCCTTATTCTGCTCTCATCTCTCGTTTATTCAGACATCTGAATATTCAGCCTCCCAAAATTCTGTGTGTGAGAACCATTTATCAAATGGTAATAGGGCTGAAAATGATTACAAAGATGCGTCTGAAAGAACTCAGCAAGAAACTAGAGCGATTCAAGGAGAAAACCCCTATCAAAGCCAGACAAGACTCTGCTGTTGCAAAGAGAAAAGGAAAAGATCCCATGACTAGTCCTACCAAAAGAAGGCGAGCAATCATTTTACAAGATGAAGATGATGATGACAACATTCCTAATTCTGCTTTTGTTTCCCAGCATCTTGTTTTTGATTCAGCAGAACAAGAACTTCAAGTCGGAGGAGAGACTGAGAAAGGGAATCAGGAGAAGGAATCTTTGAGGAAAGGAGAAGAAGAAGACACAGCAAGAGCAGACTCACAGAAGCAGACAGAAGAACAAACTGTAGAAGAAGGTCGTGGAGATTCTTCAGCAAAAAAGGAGGCTCAAGAACATCATGACACTGAAGAAGCATCTCAGCAAGAAGAATACCTCTCTCCACCATAAGGCACCGAAACAGGGGGAGATGTTCCTAGAGAAAGTATTCCTCTTTTAACTTTTACAAGTGCAAGTGTCAGTCGTTCTCTTGCTGGTGCAGAGGATGTCTATGCCTCTCAATTTCCTAAAGAAGACCTTGAGGCATCATCTCCAAATGTTGATCTTCCTGCTGATGTTCGCTCAACTGGCTTTACTCCACAATCTGACCATGCTGAAGCAAGCACACAGACTGAAAAATCAGGAGACCTTGGAAGATTGCTTGAAATTCTTTTGGAGCTTAAAGGTCAGGTTTATGCATTAGGATGCGAATTTCAGACTTTGCAGAATGAGAATCGTGCCATGTCCATCTCTTTGCAAGATCAAATTAGAAATATTCATCTTCAGATTTAGGCAACTACCAAAGGCACGGCTCTAGCACAACTGTAGGAGGATTTGAAGAAGCTAGAGGACATTGTCAAGTCAATGGGAGATTTTCAACTCGTTCGCATTCCTAGAGCATCTTGACTTTTTCACTTTTTTATGCTGACAAAAAGGGGGAGAAGTTTTGCAGATTTTCATCTTTCAACTTTTGAACATACTTTTGATAATTTTCAATATTTTGATGTGGTTGTGTTTGACTTTATCCTTTGTTTGGATTATTGGACTGACTTGAACTTTGGATTGCTTGCTTATTATTGCAGTACTTTAAGCTATGTTATTGATTTAGGTAAAGATAACTGATAAATATCTATATAGAACTAGCTTGTTTTCTATGGATGCAGATCTGTTATTATCTTTATCCTCACCTATTATGAGATATCTTTGCTAGCTTAAATGTTGTATTGGAGGGTGATAGTATCCAAATCTGCAGGAAAGTTTTGTCACAATCAAAAAGGGGGAGATTGTTAGAGAAATCTTCTTAAGGTGTTTTGAAGTCGATAAAACGTTTCCATCAGTCTAATCTGAAGACTTGCAGACTCTATTGACAAAGTCTGAAGACCTCTAGACTCAAGTTTCAAAGTCTACTCTCATGGACAGTTTCCAGACCGACAAAGTTAAAGTTCTATTCTAATTAATTCAAGTATAGTTTTGATTCTAACGATTAAAGAATATCCCACGACTGGAATTAACACTTCAAGATCTTTTATTCATATTTGAATAATCTAGATTCTCTAGATCCGCAATTTATACTTGGAAGGTTCTACTTATGGAAACCGAGATCCTGATTGTATGGGCGAGCAAGATTGTTGGGCTATCGTCATTTTCCTTGAGGAGCTCGAGATCTCTCTAATTGATTCTATCCAACGGGTTGATTGGAAGAACTTCTTTGGAAGGTACCAACGGTAATGAAGGCATGAAGAAGTATTTAAGGGAGACGCTCAAATTGTTCAAGTGTGTTAGATAGAAGAATTTCAAAGTTTGAATCTCTTTGTTCTTTTGTGATCTTATTCTTCGAGCTATACTTGTAATCAAAAGAGAGATTGACTTTTGGTGAGACCTTGAGGAAGTGTAGTGGAGTCTCTACACTGTGGAATCAAGGGCATGACACTGTAAATTCTCTTTTTAATTCTTAGTGAAATCCAGCGAGTGGGTTGTCCGTGCGGGAGAGTGGACGTAGGCTTGGTCTAAGCCGAACCACTATAAACTTGGAGTCTTGATTCTTTATCCCTAATCCTTTTACTTTACATTGCATCCTCATACGTCGATTATTCTTTTCAATCTCTTAGTCTTTCATTCAGAAAAAAGTCTGTATATTCTGTTACATTTTATAAATCATCTTAATCACCTATTCACCCCCCTCTAGGTGCTCGTACTAGTTCTATCACCTATTCTCTCAAAAAGAGTTGAACATGAGACAATGCTGATGGATGGAATTGCTGAAGGACTACAACTGTGATATCTTATATCACCCGGGAAAGGTGAATAAGGTCGCTGATGCTTTGAGTCGAAAGTCTTCAGTTGCTCATATATTGATTAAGGAGCGGAACTTAATCGAGAGAGCTTGAGATTCGATGTTCAAGTTTGAGGTAGGCCACCTTTCGAGTCTAATGGCCACCCTTAGAATTTAACCACATGTCTAGATCAGAATCAAGCTATCCAACCGACAGACCCAGATGTGCAAAAGACTCTATAGGAGGACACTGAGAAAAGAAAGGCTTACTTTCAGATCTCTGATGAAGGAACACTGAGGTTCCGAGGACGTTTGGTTGTACCTGACGATGTGGAGCTTGGAGAAGATATTCTATCAGTAGTGCATCATAACAGTTAGAGCATTCATCTTGGTAGTACCAAGATGTATCAAAATCTGTGTCAACACTATTAGTGGTTAGGTATGAGGGTGGACATCGCTAAGCATGTCACCAAGTGTTTGACGTGTCAACAGGTCAAAGCTCAGAATTGCAAGATGGGGGGACTTTTACAACCTCTCGAGATCCCATAGTGGAAATGGGGACATGCCATGATGGATTTCGTGACTGGATTACCGAGGAGTCAAAGGGGAAATGATTTGATTTGGGTAATAGTCGACAGACTGACGAAGTTGGCTCACTTCATTGCAATTCGAAAGGACCTCAGTTTGGATAAACACGCAGATCTGTATGTGCGTCAAGTAGTTCGTCTGCATGGAGTGCTAGTTACAATAACTTCATATCGAGATCTAAGGTTTACCACCGCCTTTTGGAAGAGCTTACAGAGTGCCTTAGGTACCAAGCTGTAGTACAGTACGACATATCATCCTCAAACGAATGGCCAGTCTGAGAGGACAATTCAGACCATCGAGGACATGCTGCGAGTTTGTGTACTAGACTTCAAAGGAAGTTGGGAAGAACAACTACACCTGGTGGAATTTGCCTACAACATTAGTTATCAGTAGTGCATCCAGATGGCTCCATTCGAAGCGTTGTATGGCAAGGTGTGCAGGACACCGATGTGTTGGGATGAAGTGGGGGAGAGAAAGATTACAGGCCCAGAGTTGGTCCAACAGTTAGTGGATGCCGTGGCAGTGATAAGAGGTAGATTAAAGACTGCATAGAGCAGACAGAAAAGTTACGCAGATAAGTGCCGGAGATTATTGGAATTCCAAGTTGGTGATCACGTTTTTCTGAAAGTGTCACCAATGAGGGGAACTTCGTGCTTTGGAAATAAAGGAAAACTGAGTCCGAGGTACATAGATCCATTTGAAATTCTAAAGAATCGGGACCTTAGCGTATCGTCTTGCATTGCTGCCAAGATTGGCGCAAGTGTATGACGTCTTTCACGTGTTGATGTTGAGGAAGTACGAGCTTGACCCAACCCACGTGCTTAATTTTGAGGAATTGGACGTAGATAACCGAGTGTCATACGTTGAAAGCCCGGTTCAGATCGTTGACAGACTAGAGCAAGTTTTGCGTACAAAAACCATTTCGTTGGTCAAAGTGGTCCAACAACACCACGGTATTGAAGGAGCAACATGGGAGACTAAAGAGTCGATGAGACAGTTGTACCCCCACCTTTTTGCTTAAGTGTTGTAATGATTTAAATTTTGAGGACAAAATTTTTATAAGAGGGGAAGAGTTGTGACGTCTGAGATTTTCAATCCTGTATTCCATTGAATTAATCGGGCATTTCATTGACGCACCTATAAGGCTGTTCTGAGAGCTTATCACTCTCAAGATAACTAGACTACCTGGGAAAGCCGTTAAAGAATTTTAAGGAAATAGACTTGAGAATTCGACCAGGAATCGACTATTCGACTATGCTCATTTTTAGAGGCTATTACGTCACAGTTAAAAATCGAATTAAGATCAGAGGGACACCCCTAAATTGGAAAATTCTCATCGGCCGGCACTAGACTGATTTTTCTATCATTTTGGTACCCTGTGTCAATAATTGAATCCTCGAGATTTTCACGACAATCAAGAGTCACCAATGTGTCAAGTGGGTTCATTGTGGCTCGAAGAAAATCGACCACATGTCATTTGCACTAAAAATTTCTAAAAGTTACTCGGTAGCCTAGGTCAAGCTAAAATTGCGCCGAATTGAAATTAACCATGAAATTGAGTCCGATTTTAGAAATTGAAAGTTCTGTCATGTCACGAGTCATTTTAGAAACGCCGACTCAGTCTCAGAAGATTTTTCTGCAAACCGAGACTTTTTGGAAAAAAGTCGTCCTAGGGCTGTTTTTGCCCTGAAAAAGTCAATTATCGTTTTTAATCGTGCAATTAGGAAGCAAGTGGGATCAATTGGTTAGGAAAAATACCAATTGGATCAATGAGGTGTTAATTGAATTTTTTAGGGCCAAATTGGATTGATTTAAGAAGCAATTGAGTTCTAATTGAAGAGAAGCCAAGCCAATTTCGTAGCACCCCCTTGTCTAGGGCTTTTGGACCATTTCAAGTGTCCTAAGATGAGCCTTGGTGGCTGATTTGAGGCCAAGGAAGACTGTTGGTGGTGGGGGATGGTCAAGGGGACCATGGAAGAGAAAATAAGGCTTGCAGCCCCCTCTTGTTCCCTCTCTCCCTCAAGCTGCCATTCGCACCTCCCTCAGCCTCCTTCCAGCCATTTTCAAACATTAGCAACCAAGAGAGAGACTAACTAAAGTCCTTGTAGCCGTGGACGTTCGCCAGACCGCACATTGTCACCGTTCGCCGCCCCACATTGCACGCGCGCCATCGCGCCTCAACCATGTGATCCCGACCTTCCAACCGTTTGTCCCTGCTTCCATGCCGCTGTTTCATGCGCCATCTAGCATCATGAACCGCTTCCTAAACTCCCTCTGACCACCGTGAATCCTCGCTTGAACCCGGTCTAGTCCTCTCAACCTTCCTCAGCCCGTTGTCACCTTAAATCGAGCTTGTTTTCCTCTTTTTCAACTAAGATCAGAACAGAAACCATTGGGTTTCCAACAGGAGGTTTGGCCCGCTTTGGCCCGCTTTCTGATCACGAAAGTTAGGCCCGCTTTGGAGAAATGTGACCCTCGTCACGTCTTCGTCAATTTGCACCGATTGAATCATAGAACAAGTGAGTTTAACTCACTAATCCTCGCTTAGTAGGTTAATCACACTTAGGGGTTGATTAGTTTAGACTAAGCTAGGATGAAGTGATTAGTTAGATTAGATTAGTGAATTTAATTATTTGTCGATGCATGGTAGGTGGTTAGTTAGTGCAATTAAGGCCTAGACAAGCTCTAGTATTTATCTAGAGCAACTCAGAAATTTCTTGGGTCCGTTTCGGCGTCCAATTAGGCATTATGGATCTAAGTTGGATTTATTGGCATTTATTTAATATTTTCCGTAATTATTTAATTATTATTTTTTTTTCCGGAAATTAGACCAGGATAGTCGGTGACCGGAATTTTATGTTGATTGCAGTGGTGCAATTTGTTTATTTTATTGAGATTTAATTTGTGATGATTGTGCATGAATTGCATTTTTTGAATTAATTCTCTAAATTGATTTATTTTCAAAAATTGATTGGAAAATAACCGAGCGTCGGTTTACAACGCCAAAAATATTTTGGTGGACTATATAAAATGGTGGGAATTGTAAAAGTGAAATTATGGTATTTTGGCTAAGGCCGATCGCGTACCCCCACACGAGTATTTTTATCGGGTATGATAAAAATGATGAATTGATTGTATGGTGGGAGTGGTATACTATAATGGCCAGGGGGCCTAATCTATCACCTTTGGGCGAGCATATATATAGTATACCATATTATCAGCTTTGGGCGAGCATATATATAGTATACCATATTTCAGCTTTGGGTGAGCAGTCCTGATTTGATAGGACATTATAGGTAGTATTAAATGTACCAACCGGGGGAAGGTTGTGGTGACATGTAATCGACTGAGTCGATTGATCGATGATTCAATCTGGGTGAATAATTATGTGAATTATATTGTCTGACAAGGAGGAACTGAGGCAAATGTAAGTCCTCTGACCCGTGTTGTGCTTAGGTAGCCCTTAGGGCATATTTGCTTCCTAATCGTGTCTTAGAGGGTAGAACTCACTGAGACGTCGTCTCACCCCATTGTGGGATAACATTTCAAGTCCCTATATGGCAGCCCTTCCAAACCCTCCTGAATATTTTGGGCAACCAAAGAAGTTTACTGAGACAGGTTACCATATTTCGATACACCACCACCCCGAGGGGCTCGAGTATGTGCTGATAAAGTCCATAGTCTAGGTAGACGTGGGTAAACCCAAAAAGGTGTCACGCCCCGATCCTCGAACGCGTGCCCATCCCTCACCTGGTCGATTAATAGCGACCTCCCAGGACGCATCGCCGACCCTGTTCATTTAATATGCACAAGCGGAAGTATAAAGAAAATCCCCAGACAATAAAACAATGGGATAGAAAAGTAGGGCCATACTTTCACATTGAAGCTTATAACCAAACTTTTATACAAAATGCAAACCAGAGTACTTCACAACTATTCACAACCTTTTACCCTAACTCTATTCACATCAAAAAGGAGTTCACAAAGAAGATGGGATCTCAGCCCATTCGGATCGTACTCAAAATCTATCTTGGTTTGTTATCTTCTTCTTTAAAAAATTCTTCTCCTTAGGTTTCGCCTCAGAGTTCTCCTTCTCTGATTCCTCCTCCTCAGCTCCTCATCGAGATCCTGAAATGTTATCCCACAACCGGGATGAGACTACGTCTCAGCGAGTTCTACCCCACTAAGACTCAATTAGGGAGCGAATACACTACTCGGTTGCCTAAGCACAGCACGAGTCAGAGGACTTACCTTGGCCTCAGATCCCACCTGCATGTTAGCACAGATCACATAGGCATCCAAGCAATCACATCACTGATCGAATCATCGATCAAATTGACCTAGTCGATTTCACACCAACAAGACCACTCACGGTCATTCCCATTCAATCAATCAATTTTCAACATCAGACTCAAGCAATGGTCAACCACATTAAATCACACTCAGATCGGATCATCGATCAATTGGACCATCTCTCAATCATTCCTTCCATCCCATATAACTTCCAGTAGTACACCTAGTCACAAAGCTCCATCATTTCTCTCGGGCGTTGTTTTCGCCAAGGTGACATAAGTAACAGACGGTCTACGTGCGTTCTTTAAGGCGCCGTTTTCGCACAGTGATCTTCCCCATCACCGAACCACGCCTGTCACGATTCATAGGTAGTCTACGTGCGTTCTTTAAGGCGCCGTTTTCGCACAGTGATATTCCTCAATCACCGAACCACGCCTGCCACAAATCATAGATCACAGACAGTCTACGCGCGTTCTTTAAGGCGCCGTTTTCGCACAGTGATATTCCTCCATCATCGAACCACGCCTGCCACAAGCCATAGACAGTCTACGTGTGTTCTTTAAGGCGCCGTTTTCGCACAGTGATCTTCCACATCACCGAACCACGCCTGTCTATGCTTCGTACTTGATTTGTCTCAGCCAAAGTAGTTCCGACTCACTCTCACCATTCCACGTACATTACAACTCAACAAAGCATAAGAATGCTGAATAAACGAACATGGCCATTTTCAAATCAATAATTCAATCTCAATCAATTCCAATCAATTTAGGGCAAACCCCTAAAATAACACAATTTAATTAATTCCAAGCAACGTAGAGCTCAAATAAATAAACGGGCTGCGCCACGACAATCAGCACGAGATTTCGGTCGTCGGCCATCTCAGCCTTAATTTCCGAAAAAATAATTAATTAAATAATTAATTTCGAAAATTAAATAATAATTATTAGAAATTCAATTTAGCTAAAAAAAAAAGCCCGATTAAATAAACGGACTTCACCACTGTCATCAGCATAATATTCCGGTCGCTGGCCATCCAAGTTGAATTTTCGGAAAATAAATAATTATTTTATTTAATTTCGAAAAATAATATTTAAATGCCAAAAATTCCACTTAGGCCCGAAATATCAAATTAAAGCCCGATTAAGGGTCGGAAAATTCCCGGGCTACCCTCAATAAATAGTAGACCATGTCTACTTGCTAATTACGCATTCAATTTAACTAATTTACAACATAATCAACTAATAAACCCTAATCAAATCACCTAAGCTTAATTAAATAACTAAACAACCAATGAAGCATAATTAACCCACTAAGCAAGCATTAGTGTGGTTACCCACCGGAATCGCGCGCAACCGGTACCAAATCGACGGGCTCGGCGCGGGGAACAACAAACTCCAAAGCACGGCACGACTCCGAGGCCCGGAAACGGCCCAAAGGCGGGCCTAAAGCTGCTGGAATACCCACTCGTGGAGGCTGGTTTTCTGAAAAAGAACTCACAAAACAGCCACAAAACACATCCACAAGGGCGGCAAGGCACGGGGGAAGGTCGGTGGAGGTCCGGCGAGCTCAACCGGTGGCCGGAGGTGGCCGAACAAGGGCTGGACAGAGGCGGGGCAGCAGCTGGATCGCGCGGAGGAGGACGCCCGGGGTGCGAGGAGGGCGGTGGTGGAGCGGTGCGGCGAGCGGCAGACGCGGGCACGGGCGGCGGGACGGCGGCGACGGGCGGTGCAAGCGGCGAGCTACTTCCGGCGAGCTTCCTTTTCTTCTGGTTTGCTGGTTCCGAACCTAGCAGAAAGAAGAAGAACGGGAGGCTTCGGTTCACGTGGGGTGGGGAAAGGAAGAGAGAGGAGAGAGAGAAGAAATGGATTAACATTGACTAGTCAAAGAAAAGCAAAAAGGTGGGAGAGAAAGAAGAGAAAACCAAATTGAATTTGGTTTGGGAGGGGGGCTTCGTACAAATGGGGGGAGGGGTATCCGCACATGGGGGAAAGGGAGAGGAGAGAGAGAGAAAAAGAAAAAAAAAGAAAGGGAAGAAAAGGGAGAGAAAAGGAAAGAGAAAAATAAGAAAGTAATTGAATAGTAAAACAACCCTACTATTCCAATTACTCAAATTATTTTCCTTTTTCTTTTTATTTTCCTTCCGGTCTTCGATTATCCTTCCGATAATTTCTTTCTCGAAATTCCGGACTCGTCAATAAATTGACGGACGATGAGACAAAGTCCCAAAAAAAAAAAGAATTATGACATGCTTAAAATTCGATTCCCGAAATCGAGTTCAATTTCATGGTTAAAATCGACCGAACATGATTTTAGTCCGATCCGACCTATCGAGTAGCTTTTAGGGATTTTACCGCGGTTATATCCCTTAACGGCTTTACTCAATAGATGGGTTAACTCATGAGTGATTAGCTTAGAGAAAAAGGACCATCGGCGCGTCCACGAGATGCCCATTTCATATATTCGGGATGGGTCGAAAATTCGGGATTTCACAAAAGGTGCCCCATGAATACCAGGCATGGTATCGCCATTATTCTGATGGGCGAAGGGTAGGTCCGATATCGGAATTGGAGGTACCACTGTATGCGTTGGAAGTTGCGTTTGGGAAGGGGACAACAGATCCCAAGGATGGATCGATGATGGATGTGAAAGATTCCAAGCTTCAGGGCAATTTTGACTCTCCAATGTACTCAACCATAGGCTCTAGCTAGAGCGAGGAAGAAGGAGAGATCGTCGAGGAGGCCCAGAGGAGGATCCAAGAGAGGATTGAAACCCTACCCCTGTTTTAAGACTTTGTTGTTGGACTGGCTTGACTAGAACCTGACCTATTAGTGTATTGTATGTATATATATGACTTAGTTGTTATATATGTATATAAGTGTGATGGTTTTTCATGTTCGAGATTTTTAGTCCTACTTTCCTATCCCATTGTTTAGGGATATCTTATATGCTTCCGCATGCGTATTAAAATGAATGGGTCGGCGATGCGTCTTGGGACGTCGCTATTTAATCGACCAGGTGAGGGATGAGCACGCACTCGAGGATCGAGGCATGACATCCCCATTCTGTCAAAGGAATCCAGTGGCCACATGTTCTTCAACGAGCAGCCAGCTCCAATTGAAATTGCTAGTCAACTACCATCAACAAAGACCGCATGCTCCTCCATCGAAGAAATCCCCACCGTCAGCCTTCGATCAACCAATCCAGCACCCACATCTTCACTAATTTCTTCACCTAGCTGCTCCATGTTCGTGTTGCCCACCGACAAGCCCACGATCGCCCTCCCTCTGCTTCATTTCTCTGTAGCAGCCCACTAACCGAGCAAGCTTCAGCCCACGCGTCCTGCAGCAACATCTGGATGCCAGCTGCCGAGCTCCATGTGACTCCATTGAAGTCTCCACTCCAACAAAGTCAACACAGCAGGTCTTCAACGCCAGCTCCCTTGCTCCTCTCCACATCCTCGTCTTCTTGTTCAGTCCACATTTCCAGTGAAACCCGCAGCCCACCTTCAGCTTCATCGACGTGGGCCCATCTCCATCGAGCCCACAGCCCACTGAAGCACGCCACTTGAAGTCCCACGGATGACCCAATAGCTCAGCCCACTTCCAACTTCAGCCCAGCTTCAATCTCCACGCATTTTCCAACCCACTTGAAGTCGCATCTCCAGCCCGTCTTCGGCCCAAACCCTCAGCTCAGCCCAAGCAAATTTCAGCCCAGATCAAGCCTAGCAGTTGCTGTGGGCGTGCAAGATTTTTGGGTCCAGTCCAAGTGCCTGTTAACGCTACCGAAAGTTCAAGTTTCGGCTACCGTCGCGCCGCCGTTGCGATGATCCAATTTTCACATTAAACTGGCGAGTTTATGCACTAAACTCTTCTTAGTAGGCTAATGACATTTAAGTGGTGTTTAGATTAAATTAATTAAGACTTCAGTGGTTAATTAAATTAGATTAGTGATTTAATTAGTTAATTATGAATGTTAGGTGGTTAGAACGGCTTAGTTAGGGACTAGATAAACTATATTATTTATCTAGATTGGTTCAGGAATTTTCCCGGCCCGTTTAGGTGGTTAATTTAGCAATTACGGCCTAAGTTAGTATTTTTAGTAATTAAATTGATTTATTTAATTAATTTCGGTAATTAATTAATTATTAATTATTTTTCCATAAATTAGGCTTGGATAGCCGGTGACCGGAATTTCGTGCTGATTGAAATGGTGTGGTTAAATTATGCAATTGAGTGTTAATTTGTGCAAATTGAGTGCTGATTGGATTTTTGGTCATTTATTCCAAAATTGGGGAATTTCCAATGTTTATTCAGAAAATCCCGGGAGTCAGATTTTAATACCGAAAAGGGTTTTATATACTATATAAAATAGTGGGATTTTAAATTGGAAGATATCAAATTTTCTAGTTCGATCTGACCATGTACCCACACACGACTATTTTACAGTGCATTTCTAATACGAGGAAAATAAGCTAGGTTCGCCATTTTAATGAGGATATTTGAGTGCAATGCATGGTGCCTGGGCCGAAATTGTATGGTCATGTGTTGGTTAAGAGAACCCATCCCGGGCTGTTAAGCTGGACATCGCCCCTATATGGGACGCCCCTAGACAATGGGATGCAGGTTGCAATAGATTATGGACCTATGTTCCTTCGGGAAAGCCGTCTAGGAAAGACGTAGCTGTGCTCAATGGTATGAGATGATGCCTGGCAATGCCAGAAGTCCGTCGAACAGAAAATAGGCCGTGCTATATGCAAAGATCAAATCTAGGAATGCATGATTAATTGAGTTTAATGTGCCGGATTATGGGACAAAATTGTGTGACACAGTATGGGACGTGTCATAACGATTTGGCCCTATAATCAAGAACCTTGTGCTTTGTTATAATTGAGTATGGCGTTCCTATTGATGAGCTTAATTGATGTTCATGTCTTTATGGATGTCTGTGATATGAACCGTGCTGACCTGCAGGGTGGATCTAAGACGAGGTAAGTCTCTATGGTTGCGTGATTGTGTGGTTAGGACGCATCTAGGCATATTACCCTCCTAATCGGGGTTTAGAGTGTGAACTCGCCGAGATATCTCACCCGTCGTGGGCTTAAATTTTCAGGATTGCAAAGTGGTGGATTCGGAGCCTAGCTGTGGGAACCTAAGGAGTAGGTCAGTTAGGTCAACTTCTTTTTTAAGAACCGTCTTTTGTAGATTTTTGGTTGTTGACTTTTGTACATGACTCATGGAGTTTATAAAAGCACGTTTGTTTGTGAAATTGTTGTCTTACTTTTCTATCACTTCCGCATGTGCAATAAAAAGAAAAGGTCAGCGACTCGTCTCGGGAAGTCACAAAATTTTATCGACTAGAAAGGGATGGGCACGCACTTGAGGATCGAGGCGTGACAAATAAGTCACTTGATCCAAAAACACTCTTGCCGACATGTATTCTACAGTAAACCTCAAGCAGGCCCATGTTTTTCCTTGAATTGAAATTTAAATTGGTTCTTACTAAACATACGTAGTCAAGGTGAAAACGACATAAAATAGATGGACCCAACATTAATTCAAAACTAGTGCACCACATACAGAAAGTGAATAATCAAGCCCAAGAGGTTCTAAATCAAAACCGTTTACATGACAAGCTCTGTGTAATGCAATAAATCTAACTAAACCTAACCAAAATCACTCGTTGTCAGAGTCTTAATCACTGCGATAACAAAGCAATACATAATTCATTCACCTGATTGAAAATGGGAAGATCAAAGTCGTACTCTCATCCAGGAGTACATATTCTACTACCATGATTCGACTTGAAAAGATCCCTTTAAGAGTATTTAGCAGGAGCACCGTCTTGACGGATTCTCTTTTGGTGAACATCCCAATTATACACACAAGTGATTGTAACCTGCCAAATAAAAATTCACCTCTCAAGGGCTGTTTCACCCCCAAAAAGAAAAGAAAATTTCCAGGGGCCACCAACATAATTGCCATGATATAAACTAAAGAGTATGGTCCTACAACAAGTTTCGAAATTTTTCAATTTCACTTAAGTGCAATATCACCGCACTCCAGGTTATCGCAAATCAGCATGTCTTTGCAATTTATAGCCTCACACCAGTCACAAAAATCACGGCGGCAATAATTCAACAACAACAACAAACCTACCCAAAACTGACATAATATACAGCTTGAAACTAAAATGGACCTCCAAGTTCCAAAAAATTCTGACTTACCTACGTGATTGTTACTTGGTCCAGTAAGAATTGTAGATCAGCAACAAGAACTTCTAAACTTGCTTTAGCGTTTTCTAGGTTCTTTTGTAGAAGAGTTGTGGCCTGCAACACGAATGGATGCAATAAATAAGATACTCGCCATCATTATTGGAGATAAAGGGACATTGCTTCAACTTGAGTACCTCTTCGCATGAATACTCCAACATAACATTTGCTCCCCACCATAAACATACTGAATCAGCATGTTCGATGCAAGCTCGAGAATATATGCCTTCGGAGACTTCAAAATCAGCAAGCTGTGCTTGCATTCGCAATAAAGAGCCATAAAACTAGTCAGTTTGGCACCTATTATTATATTTTGCATCTTAGAAGTTTTGATGGTCTTAGATTTTAAAGCCAAAGACAGTAATCCCACCCCATTGGGCTTTCTAATAGGACCTTCAGACATGAAAGCATAATATTACTGGTGATATTCAAGTGTCCAAATCTAAAACCACCGCACAATTATTGAGATTAACATGGGTTCTCCAAAGCGATAAAATGAGAAAGAACTCTATATTGGATAAATATGATCTGTTTATGAGTAACAAGTTTACTTTGTAAAAAGCCTCAACAGTCAACATCATGAGTTCAATAGATATCCAATAAGTATACTCAGTTACAATACATGCACCGAGAAGCATTCAGCTTCAATTTCAATCTTAAATTCCAGTTTTGAGGCTACGGTTCAATCTTTTAGTAATATAGACACATGCTCGTTGCACACATATAATGGCATGCTCGATCAGAGGTCACTTTGCTATAGCACATCTAAACATTCCTCTTGGTTCGAAAAATAAAATAAAATTGGGATCCAGATATTGAGCTATCCAAGTGCAAACTTGCAAGTTGGAAAGGTGAATGTCGAAAAATGGGAGCTTTCCAATAAGCCAATATGCTTTAGTGATTGTGCAGGTTCCTAGTTCAGTATCAAATAAACTAGAGCCTAAAAAAGAGGATATCTTTGTGGTCGAATGGAGTGGTGAGGTTCAGTAATTGTTGCATCAAGGTGCCCCAATTTGTAATGATTGACCAATTCAAATCCTGAATTTTCACATTGAAAGAGATAGCACACCTCATTTATGCAACATTGCCCGGGTGGAGGTGTTAAAGGTTGTAGCCAATTTGAGGGAGAAAACCTTAGTGCAGAGATAGATGGAGGCAGGACAGATGGAAGGAGGACATAGTACTACTTGCACGCTCTATGTTTTGGTAGAGAGGTTGAGATGCCTGGCTACCTCGTAGTTGGCTTTTTGAAGGACTGGTGCGAGATAAATCTAGCAGATTCTTGTTCACTATAGAGATATGCAAATGACAGCACACAAGTAGGAAAAATTGTTGATGGTAGAAAGTATTGGGATGTACAATTCACCACTTGCCCAAAGACCGGTGACCAGACAAGAACAAGATTGTCAAACTATAGTTCTTACACGCTAGTTAGCTGGTATGAAAGAGACAAGGAATGACTCTATCCAAAGAAGGCAAGGGATATTAGCTGCTTACAAGATGAAAACCACATGGAACCATATGGCACCACTAGCAGTTGCGTTGGGAGTGATTTAAAATAGCCAATATACAAAAAGAAAAAAGAAGAATGCAGACAAATCAATACTAGCTATAGCAAAGTTAATGAGAATCCTCGGGTCACCCACTTATTATGTTGCTATTGGACTAAATCTCCTCAAGACACGGATCTGTCAAAGAGCCGCAAATAAGATGGTGACCATGGAATTGAACAATATCCAATCCAAATCTCGACTACTTTACACAGTCAAAAGAAAGAGTTGCGCAAGACAACAAACCTCGTCAGAAATCTTCTTGGCTTGCAGAGTAGCGACTATGTCTAACACTTCTCATAATCAATTATTGTTGCCTGGCATTTGATATAAACATGGAGTTAATAACAAATTTAGATGTGAGATTGCACAATGGAATTCAATCAACATCGCCGTAGTTGAAAAGAAGCCTCTTACAAATTGCTCAAAAGTTCCAATGTACTTATCCAATAGCTCAGCCCTTTCACTGATATGGATTGAAGAGAACAAGTTGCTATTGCTACACCAACAATGCATGTCTTGCCAAAGGCCGTACGTCCATGTAAAAGAACATTTGACCATGGCCTTAGAGGGGCTTGCGCAAAAACACTTCATCAGCAAATGTAAGAATGATAGATATGAAGATCAAATAATTTTATTTAAGAAGTTAACATTAACCACATTATTAGCATAGAGAGAGAGAGAGAGAGAGAGAGAGAGAGAGAGAGAGAATGCATAAGGGAAACAATGTTAGGTAGTTAAACCCCACAATCTCAAGTAATCCCATTGTCTCATTGAAATTCTGCAGAGTCTAACCATAAGCTCCCTTCACTACATTGTCGATCAGCAAAAAGAGGATTAGACAACTAACCACCATAAGATGACTTTGATGTTACATGAAAAGTAAAGCACTCAATGGGAAACAAACACTTAGAAACCTATGACAGAGATTAGTATTACTCGTCTAGATACTCAATTGGGGAAGACACTCATAAAACAATAATAGGATCCTTGCACGTGTTGAGTACAAGGAGCTACTCCTTTTTCCAACAAAATAATGAATTCCTCATCCACCAAGAAAAAAGTGAATTAAACGATCAAACAACGTGAAGTATGTGGGAAGCACACTCGAGAGTATGAAAGGAAGTCGCAGATCTTTCAAATTTCAGTCCCCCAACATGTCCACTACTTGACTGTCTTACCAAGGTCTATGAAATAAATTATGTACTTTGATTAAGCTAAATATGAGTATTGAAAAATCAGTACTTCAGCAAAGAAAAGCTAAGGTTAATGCTCAGTACATTAAGCCATCGAATGCCTAAGCAGAATAGGACTATTAACCATACAGAGTTTGGCCAGCAAACAACTTTAAGTTGCTCATGTAGATCCCCACCATTACATCTGAAGACATTTCAATAGGAATAGTTGACTACATTCCAAGATCCTGCATAAATAGGATGAAAAAAGCTAATAATTATGGCTAGAGAAACAAAACTTCTACTTTAAGAATGGGAGTACTTGAAAATTGCAACTATAACCATTGGCATCAGATGTGGAGTAAAGCTGACAGTGATCTTTGATTGTACAGAATCAGATAATCCCAGTTCAATCTCTAGAACTACAGGAAACAAAAATCATGCAAAAGGGAGAAACTGAGGTTATTGCATTTACCTTTATTTAATTCGTGAATGAGTCAGAGTTATCAAATTCCCAGACCCAGCCCAAAACAACAAAGAATTCAGAAAAAGACACGTCATTTGCACAAAAAATGATAGTTCAAGAACGTAAATGCCTTATCAGGGGAATTGCAACATCTTCCCCAACTGTGTTTGGTGATGTCACGCTTCGACTCTCGAGAACGTGCACATCCCACTACAGTCAATACAAATGCAACTTCCCAGGACTAGTCGCCGACCCTTTCATTTTTAATGCACATGCGGAAGCGAACAATAACCCCTGACAACAAACAACATGGGAGAGGAAAGCAGGGCAACATTTCTCAAACGCACACTTTCATAAACAACTGGGTTTATATACAAAGAGGAGTCTAGGTAAAGATCTACAAAATGATCGTCTCTCAAAAGAAGCCATCCTACAACATACTAGTAGGACACAAACGCCGATCCTTCAGACTTCACCTCCACAGACTCTAGGGCTTTGGTCCTCCATGATCACCATCTAAGGACCTGAAAATGGTTATACAATAATCAGTGAGATAATGTCTCAGCAAGTCCACCCCTAAACCCTTATTAGGAGGGTAATATGCCTAGAGTGTCCTAATCAGACAACCACACAATTAGAACATAGAACTTACCTCGCCTCAGTTCCCTCCTGCATGTTAGCACAATTCATATATCACATAAGTGCAATAACAACACCCGAGCATTTGGGATATCTCATTCAACCTTAGTTAATCAATCAATCAAACAATCCACAAGAGTCCCGATTATAAGGCCAAATCATTATGACACGTCCCATTCCGTGTCACACAATTTCATCCCATAATCAGGCATGGTAAATCATATCGAGGGTTCCATCTACACCTGATTTTTACTCTCAACATTTCAACTCAAAATCAAATTCAAGGCTTTAGAGGTGACCCAACATGAAGTCCTATCATCGTGCGGTACTTAGTCCTTGACCATAAATAACAATAGTATAAGGCACTAGAGGTAACTCACACGAAGTCTCGCTATCGTGTAGCACTTAGCCCTTTACTACAGAAAGCAATAGTATAAGGCACTAGAGGTAACTCACGCGAAGTTTTGCTATCGTGTAGTACTTAGTCTTTTATTGCACTAGGCAATAGTATAAGGCACTAGAGGCGACTCACACGAAGTCTCATCCTCGTGTAGTACTTAGCCCTTCACTATACATGACAATATTGCAAGGCACTAGAGGTAATTCCCATGCGACTCAGGTCGTCATGTAACACTTAGCCCTTGACTACAATAAGTAATGGTATAAGGCACTAGAGGTGACTCACACGAAGTCTTCTACTCGTGTAATACTTAGTCCTTTACCCACTCACAACCCATTGGGTTCTCTCAACCTGACACACATCATGTCAACTTCTAATAGTCAACATACCCCGACTATAAACCATCACACAATTATTTACTCATGACCAAAGACATTGTGTTTCGCACTTGAATTCCTCAATTAACATGGTGTCCTAGCCTATTTCCTTTGTGTAAAAAATACCTAATAAAAATAATCGTGTGTGGGTATATGATCGGCCTGAGCCAAAAATGCAATATCTTTCTTTTAGAAAATCCCACTATTTATATAGTCTACGAAAACATTTTTGGTGTTGTAAACCGACGTTTGGTAATTTTCTAATTAATTACTGAAATTATATAATTTTTGGAATAAATACCCAGTATTATAATTTGCACTTAATTTGCACAAATCAACACTCAATTAAATAAACCACGCTTACCATTGAGATTGGCACGAAATTCCGGTCATCGGCTATCCCGGTCTAATTTCCGGAAAATAAATAAATAATTAAATAATTACGGAAATTGATTAATAAATCAATTTAAATACCGAAAATGCTAACTTAAGCTGGAATTGTCTAATTAAATATTGAAATGGGCCCGGAAAATTCCCAAACTTGTCTAGATAAATAGCACACCCTATCTAGGCCTTGATTAATTTAATCTAACCACCTAACATGCATAATTAACTAATTAAATCACTAATCTAATCTAACTAACCACCTAATTCCTAATTAAATTAAACTAAACACCCATTAAACATCATTAGCCTACTAAGAAGAGTTTAGTGCATAAACTCACCGGTTTAATGCCAAACTAGTTCACCGCGATGGCAGCCAAAACTTGAGATTGCTGTGTTGTTAACGAGCTTGGACTGAGCCTAAAACCGGTCCAAGCTAAGATTTGTTTTTTAATTTGGGTTGGACCCAAGTTGGGTTGGACTGCTAAAGATTCAAGCTGGACTAGGCTTGCTTCTTGGGTTGCTGGCACGAGTGGGCTGGGCCGAAGAAAGAAGCAGCAAGAGCTACTGCTGGGCTTGTCCTAAGCTGAAGATGGATTGCAGGCTTTGCTGGGCTGATCCACAAGCTAGCTTGGGGCTGGCTTCGTGGAGTGAACTGAGCGGAGAGAGAGAGGAAGTAGCTTTGACGGGTGATGCTAGATGCTGGCGAGCTGGCGTGAGCTGCAGCAAGAGAGATGGTCAACAATGGGACTTCGGGGGAGTTGGAGTTGACTCGAAGTAGCTACTGGGTGGCGTCGACCATGTGGGGAGCAGGGAAGAGAAACGGTGCTTCGGTGGCAAAGAGAATTTGGTGTAGTGGTAGCTGGCGAAAACGGGTGAAGGAGAGATGGAAGGAATGATGGGTTGAACGTTGACACGGTTTGGGGGAAAGAAAACTTCGCCGGCATCGACTGAGTGGGGAGCAGGGATTAGTGGAGCTGCAGCATGAGGCGTCACGTTGATGGGTAGGCGGCTTGGAACGGTGCTGGTGGAGAGGGAGAGAGAGAGAGAGGCTGGCGTGAACGAGAGAAAACCGAATCATGTGTTAATTCCTTTATTTCATTTCTCACAAATCATGATTGTTCTATAGTGAAATTGAAAAAAACACTACATAAGGTATCACTAGTACTCTCAACCACCTCTGCCTTTCAACAAAACCTAGCATTTGTTAGCATCTTTAGTGTGATTACTATTTAGCCAAGTTACATGCTGCGAAGCATGTCAACCCCAACATTATGCTAATGCGCAACATAAACCAACTAAGCATCACCACCATGGAGGCGAGTGAAAGTACCGCATGTTCATGACATGCAGAAAAGGAATTTTGCTCAGAGATAATGGGATGAACGAATACAAGCGGTGGTTCCAGAACTAAGATGAAAGCTTAGCTGAAAGAAAACTCACAAAACATGACGCAGCAAAAAGTGAACTCTAGTTCTATGGACTTACCATCATCAACTATCTTTGCCAATCAAATGATATATACCTTATCCATCTCTATTGAGCTTTGGGTAGTCAATGATGATGAGTTCACAAGATTTTGGCGTGCTCAAAATTGAAATGATCGACATCCGTTGATGTTGTTAAAGAGGTTCAAGACTAGTTTAACACACTTCTTGTAAGCTACTTTAGTAACTGAAAAGTAATTCAAGTAATCTAGCCATTTGTTACCTTCTTTGGTACATATGTAGTTTATCCAATACTGTGTATCCGAAGTTAAACAACTCTAAATCAAGGAAAAGGCATGTCTAGCATTTAATAGTCTGCCTTGAAGGTTATTACGTAGTCTCCATATTAAATGCTTCATAGATTTTTTTTTGGCAAAGCATTCATAATGGCCATGCAATTTCCAACAGCAATTTACAATTAGCGTGCTATGGAAAGAGAGTACTTTTTGTTACCATGTAAGACGACATTATTACCTTGTCCTTGCCGACACAAACACACCACTTAAAACTTCAACACCATCTCATTCAGTAAAAACTGCACCAATGAATAACATATCATTAGTGAATCATATTCACTAATGACCATCAACTATATTTCACATGACCACTTTATTAGTGCCATTGAATGCAAGAAACTAACTGATTGATGACATAGTCGGTGAGCTCTGTACTATCATGCTTCCTCTTTAGCACAATGGAATCAAATTCATGAAAAAAGAGAAGGCAAGCTGCTACAGCCGTTGCCTTCGAGAATATATCCAAACCTATAATTTTAAAATTGCCATTACTCTCAAATATTGAAAATTGCTCTAGTTTGCTCACAAAATCAATGCCATCAATGTGTAGAATAGATGATTCAGTAGACATTTGATCACAAATTTCAAATTTTTAGTAGAGAAAAACTTCAAATATCTTACATCTTAATCTTCATAGAGGATTCTCTCATTCATGCATAAGAAAACTCAAGAACCATTTTAACTTGGCCTCTTCACTGGTTATGGGAGAATCCTCATTGCTATTGTTTAAAATATTATAATTAGAACATCTTGGCTGTAGTGGTAGGATCCTCATTGCTGTTGCTAGTTAGTAGTTATCATATATGGACTGCTAGCATAGATGAGGGGACCTCTTTTAAATGCATACAAAAGCAAAAGAAGAAAGCACAAAATTGTGAAATGTATGGAAATAACAAAGTTCAAAGAAGATTGCATAATGGAACTCAATAAACATCCGTGTAGTTGAAAAGAAGCCTCTCACAGCTAGCTAAAAAGTACCAGTGTAATTAGTCACAGCTCGCCCTTTTTCTAATATGGATTGAAGAGAACAAGTCATTGTTGTAGCACCAACAATATATCTTGCCAAAGCCTAGACGTCCATGTAAAAGTACATTTCACCATGGTCTTGGAGGAGCTTGTGCAAAAACGTTTTATTAGTAAATGTAAAAATGATAGACACAAAGAACAAATAAGTTTATTTAACAAGTTAACAATGACTGCATTATTAGCATAGAAAGCGGGAGAGAGAGACGAGGAAATGTGCAATAAGTCAACTGAAAGAATAAACAAAACCCGGTCTTCAACAACACAAAGGTGCTCTTTCCTAACACTAGAAATTGCAGAATGCACAACTCGATGCAGCTAAACCTAGTCTTCAACAAAATGGAGGTTTGACCATATCGACAAGTTTACTCCAATATCAATTGTCTCCCAGCACGAATTTCATGCATAAATGGTTAAATACTAGAATGAAGAAGATAGTTCACAAATCACACAATGACTCAAGACTTGAAGCTTCTCCACTTCAATTCAGAAGTAACTAGAAAAACACCTCCAATTCTTCGTGAAGGAAATAACTAAATCACTCATATTGCATAATAGTTATTAACGATTCACTCTTCCACTAACCAAGCATTAATTCTTTTATTTCAGTCCTCACAAATCATGATCATTCTCTACTAATATTAAAAACACTTCATAAGGTAAGACCAGTACTCTCAAGTCTCAACCACCTCAACCTTACAACAAAACCTAGCATTTGTCAGCATATTTAGTGTGCTTACTATCTAAAAGTTCCCTTCCACTTTATCCATATTTTTCTAAGTGAAACAGGTGCCGCGAAGCATGTCAATCCCAATGTTATGCTGGTGCGCAACATAAACCAGTTAAGTATCACCATCGTCAAGTTGAGGCAAGTCAAATTATCACACATTCATGATACATGAAAGAGGATTTTCCCTCAAAGACAATAGGATGAACGAATGCAAGAGTTGGTTCCAGAACCAAGACGAAAGGATAGCTTAAGGAAAACTCACAAAACAGGACACAACAAAAAATGAACTCTAGTTCTATGGACTTACCATCATCGACTATCTTTGCCAATCAAATGACACATATCTTATCCATCTCTATTGAACCTCGGGCAATCAACGACTGAGAGTTGACAAGATTTTGGCACACCCAGCATCCTCTCCAATGATTCACATCCCCAGAACCACAAATGTTTCAGATTTTGTAGATTAGAAAGATCATATTCGTTTAACCTTTTGATTGAATTGCAATACCCAATAAACAACTCCTGCAATGATTTCAATTCTCCCAAACCCTGAATCTCAATTAGCTGAGGCAATCGGATCAGGGACAAACACCGGATCTCCTTTAAACAAGGCAGAACGGGCAGCGTCTTGAGCAAGGGATAGTCAGACATCCGTAATTCATTGAACTTTCGTAGCTCTCCAGGCACCTTGAATCGAATCTCTCTCAGCGAATATCTATCAATAGACAGCTTCAATAAATTCTCCAAGTTGGAAAAGACTGACCAACCTATCGGTGACTAGACATCGCATAACGACAACTCTTGAAGGCTGGATGGGAGCCCAATAAGACATTGGGGCTTAGCATAATTTATGCTGAGGCTTTGTAGCTGAGAGAGGGAGCTGAAATCGGTTGGAGGCAAGGCCATTTTTCCAACGCGGAGGGTCATTCGTTTCAGAGCAGGTAGTCTCACGATCCCCTCTAAGTGGGGTTCTTCAATTGAATATCCAATTATCATAAGGTCAACTAAATTGGTTAGGTTTGAGCAGTCGGGGATCGTGGTTAGTGAATTTGATATAAGGCTTAAAGAAATTAGACTCTTGGGAAGCTCCGGCAACTGTACGATTGAATCACAGAATTGTAACCAAAGCATTTGGAGATTTGTAAGCTGATTGATTGTTGTGGGCAATCCACTAAAGTGACCGTTGCATAAGAATAGATATTTCAATGAGCATAATGCCCCGATTTCACTTGGAATTTCCCCCACTAGATATTCAGAGCGGGCATCTAACTTTTTCAGATTTTCCAACATTCCTATGGTTTTCGGAAGTTCACTTATGCAACTATCATCGAGATTTAATACCTTCAACTTTTTGAGATTTCCAATACAATCAGGTAAGCTCCCGATTCTTGAATGGCTCAAATCCAACTTGACCAATGATTGGAGCCTCCCAATCGAGTCTGGTAGCTTTTCTAGATAGGAATTCTGAATGCGTAAAACTTTCAACCTTTCAAGATTTCCAATAGAATGAGGTAATTCATTAATTTTTAAATATTGGAGATCCAGCTCAAGTAGTGACTCTAATTGTCCAATAGAGTCTGGTAGCTTTTCGAGATAGCTATTCGAGATGCGTAAAACTTTCAACCTTTCAAGATTTCCAATAGAATGAGGTAATTCACTAATTTTTAAAAATTGGACATCTAGCTCAAGTAGTGACTCCAATTGTCCAATAGAGTCGGGAAGCTTTTGAAGTTCCCTGCGTGGCAAGATTAGAGACTTCACCTTTGCTAAATTACCAATCAAGCGAGGCATCATTGAGGGTGTTTGATCTATTCTTAGCACTGTCAAAGATTTTAGACCGCTGATGGACTTTGGTAGTGACTCAATAGCTTCACTCTTTATCTCTAGGTAATCAAGATGTTTTAGATTGCCGATGGACTTGTCAATCTTTCTTAGTCGAAGGCATCTAAGAATCAATTTCTCCAGTTGCGAGATTGCAAAGAACTTGGGCGTCTTTCTAAGGAATGGACAATCCTTGAGCTGTAGGATTTTCAACTGTTTTGCTACCTATAAAGTAATTGAGTAGACACTCAGAAAAGAGGAAGACTAAATATAATGCAAAAGAATGTCGTGAGATCATACCATGATTTGACACCATCCTCTCCAATCTTCAGTAACGTTATTCCCAGATAGCATGAGAATTGTTAAGTTCTTCAACCCAAAGTTGGTAGATCGGAATTTTGAAGGGCAATTGCTCCAAGAGAGCCATCTCAAATTAAAGAAAACATTCTTAAAGTCTCCTTCAAAGTTTCCATGGTCCAATTGAAGGAACTTAAGGTTGACCAAGCCCCCAAATTGTTTGTGCTTAAATCTGTACATCTTATTAGGGTCAGGTGTACCAAGATTAAGCGCCACTATGTCTTTGGTTCCCTGGAAAATAAAAATAGCAACCAATGAGTACATATGTCAATTTGACTTGAAATTAGATAAAAAGGTGATGATGCTAATGGATGCACTGGAAAACATTTAGAGGTAAGGATTACCATTTCTGTTTGCACTACACGGAAGGCATCCTGAGGAGACCACAATCTACTACCCTTCATATGGATTTCGCCACTTTCTGGATGGACGATACTCCTTCCAAGGTCTCTAAGTTGGTCGTGCATCCAGAGTTTATTATCATTGGATATTTTTATCAGAGACATACGTTTGAGGATATTGACCTCGATTTCGGTTGGATACCCAAAAATCGCATCCCAATATTTGACTGCAGTTGTTTTCTCTTTGTTGAAGCAGAAACATGCGATATCAAGATAAATTTGCCGTTGATTAGTCCCCAATGCTTCGTAGCTTATCATCAGTTTCTTCTTGACATCATCATTCATCACCTTCTTTAACTTACTTAGGGTGTCTTCCCATGTTCTTCGGCATTTTCCACGGAGTGTGGAACCTACGACGTTGAGAGCCAATGGAAGTCCTCCTAGCGCATTGATTAGCTTTTTTGTGATATCTATGTAACCAAGTGGAGGCTTGGCACATCCCAAGGCACGCTCACAGAAAAGTTGAAGAGCATCATGTGAATTCATCTCTGGCATGTTGTAGAATGAAAATTGTCCGCTAGAGACTGCGAGATTGTCATCCTCACCTTCCTTTACCATGAATTCAATATTCCTTGTTGTTATGATGATTCTACTACCCCCACCAAACCAGTTGGGCCCGCTTGCAAGTCCCATGATTTGGTCCTCATTGTCAATGTCATCAAGAACAATAAGGACTTTCTTGCCAAGAAACCTTGTTTTGATCACATCAGCCCCTTCATCAATGAAGGAGAGGTTCGTGTGACTAAGATTGAGAATGTCAAACAACAATTTCTTTTGTAAGTTTATTATATCATTAGTCCGAACATCTTTAAGAAAGCAGCAATGACCCTGAAATTGAGGGGAGATTTGCCTGAAGACGGCCTTGGCCAATGTTGTCTTTCCGATACCACCCATACCGTGAATCACGATAAACCGCACATCAAAAGCTCCTAGATCTAACAGCTTCATAATATCATCCATTCGATCCTTAATTCCCACCAAATGATTAGGCATGTCCGTCCGTCTTGTCCATAACAAACTAGAAACCTCTTCCACCATGAGGTTTGTAAGTCTATGTAGGCTGCCACATACATAACATGCAATCATCTCAGATTAAAAATTCACATATGGAATCCATGGCAGCATCACGTGTCGCTACAAGGTTATCATCAAATTCAGGGTAAATTACTTAGAAAGCAACCAACATAAAAAGATTGATCTTTCAAGCTATGAGCCGTTTACAAAAAAATAAAAAATAAATATATATAATCACAAATGAAAGCAGCTGCTGTCAAGAATCTTTGGTCCGGTAAATGGTGGGAAATGGGTTATTATATGACGAAGGTCTAATTGGGCCTTGACTAGAATTCCCCGGTAAACCGGATCTATTTTATCTCTTCAGCCGCTAAAGATGAGTTTGAAGATTGACGTAAAAGAAAAGGATTTTCTCGCTAGGCAGTTACTTGGAATTTAGGAAACATGAATACAAGCTCAAAAGCATTTTTCTTAATGTACCCCAGTAATAGGGTAGTAACCGAAATGAGGAACCCTTTCGGAGTAGTTATCAGCCTTTTATTTGAGTTGCCAACAATTATTTTTCCGAATAAGTTACCAACTAGTTTAACTTAGCAATGTCATCAGTCACATTCAATTTGTTGGTAATTTAATTGGAATAAGTTGGTAAATACTCAGATTATACTTGGTAATTTGATAATAGAGTTCCTAACGTAAGAATGTTCGTGAACTATGCTCATAAAAGTGGGTCAGTTGTTAACAAAAGTTTGTTACGAAAGTTGGGAATTTTCAAACAAAATTTAAAAATTGATAAGTGGCTCACCTAACTAAATTAGAGTTTAGTTTGTACGAAACTCACATTAGGGTTAGTAATTTGTCTCAAATATTAGTAATTTTGAAATGTGAAGTAAACAATTCAAATAAGAGATGGTAGGTTTTATAAAAGTTGTTAGTCAGCAAACGATCAAATAAACTCAGTAAGTGACTCAAATAAACACCAGTAACCTAAAATTAGTTTGTAAAATAATCGAACAGAAGTTGGTAAGACACAAATTAAGGTTGGTAGTTTCATATGAAAGTTGACAACTTTAAAACTAGGATGGTCACAAGGCAAAAGAAATCCGAACCCTGTGGTGCCCTAAATAAGATTTGGGGTCGTGAATAAGTCCATTGTTAAAACAAGAGCAACGACCAATGTTTTTTTAAAACATTTTGCTAGCCGAAAAGTAAGCTGGGACGTTAAGAGATTTAAATTTTTATTTTTCACACGTATGTGCATTACTATTTTATGACACTTAGATTTTAATAAATATTTGTTTTTGCATTGTTGATTAATCAATTAAGTTGATATACCTCGACACTAATGTTACCGTAACTTGGGATTAAAAGTGAAAAATCAATTTGTGCAAGAAACCTTGCTCCCTGAGCAAAATTTCTCGCTCCCTCACCGCGTCCGATCCAACCATACATCATATAAGATTGAACAGCAGCAAACTGAAAATTATTATTCCGGAAAAAAGTACTATAGAAAATAATCTTGAAATTGACAGAATGGAAATTAACTTAATGGAAGAAGCTAACAATACCGGTAATCTTTTAGATTCCATCCTTTAATTCTGGCAACCTCTTTTAAAGCCTCCTCCCACTCCTTTGCTGTATCCTTCCCGGAGTCATTCTTGTGCTTTTGGAGGTCTGGCCTATATAACTCGGTCTTTAGCTTAACATCATCCGCATCCACGTCGTAGAATATAGGGAGTACCACTTTCTCAGCATCGTCTCTTGATGACTTCACTATGTGCGCGAGCTCACGGAGGCACCACTTACTTGAAGCGTAGTTTTTGGAGAAAATCGGGATGTAAATTCTGGATTCATTGATCGCTTGCAAAAGATTGCCTTTGATCTCTTTACCGACTCGGAGCTCTTCGTCGTCTTTGAAAACGCGGATCCCTGCATGTTTGATGGCCTCGTAGAGAGAATCCGCGATGGTTAAGCGGGTGTCAGGCCCTCTGAAACTCAAGAATACCTCATAGCCTCTCCCCAATTTGCCATCATGGCTACTGCATGCCAGTGCTGCCATCTCCACCGCCATCAGCCCCCTCTCCAATTCGCCATCATGGCTACTACTTGCCGGAGCTGCTGTCACCGCAGGCACCGCCATCTCTTCTGCCTCACTCTTTATATTCATTCTGGGAGGACGATGGAGTGATTGATCTCTTAATCGAGTCCGCTGGGTGACTTGGAAGTCTGAGTCTGATCCTTGAAACAACTTGATAAAGCTGTGGACGTCTAGATCAAATCTCCACAAAATGCTAGACTTCTCTAAGATTCAAGTCTCTAGTTGGCAGTTGTAGCTGGTGTTCTCTAGCTTAAGTTGTGATAGTTAAAAATAATGTTCAGCAGGCAAAAAGAACAAGCAGAGACAATATTCAGAGAAATTAACTGAAGAACGGCAGTGGAAACGAGTCTATGAAAAGGCAAGTCTATTTGGTCTCGGAAACAAGTACGACAGACCAACTAAAAAATGAAGCTCTTCCCCTCTATCCTTTGGAATACACGAACATCTTATGAAACTTCCCTTACCTTGTCCCGTTTGCTCCTTTGCCTAAAAGCCCCCACGCAAACAGAGTGAGATCGCTCGGCTGGGGAAAAAATCTTTTGCCTGGAAGTCACTTGCAGCCTTCCTTCATAAGCTTAAAAGAAGGGCCATATCGATCGCACTAAATAGGAGGCTAAGTTGAGGAAAGAATTGATGGAAGTCGTGGTCGTCGGACGTGGTCTCAGAAATGTATTTTATTATTACATTGTTACTTAGCTCCATTTGCCTGGAAGTAACCTGCGGCCTTCCTACATCTATATAAAAAAATAAAAGGAAAAAAAAAATCAGACTCGCACCAACTTGTTGAAGAAATAATTAATGGAAGTCTTAGGAGGAACAGTCACGGGCTACTCTCGCCATTACTTTGTTATTTTGTCCAGAACATTAATTCAAGTTGTTTGACATAAAATAAGCAATTTATCGGATTTAATTTTATACAACTAGTTGTAGTCGTGTAAGGCTCCCCTCAATTAGACTTCCAAAATCCCCTATAACGATCTTATGAACATACACACTTGTCTTTAAAATTTTGGGCTGCTATAAAATCATATGCTGACTAGAGATTGTGTGGTCACTTCGAAATTATTCGCTATTGCGATAAAGTTACATGAAACTAAATATAGACTAAGATTGCAGTTATGATTGCACTATGATACTAGATTGAACGATGATAAAATAAAATTACTTGCCGATTGAAATTACTCACTAAATAAAATTGCTCACTGATACTAAATTTAAATGTAGATTTTGTTGAGATTTGATTCATCTATGTCGTTTGTTTATTATTGATTTCGCATTGGATTCATGTCCGTTTAATTGGACATTATATATGGAAATTGCGAAGAAAATGTGGCTCCTCTTTCGGAATGATTCCAATAAAGTTGAAAATTTTCAAATATTTTAATCTCGAGGGTGTTACCTTTTTGATAATATCAACCTGAGCTTCCCGGTCTTATCAAGGGGCCAAAATTTCTAAACACGCTTTGCCGTTCTCGCTAGTGGGTTGCCATTCTCCAAATATTTTTTTGGTGAAAAACATACTTTCAATATTATATTTTCCTCATTTTCCGGCATTTAGATTGATAAGGAAAATGAGTCAACAAACGCAAGAGTCTACTTGAGGTGGAATTTGGCTACACGTAGACCACGCATACTAAGCGAATTGACTAGATAAACATACTTTAGTGCTTTTTCTTTGTCTTCACAAGAGGGTCGGACAAAGACTTGACGATGGACTTGCATATGTTTTAAGCAAAGACGAAAGGCCAGAGATTTGTTTCTAATTAGAACTATGCAATTCAATCATGGTGTGAATCACCAGATGCCAATTGAGATGCTTTTCCTAGTGCATTTCCGGCTCAGCCAATTGAGATTCATAAAAGAAATGATTTCAATTGGTGCGTTAGGTCCACTCAAATTTGGCGTGATCAAAAGGGAAGCATTATCGATGATCCCCTTTGATCTTTTTGTCCGTTTTGCATTTGGACGAGGAATCTCTTCCTTTATTTCTAGGCTAGAAAAGCATATTTCAATTGCTTCTTTTCTACTAATTAAATTAGAAAAGGATTAGCTTTTCTCAGCTAGAGCCAAACTTCCATTCTGCTAAGCCAAACAAAGCAGATCTTCTTATTTTCAATCAAGATTCGTGCTAATCGGCATGATCAATTGATTCTTGCTTTTATGCCATCTACTAGCATGATTTATAGGTAAAAAGGCAATTGTTTGTGCTTGGTGTTAGCATAATCTTAAATCTTTCAATTAGAACTTTATTCGTGAACAAAAAGAAAATCGAGCTCATTTATACATTGTTTGAGAGGCTCACAATATTAATCAAGTTTTTTTTTTTCTTTTTCTTTTTGTCAGAAAGTTTCTATTATTCTGTTCAGTTAGATGTTGGACGTATTGGACAACTTAATATATTTTCCGATTGCCATTACTTTGTTATCATGTACCACTCGCTTGGAAGTTACTTGGGGCCTTCCTTCATCAGTTAAAAAAATAATAATGCACGTTCTCTGAAGGTTGGACGTATTGGACAACTTGATATATGTTCCACTCACTTGGATACTTTGATACTTGGATACTTTGTTCCATTTGTCTGGAAGTTACTTGCGGCATTCCTTGATAAGTTAAAAATACCCATTCAGACTCGCACCAAATGGGCAGCCAAGGCAAATGGTCCGAGTAGAGTCCTCGAACGTCATCGATCTGTGAACCGAGGCTCTATGTGATCATTTTTGAATAATTATTCTCAAATATTATAAAGAAACGACTTTTAAATAATACCGACTCCATTTTTTTGTTCAAAAAATTTGACATCCATTCATTGAATATCATTGATTGAATTTCTGAATGTTGACTTGTGACATGAAATTTGATAATTGCACATCTTTACATTATGAATGAAATATTACCTTTGAATCAAGCATGTCATGAATATGCACATTGTCGTGACCCTACCGGGGCGGATGCCGAGAGAGTTTAGCCTATTACTAAGCAGGCACATATAACCCTATTATGAGGTGGTGCTTACATTTCATATTGGCTCTCTCAAACTCTATCCAAAAAAATTCACAGGGTTGCATCCAAGTCTTGAAGGGAAAAATTGTCTTAATCTGATAACTCTTATTATCGGGACAAGGATTTTGAATTTTTAATTTAATAGAGGGAATGCGGACGATCAAAGAACCTTATATTCTAAACCCTAGGAGCTAAGCAGCATACTGGAGAAGTAGTTGAGTGGTATGCTTTTGGAAAAATATTTTAAGAGACCAGCGAATATGCTTTGCTATCTTATTGTGTTACGATTTGGACAAAAATCATAAGATCCCGACCACAGGTGTGGGTCTCGGTCCTCACTGCCACGGGCAACGGGTGCCCTCGCCTAGATCTAGTCACCTTGTGATTTTAGTTGGCTTGACTAATTATTCAAAAAATTAGAAGACATTCGTTAAAGTTTTCTATATACTTTAATTTCAAGTCCATGCTCATTTTAATCTTTCACGCAATTTGAGTTTTGCTTTAAAAACAAGGTGTACAAAATAGATCACTTTCATTGAGATTTTTTAAACATTTTATTCTCTAATGAGAGTCTTCATGCTTTTTTTTTTTTTTTTTTTTATGATATCGACTCATGTTTCCTGGTATTTTCCGTGGGCCAAACACGTTGTGCCAGTCTTGTGGGTGAGTTGGGTGAGTTGCCAAGTCTATTTGACGTGAAATTTGGCTGTGTGCAGACCAACGCATGCTAAGCGAATTGACTAGATAGATGTACTTGCTTTGCCTTCACAAGCGGGTCGGACAAAGACTTGACGATAAACTTGTGCTTGTTCTAAGCAAAGACAAAAAGCCATAGATTTGTTTCTAATTCAAACTATACAATTCAATAATGTTGTGAATCACGGGATCCCAATCGAAATGCTTTTCTTAGTGCATTATCATTTAGACGTACATTGGCTTAAAATAAAATTAGATGATTTATGTAGTATGATTCATAAAAGAGATTATTTTAATTGGTGTGTTACGTTCCCTCAAATTTGGCGTGACCACAAAGGAAGCATAATAAATACTCTTTATTCTTTTTTGTCTATTTTGTTTTCTAGAATGAGGAATTTCTTCCTTTATTTCTAGGCTAGAAAAAGCATATTTCAATTGTTTTTGTTCTGCTAATTAAATTAAAAAAGGATTAGCTTTTCTCAACTGGAGCCAAACTTCCATTCTACTTTCCTTAAACCAAACAAATCTTAATCTATCAACAAGAATGTTATTCACGACCAAAAAAAAAAAAAGATCGAGCTCATTAATACTATATTTGAAAGACTCGCCATATTAATGAACTTTCTATTATTTTGTTCAGTTAAATATTTGATAGTTATGGAAAACGAAGGGCAAGATGTTTAAAATTTGTAATATAATTATATAATTACATAAATGCAAAGAATAATATTTGAACATATTGAGCTTGAGCTTGAACTCATTTTATAAGATGATTGTATCGAGTCTACTTGAGCTTGATATCTCGATTTTTTCTGGTCAAGCTTAAGCTGGAAATTTGAATACTCATAATCGGGTCTTCTTTTTATGGAAGAAAAATCTAACAATGAAGAAAGAAATGATGTTTTTAATATATTTGAAATTCCTACAATAAGGAAAAACTTAATATGTGAAATTGTTAATTATGATAACTGAATTATACATTGAAATAGAAAAACTAAAAAGAAAGGAAAGTTAATGAATTTGGAGCCATCAATAAAATTGCAATTGAATGATTTGGAGCAATTTTCTCTTTTTAGTGAAAATTTGGTAAATTTAATTATATAGGGGATGGATTTCTCCATCAAATTTTTGGCGTGGATCAAGTGAGGCTTGGTAATCACTTATCAAGAAAATGTGTGTAACTCGAGAAATAAATGCAGGCTTTTAAGGTAAGAATGCATAAATTGTGGAAGTGGGGATAAACTTTGCTATATGTGCTCTTTGAAGATACAAACTTCTGAAAAATCAGTCGGGAATTGGTCAAACAACCGAAACACCCAAATCACCACAAGATCACAAGCAACATTAGCCTGATCATCAAATGCATCAATCTTGCAACGGAAATCTCTTGCAGAAGCCCACCTTGTAACTGCACAATCACCACAAGAATATGTTGCAGTAATGGAGAAAATCATTTCCGAAATTAAGGAGTCCACCAACAGTGAAAAGCTCATACCAATCATATCGTAGTGGAGATATAAAAGAAGATGACTAGTATGGGGTCGACCTACTAGAAGAAGAACAAAATCACCAAGAGAAGATAGCCCCCCGAAACTATAGCAACATGTGCATTAATACTGTTCCCCCTCCAAACACTGCAGCAGAATTGTTGCTTTCTTTCACTATGCTGGCGGACTCCAGTACTGGCAAACAGGATGTTGTTCACCTTCAGATCATTGCAACAAAATTTTTACTTGCTTTCATTGTACAATCATGCGCAGTTGCTTTTGTTTTGCTCATTAAATTCTTTTGAATTAGCTTTTGTCAGCTGGAGCGAGAATTTTATCATGCTTTTGCTAAGCCCAACAAAGCAGATCTCCTTATATTTCATCGAATGTCGCATTAAGTGGCATGATCAATTGATCCTTCATCAGCCAGGAGAGTAATTATATTTGTGACAAGTATCATATTGAAATGAAATGCACTATTAAAATCTTTGCTTGTCCTTATTGATTAATAACAAAAATTTAAAGACCCTGTAATTCAAGATTTTGATCTAACAATCTGAATCTTTATCTTGAAATATGTTTGATTTTAAGAAGAATAATGATCACACAACGCGCCTATCATGTCCTAAATATGTTATTACGCCATTTCAAGGTGGGCACTAAGTTTTGAGATCTAACATCATGGTTTTTCATAAATATAAATATAAAATTTTATGGGATTATTGCCAACTATTCTAAATGTATAAGCTATTAGATAAAGACTTGTTTAATATTTGAATATTCTAACAATAAAATAAATATATATGTTAAAAAAATTTTTTATCGATATCAGCAAAAAACTTCACAAAAAAATTAGGCTTCTCATACTCGCGCCTCAATTTTGGAACAGGAAGTGAGATAGATGAGGCAGGAAAATTGTCCAAAAAGTCCTAAACCTATTGCACTTTTGCTAATTCAGTCCTAAACATTTTAACTTTGTCAATTCAGTCCATCCGGCCAATTTTGGCCAGAAAATGCTGACGTGGACATCGGCGGTGCCACGTAGGACTGTCGACGCTGACATGGACAATTTTTAATAATATTTTAATATTTTCTTGGTTTTCTTTTTTTCTTTTTTTTTTCCCTTTTTTTTTCTTTTCTTTTTGACTTTTTCTTTTGCCTTTTCAAGTGGCTAGTGGCTGGCCACAAGCAACAGCTAGCCACCGGCCACAGCTAGCCGGCTGGCCTTGCCCGCCACAGGCGAGGCCCGACTAGGCGAGGAGGAGCTCCGGCGAGGGCTCCCCTCGCTAGGGCTCACCCTCGCCTAGGCGAGCGTCGGCCTCACCCAGACTAGATCTGGCAAGGCCGGCCCTCGCCCCTGGCCGAGCTTGGGCGGACTTGGAGCTGTTGGCCGAAGATGTAGGCCAAATCCTCGCCGTAGAGGACAGAGACGAAGACAGTGAACGACAGCAAGGCGAAGAGGTAAGGCGAGAGGCATGTCTTCTTCGGTGGAGAAAACGAAGACAATGGCAGTGGCAGCGACGCCGACGCTGGAGGAGAGAGGTGATTTCATTGAGGTGGGTGGTATCGGCTGGCTAGGGGCATGGGTGAGCCTCGGTGAGGTAGGCCCTCGCCCAAGCTGGGGCGGCCTCGCCCAACGTTGCCGTCGCCCGGCCAACGCCCGGCAAGGGTCGGCCTCACCCAAGCGACGCTTGCTGGGACGCGTTGGGCAAGGGCTCCCCTCGCCGAAGCTCCTCCTCGCCCGGCCGGGCCTCACTTGTGGTGGCGAGGCCAGCCGACTAGTTGTGGCCAGTGGCCAGCCGTCGCCTGTGACCGGTGGCCGGCCACCAGAAGAGGAAAAAAAAAAGCCAAAAAGAAAAAAAAGAAAAGAAAAGAAAAAAAGTGAAAAACAGGAAAAAAAATCAAAATTAAAATCAAAAAAATTAAAATATTATTAAAAATTATCCACGTCAGCGTCGTTAGTCCTACGTGCAACCGCCGGCGTCCACGTCAGTATTTTCCGGCCAAAATTGGCCGGATGGACTAAATTGGCAAGAAGTGAAAAGGTTTAGGACTAAATTGGCAAAATTAAAAGGTTTAGAACTGAATTGACAAAAATGCAATAGGTTTAGGATTTTTTAGACAATTTTCCCCAGACGAGGCTCACAACTCAAATGAAATTGTATACAGCTTTTTTGGTGTGAATCAAGGGATCCCAATCGAGATTCTTTTTCTAGTGCTTTTTCTTTTTGACAAAATGGAATTATAATAACATTATTAAAAAAAAGAAGATGATTTTAATTGGTCACTTAGCTCCACTAAAGTCTAGCGTGACCACAAAGGAAGCATAATGGATTCCCTTTAATCTCTTTATTTTATTTTATTTTATTTGGGGGGCTGGAGGGAATCTCTTCCTTCATTTGTAGGCTAGGGAAGTAGATTTTGATTGCTTTTGTTTTCCTCATTAACTAAAGAAGGATTAGCTTACTGGAGTCAGAATTCCATTCTGCTTTTGCTAAGCCGGGGTGGGGAGGGAATCTCTTCCTTCATTTGTAGGCTAGGGAAGTAGATTTTGATTGCTTTTGTTTTCCTCATTAACTAAAGAAGGATTAGCTTACTGGAGTCAGAATTCCATTCTGCTTTTGCTAAGCCGGGGTGGGGAGGGAATCTCTTCCTTCATTTGTAGGCTAGGGAAGTAGATTTTGATTGCTTTTGTTTTCCTCATTAACTAAAGAAGGATTAGCTTACTAGAGTCAGAATTCCATTCTGCTTTTGCTAAGCCAAAGAAAGTAGATCCTCTAATATTTAATCCCAATTCGCACTAATTGGCATGGTCAATCGATGCTTGCCTTTATTCCACTTACTAATATTCTTCTTTTGCCATGTAAAAGTTGTGAAATGTGAATTCGGCTCTAGGTTGCCTTCCGCTTTCAAGAGTCATAGATCGATTGTAATGCATGAAGTACCATTAACAGATTATCTGAGAAAACACACAAATTTTCTCAAATTTACTTATGGCCTTCTGCATTTAATCATCTTGGTACATTTATGATCGTAGGAATAATTAGTGTTCATAGTAAATATACATTCCTTCTATGCAGAAACAAAAATATTATCTCATTGTGACTTTTAATTGTCCCATTGAATTTTGATCATTTACTTTTTCCCATCAACTACTATAGAAATTCGTGTTTATTTGGAAGTCATAACTCCTTGGGGAGATGTGCGTGACCCTTGTATCAAGGAAGAGCTTACATCACATAACATGGAGATCAATGTCAAAAATACTATTTGGCCCGTAAAGAGTCCTCATACATATCGGACTTTGCAGGCCTAGCATTAGGGGTGAAGTTGAGTCCAACTTAGGACTAATTCAAGCTTGACTTAATAATTAGTTGAAATCGATTGGTCTACTTTCAAGTCGAGCTTACACTGGAGCTACACCAAGTATTTCATCGAGTCAAGATCGAGCTTACTAAGACTTTGCTTGAGAGACTTGCAATTCTAATCCAATTTCTATTATTTTGTTTGAAAAATAATCGATTACAAAAATAGAGGGGAAGATATTTGAAAATTGTGGTATACCTAAAGCACATATACGTAGAGGATAATATTTGAAGTTGTTGAGCTTGAGCTCAAGCCCATTTTTTAATTTGATTGTATCGAGTTGCCTTGATCTTGAATATCTCGATTTTGTTTTGGAGAAGCTCGAGCCAAAAATATAATGCTCCATGATTTGAGGGGAGTTTCGAGCATCAAATATCTAATACTCGAGCTTGGCGCTACTGCATTGGCTCAAATCGAAAATTTGACTTAGTAATGTACTTAAATTAAATACTTAAAAGTTGCAAGAAGTTAATTTTAGTAATATATATTATTGTCGTGGCACGGATTTTGCAATCAGACTATACCTGCATTGCTCCAATATATTACAAATCTCCAAGATCTGACAACAAGAGACCCACCAAATTACAGCACCTAGTCACTTGATCCAAAAACACTCTTGCTGACATGTATTCCACAGTGGACCTCAGGCAGGCCCTGTTTTTTCCCCGAATTCAAATTTAAATTGGCTCTTACTAAACATACATAGTCAAAGGTAAAACGACACAAAATAGCTGTACCCAACATTAACTCAGAACTAGCGCACCGCACACAGAAAGTGAATACTCAAGCCCAAGAGGTTCTCAATCAAAATCATTTACATGACAGGCTTTGTGTAATGCTGTAAATCTAACTAAACCTAACCAAAATACTCGTACTCAGAGTCTTAACCATTGCGATCACAAAGTGATACATGATTCATTCACCTAATCGAAAATGGGGAGATCAAAGTCGTACTCTCATCCAGGAGTACACATTCTGCTACCTTGATTCGAGTTGAAAAGATTCCTTTAAGAGTCTTTGGCAGGAGCACCAGCTTGACGGATTCTTTTTTGGTGAACATCCCAATTATACACACTAGCACTCGTAACCTGCCAAATAAAAATTCACCTCTCAAGGGCTGTTTCACCCTCCCGAAAAAAAGGAAAATTTCCCAGGGCCACCGACCTAATTGCCATGATAAACTAAAGGATAGGGTCCTACAACAAGCTTTGAATTTTTTCAAGTTCACATTCGTGCGATATCACCACACTCCAGGTTGTCACAAATCAGCATGTCTTCCCAATTTATATAGCTTCATGCCAGTTACAAAATTCAGAGCAACAGTGGTTCGACCCTAATAGACCTACCCAATACTGACATAGTAAACAGGTTGAAACAAACATGGACCTCCAAGTTCCAAATAATTCTGACTTACCTGCATGATTGTTACTTGGTCCCTTAAGAATTGTAGATCAGCAGCAAGAACTTCTAAACTTGCTTTAGCATTTTCTAAGTTCTTTTGTAAAAGGGCTGTGGCCTGCAACATAAATTTATGTACTAAATAAGATACTTGACATCATTATTGGATAGAAAGGGACATTGCTTAAACTCGAGTACAACCTCTTCACATGAATACTCCAACATAACATTTGCTCCCAGCCTTCAGATACTTCAAAATCAGCAAGGAGTGCCTGTATTCAAAATAAAGAGCCATAAAAACCAGTCAGCTTGGTGCCTAATTTATTTTGTGCCATAGAAGTTTGGATAGTCTAAGGTCTTAAAGCCCAATACAGTAGTCCCACCCCATGTCGGTTTCTAATTGGACCTTCAGACATCAAAGCAACTAGCTAAATATTACTGGACATATTCAGGTGTTCAAATCTAAAACCACCTCATTATTGAGATCAGCATGGTCTCTTCAAAGCACTAACCTAGATTATTAGGAATATTGCTTCCAGAAGTGCATTTGCAAAGGAGAAAAGACAATCGGATATTTCATAACATGTCAACCGCACCAAAAGTAGTTCCTAGTATGGCAAGAATTAAACTAGCTTATCCTCCATTTGCTTTGTAAAGGTAGAAAGGGGGTGACATGATCAGCTAAGAGAGCATTGAGGAGCAAGAAGATCTTTTTAAGATAATATTTTCTAGCATAACAAGATTATGAGAAAAATTTAGTTGAAAGATGACTGATAGACTGTCGAGGATTCCAGATGAAAAACAGAAACTGCAAAGGAAAAAATTGGTGGATTCTAAGACGATACAAAGAACTCCAGGGGATATTATGAGCAAGAACTCTGGATTGAAAAAATATGATCCGGTTACGTGATAACAAGTTTACTTTGTAAAAAGTCTCAATAGTCAACAGCATGAGCCTGACAGATACCCATTAAGTATCCTCAGTTAAAATGCACACAGCGAAAAGCATTCAGCTTGAATTTCAAACTTAAATTCCAGTTCTGAGGCCATGATTCAATCTTACTGTAATAGAAACACATGCTCATTGTCATGCATATAATGGCATCCGCAATCACAGGTCACTATGCTATAGCAAATAAGCCAGTTTGCTTCAGTCATTATGCAGGTTTACATATCAAATAAACGAAAGAAGAAACAAGAGGAAATTGTTGTGGTGGAAAGGAGTGGTGAAGTAATTGTTGCACCAAGGTGCCCCAATTTGAAATGATTGATAAATTCAAATCCTGGATTTTTGTATTGAGAGAAATATCACATCTTTGTTTATGTACTGTCCGAGGGTTAATGGTCATAGCCTATTTAATGTGGTAAATCTCAGTGCAAAGAAAGATGGAGGCAACACTTAGTAGTACTTGTGTTTGTGCTTGTTTGTGTGTGTTTGTGTGTGCTTGCATGTGTCTGTAGAGAGAGTGAGAGTGGGGGCAGGGAGGGAGGGAGGGAGAGATGGATCTTGGCGGAGGGGCTGAGAAGCCTGGCGACCTCATGTCAATGTTTTGTAAGGACTAATTGTGCGGGATAAATCTCACAGATTCTTGTCCACTGCAGAGATATGGATTTACAGCACATGAGCAGGAAATTTGTTGATGGCAGAAGGCATTGTTAGGATTCACCATTTATGCGGAGACTGGTAACCAGAAGAGAATGAGATGGCCGAATTTTTAGTTCTCTTTCACAAGATAGCCGATAATAAAGAAACAGGGAAGAACTCTATCCAAAGAAGGCGAGGAGGTATTAGCTGCTTAGATGAAAACAATATGGAACTATTCAGCATCACAGGTTTTCCATGTGTGATTGCCTGGAAAGTGTTTGCAAATAGCCAACATACAAAAAGAAACCAAAAACAATAAGAAGAAGGGTGCATACAAACAGATACTAGCTATTGCAAAATCAATGAGAATCGTCAGATCACCCACTGATATGTTGCCCTCGGACTAAATCTCCTTGGGACATAAATATGCAGGAAAAGATGCAGAAAAGATACAGTGACCATGGAATTGAATCATACCAAATCCAAATCTCAACCTTTTTGTTAGTCTAGAGATAGAAATAAGAGAGCCTTTAAATCTTGCATTAAGGAAAAGGATGGCTGTAGACTTCACATATGGTTAACAATTTCTAAGACTAACTTCTTACCCCAAGTTTGTTAGATTCACTCTCATGTAAATAAGTCTGTCAAAAGGTTTGCTCAATAAAGCTATTGCTTTCTGAAGAATATTCAATCAGCAAGAAAGCGTTCTGCTCTATAAATGAAGCGACACATGAAGCAAATGAATTGTTTATTTCATTCTATACACAAGATACTGATACCAGCTCTGAGCTCCCTCAAAGGTTCGACCACAAAAAGAATAACTGATGAGAAACATTTTTTTTAAAAAAAGGAAAAAAGAAAAGAACTCCTGAATTAGATACATCTCCACATTTCTTTTTCAGATTTCGGCAATAACATTAACCAGGCCCTGAATTAGAATAACAAGCAAAACAATATCTCTTCCTATACTCTTGCGCTTTCTCAAAGGACAAGAAAGATCCACCAAAGTGATTTCCTTCTCTAAATAGAACATAAATGCAGATAATTCCAACTCACTTTATGATAAGCAATTGAAAGCCTCTAATGCACGACCACCAAACATGGGAGGTAATACCCACGTTTTTCAATGACAAAACCATTCGATGGGGTAAAGTATTAGGAAGATTCACAAGGTATAACATGCAAGATGCAACACCTAATCAGCATGTACCTGTACCTTTGAATGAGAAACATTCCTAACGTGGAGAGCATAAACAAGGCTTTTACTATTTAGTGATGTGCATCGACATTTTTCATTTCCATAAAAGGGCCAAGGAAGCATTTTAGAAGGAAAATCTCTTTCTCATTCTAATTACATGTGAACATCTTGACCTAATTTGCTCAGAGGTAAGTAACTGCAATCATTTCAAGATTCAAAGCCTTGCAATTTCAACACAAGGTTGTCAATCAATTGCATACCCCTCAACTAAATTACCGAAAGCTTGTTGTTAAAAAGCAAATAACCACCACTTCCCAATCAACTAGTGGAAGATAAATGGAAATTCCTGCAAAATCTAGTTCACATAGTCAGAAGTACGAGTCGTGTGAGACAACGAACCTCACCAGAACCCTTCTTGGCCTGTAGAGTGGCGACCATGTCTAAACACTTCTCAAAATCAGGACTTTTTGCCTGGCATTCAATATAGACATTGAATCAACAACCCAGTAAAAAGCAAATGGAAAAGTGTCATGCTGACAAAGCAACAATAACATACTAACAAAGTGATCAAGTTCCCAGTTCACCAATGGTTATAGTGGGAACAAAGAACCAAGTGCACTCGGATCTATCTAGTCAATGTAAAGAGAAATTCATCGTGAGAAGTAAAAGAGGTGCTAACCACCTGGATTTGTTTTAATGTTTACCGTAGATTAGATCACAATAATTGCAACAGCAAGCCAATTCCTCATCCTTTTTTAGGGGAATGCTACTCACTAAAACAACAGGACGCGCCTAGCGGAAGCAAAAGCCCTAAACTCAGGAACACCTCGTAACCCCTCCCCGATCCGCCATCACGGCTGCTGCCGTTGCCGTCTCTTCTCCCTCCCTCTTTCTCTTCATTCTGTGAGGACGATGCAGAGATGGATCTCCGAATTGGGTCTGCCCGGTGCCTTGGGAAGTCCGAGTATGATCTTTGTAGCAACTTGATAAAGCAACGGAGAGAGATCTCTCACTTTCGCTGCGTTTGCCTAGAAGTACACGCGGCCTTCCTTCATTAGTGAAAAAGCCATTTAGATTGACAAAATAATTGCTTCGAAGAGGAAACACGGGGATAGACAGAGAGAGATGGTGGCTTGGCCGAGACGGGACGCGAAACGGGGCGGCTCGACGACGAGGGGTGACGGCATGGAAAGGGGATACGACGTCGACGGCGACACGGCGGCGAGTGGCGGAGGCTTGCGGTGACCGATTGGTGGTAGGGAGATGCTGAGGGAAGAGTAGGGGATTTTTCAGAGTCCGGAGGGTAACCGCACCAATGCGCACACGGCGGGTGAACAGATTTACCGGAGATTCTCTGTTAGTTTTTTTTAAAAATGAGATTCTCTATGGTTAAGGAGTAATTTATCATATATTTTCTTCCTGGAGAAGTTGACACCACATTTAACATATTAATAATGTCATCATGTCCTGAATATGTTATTTTGCAATATTCAAAGTTGGCATGGAATTTGAGATCTAACATTATGGGATTGTATAAATGCAAAGCAGACATATGTGAAATATTTTATCCGAATTGACAATTAACTTCACATAAAAAATTGGCTTGTCATACATGCACCTCAAATTGGGAAACAAGAAGGGAGAAGGAAGAGGCAAACGAATCCATTGGAATCGTATTTATTTATTTTTTACCACAGATTTACATTTAATTAAATTATGAAATTCAATCATGGTGTGAATCACAGGATCATAATATTGATGCTTATCCACAACCCTCACATTAATTTTGTGATGCAATTATTTCATCCATTACATAAGCGGTAAAATGAGTCTACGCAATTATGCCAAAATACACATGTACGTTTTTCAACAATTTATTTCTATACATGAGTTCACAGTTTGTTATAGGTTTGTTATGTTTAAAAAGAAAAAGAAAGGCAATTGACTCGATTCAGTTAAAAATGATCTTATTACAACTAGCTACATTTTAGGCGGCTAAACATTCAACAAGGCAAAATGCTAAATAAAGCACCTTTGACTTCAGCTATTTGGCTCTTCATTATCAAATTCATCGTGCAAATTTCTTTGCCCAGCTTCACAAAATGCCCCCTCAATTGACATTGCATCTTCATTTATTTCTGCTTCCATTATGGAACTCCGTCCGGTAAAAACTGAGAAAATTTACATGAGCATACGCCAAAGAATAAATTCTTCAACAAAAGCAAACGTCGTCATTATCAACAAAGCTTGACTTGAATGACCACAACTACCAATTTCACAGCCCTTTTCATCATCATATGATGTCTAAAGAAAAATAACAGATACATGGAGCATCAATTCATGTATCAAATACCGTTTGTTTTACGAAAATGAATAATTTGAAAATTATTTTTCTAAAAATAATCACTTACGAAAAAATGAACGAACGAAATATATATTTCCCTTGTCCATGAAAAATTAAAACATAAATTGTTATCGATAACAAAAATATTTTCCATTTACTAATTATTTCAAGCGAGTTAAGCTATTCTTTGCCTCAAATATTTTGGAATATTTTATTCATTCTCCTCCGGAAATTCCTCATATAACACGTCATACAAATATGCTGGTTTTTTTTTTTTTTTTTTTGCCTCTCCTCCTTTTGCTCCCCAATCTAAGGTAATACACCATGGCGATTGTATAGTTTGACATCAAATAGTTGATGTGTTATAGAACAATTGATATATTTTAGTTTATTTGGGCCAAAATTACTTTATCTAGTCGACTTGTAACAGGGTAAGCTTTGTGTGATTGGACCTCGCCAAGTTTGTTAACGGGCTTAAGGTTTCAGCTTTAACTTGCGTACTTTCCGCGGATGATAGAAATAGTGATTAAGTGACAAAGTCCTTCGATTTAATTTCTTCTAGTGCATTGACTACCAATGACATCTATAGTACTTATGTTGACCAGTTAAGAGAAATGGACTACTATTCCAAATTATAAAAGATCAATTCGACGAAATCAGTTAAAAAGTGGTCTCTCCAATTTACGTTGCCTCGTTCTTAAGCTGGTCATTCATGCTATTGTGCCTTGATATATTCATGATTTATTTGAATTATTTTGATTAGACCACAGTTTCATAAAGACTCTTTCAAGCCAAGAACAAACGAAAGAAAATAAGAAAAAAACATATCCACATAAAGACTCACTGCCAAAGTACTGATGAATTTTGTTAATCAAATATCATATCATTGTTCATTGAACGCTTTTATTCAATGACAACGAACAATGTGCACGTAATAGTGCAGAAGATTACATTAGAATTTTGTTGATATGGAGTTTCTTAAAATAGATGGTGGACCATATCATTGACCCACCGAAGAGATTGTTCTACCCGGCTAGGAGTACTCAGGCTCAGAATTTTCCACGTCCCTCGCCAACGCTGAGATCTTGAGTCCACGATCTGTTACGCTTTGTAGTTTCTCAAATGAACAACATTTGTGTAGAGGCACTAGTTTATTATAATTAGAGATGAAAGGATTTAAAGATAGAGTTTTACAGCTTTCGTCGATTATTGGTAAGTAGTAAAAATTGTCTCCTCACTTTGAATGCGGTGCTCAAAGCCAAAGAAACTGTGGAAATAGCAGCTGCGGCAAAAAGGCAATCTTTTCATCCCCATTTCTTCGATTTTCTAATGCAAAGGGATCACCCCAGCAACTGTTCACTGTTCAAAATTCGTGTCTGACATTATTGGATTCACAAAAATTAATAGTCATATAAACTATGAGGCCGGGTAGACTATTCAGAGGAAATATGCTAATCAATGATCTAGTGACGTACACAGATGCGTTTTAAGCAACTATCAGAATCCCCAGTTGAATTTTTTGATTGGAGATTCACAATTTGTAGTTTTGGGGAGAGATGATAGAATTCAAAGAATGAAAGGAATTTGTATGGAGTCTTCTCTTCTCGGCATGAAATTGACGGGCTCGCCTTTGAAGCAGCGAACTTCAGAACAGAGTCCGTTATAACTGTCTTTCCCGCGCTTGATAACTCTCTGCGCTTGCAGCTGTGCATTGGGAAGCAGAGCTTGAAGAACCGTTGATTATGATTAGATAGATTAGATCTTGATCTGTAGCATCCAAGTCCACGTCGCTGGCCAAAGGAAGCTGCATAAGGGCATTGAAGCAGACAATTAGCAAAACTTCAGCGATGCCCATTGTTGCCATTTTAACTGCCTAATTATGCTGAACTGGAGTAATAGGATTAAATGAATTCGTGCAATATCTTCCTAATTAGTCTCAAGAAAAGAAAAAGAGAGGGATGACAATGTCTTCGAAAGGTTTATACAAAATGATACCCAAAGGTAAGTCCTTGTCCTGTTTCATGGGATTAGCTGTAAAGGCCTTTTCATTTTTTTTTCTGAGCAACATCAGTAGTTGTCAAATCTATCAGTTTCAAGGTCCAAGGTTGAAAGTGAATTACTATTGCACATTTGGAAACTTACCTAAGTCTCACCCAAGCGGGTTGTAGATCCAACTCACAATGCCTTTTACAACGTTTTCTTCTAAAAGTATTGTCTCAGATGCCTCGAGTTCTAAATAGGATCTTCAGCTGCTCAAATTGACTCTGTTCCTAGCTCTCTCTCTATTTTTCTTTTTTTAACAATTCTCTTTTCATATGTAATCTTTCTGATGCATCTTCTCAAAAAGTAATGTGGATATAAAGTTCTTTAACAAAGTAATCTCATAATTTTCGATCTGTACAAACCGTTTCGAACCATGTCAGAGATGAAATAAACTAAAAGCAAGCGCTGGCAGATGGATGGAAGCTAATTTTTTACCTTCCATGATAAAACTTTAAGGATATCCAGCCTCTCCTGTATTGAAGAAAAATCACAGAATAGAAGTGTTCAAGCCTGCCAGGTCTCAGAAGTGCGCCATCAAGTAAGTCCTGGTCTACTACTTCACGCCAAATGCAACTCGATTAGAACTAAAAGCACATAACTGGACAACTATTAAATAAAGAAACAGGATCTCAAGAAAGGAAAGTGAATTGGAGTTATTAAGAGATAGATGAACTCATGACTCCTACAGGAAAACAAAAGACCACCTCATGCCACAAAGATGTCATGACAGATATGAGAAATCGCCCTATGCTCAATGTCACAAGACTATCAGAATATTGATGCTGTTGTAGAGGCATAGGTCTAGCTTAATACACTTCTTGCATGCTACTTCAGCAACTGAAAGTTTATGCAATCCCATCTTTTGTTACCTTCTTGGATACATGTAGTTTATCCAATACCGTGTATCCAAAGTTCAACAGTTCTAAATCAAGTAAAAGTCAAGACTATCATTTTATAGTCTGCTGTAAAGGTTAATAACATAGTCTCCATAATAAATGCTTGGTAGAAAATGTTTGTCAAAGCATTCATAATGGCTGTGCAACTTCAAATAGTAGTTTACAGTTAGTGTGCTATTGGAAAAGTGTACTTTTTGTTGCCATGTAAGATGAAATCATTACCTTGTTTGCACAACAAACAGCAATGGACCGGTTAAAACTTCAACACCATCTAATATAGTAAAAAACTGCACCAATGAATAACAAACCATTAATGAGTCATACCATTGAATATATTTCACTTGACCACCTTATAAGTGCTATGAATGCAAGAAACTGACTTGATTGATGACATGCTCAGTGAACCCCGTATTATCCCTCTTTGGAGCAATGGAATTAATTTCATCAAAAAAGAGAAGGCAAGGAATGCAGCTGCCGCCTTCGAGAATATATCCAGAACCTGTATTTTCTAACTGCCATTACTCTCAAATATTCAAAATTTCTCCCTTTTGCTGACAAAATCAATGCCATCAATGTACAAAATAGGAAATCCAGTAGACATTTGATCACCAAATCCAAATTTTTAGTAGAGAAAATCTTCAACTTGTTACTTCTTTAATCTTTCTCTTAATCAAATGGCCATAGACGATCCTCTCATTCATGCATTAGAAACTCATCAATTGTTTTAACTCGGCCTCTTTAGTGGTTATGGGAGGATCCTCATTGCCGCTACTAGTTATCCTATTTCGACTGCTAGCATACCTGAAGAGACTCTATTAAATGCATGCAAAAGCAATAGAAGAAAGCACAAAATGTGAAATGTCCAGAAATAAGAAAGTATAATGCAAGATTGCACAATGGAATTCAATCAGCATTAGTGTAGTTGAAAAGAAGCCTCTTATAACTTGCTTAGCAGTACCAATGTATTTATTCAACGGCTCAGCCTTTCACTAATATGGATTGAAGAGAACAAGCTGCTGTTGCTACAACAAGAATGCATCAGGGAAACAATGGTAGGTAGTTAAGCCCTATAATCTCAGGCAATCCCAGCATCTCAGTGAAGATTCTGCATAGCCTGACCATAGTCTCCCTTCACTAGATTGTCAATCTGCCAAAAGAGGTTTAGACAGCTTATCATCAAAAGATGACTTTGACGTTACACGGAAAGTTGAGCACTTAATGGAAAACAGACACTTAAGAACCTACACATAGATTAGTATTGCTCATCCAGATACTCAATCAAGAAAGACACTCATAAAACAATAATAGGATCCTCGCACATGTTGAGTATGAGGAGCAACTTCTTTTTCTAACAAAATAACGAATTCCTCATCCAGCAAGATAAAGTGCATTAAGCGATCAAATAGCATGAAGTATGTGACAAGCACACTCAAGAATATAGAGGAAGTCATGGACCTTCTAAGTTTGAGTCCCCCAAATGTCTACTACTTAACTGACTTACCAAGATCTATGAGACAAATTATGTACTTTGATTAACCTAATTATGAATACCGAGAATGAGTACTTCAGCAAACAAAAGCTATGGTTAATACTCTATACATTAAGTCATTGAATGCCTAAGCAGAATAGGACTATTAGCCTTAAAATGTTTGCCCAGCAAACTTTAAGTTGCTCATATAGATCTCCACCTTTACACCTGAAGACATTTCAGCATGAATAGTTGACTACATTCCAGGAATCTTCATAAATAGATGAACAAAGCTAATAATTATTGCTGGAGAACTAGTGGCCACCCTTCCATCTTGGAAGGGGGAGGTTGGGGGTTCAAATCCCCACCTTCTCAGGGGGGGATTGGGATGGGGAAGATTTCATTTCAAGAGTGGGTTTTGACTCCCACGCCCTGCAAGAAGGCAGGACAAAAGTCTGAGAGTGAGTGTTATAATAGGATTAGAGTAGGACTGATAAAAAAAAAAGTATGGGAATACTTGAAAATTGCAACTACAACCATTCACATCAGATGTGGAGTAAAGTTGATAGTGATCTTTGATTGTGTAGCATCAAATAATTCCAGTTATATCTCTGGAACTACAGGAAACAAAGATTATACAAAAGGGAGCAACCTAGGTTGTTGCATTTGCCTAATTTAATTCATCCAGGAATCAAAATCATCAAATTCCCAAACCCAACTAAAATCAGCAAAGGAAAAAGAAAAATACATATCATCAGCACAACAAATAAGAAATCAAGAATGTAAATGCCTCATCGGGCAAAAAATACATCTCTCCATGTTTTTCCTCGAATTCAAATTTAGATTAGTTCTTTCTAACACGTATGACCAAGCGAAAACAAGACAAAACAGATAGACCATATATCAACTCAAAACTAGCGCACAACATAAAAAGTGAAAACTCAAGCCCAAGAGGTTCTCAATCAAAATCATTTTACATGGCAAGCTTATTATAATGCAGTAAATCTCACTAAACATAATTGAAATCACTTGTCATCTAACGCTTGCGATCACAGAGCAACACATAATTCATTCATCTAGTCAAAATGGGGAGAACAAAGTCTCCAGAAGTACACATTGTGCTACCTTGATTCAAGCTGTAAAACTAAAGAATACCGTCCTACAACAACCTTCGATTTTTTTCAAGTTCACATAAGTGCGATATTACTACCCTCCAGGTTGTCACAAGTTAACATGCCTCCCCAATATACAGCCTCAAGCCCGTCACAAAAACCACGGCAACAGTAGTTCAACAAAAATAGACCTACCCTAAACTAACATGGTAAATAGCTTGAAACAAACAGGGACCTCCAAGTTCCCAAAAAATTCCGACTTACCTGCGTGATCATTACTTAGTCCCTTAAGAATTGTACATCAGCAACAAGAACTTCTAAACTTGCTTTAGCATTTTGTAGGTTCTTTTGTAGAAGTGTTGTGGCTCGAAACATGAATTAATGCAATAAATAAGATACTTGACCTCATTATTGGAAATAAAAGGGACATTGCTTCAACTCGAGTACCTCTTCACATGAATGCTCCAACGTAACATTTGCTCCCAGCCATAAACAAATCAAATTAGTATGTTCGATGTGAGCTCTTGAATATATGCCTTTAGAGACTTCAAAATCAGCAAGCAGTGCGTGCATCCACAATAAAGAGCCATAAAAACTGGTTGGTTTGGCACCTATAATTAAGTGATCAAATAGCATGAAGTATGTGGGAAGCACACTCAAGAATATAGAGGAAGTCATGGATTTTTTCAATTTTAGTCCCAAAATATAGAGGAAGTCACAGATCTTGTAAGTTTTAGTCCCTCAAATGTCTACCACTTGATTGACTTACCATGATCTACGAAATAAATGATGTACTTTGATTAACCTAATTATCAATACTGGGAATAAGTACTTCAGCAAACAAAAACTATGGTTAATACTCAGTACATCAAGCCATTGAATGCCTAAGCGGAGTAGGACTGTTAGCCTGAAAAAGTTTCCTAGCAAACAACTTTAAGTTGCTCATATAGATCCCCACCATTACACCTGAAGACATTTTAGCATGAATAGTTGACTGCATTCCAGGAATCTTCATAAATAGATGAAGAAAGCTAATAATTATTGCTAAACAACCAGAACTTCAGCTTTCACAATGGGAATACTTGAAAATTGCAACTATAACCATTCTCATCAGATGTGGAGTAAAGTTGATAGTGATCTTTGGTTGTGCAGCATCTAATAATCCCAGTTCAATCTCTGGAACTATAGTAAACAAAGATTATATAAAAGGGAGCAACCCAAGTTGTTGCATTTGCCTAATTTAATTCATCTAAGAGTCAAAATCATCAAATTCCTAGACGCAGCTAAAAATAGCAAAGGAAAAAGAAAAATACATATCATCAGCACAACAAATGAAAATTCAAGAAATATGACTGATAGACTGTCAAGGATTCCAAATGAAAAGGAGAAACTGTGAAGTAAAAAATTGGTGTTTTAATGACGGTAAAAAGAACTTCAGGGGGTAAAATGAGAAAGAACCCCGCATTGGAAAAATACTTAGTTAAAATACATGCACCGACAAGCTTTCAACTTGAATTTCAATCTTAAATTCTAGTTCTGAGGCTATCGTTCAATCTTTCAGTAGTATAGACACATCCTCGTTGCACACACATAATGACATGCGTGATCACAGGTCACGCATCTAACCGTTCCTCTAGGGCTCAAAGAAAATTTGGGATCCAACCAGTGAGCTATCTAAGTACAGACTTGCATGTTGGAAAAGTAAATGTCGAAAAATGGGAGGTTCACTTTGGTATAAAGTACACTTTCCAATCGGCCATTTTGCTTCAATCATTATGCGGGGTCCTAGCTAAGTATTAAATAAACCAGAGCCTAAACAAGAGGATATGTTTGTGGCCAAATGGAGTGGTGAGGTGAAGTAATTGTGGCATCAAGGTGGCCCAATTTGAAATAATTGATCAATTCAAATCCTGGATTTTCGTATTGAGAGAGATAGCACACCTTATTTATGTAAATATCAGAGAGTTGAAGGTTGTAGCCTATTTGAGGTAAAAAACCTCAGTGCAGAGACATATGGAGTTAAGACATATTACTACTTGTGCGCCCTGTTTGTGTTTTGGCAGAGAGGCTGAGATGCCCGGCTACCTCATAGTTGATTTTTTTGAAGGACTAATGGTGTAGAATAAATCTAGCAGATTCTTGTGCACTACAAAGATATGCAAAATAACAGCACGTGAGCAAGAAACTTTGTTGATGGCAGAAAGTAATGGGAAGTACAATTTACCACTTGCACGGAGACTGGTGACCAGAAGAGAACAAGATTGTCAAACTTTAGTTCTCACACACAATTAGCTTGTATGAAAGAGATCGAGAAGGACTCTATCCAAAGAAGGCAAGGGCTATTAGCTGCTTACAAGATGAAAACCACATGGAACCATTGGGCACCACAGGTTTTCCAAATGAGTGATTGCCTTGGGAGTGTTTAAAAGTAGCCGATATACAAAAAGAAAAATGAAGCATGCATACAAATCGATACTAGCTATAGCAAAGTCAACAAGAATCCTCAGGTCACCCACTTATTATGTTGCCATTGGACCAAATGTCCTCAGGACATGGATCTGTTAAAGAGCCGACGATAAGATGGTGACCACGGAATTGAGTCACATCCAATCTAAATCTCAACATTTTTGTTAGTTGAGAGATAGAAGTAAGAGAGCCTTTCAATCTTACATGAAGGGAAGATGGATTTAGACTTCAAATTATGGTTTACTCTTTCTAAAATTAATTTCTTACCTCGACTTTGTCACGCCCCGAACCTCGAGCACGCGCACATCCCACTATGGTCGATAGAAAAGCGACTTCCCAAGACACGTCGCCGACCCATTCATTTTAATTACACATGCGGAAGCGGATAAATAATCCCCAGACAAAACACAATTGGGATAGAAAAGCAGGATCACATTTTCAAAACCAACCACATACTTTTTATACATATCAAACCAGTTCGATTACAGGACTAGTCTATTAACAAAAGATCTATAGAAGATCAGTCCTCAAAAACTAAGCTGTCCTAAGATCAGCCAGATAGGTCCATTCGCCAGCTCTTCAGTCAGGATCGGCGAAGTCAAAAATCCTCTCAGCGACCCTCACTGGTCTACCAAAAAGCTCCAGAGGATCCGCCATCTAGGGACCTGAAATATTTTCCCCAAACCGGGATGAGACAATGTCTCAGCGAGTCCTACCCTCTAAAACTCGATTAGGAAGAAAATAAGCCCCAGGGTGCTCTAGCCACACAAAGTGGATGGAGGACTTACCTCGCCTCAGTCCATTCCTGCATGTCAGTACAATTCAAACATTTCCCAAATCAAACAATTGATCCAACGATTCAATTCAATCATACCATCAATCTTTCCATTCCACTCCATACTATCTATCATTTAATACCGTCTATCAAACCAGTCGTTAATACGACGTATGCTCTCCAAAGCTGCAATATATAGACGGTAGCTCACTCAAGCTGTATAGATAGATAGCTCACCAAAGCTGTAACTGATATAAGATAGCTCACCAAAGCTGTAACTGATATAGTAGCTCACCAAAGCTGTAACGGATATAATAGCTCACCAAAGCTGATAATTCAATAATAAACCATAGAACTAGATATTCAATCCAATAACAACCAACGATTCAAACTAGTCATACAAAGCAATTACGGTGCTAAAAGCCAACACCGGGTATTTTCAAGTTAAATACCACAACTTCATCAATATCACTCAATTCCACACTTTTGGAATTATTAACCAAAATCATCAATCACTCAATTTCTCAATTTAAACATACAATTGGCACAAACTGACCACACTGCTGCGATCGGCACGAAATTCTAACGACCGGCCATCCCGGCAAAATTTTCGAAATTATTAAATAATTAAATTTAATTCCGAAAATTAAATAATTAAATATTATATTATAATAATTTAATTTAATAAAAAAATATTTATAAATTCGAAATAATTAATTAATTAAAAATAATTAATTAGGGCTTAAACTAGATTACACTAATTTAAACATACAATTAGCCCTAATTAAACATCCATTAAACTAATCATACAACTAATCTAATTTACATTAAAATAATCTAATCTAACCACCTAAACCTAATTAGACTAATCTAAACACCCCTTAAGCATGATTAACTTGCTAAGCGAGGTTTAGAGGATAAACTCACCGGTTTTGCGCGCCGGTGAGTTCACGGCGACCACGACGCCAAGGGGATCGATAAACCCCAAAGCGGCGACACCAACGGAGGCCGGCAAGGGCTTGAAAACGGGCCACGAAGTCTCCAAAACCTTGCTGTCTTCTGCTTCTGATCTGGGCTGAACTGCAGAGAAGAAACCAGCAACTTCAACGGCGAAAACGGGCCGATCGGAGCTCCGGCGAGCGGGTGGTTAACAACCGGCGGCTCCCGGGGGTCAAGGAAATCTTATTGGAGGTTGGGATGGGCAAAGAAAAGGTCGGAAAGGAGGGAAACATCAAGAAAACGCGAAACAGGCGGAGCAGGGCGGAACTAGGCGGTCCGGCGAGCAGCAGCTTCTCACCGGATTTCGGGACTACCGAAGAATCGTTCCGGAGAACGGCGAAGTGCTCCGGTACGGGTTTGGAGTGTTCGTCATGGTGGTGGGTGGAGCGTTGGCTGATTCTCACGGAAAGATAACTTTTAAGTCGAATCTTTGGCGAAAGGTCGGCTGGAGCAGAAACTGGAACGAGGGGAAAACAGAAGAGAAAAACGACGGGCTTGGCTGGTCCGGTGGGTGTGCGACGGTGGGACTGGCTCAGCTGGTTTCCTCTGGTTCTCTTGAGCTTCTTAACTCTCTCAACCATGGAGAAAGCCATGAAATAAGGGATGAGAAGGTCTGCTGAAGAGGGGGCTCCCCTTGGGCTCTCAAGCCTTCAACACTTGTCCAACTCTCCTCACTCATGCCCCCACCACTCTTGGCCCTCACCCTCAGCCATTTTCCTCACCTTGGCTTCCTCAAGAAGCTTGCCAAATGGTCCAACAAGTTGTGTACCATGGGGGCTACGAATTTTGGACATTTCTCCCTCAAACCATCTTCAATTCCAATCAATTCTCAATCAATTCAAATCAATTGAAGCTCAATTAAATCCGCCCATGTGTCCTTCTCTCTCTTACAACTTTTTCCCATCAAATGATCCAACTTGCATTCCGAAGATTCGATTAAAAACGGCCCTCTGACAAACCCGAACAAAAACGGCCTTACTTTGCTTTTCAGCCAAAATTCTCGATTTGCAGAAAAAATCTTCTGAGGATGAGTCGACGTTCCTAAAATGAATTGTGACATGGCAGAACTTTCAATTTCTGAATTCAAGTTTAAAATCACGGTTAATTTCAATCTGGCGCGATTTGAGCGCGTCCTAATCTACCAGGTAGCTTTTAGAAATTTTCAATGCAATTGACCCGTGGTTGATTATTTTCAAGCCACGACATAATCTTCGACACATTGGCGACTCTCGGTTGTCGTGAAAATCTCAAGGTTTCAAATACGGACACAGGGTACCCAAAACGACAGAATAATCAGTTCAGTGCCGGTCGACGAGAATATTGCAATCAGGTGGAATCACCCACACTCTAATCACATATCTCAGTCGAATCGACCTATTACTGATCTCTGTTCGATTCTGACAGTGTTGTAATGATCCTTGCAGATTAATACGGTCGAGCAGCCGATTCATGGTCAGATTCTCAAGCCTATTGCATTTAAATTCCTTAACGGCTTCACCTGATAGACTAGTTATCTCGTGAGTGATCAGCTCGGAGAATTGAACTATAAGCGCGTCGATGAAAAGTCCGTCTCATTTAATTGAAAACAGAATCAGAAATTTGGGATGTCACAGACTTTGTCAGATTCACTCTGGTTTAAATAACTTTGTTAAAAGATTTGCTCCCACTTGGTGTGTTAGCAATTAAACTATTGCTTTCCGAAGAATATTACAATAGCAAGGAAGCATTGTCCTATTCGAATGAAGGAACACATGAAAGTACTACCAGCTCTGAGCTCCCTTAAGTGTTCAATGAAAAATTGAAAACAACTAATATGAAACAGTTTTAAAAAAGAGAAAACAAGAGGACTCTTGAATTAGACACGTCTCCACCTTTCTTTTGTCACTTTTTAGAGATAGTTTTAAAAAAGAGACAAAAGAACTCCTGAATTAGATACATCTCCACCTTAGTTTTGTCACTTTTTTGAAACGGTTTCAAAAAACACAAAACAAAAGAACTCCTGAGTTAGATACATCTCCCCCTTTCTTTTGTTTTATTTTTTGCAATACCATTAACCAAGCTCTGAAAGAGAATAACAAGCAAAACAATACCTCGTCCTATACTCGTGCATTTTCTCAAAGGACAAGAGAAAGATCCACAGTAGTGATTAATTTTTAAATAGAACCTAAATGCTAGTAAGTCCTAACCATTTTAAGATAGCCAATTGAAAGCATCTAATGCGTGACCGCCAAACATGGGAGGTAATATCAATGTTTTTCCATGACAAAACCAATGAATAAGGTATAACGTGCAAGATGCTACACCTAATCAGCATGTTCCTTGTGCCATTATATGAGAAAGTTTCCTAACATGGGGAGCATAAACAAAGCATACTATTAAGTAATGCGCACCAACACTTTCAATTCCATAAATTGGCTAAGCAAGCATATTAGAAGGAAATTCACTTTCTTATTCTATTTCTATATGAATGTTGATGTAATTTGCTCTATGGTAACTGCAATGATTTTCAAGATTCAAGAACCTCGCACTTTCAGCACAAGGTTGTCTATCAAGGTAACCCTCAACTAAATTGTCGGAGTCCTTAGAAAGGGCAGCTTGTCATAGAAAAAGAAAATAACCACCACTTTCGCATCAACTTGGGGAAAGAAAAGGAAATTCCACCATAATCTAGTTTACACAGTCAGAAGTAAGGGTTGCGCGAGACAGCGAACCTCACCAGAACCTTTCTTGACCCGCAAAGTAGCCACTATGTCTAACCACTTCTCAAAATCAGTTATTTTTGCCTGGCATTTGATATAGACATGGAGTTAATAACACACTAAGAAAATGTGTCATTCTAATGAAGTAAACACTAACATACTAACAAAATGATCTAGTTCACAGTATACGGTCAGATTTACCAAGTGCTGTAGTTGCTGCCTTTGAGAATATACCTGAAACCTATAATTTTCTAATTGCCGTTACTCTCAAGTATTCAAATTTTCTCCACTTTGCTGACAAAATCAATGCTATCAATGAGCAGAATAGAAAATCCAGTTGACATTTCATCACCCATTTCAAATTTCTAGAAGGGAAAAGCTTCAAATATTTTTAATCACAATCCTTCTCTTAATCAAATGGTCATAGAGGATCCTCTCATTCATGCGCAAGGAAACTCCTCAACCATTTTAACTTGGCCACTTCAGTAGTTATGGGAGATTCTCCGTAGCTGTTGTTCAAAATTATATAATTAGAACACCTTGTTTGCAGGGGGAGGATCCTAGTTGCCGCTGCTAGCTATCCTATTTCAACTGCTAGCATACATGAAAGGACCTCTATTAAATGCAAACAAAAGCAATAGAAGAAAGCACAAATTTGTGAAAGTTTGGAAATAACAAAGTTTAATGTGAAATTACACAATGGAATTCAATCAACATCAGTGCAGTTGAAAAGAAGCCTCTTACAACTTGTTCAGAAGTTCCAATGTACTTATCCAACATCTCAGCCCTTTTACTGATATGGATTGAAGAGAACAAGTTGTTGTTGCTGCACCAACAATGTGTCTTGCCAAAGGTTGTACGTCCATGTAAAAGAACATTTGACATTGGACTTAGAGGAGCTTGCACAAAAACACTTCATCAGCAAATGTAAGAATGATAGACAAGAAGATCAAATAATTTTATTTAACAAGTTAACATTAACCACATTATTAGCATAGAGAGAGAAAGGAAATGTGTAATGAGTCACCAGAAAGAATAAATTAAAGCTACAGCTCAGACCCAACCAATACAAGCTTTCTTGAACAAAATCCATGCATAATTTAGCTCACTCACAAGAATGCATCTGGGAAACAATGGTAGGTAGTTAAACCCACAATCTCATGTAATCCCATCATCTCATTGAAATTCTGTAGATTCTGACCATAAGCTCCCTTCACTACATTGTTGATCTGCAAAAAGAGGTTTAGATAGCTCACCACCACAAGATGACATTGATGTTACATGAAAAGCAAAGCACTAAATGGAAAATAGACACTTGGGAACCTACAACAAAGATTAGTATTGCTCGTCTAGATACTCAATTACGAAAAACACTCATGAAACAATAATAGGATCCTCGCACATGTTAAGTATGAGGAACTACTCCTTTTTCCAACAAAATAACAAATTCCTCATCCACTAAGAAAAAGTGAATTAAGTGCTCAAACAGCGTGAAGTATGCGAGAAGCACACTTGAGGATATGAGAGGAAGTCACAGATCTTTCAAGTCACAGTCCCCCAACATGTCCACTACTTGACTTACCAAGACATATGAAATAAATTATGTACTTTGATTAAGCTAATTATGAGTACTGAAAAATACTTCAGCAAACAACAGCTAAGGTTAATGCTCAGTACATTAAGCCATTGAATGCCTAAGCGGAATAGGACCATTAGCCATACAAAGTTTGGCCGGCAAACAACTTTAAGTTGCTCATATAGATCCCCACCGTTACACCGAAAGACATTTTAGCAAGAATAGTTGACTGCATTCCAGGACTCTGCATAAATAGATGAAAAGAGCTAATAATTATGGCTAGAGAAGCAGAACTCCTACTTTAAGAATGGGAATACTTGAAAATTGCAATTATAACCATTGGCATCAGATGTGGAGCAAAGCTGACAATGATCTTTGATTGTGCAACATTAGATAATCCCAGTTCAATCTCTGGAATTGCAGGAAACAAAAATTATACAAAGGGGAGCAACTAAGGTTATTACATTTGCCTTATTTAATTCAACAATGAGTCTGAGTTATCAAATTCCCAGACCCAGCTCAAAACAGCAAAGGATTCAGAAAAAAAACATGTCATTGGCACAACAAATAAGAATTCAAGAGCGTAAATGCCTTATCGGGCGCATTGCAACATCTTCCCAAACTATGTTTGGTATTTTAAGATGGAAGGGAATGAATGAATAGCAAACAAGTGGACAAAAAGAATGAAAGTTCAGAAGTAACTAGAAAAGCACCTCCAATCCTTCATTAAATAATAAGTAACTAAATCACTCATACAGCATAAAAGGTATCAACAATTCACTCTTTTGCTAACCAGGCATTAATTCTTTTATTTGATTCCTCACAAATCATGATTGTTCTATAGTGAAATTGAAAAAACACTCCATAAGGTGTGACTAGTACTTTCAACCACCTCGACCTTTCAACAAAACCTAGCATTTGTTAGCATCTTCAGTGTGCTTTCTATCTAAGCAAGTTAGGCGCCATGAAGCATGTCAACCCCGCATTATGCAGTAGCTAAGAATCACCGTTGTGGAGGCGAGTGAAAGTACCGCATGTTCATTATACATGAAAAAGGATTTTCGCTCGGAGAAAACAAGATAAACGAATACGAGCAGTGGTTCCAGAACCAAGATGAAAACTTAGCTGAAAGAAAACTCACAAAACAGGATGCGGCAATTCTATGGACTTACCATCATTGACTATCTTTGCCAATTAAATGATACATACCTCATCCATCTCTGTTGAGCTTCGAGCAGCCAAAGACGATGAGTTCACAAGATTTTGGCACACCCAACACGCTCTCTAGTGATTTACACCAATGTAACTTCAAAATTTTCAGATTCTGTAGATTAGACAGATCATATTCGTTTAAGCTTCTGATGGAATTGCAATTCTCGATAAGCAATTCCCGCAATGATTTTAATTCTCCCAAACCCTGAATATCAGTTAGTTGAGGGAAATCCTGTAGCCACATACATCGGATCTCCTTCAGACCAGGCAGAAGGGGTAGCGTCTTGAGCAATTGACAGCCTAACATGAACAAATAATTTAATTTCCGTAGCTCTCCAAGCCCGTCGAATCGAATCTCTCTCAGCAAATTTCGACCAATAGACAGCTTCGACAAATTCTCCAAGTTGGAAAAGACTGACCAATCTATCGGTGACTGGAAAAATTCAACTGCAACTCTTGAAGGCTGGATGGGAACCCAATAAGAGATTGGGGATCAACAAAATATAAGATCAGGTGTTGTAGCTGAGAGAGGGAACTGAAATTAGTTGGAGGCAAGGCCATTTCTCTAACTGACAGGATCATTTTCCTCAAAGCAGGTAATCTCAAAATCCCCTCTATGTTAGGTCTTTGCATTGATTTTACAGATAGATAGAGGTCAACTAAATTGGTTAGGTTTGAGCAGTGGGGGATCGCGGTCAACCAATTCGATGAAAGGGATAATAACGTTAGACTCTTGGGAAGCTCTGGCAAATGTTTAAGTGAAAAACACTGCACTAAGTCAAGTGTTTGGAGATTTGTAAGCTAATTGATGGTTGTCGGCAATCCCCTAAATCAGCCATCTCTTAAGTCTAGAATTTTCAATGAGGATAGTGCCCCAATTTCACTTGGAATTTCCCTTTCCAGATTTCCATGTCGGGCACGTAACTCTTCTAGATTTTCCAACATTCCTATGGTTTTCGGAAATTCACTTATGCAGCTATTTCCTAGATTTAGTACCTTCAACTTTTTTAAATTTCCAATACATTCAGGTAACATCCTAATACGTGATGACGTCAAATCCAACTTGACCAATGACTGGAGCCTCCCAATCGAGTCTGGTAGCTTTTCTAGGCCGCAACATGAGACACATAAAACTTTCAACCTTTCAAAATTTCCAATAGAATGAGGTAATTGACTGATATTTGACTTGTTGACATCTAGCTCAAGTAGTGACTCCAATTTTCCAATAGAGTCGGGAAGCTTTTGAAGTCTCGGGCATTCCAAGATTAGATGCTTCAAATCCTTTAAATTACCGATCGAGTGAGGCAAAACTGAGATTCTATGAGACACTATTCTTAGCCATGTCAAAGATTTTAGATCGCTGATGGACTCTAGTAGTGACTTAATAGCTTCACACTTTATTTCTAGATAATCAAGATGTTGCAAATTGCTGATGGACTTGTCAATCTTTCTTAGTTGAGAGCATCTAAGAATCAATCTCTCTAGTTGCGAGATGGCGTAGAACTTGGGCATCTTTCTAAGGGATGGACAATCCTCGAGTTACAGGACTTTCAACTGTTTTGCCACCTATAAAGCAATTGAGTTGAATCTCATAAAAGAGGAAGAGTAAATGTAATGCAAAAGTATATCACGAGATCATACCATGATATAACGCCATCCTTCCCAATCTTTAGTAATGTTATTCCCAGAAAGCATGACAACCGTTAGGTTCTTCAACCCAAAGTTAGTAGCTTGGAATTCTGAAGGGCAATTGCTCCAAGAGAGCCAACTTAACTCTGAAAAAGATCTTTAAAGTCTCCTTTGAAGTTTCCATGGTCCAACTGAAGGAACCTGAGGTTGACCAACCTCGCAAATTCCTTACGTTTAAATATGTACGTTCCATCAGGTTTGGGTGTTCCAAGATTAAGCCCTACTATGTTCTCTGTTCCCTGGAAGATAAAAGTAGCAACCAATGAGTACGTGTCAATTTGACTGATGACACTAATGGATGGACAAGAAAACGTTTAGAGGTAAAAATTACCTTTTTCCTTTGCACTATATGGAAGGCATCCTCGGGTGACCACAATCTTCTACCCCTTTGATGTATGTTGCAGCTTTCCGAGTGGACGATATCCCTTCCGAGGTCTCTAAGCTAATCGTGCATCCATAAATCATCGCCGTCTATGATCTTTATTAGAGACATACGTGTGAGGATCTTGACTTCAATTTCGGTGGGATACCCAAAGACTGCGTCCCAATATTTAATTGCAATTGTTTTCGTTTTGTTAATGAAGAAACATGCGATATCAAGATAAATTTGTTGTTGTCTATCCTCCAATGCTTCGTAGCTTATCATCAACTTCTTCTTGACATCCTCGTTCATCACCTTTCTTAATTTATGTAGGACGTTTTCCCATGTATCTCGGCATTTTCCATGGAGTGTGGAACTTACAACATCAAGAGCCAATGGAAGTTGTCCAAGCATATTGATTAGCTTATTTGAAATATCTACATATTCAGGTGGAGGGTTGGCACTTCCCAAGGCACGCTCACAAAAAAGTTGAAGAGCATTGTGTGCATTCATCAGCGGCATATTGTAGAATGAAAATTGTCCACTTTTAGAGGGTAGGACATTGTCGTCCTCACCTTCCTTTAGTAGGAATTCAATATTCCTTGTTGTTATGATGATTCTACTGCCTTTACCAAACCAATTGGGCTTGCCTGCAAGGCTCATGATTTGGTCCCGCTTGTCGATATCATCAAGAACAACGATGACATTCTTGTCATGAAATTATGTCTTGATCATGTCACACACTTCAATGTCAGAATGGTTTGTCCTTCTGAACTCATGACTCTTGGATAACAATTTATGTTGTAAGTCTGATATAGCATTTGTCCGAACATCTTTAAAAAAATAATAATATTGAAACTGGGAGGAGATTTGCTTGAAGATGACATCGGCTAATATTGTCTTTCCGATGCCACCCATAGCATGAATCACAATATATTGTACGTCAGGAGCTTCTAGATCCAACATATTCATAATGTCATTCACTGGGTCCTCGATTCCCACCAAACAATCAGACACATCTGTTTGTCTTGTCCACAACAAACTGGATACCTCTTTGACCGTGAGACTTTTAAGTTCATCTAGGATGCCACGTACATAAGATTCAATCATCTCAGATTGAAAAACCACAAATATGAAAACCGTGCACGCATTACGGGGCAATAGAAGGTTATCATCAAGTTCGAAGTAATTTACTTTCAAAGCAATCAACGCAGAAAAAGTGACCATCAAGCTGTGAACCGTTAGAAAACAAAAAACCCGAACACAGAATTTTTCAAGAGGATAAAGAGGAAAGACCTTATTCACATTTGAGAGCTACCGCTATAGAGGTCATTTGGACCATTAAATGGTGGGAAAAGTTTATTTCGTGACAAAGCATCTAATTGGGCTTCGACTAGAAGTCGCTATGTCATATTTAAAGTGGGCACCGAGTTTGAGATCTAACATTATGAAATTGTATAGATGTAAAGCAGACATACGTGAAATACGTGAAATACTTTGTACATGTGCCTCAATACGGGAAACAAGAAGGGAGAAGGAAGAGGCAAAGGAATCCATTGGCCTTGTATGCAATTTTTTTAACCACAGATTTGCATTTAATTAAATTATGCAATTCAATCATTGTGTAAATCACGGGATCCTAATCTCGACCCTTATCCTAGTGCCTCCCTAGATAAAGTTCGGCATGTTAAATAATATGAACATCCACATAATCTAATAGCTAAGATGAAGCAAGCCCATATACACTGGATGCATATAAGACTTCGTTCCTTCTACCCGCGCAAACTCCCAGGATAATGCCTAGAAGGCAAAGTGCGAGCACGCGCAGAGGAAGACTTCTGGGAGTGAAAACGAAAGGCCACCAGTTTATTATTCTATTTGCATCAATTATATTTGTTCGCAAGCCTATTTTACTTCTAAATGGAGAAATAGTGACTCCTTAAGGCCAATGGGAATAAGAGGCCGGTTGTTGAGGCCACTAGGGAGCATGCGTCGAGGAGCGCTAGAAGTCAACTACTGAGAAATTATATGATAATAATATAAGATGATTTGAGCGGTCCAATTCACAAAAGAGATGATTTTATTTGGGGCGTTAGCTCCACACAAGGCTCAATCGGACTTCAATTGCCATTTGGTCTCCTGCCGTTCACGAAAATAATTGTAGGCTTTTATCGTAAATAAATTATACATTCGAAAGGTGGCAATTATTTACACGGGAGATGAAAAAGATCCACAACCCTCACATTAATCTCGTGATGCGATTATTTCATCCATTACATAAGTGGTAAAATGAGTTCATGCAATCATGCCAAAATACACAGGTACGTTTTTCAACAATTTATTTCTATACATGAGTTCACAGTTTGTTATAGGTTCGTTATGTTTAAAAAGAAAAAGAAAGGCGATTGACTCAATTCAGTTAAAAATGATCTTGGTACAACTAGCTACATTTTAGGCGGCTAAACATTCAACAAGGCAAAATGCCAGATGAAGCACCTTTGACTTCCGCTATTTGGCTCTTCATTATCAAATTCATCGCGCAAATTTCTTTGCTCAGCTTCACAAAAATGCCCCCTCGATTGACATTGCGTTTTAATTTATTTCTGCTTCGATTATGGAACTCCGTCTGGTAAAAACTGAGAAAATTTACATTAGCATACACCAAAGAATTAATTCTTCAACAAAAGCAAACGTCACGTCATTATCAACAAAGCTTGACTTGAATTACCACAACTACCAATTTCACAGCCCTTTTCATCATCATATGATGCCTAAAGAAAATAACAGCTATATGGAGCATCAATTCATGTATCAAACACCGTTTGTTCTGCGAAAAATGAATAATTTGAATTTTTTTTTTAAATAATCACTTACAAAAATGAACAAACGAAATATATATTTCCCTTGTCCATAAAAACATTAAAATATAAATTGTTATCGATAAAACAAATATTTTCCATTTACTAATTATTTCGGGCGAGTTAAGCCATTCTTTGCTTCAAATATTTTGGAATAGTTTATTCATGCTCCTCGGAAATTCCTCATATAACATGTCATACATATATATATATATATTTTTTTTTTTTTGCCTCTCCTCCTTTTGCTCCCCAATCTAAGGTAATACACCAAGGCGATTGTATAGTTTGACATCAAATAGTTGATGTGTTATAGAACAATTAATATATTTTAGTTTATTTGGGCCAAAATTACTTTATTTAGTCGGCTCATAATAGGGTAAGCATTGTGTGAGATTGGACCTCGCTAAGTTTGTTAACGGGCTTAAGGTTTCAGCTTTAACTTGCATACTTCCGCGGATGATAGAAATAGTGATTAAGTGACGAAGTCCTTTGATTTAATTTCTCCTAGTGCATTGACTACCAATGACATCTATAGTACTTATTAGGGGTGAGCATGGTCCGGGTTGGTCCGGGCCACCCCCTAACCCTAGGACCAACCCGTACAGTGTCGGTCCTCAATTTTTAGGACCGAGGACCGACCCTATTGAGCCTGGGACCAAGGACCGGACCGATCCAATGGGTTCGGTCCGGTTCCAGGGTCAACCCGGGACCGATCGATAATTTTTTTTATCTTGTTTTTTATACTCTCTAAAAAAGCAAACCTACAAATTCAAATTACACATTCATCGACAATACGACATTGTGCAACTAAACTATAAATACCAATACATATTCAGCAAATTTAAGATGACACAATAATAGAAATTTCATACTTGCTAACCGCTCATCGAGATATGGGACAAGATGGAAAGTTCTTATAATCACTATCTTTAATATTCATAACACCATATGCAAAAACGTTTTCCTGCATTTAATCATGTAGAGTCCACTCAACCAAAAAATGAGCTTCACACCACTTAACTAGCAAATCACTGTAGCAACTGCAGTACTACTCTACTCTTCAAAAACTTCTACCATTTGACACAAATTGAAAAGTAAAGTGCAACTGAAATTCATTAGTAAAATACAATTAAACCATAAAAAGTTCAAAATACTTAATATAAATCATGAATATATAACTTCACATCTTGTTAATTCACTTGAACTTCTAAATACCTGAAAACAAAACAAACGACACATAATTAATACTCAACAAAAGTTTTAAATTGAAATTACTATTAGTGCTATTGATAGAACATCTCACAATAACTCTTAGGTTTTATAACAGACATTTTACTTAGGTTTGAATAAATAAAAGAATTATAAATAATATAATGTAATATAATATATATATATATACAGGGTTGGTCCAGGGTTGGACCGACCCAAAACTCTTAGGACTGAGGACCAACCCGCACAGTGTCGGTCCTGGAATTTCAGGACCGAGGACCGACCCGGTCCCCTTGAGAACCGGACCAGGACCGGCAGGGTTGGGCCGGTCCAGGGTCGGTCCAGGGTCGACCCTAGACCGCTGCTCACCCCTAGTACTTATGTTGACCAGTTAAGAGAAATGGACTACTATTCCAAATTATAAAAGACCAATTTGATCAAATCAGTTAAAAAGTGGTCTCTCCAATTCACGTTGCCTCATTCTTAAGCTGGTCACCCATGCTATTGTGCCTTGATATATTCATGATTTATTTTGAATTACTTCGATTAGACCATAGTTTCATAGAGACTCTTTCAAGCCAAGAACAAAAGAAAGAAAAAAAAAAAAGCATATCCACATAAAGACTCACTACCAAAGTACTGATGAATTTTGTTAATCAAATATCATATCATAGTTCATTGAACGCTGTTATTCGATGACAACGAACAATGTGCACGTAATAGTGCAGAAGATTACATTAGAATTTTGTTGATATGGAGTTTCTCAAAATAGATGGTGGACCATACCATTGACCCGCCGAAGAGATTGTTCTACCCGGCTAGGAGTACCCAGGCTCAGAATTTTCCACGTCCCTCGCCAACGCTGAGATCTTGAGTCCACGATTTGTTACGCTTTGTAGTTTCTCAAATGAACAACATTTGGGTAGAGGCACAAGTTTTTTTTTTTTTTTGTCGGAACAAGTTTATTATAATTAGAGATGAAAGGATTTAAAGATAGAGTTTTACAGCTTTCGTCGATTATTGGTAAGTAGTAAAAATTGTCTCCTCACTTTGAATGCGGTGCTCAAAGCCAAAGAAGCTGTGGAAATAGCAGCTGCGGAAAAAAAGGCAATTTTTTCATCCCCTTTCTCCGATTTTCTAATGCAAAGGGATCACCCCAGCAACTGTTCACTTTTCAAAATTCGTGTCTGACATTATTGGATCCACAAAAATTAATAGTCATATAAACTATGAGGCCGGGTAGACTATTCAGAGGAAATATGCTAATCAATGATCTACTGACGTACAAAGATGCGTTTTAAGCAACTGTCAGAATCCCCAGTTGAATTTTTTGATTGGAGATTCACAATTTGTAGTTTTGGGGAGAGATGATAGAATTCAAAGAATGAAAGGAATTTGTACGGAGTCTTCTCTTCTCGGCATCTGAGATTGACGGGCTCGCCTTTGAAGCAGCGAACTTCAGAAGAGAGTCCGTTATTACTGTCTTTCCCACGCTTGATAACTCTCTCCGCTTGCAGCTGTGCATTGGGAAGCAGAGCTTGAAGAACCGTTGATTATGATTAGATAGATTAGATCTTGATCTGTAGCATCCAAGTCCACGTCGCTGGCCAAAGGAAGCTGCATAAGGGCATTGAAGCAGACAATTAGCAAAACTTCAGTGATGCCCATCGTTGCCATTTTAACTGCCTGATTATGCTGAACTGGAGTAATAGGATTAAATGAATTCGTGCAATATCTTCCTAATTAGTCTCAAGAAAAGAAAAAGAGAGGGATGACAATGTCTTCGAAAGGTTTATACAAAATGATACCCAAAGGTAAGTCCTAGTCCTGTTCCATGGGATCAGCTGTAAAGGCCTTCTCATTTTTTTTCTGAGCAACATCAGTAGGTGTCAAATCTATCAGTTTCAAGGTCCAAGGTTTTTTTTTTTGGTCAGAAAAGGGAAACTAGATTAATTAAGAAAGACCAGTACAACCGGCTGCCAAGGCATCAACAGATATAATATCCAGCAAAGGAAAAGGAGGAAATACAGCCCAACTTTTAAAATGTGAGCCCCGAGTATGGGCCTTAGAAGCCCAGTCAGCAGCCACATTGGCCTGACGTCTGCAATGAACGAGGGATAGGTCAAGGAAGCAACTCGCCAGCGCCTCAGCTTCGTGGAAGAGAGATCGGTCCTCCCATGGTGGCTTCCTTCGGCGATTGAGTGTGTCCACCAAGATCGAGTTGTCAGATTCGATAAGGAGATGGGCATAGGTTAACCCTTGACGATGCAGGTGCTGGAGCGATAAAATAAACGCCTGGATCTCCGCCTGCAAAGCCGACCTTGCTGCACAGATCGATGAGAAACCATCGGTAAGTCAGCCCTTGTAATCCCGACATATGCAAGCCATAGTTCCTTCAAGTGATCCCGGGTGATGAGAGCCGTCTATGTTAACCTTTAAAATTCCCCGATTAGGCGGCTTCCACAGGGCGCCCCCAAGCAGAAGCGAGCAAGCTTTACCGGAGGAGGAGAAATTTACAAGACTAGAAGCATGATGTCCCGCAAGTGCTGCCTCGGCCACCCGAGAAGACTGAAGCGCTTGGTTGGGGAAAACAAACCCATTACGAGCTCGCCAAATCTGCCACAGTATAGAGGCGATGATCTCCAGACCATGTGAGTAACTTTTTCTATGAACTGTCTTGGTAATCCATTTATCTATGCGTTGTACAGCTATAGGAGAAATGTGTATGTTCAAAAGGGGATGAGACCATACCTCTGTTACCCAAGGACACAGTAAAAAGAGGTGTTCAAGAGTCTCGGGGGCGTTGTGTTTGCATAGCAGACATATGGGGGTAGTGATAATCCTCCTCTGATATAAATTAGCCCTTGTTGCAAGAGCATTTTGACATAGAGACCAGAGGAAGGTTCTTACTTTTGGGGGGGGATTTTAGATGCCAGAGTTGCTTCCACAACCAGCTTGGATGTCGATATGATGTCGAAGCCAAGGGAGCATGTGGGGTGTTGATGGATGATGTGATAGTATGATACGCTGTTTTAACCGTGTAAGAGCCGTCATGGGTAGCAGTCCAAATAAGTTGATCGGTAGTACAATGAGGTCTGATAGTGATACTAGTGATTTGGTCCCTTACCTCCTGGCCGAAAAAATTATCCAGCAAAGCAACATTCCAGGTTCCAGTTTGCTGGTCAATAAGATCAGCTACAAATTGGGGTTCCTCGCGAACCGTTGGTCCACCTAAGACACCCATAGGGAGCCACCGATCACCACGAATGTGGATGGAGCGCCCATCCCCCACCGACCAACGTATGTTAGGTAATATGGCGTCTCGCCCAGTCAATATACTCTGCCATCCCCAAGATGGACGGGATCCTCGTTCGGCATGATAAAATGATCTTGATGGAAAATAAAGTGCTTTGAAAACCTTACTCCATAGCGAGGAAGGGTTAGTGAGCAACCTCCAAGTCTGTCTACCCAACATGGCTTTATTAAAGCTTAAAAGATCTCTGAAGCCCAATCCCCCTTCTTCCTTTCGTTTCTTCAATATATCCCAACTCCTCCAATGGATGCCCGATCGATGCTTATCTGTCTGCCACCAAAACCTAGCAATGCGTTTCTCAATTGATCTGCAAATAGAGACAGGGAGTTTAAAGATGGACATGGCGTACTGAGGTATAGCCTGGACGACAGTTTTAAGAAGGATTTCCTTCCCCCCTTTTGATAGTAGTGTTTCTTTCCACCCTTCCAATTTCCTGTTGACTCTCCCCATTATCCAAGAGAACATATCTTTCTTTGATCGTCCCCAATCAGAAGGGATCCCCAAGTGTTTCCCAGACTGCTGCAAAATAGGAACCCAGAGTTCACTAGCCATATTTTGTTGTAAACTAACAGGACAGGATTTTCCGAAAAAAATGCCGGATTTATTACGATTAATGGCTTGCCCCGTAGCTACACAGTACTGATGTAAGAGATTTGATAAATTATGACATTCACGAACAGTACCATCAAGGAAGAATATGGCATCGTCTGCGAAAAACAGATGGGATAAAGAAGGACACCGGCTATTCAGTTTGATGCCTTTAAGGGTGCCCATGCTGATAGCATTATTGATTAAGACCGATAAAAGGTTGGCCATCAAGATAAACAGATAGGGAGACAGGGGATCACCTTGTCTAAGGCCTCGAGAGGGGTGAAAATACTGAAGATGCTGTCCATTAAGTATCACACAGGAAGATTGGGTGGTAATACATTGCATAGTCCACTGAACCCACATGGGGTGAAAACCCAGTTGAAGAAGATAATCATGGAGAAAGTCCCATTCAACCCTGTCGTAAGCCTTCATCATGTCCGTTTTAAGAATAGCCCGAAAAGTACGCTTCCCTTTTTTTATCCTAAGCTGGTGTAGAACTTCCTGGACTAATAAGATATTATCCCGTATCTGCCTACCCCCAACAAAAGCAGATTGTTCCTCTGAAATAAGTGCTGGCAGCAGTGGTTTCAAACGATTGGCCATGATTTTTGAGATAATCTTGTAAATATAATTGCACAAGCTGATAGGGCGATATTGGTCGAGACGTTCGGGATGGGGAACTTTAGGAATCAGGGAAATCAGCGTTCTATTAATAGAATGTGGCATAATCCCAAAAGTAAAAAAGTTGCTTACCTCGCGAAAGAGATCAGCCTTGATTATATCCCAGTGCGTCTGGTAAAATAAACCACTAAGACCATCCGGACCGGGAGCTTTGGTGGCCCCGAGTTGAAAAGTGGCCTGATGGACTTCTTCAAAAGTGATATGAGCGATCAAACTTGTATTCATCTCTTGTGTAATCATGGTAGAACATTGTGTCAAGAGAGGTTCGTAGTGTCGGCTCCCACTAGTGGTATATAGTCTCGAAAAGAAAGTAGTCGCCATTTCCTGTAATGTGGTAGGATCCCGAACCCAACTGTTATTTTCATCCTGCAACATAGTAATCATGTTTCGCTGTCGCCGTTGAATAGTAGTTGCATGAAAAAATTTGGTATTTTTATCACCCCATTGCAGCCATTTCAATCTAGATCTCATGGCCCAATACTGTTCTTCACGGCTCCAAACCAGCTGTAACTCATCTTTCAAAGCTTTAGCAACCGAGGAGTCATACATACCAGGCGGTTGATTTATAAGTTGCTGTAACTGTTGTTGTAATTCGTTCACCCGGCGACGAGTATGTGAAAATTTTGCACGACTCCACCTTGCAAGAGCGCCAGAAACTGCTTGGATTTTCTTCGTAATCTTTGCATTCAGCAACCGATCAGAATTCCAGGAGGAATTGATAATTTCCTGACAGTCTACCTCTTGGTTCCAGTACGCTTCATACTTAAAATGGCGTTGTGTGGCCCTCAGAGAAGGCGCAGTGTTTAAAAGAAGCGGACTGTGGTCGGATGCAACTGGTGGGAGTGCATGAACTTCAGCACCAGGAAAATTCAGACGCCATTCCATAGAGCACAACACGCGGTCAAGACATTCCCTGATACAAGCGGCCCCTTGAAGATTATTCGTCCAAGTATACGCACACCCCTTTGCTTCGATGTGCATTAGCCCACAGTCATTCACAACAGATTGGAAAGACGCCAATCGAGTAAAGTCGGCTGGTCGACCCCCTAGCTTCTCCCAGTGGTACAAGATTTCGTTGAAATCACCGAGACATACCCAAGGAAAATCATTTACAAGACTTATCCTTATGAGATCATGCCAAACCTGCTGTCTAAGATGGTGAACAGCTGGGGCGTGAAGACAGGTAAGACGCCAAGAAGGCCCGTCTCCTCCTTCCTTGCAGATCATATCAAAATAGGCCGGGTTAGAGCTGAGAAAATCCATGGAAATGGTGTCATGCCATAATACTGCTAATCCTCCTGCTAAACCAACCGGATTGTAAACATGTAGAGAAGTAAAATGCAAGTTACGCTTAATACGCTGAAGGACAGCTTCTTGCTGCTTAGTTTCCATAAGAAAGAGCAAATCGGGCTTTTCCTTAGCCACAAGGGCTTTTAGTGCATGAACTGTCAGGGGGTTGCCCAACCCCTGACAGTTCCAACTTAAGAGTTTCATTTGTAACTAGGTGACTGTTTAGGGCCAGTCACCGTCGCCCGAAATCCAGCAGCAGGGATTTCCATGATTGGAGCATCTAGGAGAGAAGATTCGTCAAAACCTGATGAGACGGCACTTCCTATATCATAAGGAGTATAACGTTTAATCTTCTTTGCAGGACTTAGTTTTGGTGTATGTCGTGTGTTCTTGACTTTCTTCCCTAGTTGCAAAACACTAGACTGCTCTTGGATGCCTTTCTTCTTCTGTATAGCAGGAATTAGTGCTGTATGAGTCGGGTATACATGTGCCGGGATGCCCAGTCCAGGCTTGGGTAGCACTCCTAGTGAAAGAGATGTGTCCCGATGAGGTTGCGGTGCTGTGATAACTGAGGTGTAGGGCTGCTGAACAAGTCCTTGGTCGACTGGCAAATCTGTGGAAATAGGGTTGTCCTTTGAAGAGTGATGAGGTGCTAAGTCAGGGGGAGCATCGACCACAGGAGCAGGTAGTGGCACCAAACTTAGGGGCTGTGCAGTAGTAGGAGGTGTTTCAGGCACTATATCTTCCATATTTGGCTTCTTGGCAGGCAATGTATAAAATGTTGTCCAGTAAGGACTATGCTCCCTAACTTCGGCACGGAGCCATTGTCCATAGGGCATTTTATCCTTGACATCCAAATCATTTTCGTCGTATGGAACATTTTTACACGACAGGACATAATGACCTAATCGACCGCAGGCATAGCAGAAATGGGAGAGCCTCTCGTACCTGAAGTCGAGCCAGAATGTTTTGTTGCTGAGGCGAAGAAGTCGACCTGGCTGCAGAGGTTCCTGAAGATCAATTTCAACCCTTGCACGACCTGACCTCAAGGTAAAATTATCCGTGGCATCTGCTTTTACCTCTAGAACTTTCCCCAAAGATTGAACAGCTCTTAAGATAGTATGTTCTGTGCACCATTCTAATGGTAGACCAAAAACTTGTATCCAAAAGGCACAAGTAGAGAAGTTATAACAATGGAGTGGCGTATTGGGTGTCCAATCCTGAAACATCACAAGTTTCCCAGAAAACAACCATGGACTACCATCTAAAACGCGTTGCTTATCGTCCTGTTTTGTAAATTTTTCCACATAGACCCCATTTTCTCTCTGTGAAATAACGACCTGATCGGTTCGCCAAGCCTTTTTCATTGTGGTGTGAAAGGCTTGAAAGTTAATCGCCGAAGTAGAGTAAATCTTACCTACAATTGTTAAACGGCATTCACTTATTTTTGCAGGGGAAGGCGCTTCAGTCCATACCTCTATGTCCTGTGGAGAACATAAACGTCCCAGGCGATGACAAAGAGCAGCCAAGCGAGCAGAGCTGTCCTCGTCCTCTTGATCCATACCAGCAGCGAAAGAAAACCAGAGAAAAAACCAATTGACGGCGAGCGTAGAGCCACTCGCTACTCAATTAAGAGATACAAAGACTCGAGACAGGTGTAGTGTGGGTGAAGTAAACATGCAACCAAAGAGGATGGGAGATATGGGAGGAACAAGTCATCGAGACGAGAGGAAAGGTGAAACATTTGAAATCAAGGGAAAAACGCTATGAAAATGGATAATCGGAGGAGCAACAGCAGCAGAAAAGACAAATTTAGAGTTGCTGAACAGGAGAGAAAGAGGCGAGAAAATTAGGGTTCAACCAAGACGATGAAAAAACAGGGGACGTGCGAACGGGGTAATGGGTGCTAGAGAACGGCGGAGATATCGGAGGTAAGGCAAGGGATGGGCCAATAGCGAAGAGAAATTCCATTCGCAAGTCATCTGGAACACGGGATTGTCGAAGAAGAGTAATCTGTGCGATTAGGGTTTAAAGAAGAGGAACTACCATTACGGTAGAAGAAAGCTCGACAAAGCGAGAAGAGTTTTTAAGGTCCAAGGTTGAAAGTGAATTACTATTGCACATTTTGAAACTTACCTAAGTCTCACCCAAGCGGGTTGTAGATCCAACCCACAATGCCTTTTACAACGTTCTCTTCTAAAAGTATTGTGTCAGATGCCTCGAGTTCTAAACAGGATCTTCAGCTACTCAAATTGACTCTGTTCCTAGCTCTCTCTATTTTTCTTTCTTTAATAATTCTCTGTTCATATGTAATCTTTCTGATGCATCTTCTCAAAAAGTAATGCGGATATAAAGTTCTTTAACAAAGTAATCTCATAATTTCAATCTGTACAAACCGTTTCGAACCATGTCAGAGATGAAATAAACTAAAAGCAAGCGTTGGCAGACAGATGGAAGCTAATTTTTTACCTTCCTTGATAAAACTTTTAAGGATATCCAGCCTCTCCTATATTGAAGAAAAATCACAGAATAGAAGTGTTCAAGCCTGCCAGGTCTCATAAGTGCGCCATCAAGTAAGTCCCGGTCTACTACTTCACACCGAATGCAACTCGATTAGAACTAAAAGCACATAACTGGACAACTATAAAATAAAGAAACAGGATCCCAAGAAAGGAAAGTGAATTGGAGTTATTAAGAGATAGATGAACTCATGACTCCTAAAGGAAAACAAACGACCACCTCATGCCACATAGATGTCATGACAGATATGAGAAATCGCCCTATGCTCGATGTCACAAGACTATCAGAATATTGATGCTGTTGTAGAGGCACAGGTCAGGCTTAATACACTTCTTGCATGCTACTTTCAGCAGGAATAGTTGACTGCATTCCAGGACTCTGCATAAATAGATGAAAAGAGCTAATAATTATGGCTAGAGAAGCAGAACTCCTACTTTAAGAATGGGAATACTTGAAAATTGCAATTATAACCATTGGCATCAGATGTGGAGCAAAGCTGACAATGATCTTTGATTGTGCAACACTTAAAAATCCCAGTTGAATCTCGGGAACTGCAGGAAACAAAAAATATACAAAAGAGAGCAACCGAGGTTATTGCATTTGCCTTATTTAATTCGTCAATGAGTCCGAGTTATCAAATTCCAAAACAGCAAAGGATTCAGAAAAAAAAAAAATGTCATTGGCACAACAAATAAGAATTCAAGAACGTAAATGCCTTATCAGGTGCATTGCAACATCTTCCAAACTATGTTTGGTAATTTAAGATGGAAGGGAATGAACGAATAGCAAAGAAGTGGACAAAAGGAATGAAAGTTCAGAAGTAACTAGAAAAGCAACTCCAATCAATCATTAAATAAGTAACTAAATCACTCATACAACATAAAAGGTATCAACAATTCACTCTTTTGCTAACCAGGCATTAATTCTTTTATTTGATTCCTCACAAATCATGATTGTTCTGTAGTGAAATTGAAAAAACACCGCATAAGGTATGACCAGTACTCTCAACCACCTCTACCTTTCAACAAAACCTAGCATTTGTTAGCATCTTCAGTGTGCTTTCTATCTAAGCAAGTTAGGCGCCATGAAGCATGTCAACCCTGCATGATGCAATAGCTAAGAATCACCGTCGTGGAGGCGAGTGAAAGTACCGCATGTTCATTATACATGAAAAAGGATTTTCGCGTGGAGATAACAGGATGAACGAATACGAGCAGTGGTTCCAGAACCAAGATGAAAACTTAGTTGAAAGTAAACTCACAAAACAGGATGCAGCAGTTCCATGGACTTACCATCATCGACAATCTTTGCCAATCAAATGATACATACCTTATCCATCTATGTTGAGCTTCGGGCAGTCAGTGACGGTGAGTTCACAAGATTTTGACACACCCAACACGCTCTCTAGTGATTTACACCATAGTAACTTCAAAATTTTCAGATTCTGTAGATTAGACAGATCCAAGCTTATGATGCAATCGCAAGTCCCAATAAGCAATTCTCGCAATGATTTCAATTCTCCTAAACCCTGAATATCAGTTAGCTGAGGGAAATGCTGCAGCCACATACGCTAGATCTCCTTCAGACCAGGCAGAAGGGGTAGCATCTTGAGCAATGGACAGCCGAGCATGAACAAAAAATTTAATTTCCGTAGCTCTCCAAGCCTGTCGAATCGAATCTCTCCCAACGAATATTGATAAATAGACAGCTTCGACAAATTCTCCAAGTTGGAAAAGACTGAGCAATCTATCGGTGACTGGACAAAGCTCAACTCCAACTCTTGAAGGCTGGATGGAAGGTTGGATGGGAGCCCAATAAGAGATTGGAGATCAACCCAACCTATTTTGAGGTGTTGTAGCTGAGAGAGGGAACTGAAATCAGTTGGAGGCAAGGCCACTTCTTCAACGTATAGGGCCATTTTCCTCAAAGCAGGTAATCTCAAAATCCCCTCTATGTTAGGTTTTTGCATTGATTTTACAGATAGATAGAGGTCAACTAAATTGGTTAGGTTTGAGCAGTCGGGGATCGCGGTCAGTGAATCCGATGAAAGGCGTAAAAACGTTAGACTCTTGGGAAGCTCTGGCAGCTGTTTAAGTGAAAAACACTGCTCTAGGTCAAGTGTTTGGAGATTTGTAAGCTGATTGATGGTTGTCGGCAATCCCCTAAAGCGGCCATTTGTTAAGTCTAGAATTTTCAATGAGGATAGTGCCCCAATTTCACTTGGAATTTCCCTTTCCAGATTTCCAAATCGGGCACGTAACTCTTCCAGATTTTCCAACATTCCTATGGTTTTCGGAAATTCACTTATGCAGCTACCTCCTAGATTTAGTACCTTCAACTTTTTAAAATTTCCAATACATGTAGGTAACATCCTAATACGTGATGATGTCAAATCCAACTTGACCAATGACTGGAGCCTCCCAATCGAGTCTGGTAGCTTTTCTAGGCCACAACATGAGACACATAAAACTTTCAACCTTTCAAAATTTCCAAAAGAATGAGGTAATTGACTGATATTTGACTTGTTGACATCTAGCTCAAGTAGTGACTCCAATTTTCCAATAGAGTCAGGAAGCTTTTGAAGTCTCGGGCATTCCAAGATTAGATGCTTCAAATCCTTTAAATTACCGATCGAGTGAGGCAAAACTGAGATTCTATGAGACTCTATTCTTAGCCATGTCAAAGATTTTAGATCGCCGATGGACTCTAGTAGTAACTTAATAGCTTCACACTTTATTTCTAGATAATCAAGATGTTGCAAATTGCCGATGGACTTGTCAATCTTTCTTAGTTGAGAGCATCTAAGAATCAATATATCTAGTTGCGAGATGGCGTAGAACTTGGGCGTCTTTCTAAGGGATGGACAATCCTCGAGTTGCAGGACTTTCAACTGTTTTGCCACCTATAAAGCAATTGAGTTGAATCTCATAAAAGAGGAAGAGTAAATGTAATGCAAAAGTATATCACGAGATCATACCATGATATAACGCCATCCTTCCCAATCTTTAGTAATGTTATTCCCAGAAAGCATGACAACCGTTAGGTTCTTCAACCCAAAGTTAGTAGCTTGGAATTCTGAAGGGCAATTGCTCCAAGAGAACCATCTTAACTCTGAAAAAGATCTTTAAAGTGTCCTTTGAAGTTTTCATGGTCCAACTGAAGGAACCTGAGGTTGATCAACCTCGCAAATTCCTTACGTTTAAATATGTACGTTCCATCAGGTTTGGGTGTTCCAAGATTAAGCCCTACTATGTTCTCTGTTCCCTGGAAGATAAAAGTAGCAACCAATGAGTACGTGTCAATTTGACCGATGACACTAATGGATGGACAAGAAAAAGTTTAGAGGTAAAAATTACCTTTTTCCTTTGCACTATATGGAAGGCATCCTCGGGTGACCACAATCTTCTACCCCTTTGATGTATGTTGCAGCTTTCCGAGTGGACGATATCCCTTCCGAGGTCTCTAAGCTGATCGTGCATCCATAAATCATCGCCGTCTATGATCTTTATTAGAGACATACGTGTGAGGATCTTGACTTCAATTTCGGTGGGATACCCAAAGACTGCGTCCCAATATTTAATTGCAATTGTTTTCGTTTTGTTAATGAAGAAACATGCGATATCAAGATAAATTTGTTGTTGTCTATCCTCCAATGCTTCGTAGCTTATCATCAACTTTTTCTTGACATCCTCGTTCATCACCTTTCTTAATTTATGTAGGACGTTTTCCCATGTATCTCGGCATTTTCCATGGAGTGTGGAACCTACAACATCAAGAGCCAATGGAAGTCGTCCAAGCATATTGATTAGCTTATTTGAAATATCTACATATTTAGGTGGAGGGTTGGCACTTCCCAAGGCACGCTCACAAAAAAGTTGAAGAGCATTGTGTGCATTCATCAGCGGCATATTGTAGAATGAAAATTGTCCACTTTTAGAGGGTAGGACATTGTCGTCCTCACCTTCCTTTACTAGGAATTCAATATTTCTTGTTGTTATGATGATTCTACTGCCTTTACCAAACCAATTGGGCTTGCCTGCAAGTCTCATGATTTGGTCCTGCTTGTCGATATCATCAAGAACAATGATGACTTTCTTGTCATGAAATTTCGTCTTGATCATGTCAAACACTTCAATGTCAGAATGGTTTGTCCTTCTGAACTCAGGAATCTCGGATAACAATTTATGTTGTAAGTCTGATATAGCATTCGTCTGAACATCTTTAAGAAAATAATAATATTGAAACTGGGAGGAGATTTGCTTGAAGATGACATTGGCTAGTATTGTCCTTCCAATGCCACCCATGCCATGAATCACAATATATTGTACGTCAGGAGCTTCTAGATCCAACATCTTCATAATGTCATTCACTGGGTCCTCTATTCCCACCAAACAATCAGACACATCTGTTTGTCTTGTCCACAACAAACTGGACACCTCTTTGACCGTGAGACTTTTAAGTTCATCTAGGCTGCCACGTACATAAGATGCAATCATCTCAGATTGAAAAACCACAAATATGAAAACCGTGCACGCATTACGGGGCAATAGAAGGTTATCATCAAGTTCAAAGTAATTTACTTTCAAAGCAATCAACGCAGAAAAAGTGACCATCAAGCTGTGAACCGTTAGAAAACAAAAAACCCGAAAACAGAATTTTTCAAGAGGATAAAGAGGAAAGACCTTATTCACATTTGAGAGCTACCGCTATCGAGGTCATTTGGACCATTAAATGGTGGGAAAATTTTATTTCGTGACAGAGCGTCTAATTGGGCTTCGACTAGAAGTCGCTTTGGCATATTGTCAACTAAGTGCTGCGCACAGTTGGGTTTGAATTGGTTTTACGCCTCTATTTCATTCCATTCAATTCCATTTGAAGAGAGAATTACTAAATCAGTCCTAAATCTATTATACAAATCTCAATTCAATCATAAACTTTCTAATTTTAATAATCCGGTCCTAAAACTTCACAAAAATTTCAATATAATTATCAGAAATTGTTGATGTGGCAATCCATGTAGGATGTCGTTTTCAAGTAAAATTGTTTACATTAGTGTGTCACGTAAGATGGGCAATGATGATTGGACACCATGTTAATAATTTTTTATAACAATTGACCGGAACGATTATATTTCAATTTCGCACAAAAGTTTATAACTACATTCGTAAAATTGAAATGTTTAGAAATGAATTGGCTTCCATACAATGAATTTAAAACTAGTTCCATAATTATGCCTCCATTTCACTTCACACTTTTTTACACTGGTTAGTTTCTGCTTGTCTCACATAGCGGGACCACTAAAAGTTTGGCTAGATATCCAGTCCTCGGTAAACCCGGTCTTGATCATCTCTCTACTCAAGCACTCGGTATGAGTTTGAGGGTGGCAAAAGCAAAAATCTCACTAAGCAGTTACCTTGAAGGAAACAAGAATACTAGCTCAAAAGCATTTTTCTTAACGTACCCGAAAATGACGAACATTTTCTAGAATTTATATCAACCTTAATTTGAGTTACCAACAAACATATCTCCAAATAAGTTACAACTAATTTGAGGTTGCCAATTCTATATTGATAACAATAAACTATTGGGTTGGTAAGTAACTTAAATTATGGTTGGTAATTTAATAACAGAATTCTTAGCCTAATAACATAACCTTGCAAATAAAAGTTGGTAAACTATTAACAAATGTTGTTATAGAGGTTCAGTGATTTTGAAACAAATAATAAAAAAAAAATGATAATTGGCTCAAATAAGAATGAGTAACTTAAACTAGTTAGTTTTGACAAAAAAGAAAAAACTTAAACTAGTTAATAACTTAATCAAAGATTGATTAATACGACGCTCATATTAGAATTAGTAATTTGTACAAGACTTGGTAATTTAGAAATGTGGAGTAATCGATATGGTAAGTTGTACATCGGTAAACGATCTAATAAACCTAGTAAATGACCCCAAAAAAGACAGTAAGCAAAAACTAGTTGGTAAAATAATTGAAAAAGAAGTTGGTAAAACAAAAATTAAAGTTGGTAATTTTATATAAAATATGGGCACAGGAAATTCGCGCCCCGCGATGGGCTGCGTCGGACGGGGCAAAGAATTTTGCACAGCACGGACTGGGCATGGTCGGTAATGGGCCAGCCCTTCCCCATTCTCAAATCCACTCGTTCTTCTTCCTTTGTTGGAAACGATCGTTGGAGGATACAGTAAGAACAGAAACGGGAAGGGTTAATAAAGAAGGATGTGAGTAAGCAGAGAGTGACAACTAGGGTTTATAGAAAAACTACCACAAAATAGGGTAGAGAGAAGCTACATATTTCAAGCTAATTAGAATTGTTAAACTACTTATCCATCTTCTAGACGTTCCTAGGTTTCTCAAACCATGACTGTAACTACCCAAAAGTCCCTTAGCTGAATGTTGTGTTAATTAAGATCAGTGGCCATGAATAGTTCGTTAAAGCAAGAGGAAGAACCATTTCTTTTTTTTCACTTTATACATGCATAAAGGGTGTCTAACATTGACAAATCATAGATCACCCATAGTAAAATGTTCACTTTAAGGTCGCAGATTTTGCCTATGAACAATTAAGCTACTGAAGGAACCTAAGACCCTTGTCCCACCACGATGAAAGTAAAAGCCCAAAATCAATAATCCACCTAAACCTGAGTCAGTCCTTTGCAAACTAATCAAGGTTTCCTATAATCTGATATAGACCGGAGAATAGAGCCTCTATGAGGTGGAGATCCTTTTTATGTTCATTTGGATAATGGCATGCAAATCTTTGCAGCTTTCAGTCTTGTATATTTGGACCAACTGGAAAAACCATCACATTATTTTTGTGTAATTCAGGGGTATGACCTTATTTGACCGATGACCTAAAGGGAAACAGTAGCAAAATATATGAAATCCCTAAGGCCAAAACCGAATCCGCAATGATCTTCCTCGGCTAGAAGAATGGGAGCGTCCATGTCACTGGGTCAATCCCAAAGGGGGTCAGCTCCATCATTTCTTCCTCTTCGCTGTTAAGTTTTAGAAAAAAGTATCCCAAAGACTTCCTCTATGTTTCCTGCGCATTTTTTGGTCTCCCTCGGGTACATCATACACTAACAAGTATGAACTAACTATAACCATTAACAGCTCGGATGCATAAAGAAGCTCCTTACTGAGCTCTCCTATTTTGGGCCAATTCTTCCTCAGCTTTCATTAGTATAACAAAAGAAAAGAAGATATAATATTGAACAATCTAATTTTTCAGGCAAACATCATAACCATAAGGTCAAGATAATTGTAACAAGTCTTTAACTTTATGTACGGAATGCAATTGAAGTTAAGAAACTTAAATATTTTTTATTTTTCACACATATATAGTCATACCATATTAACACATCTTAGATGTTTATGGATATCTTGGTTTTTTTTTTCATTATATATTAATCAATCAAGTTGATATACCTTAACATTAATTGTTATCAAAACTTTGTTTTAAAAATGAAAAGTCAATTTGTGCAAGAAACCTCGCCCTCTGAGCAAACTTGGTTTAAAAAATGACAGATCATTGCGTCAAATCCAACCAAACATTACATAAGTTTGGATAGCAGCAAACTGAATCTAACTATTCTTTGAAGGAATAAGAAATTGAAATTGTCAATAAGAAAATAAAGTCAATGGAGAAGCAAACAATACCCGTAATCTTTTAGTTTCTTTCCACTAATTCTGGTAACATCTCTTAAAGCCTCCTCCCACTGCTTTGTTAAATCCTCCCCAGAGTCATTATTGTGCTTTTGGAAGGCATCCTTATATAAATTGGTCTTAAGCTTGACATCGTCCACGTCCACGTCGTAGAAGATAGGGAGGATCACTTTCTCATCATTATCTCTCGATAACTCCGCTATGAGTGCCAGCTCACGGAGGCACCACTTACTTGAAGCATAATCTTTGGAGAAAATCGGGATGTAAATTCTGGAGTCATTGATTGCTTGCAAGAGGCTGCCTTCAATCTTTTTGCCAAATCGGAGCTCTTCATCGTCTTTAAAAGTGCAGATCCCCGCACGGATCAAGTCATTATAAAGACAATCAACGATGGTTAAGCGGGTGTCAGGTCCTCTAAAGTTCAAGAACACCTCATAAACCTTCCTTGATCCATCATCACGGCTACCACTTGCTGAAGCTGTCGAAGCCGCCTCTTCTCCCTCCCGCTTTCTCTTCATTCTGAGAGGACGATGGAGTGATTGATCCCTGAATTGAGTCCGCCCGGTAACTCGGGAAGTTTGAGCCTGATCCTTGCAACCACTTGACGAAGCAAAGGAGTGAAATCGTTCACTTCCACTGCGTTTCCTGGGAAATCACCTGCGGCTTTTTCCTTTATAAGCAAACAAAAGCATTCAGGCTAAGTTGAGTAAATAATTGATAGAAGTGGTCGAAGAGGAGGAGGTGGTCTCGGAAGTATAAGTTGTGTGTTAATGAATGGTTAAATGTTGGATGTAGCTGGACAACTTAAAATGAGTTTCACTTGCCATTGCTTTGGTACTACGCGTCGTTTGCCTGGAAGCCACCTGCAGCCTTCCTTCGTAAATAAAAGAACCCAAAAAGTCATTCATACTCGTAATTAGTCGCTTTTGCAATAAAGTTACATGAACCTGAATATAGACCATTATTACAAGTTATGATTGCACTTCGATGTTAGATTGAACGGTGACAAAATAAAATTGCTCGCGGATTGAAATTGTACACCAAATAAAATTGCACACTGATATTTAAATCAAATGTTATTTCTGTCGGGATTTGATCTCTTATGGAAATTTCCAAGAAAATGTGGTCCCTCCTTCACAATAATTCCAATAAAGTTGAGATTCTTCAAACATTTTATTCTTGAAAGTTGACTTTTATGATTTTTTTGATAATATCAACCGCAGTTTCCCGGTATTTTTCAAGGCCTGAAATTTCAAAGTGCTCTTTGCCGATCTTCCGAGTGGGTTGCCAATCTCCAAAAGGAACTTGTAAGTATTGACATCTTTGTGTGTACTCGTGTGAACACACGAATTACGAGCCTTGCCTTGCAATTTGGCTATGCGTAGACCAGTGCATAAAGCGAATTGACTAGACAAAACATACTTCTGTGCTTTATCTTTTGCCTTCACACAAGAGGGTCGGACAAAGACTTCAAGATTGACTTCTGTACAATATAAGCAAAGAAAAAAGGCAGGTTCAATCTTGTTTCTTAGTTGATCAAAAAAAAAAAATTGTTTCTTAAGGAAGTTCATTTTCTTTCCTAACTCAAATAGGCTTCATTAAATAGACTTGCTAGTACTCAAGTCCCCATAAATTGTGTCTATCAAATCCATTAGCTATATAAATTACAAAATCAATGGATGTGATTGCATTAATCCATAGATTATGTAGCCAAGTCCTCACCATCACCAAGATTTGTTGTATATCTCACAATTCATCTAGGCCAAAGTTTTCATAATATATTGGAAGCAGAACTCTGAGCTCGTTCATATTCAATTTTGGATCCAACACAGTACAGACTAAAAGAACAAGTGGAATGTCTTTGTAGAATTCCATAAAATATTATTTCGGCAATAACGAATGGACCGAAAAAAGGGTCACCCTATTTGTTGGCTAACTCCATCAAATAAGGAACAAAAATGACAAAGCTCGATTGCTCGACAAATAATCACTTGTGGACAGAGCCTCCATTGCATCATTGAACACATTCGAAAGGTCCCTAAAGACTCAAGCGACCTTTCAGTGCCATAGCAAAGTTGACCGAGAGTCAAACTTCATTAAAAGTTCAGTCGAAGGTTGTAATCAGGTGTGCTTGTCAAAAGCTTTCTAAAGATACCTAATTTGCCCAATTCGGACAGCCAGATCTCAATATATCAAGTTTTTCTAAGCACGGCTGTACGATCTTGAGATGTCGGAAACTTTATGATTTTATCCGATAGATTAGTTCCACCATAAAGATTAAATCATAAGCTTTCCAACACCATCAAAATCACAAAGATCGGAATTTTTATGACAAAAACATCAGAACTTTTTGCCAAGTTCAAACTGGCCTGACCGCCCAAAATCTGCAATCTGAGGTGAATCGCATTTTAGCTAAATTGAAGTCACCAGCTTTCCATGGGGGAAAAATCGGTTCAATTGTACCTTATACGAAAAAGTTATGCTTGACCAAATTCGGTCAAATTTAGGTAAAATATGGGTAACATTATTTTTCGAGTTTTTCGAAGAAAAAATGTGGACGCTTCGTGGAAGAAGGCAATTACTACAATATGTACTACTTATTTATAAGACACATTTCTATACTATTCATTGTTTAATTCAATTATTTCGGCTAAGTTTAAATTATTTGTTTTGCCTAAGCCTACCTCTAGATAAAATCATTTTTTTTTTTCGTATTTGAAGATGTTAAATTTTGACTTTATCTAAAATAGCACTAGAAAATAACACATTGAACAGGATGATATGTAAATAATTTGTAAGGTCATTGGGCCACATGGCAACGCAATGCCAAATTTCATGTCACGTCATAAGTATAGAGCTATAGAGAAGTGTCTCATGAACAGTATAGGAGCGACCGCTCTCTCAGCTTCAGTTTAACTCTACATAATAGATTGGGCAATTTTAGTTGGCTAACCTTCTTCAAAGTCTATGTACTTCGATTTCACCTAATGGTTCAGAAAATTGAAAGATATTGGTTAAAGTTTTCTATGTTCTTTAATTTTGGGTCCATGCTAATGTTAATCTTTTATGCAATTTGAGTTTCACTTTGCAAACTATGTGTACAAAATAGATCCCTTTCGTCAAGCTAAAAGGGATCTAAGCGGGAGACTTTAGATGATTCTTTTGTAGAAAATTCCGAAGAAGATACAGTTCCTCCTCCACAAGGAGATCAACAAAATTGAGATTTTCCGAACATTTTTAATCTTGAATGAGGGTCTTTATGCTTTTTGATGATATCAACCTGAGTTTCTTGGTATTTTCCAGGTCCTGGTCCTGAAATTGCAAAACACGTCGTGAGTGTGTGAACAAACGGACAAACAAGTCTATTTGATGTGGAATTTGGCTATGTGCAAACAAATTGACTAGACAAACATGCTTCGGTGCTTTTGCTTTTGCTTTTGCTTTTGCTTCCACCAATGGGTCGGACAAAGACTTGAGGAAAGACTTGCGTCTATCTTAAGCAAAGAGAACTTAAGTTCATCTTTGTTTCTTAAGGAAGTTCACTCTCTCTCCTAACTCATGTAGACTTCATTGGGTTAGACTTGCCAATACTCGGATCTATAAATCGGGTCCATCACAAAATCGTTAATCACATAAATAATACATGGATTACCTAAAAATTGATGGATGTGATCACAGTTGGTCTGCAGACCATGATCCGTGCAACTATTTCTATTCTATGATTAGTTGAACCATCAATACCTGTCATAATGTAAACTGTAGTAATTGGTAAAAACTTGAAAGGCTTTGTTTTCACAGTTGAGATCCATTATTTTGCGATTTAACAATTGAAGGCCCTCCTAGGTCGCTTTTTGGAAAGATCGTAGAAACGTCCATGTAACCACTGAAGGGCTTTATTTATTTTTTCTTCTTTTTGTGAGGAAAATTTTCTTTCTTATAAGTGCCAAGCCCAAAATTTTAACTGTGTCATGGTTAAATCGACTACATTTTGCTAATGAATCGATGATGACATCTCTAATTAATCGAAGTCACTGAACCTTTCTCTAGCTCCATTGAATGCGGTCTAGATTTACTCTCCATTTCTGCAGATTATTCACACATGCACATACACAAAATGTGATCATGTCCCGAACATGTTATTATGTCCTTTTAAAGGTGGGCACCAAGTTTGAAATCTAATATTATGCAATTGTATAGAGACTCACTTCACACATGCGCATACAGAAATTTAAAATGTTTTATTGATATTGACAATTAATTTCATATAAAAATTAAGCTTTTCATACAGACGCCTAAATTTGAGAAACAAAAAGTGAGAGGGAAGAGGCTTGCAAATCAATTAGAATTGCATCCAATTTTTTTATCACAGATTTGTATTTTAATTGAAGTTATGCAATTCAATCATTGCACGAATCACGGAATCCCAATCTAGACACCTATCTTAATGCCTTTTTCCTTCTAGACATATATAGAATTATAATAACATAAGATGATGTAAGCAGTCTGCTCCACAAGCAGACGATTTGGGGCGTCACCTCTAAGGAAGCATAATATATCCCCTTCAATCTTTGTATCCGTTTTGTTTTTGGTGAGAAATCTCTTCCTCGATTTCTAGTCTAGAAAAAAGCAGACCGTTATTACTTTTGTTCTGCTCATTAAAGGGTTGGCTTTTCTCAGCCAGGGCTAGGCTTCCACTCTGCTTTTGCTAAGCCAAACAAAACAGATCTTCTCATATTTTATCCAAATAATTGGCATGATCAATGTTGCCTTTGTTCCACCTACTACTCTTTTTCCTTTGTCATCGCAAAATCGTGAAATGTGAAATTGGTGCAAAGTCGCCTTTTGCACCCGAGAGATATAGATCGACCATGACGCATGGCGCACTGTTAAAAGCCAATTGTTGGTGCAATCACACGGAATTTTTCTAAATCTACTAATGACCTCAGCACTTATCATCTTGATATATTATAAATAAATATCATGAATAGGAGCTAACATTCTTTTTACATGGAAAAGAAAATATTATCTCATTGTGACTATAATTTCCCCATTAAATTTTGGGCGGCACTATTTCCACCCTATATGACCGAATCCATCACAACTAGAAAGACTAAACTGCCTTCAATCATTCAATTACAATTTAAAGTGATAGCCACATTCTTTCTTTTTCCTGTTTTTCTATTTCAATTAAGGATCTAGTTGCCATTATCATGCATTTAACGTGTTTTATTTTTCTTAGTGTATTAAAGAATTTTTTTAGTGTATCCTTAAATATTATTATAATGTATTACATGCTCTATGTAAAAGTCACTAGTAAAAAAAAAAAAATTAATTATTTAATATAGAAACTTGAAAGTCTCTTCTCATCATTGCTCCAATTAAAACTCATTATTTTTTCTTCCTCTTATCTCAAAGCTCACTTTCTTGGTGAATTATTTTTTTAAGTTCATCAGTCTAAAATATATGTCAAGTCTTTTTATTTACTATATTAAAGAACTTATCTTTTATCCTTACTATTGGTGAGATGCTTTTACATAGACATAAGGCATTATGGTAATATCTAGAACATTGTGCATAATGAAACATCTTGATATTTTTTTCATACATACTTTGTAGATGATATTAATTTCTGTCAATTTGAAAATAATGAGATTTTATCAACATTTTTAAAAAGTTTCTTATTTTATGCAATTTTTCAATTTAATCAACTTTCATCTTTTACATAGAGCATTATAGATATAAATGTAAAATTTTATAGACTACTGACAACCATTTTAAAAGTTTAAGCTATTAGATAAAAACTTATTTAATATTTGAATATTCTAACAATAAATTAAATATATATGTTAAATATTTTATCAATATCGGATAACTTCACAAAAAAATTAGGCTTCTCATACACACACCTCAATTTTGGAAACAAGAAGTGAGACAGACAAGGCTCACAAATCAAAAGAAATCGTGTATAACTTTTTTGGTGTAAATCAAGGGATCCCAATCGAGATGCTTTTTCTAGTGATTTTGCTTTTAGACAAAATTGAATTATAATAACATTATAAAAAAAGATGATTTTAAGTGGCCACTTAGCTCCCCTCAAATCTAGCGTGCCCACAAAGGAAGCATAATGGATCCCCTTTAATCTCTTTCTTTGTTTAGTTTTTGGGGAGGAATCTCTTCCTTCATTTCTAGGCTAGAAAAGCAGATTTTGATTGCTTTTGTTTTGCTCATTAAATTAAGAAGGATGAGCTTTTCTCAGCTGGAGCCAGAATTCCATTCTACTTTAGCTAAGCCAAAATATGTTATAGATGTAAACATAAAATTTTATGGGACTATTGCAAACTATTCTGAAAGTTTAGCTATTAAATAAAGGCTTGTATAGTATTTGAATATTCTAACAATAAAGTAAATATACATGTTAAATATTTTATTGATATCGGCAATTAACTTCACAAAAAAAATTAATAATAAGGCTTCTCGTACAATTTTGGAAACAAGAAGTGAGACGGATGAGGCTCACAAATCAAATGAGCTCGTATATGACTTTTTTGGCGTGAATCAAGGGATCCCAATAGAGATGCTTTTTCTAGTGCTTTTGCTTTTAGATAAAACTACATTATAATAACATTATAATGGATCCCATTATAAAAAAGATGATTTTAATTGGACACTTAGCTCCACTCAAATCTGGCGTGACCACGAACGAAGCATAATGGATCCCCTTTAATCTCTTTCTTTGTTTAGTTTTTGGGGAGGAATCTCTTCCTTCATTTCTAGGCTAGAAAAGCAGATTTTGATTGCTTTTGCTTTGCTAATTAAATTAAGAAGGATTAGCTTTTCTTAGCTGGAGCCCGAATTCCGTTCTGCTTTTGCTAAGCCAAAGAAAGCAGATCTTCTAATATTTAATCCCAATTCGCACTAATTGGCACGGTCAATTGATACTTGCCTTTATTCCACTTATTTGCCATGAAAAAGTTGTGAAACATGAATTCGACTCTAGGTCGCTTTCCACTTTAAAGAGTCGTAGATCGATTGTAATGCATGAAGTACCATTTATAGATTATTTTAAGAAAATACACAAATTTTCCCAAATTTACTAATGACCTTCTACGTTCGATCATCTTGGTATATTCATAATCGTAGGAATAATTAGCATGCCTAGTAAATATATATTCCTTCTACACAGAAACAAAAATATTATCCCATTGTGACTTTTAATTGTCCCTTTGAATTTTGATCATATACTTTTTTCCATCAACTTCTCTAGAAATTCGTGTTTATTTAGAAGTTATAACACATCGGGGAGATGTGCATGATCCTCCTACCAAGGAAGAGTTACATCACATAACATGGAGTTCAATGTCACATATACTATTTGGCCCATAGAAGTCCTCATGGATATATCAGACTTTGCAGGCCTAGCACTGGGGGGTGAAGTTAAATCCAACTTAGGACTAATTCAAGCTTGACTTAATAATTAGTTGAAATCGATTGGTCTCGAGTCGGGCTTACACTGGAGCTACACCAAGTATTTCATCGAGTCAAGATCGAGCTTACTAAGACTTTGCTTGAGAGGCTCGCAATTCTGATCCAATTTCTATCATTTGGTCAAGAAAATAATTGATAGTTAGGAAAATAGAGGGGAAGATATTTGAAAATTGTAGTATACCTAAAGGACATAAATGTAGAGGATAATATTTTAAGTTATTGAGCTTGAGCACAAGCCCTTTTTTTAATTTGATTATATTGAGTCAACTTGATCTTGAATATCTCGATTCTGTTTTGGTGAAGCTCGAACCAAAAATTCAATACTCCATGAATTGAGAGGAGTTTTGGGAATTGACCCCGAGCTTAGCACTACTGTATTGGCTTGAATCGAAAAATTGATTTAGTATTGCACTTACGTTAAATACTTAAAACTTGCAAAAAGCTGATTTTAGTAATATATATACATATTGTCATGGCACGGACTTTGTAACCAGACTATACCTGCATTACTCTAATATAATAGGAATCTCTAAGATCTGACAACAAGAGAACCACCAAATTACAGCACTAGGTCACTTGATCCAAAAACACTCTTGCTGACATGTATTCCACAGTAGACCTCAGGTAGGCCCATGTTTTTCCCCCGAATTCAAATTTAAATTTGGTCCTCACTAAACATACAGTCAAGGTGAAACGACACCAAATAGATGGACCTAACATTAAACCAAAGCTAGCGCACCGAACATAGAAAGTGAAAACTCAAGCCCAAGAGGTTCTCAATCAGAATCGTTTACATGACAAGTTTTGTGTAATGCAGTAAATCTAAGTAAACCTAACCAAAATCACTCGTGGTGGGTCATAACCATTGCGATCACAGAGCGGTGCATAATTCATTCACCTAATTGAAAATGGGGAGATCAAAGTCGTACTCTCATCCAGAAGCACACATTCTGCTACCATGATGCGAGCTGAAAAGATTCCTTTAAGAGTCTTTGGCAGGAGCACCAGCTTGACGGATTCTCTTTTGGTGAACATCCCAATTTTACACACGAGCAATCGTAACCTGCCAAATAAAAATTCACCTCTCAAGGGCTGTTTCACCCCCCTCAAAAAAGAAAATTTTCCCAGGGCCACCAACCTAATTGCCATTATAAACTAAAGAATATGGTCCTACAATAAGCTTTGAATTTTTTCAAGTTCACATTCGTGCAAACATACCACACTCCAGTTTATCACCAATGAACATGTCTTCCCAATTTATATCCTCGCGACAGTAACAAAATTCAGAGCAACATTAGTTCAAGCCTAATAGACCTAACCAAAACTGACACAGTAAACGGCTTGAAAAAAACATGGACCTCCAAGTTCCAAATCATTCTAACTTACTTGCGTGATTGTTACTTGGTCCCTTAAGAATTGTAGATCAGCAACAAGAACTTCTAAACTTGCTTTAGCATTTTCTAAGTTCTTTGGTAGAATGGTTGTGGTCTGCAACATAAATTTATGTAATAAATAAGATACTTGACATCATTATTGGAGAGAAAGGGACATTGCTTAAACATGAGTACAACCTCTTCACATGAATACTCCAACATAACATTTGCTCCTAGCCATAAACATACTGAATCAGTATCTTCAATACGAGCTCGTGAATATATGCCTTCAAAGACTTCAAAATCAGCAAGGAGTGCCTGTATGCAAAATAAAGAGTCATTAAAACCAGTCAGCTTGGTGCCTATTATCTTTTGCACCATAGAAGTTTTGATAGTCTTAGGTCTTAAAGCCCAATACAGTAATCCCACCCCATGTCTGTTTCTAATCAGAACTTCAGACATCAAAGCAACTAGCTACACATTACTGGTGATATTCAGGTGTTCAAATCTAGAACCACCTCATCATTGAGATCAGCATGGGCTCTTCAAAGCACTAACCTAGATTATTAGGAATGTTGCTTCCAGAAGTGCATTTGCAAAGGAGAAAATACCATCAGATATTTCACATCATGTCAACCACACCAAAATTAGTTCCTAGTATGGCAAGAATTATATTAGGCTATCCTCCATTTGCTTTATAAAGATAGAAAGGGATGATAGGATCAAAGAGAGCATTGAGAAGCAAGAAGATTTTTCTAAGATAACATTTTTTAGCATAACAAGATTATGTGAAAAATTTAGTTGACATGATATATAAAAGATGACTGATCGACTGTCGAGGATTCCAGATGAAAAACAGAAACTGCGAAGGAAAAAAATTGGTGGATTCTAAGACAATACAAAGAACTCCGGATTGAAAAAATATGATCTGCTTACGTGATAACAAGTTTACTTTGTGAAAAGTCTCAATAGTCAACAGCATGAGTCTGACAGATACCCATTAAGTATCCTCAGTCAAAATACACGCATCGAAAAGTGTTCAGCTTGAATTTCAAACTTAAATTCCAGTTTTGAGGCCATGATTCAATCTTACTGTAATAGAAACACAAGCTCATTGTGCACGCATATAATGGTATCCTCAATCACAGGTCACTTTGCTATAGCAAATAAGCCAGTTTGCTATAGCAAATAAGCCAGTTTGCTTCAGTCATTATGCAGGTTTACATATCAAATAAACGAGAGAGGAAACAAGAGGAAATTGTTGCGGTGGAATGGAGTGGTGAAGTAATTGGTGCACCAAGGTGCCCCAATTTGAAATGATTGATAAATTCAAATCCTCGATATTTTTTATTGAGAGAAATATCATACCTTTGTTTATGTACTGTCCGAGGGTTAATGGTCATAGCCTATTTAACAAAGTAAACCTCAATGCAAAGAAAGATGGAGGCAGCACATAGTAGTACTTGTATTTGCATGTGTTTGCGTGTGTTTGCATGTGTCTGTCAAGAGAAAGAAAGAGAGAGAGATAGAGAGAGAGGGAGGGAGGCAGGGAGGGAGAGGGAGGGAGGGAGAGATGGATTTTGGCGGAGGGGCTAAGAAGCCTGGCTTCCTCATAATCGATGTTTTGGAAGGACTAATTGTGCGGGATAAATCTCACAGATTCTTGTCCACTGCAAAGATATGGATTTACAGCACATGAGAAAGAAACTTTGTTGATGGCAGAAGGTATTGTCAGGATTCACCATTGATGCAGAGCCTGGTAACCAGAAGCGAATGAGATGGCCAAATTTTTAGTTCTCTTACTCAAGAGAGATGGTAATAAAGAAACAGGGAAGAACTCTATCCAAAGAAGACGAGGGGGTATTAGCTGCTTAGATGAAAACAATATGGAACTATTCAGCATCACAGGTTTTCCGCATGTGTGATTGCCTGGGGAGTGTTTGCAAATAGCCAACATACAAAAAGAAACCAAAAACAAGAAGAAGAAGGGTGCATAAAACAGATACTAGCCAACGCAAAATCAATGAGAATCCTCAGATCACCAACTGATATGTTGCCCTCGGACAAAATCTCCATGGGACATAAATATGCAGGAAAAGATGCAGATAAGATATGGTGACCATGGAATTGAATCATACCAAATCCAAATATCGACCTTTTTGTTAGTCTAGAGATAGAAATAAGAGAGCCTTTACATGTTGCATTAAGGAAAAGGATGGGTTTAGACTTCACATATGGTTAACAATTTCTTAGGCTAACTTCTTACCCCAAGTTTGATAGATTCACTCTGATGTAAATAAGTCTGTTAAAAGGTTTTCTTGATAAAGCTATTGCTTTCTGAAGAATATTCAATCAGCAAGAAAGCATTCTCCTATTTAAATGAAGGATGCATGAAATATATGAATTGCCTATTTCGTTCTATACACAAGATACTGATGCCAGCTCTGAGCTCCCTCAAGGGTTCAGCGAAAAAAAGAACAACAGCCAATGAGAAACAGTTTAAAAAGAACAAAAAAGAAAAAAGAAAAAAGAAAAAAACTCCTGAAATAGATATATATCCACCTTTCTTTTTATGATTTTCGCAATACCGTTAACCAGGCTCTGAACTAGAATAACAAGCAAAACAATATCTCTTCCTATACTCTTGCGCTTTCTCAAAGGATGAGAAATATCCGCCGAAGTGATTTCCTTTTCTAAATAGAACCTAAATGCAAATAATTCCTACTCATTTTAAGATAAGCGATTGTAAGCCTCCAATGCACGACCACCAAACATGGAAGATAATACCGATGTTTTTCAATGACAAAACCATTTGATGTGATAAAGTATAAGGAAGATTTATAAGTATAACAAGCAAGATGCAACACCTAATCAGCATGCTCCCCGTACCTTTAAATGAGAAAAATTCCTAACGTGGAGAGCATAAACAAGGCTTACTATTTAGTGATGTGCATCGACATTTTTCATTTCCAATAAATGGGCCAAGCAAGCATTTTAGAAGGAAAGTCTCTTTCTCATTCTAATTACCTGTGAACATCTTTACCTAATTTGCCCAGAGATAAGTAACTGCAATCATTTCAAGATTCAAAGCCTCGCAATTTCAACACAAGGTCGTCAATCAATTGGGCACCCCTCAACTAAATTACCGAAATCCACAGCTTGTTGTTAAAAAGCAAATAACCACCACTTCCCTATCAACTTGTGGAAATAAATGGAAATTCCCCCAAAATCTTGTTCACATAGTCAGAAGTATGAGTTGCGTGAGACAACGAACCTCACCAGAACCCTCCTTGGCCTGTAGAGTCACGACTATGTCTAAACACATCTCAATATCAGGAATTTTTGCATGGCATTTAATATAGACATTGGATTAAAAAACCCAGTAAAAGGATAATGAACAAGTGTATCATGCTGACAGAGTAACAATAACATACTAATAAAGTGATCAAGTTCTGTGGGAACAAAGAACCAAGTGCTCTCGCATCTATCAAGTCAATGTAAAGAGAAATTCATTGTGAGAAGTCAAAGAGGTGCTAACCATATGGATTTGTTTTAACTTTTTATTCTAGATTAGATCACAATAATTGCAACAGTGAGCCAATTTCTCATTCTTTTTTAGGGGAAAAGTGAAACTCACTTGAATTTGTGGAGTTTTAAGTTGAACTAGAAAAATAGAAACTAGATTAAAGAAATAAGGAGAAAGAAAACTGCAAGAGAGAGTAGCAAATTTCATAATTGAGGATATGCCCATACCATTAATGAAAAATGTAAGATACTGAATAAACAATGCACTACGAAAGACAGAACTCAGAACCGACAAGCTTCTTGTTGTGTTACTTGTCTGTCTCAACCTAGTACATTTCTTTTTCCCGAAACTAAATATTCATTGTGATTAAAGCTTTGGTATCAATATCTCTAATCATTTCTTTATACCTCTTAAGAATCAAGAAAAAAGTTGCACACTTAAATGCTTCAAAGTTCTAAAAATTGCATGTACGCCCACCTCCATGGTAACCTTTGCACAACAGTTCAGCACAACAATGGTTGTACTATACTAGAAAAACAAAAAACAAAAAAACAAAGAGAGAGAGAGAGAGAGAGAGAGAGAGAGAATCAAGGTCCAGTAGCAGCACAAGGGCAGACAGGAGAGATAGTGTCTATGGTATTCAGCAGTACATTTGAATCTGGGTCTTTGTTTGTGATCACACGAAGAAAATGACCAACGAAATGTAACTCAACAGCGAATTCAATAGCAGATATAACGATACAAAAGAATCAGTAGATGAGAAATTATACACAAACATCTATAGGGATGTCGATAATAACAAATCCCAAACTAGCATCGATAAAGTCAGGAAACCTTTGCCAGCAAAAATACGAATTAGAGAAAGCCAGCGATTACGCCAAACTGACAGAGCAGAATACAACATCACACCTGAAGATCCCTCTGTCGAGCTAGGAGTTTCATCTCGACCAGCTTGTATTGCCGCAGCCTGCAAGCATCATCCCACCAATCACCACAAGTACTCTTTAAGACCCAAAAAAAAAAAATATATCCAAAATTTCAACAAACATCTCCTTCACCCGCACCTTCAGCCTAGCGGAAGCAAAAGCCCCAAACTCAGGAACACATCGTAACCCCTCCCGGATCCGCCATCACGGCTGCTGCCTGTCCCAGCTGCCGTCGCCGTCTCTTCTCCCTCCCTCTTTCTCTTCATTCTGGAAGGACGATGCAGAGATGGATCTCTCACTTGGGAAGTCCCGAGTCTGATCCTCGTAGCAACTTGATAAAGCAACGGAGAGAGATCTCTCACTTTCGCTGCGTTTGCCTAGAAGTTACACACGGCCTTCCTTCGTAAGTGAAGAAGCCATTCAGATTGACAAAATAATTGCTTCGAAGAGGAAACACGGGGAGAGAGAGAGAGAGAGATGGTGGCTTGGCGGAGACGGGACACGAAACGATCGGCGCAGGCGATGGCCGGGGGCTTGTCGACGACGAGGGGTGACGGCACGGGAAGGGGATACAACGGCGACGGCGACGGCGACGTGAGGGCAGTTTGGTCACCGTCTACCCCACACTTCTTTTTGACATCAAAAATTCCAAATTTGTATACACGTGACAGTTTACCTCAAATCTATACAATGAGACATATCTATTCCAAACTTCTTCTTATGATATAAAAATTCTCAAATTTGTATTCATACGATACATTCACCCTTAAAATTTAGTGTCACATAAAAAATGTTTAGAGATTTTAGTATCACAAAAAAATATTTGGATCTAATTAGGTGCACCCACATTTTATATGCAACTTTTTTCTTTTTAATCTCATCTTTTTAACTTTTGTCATGTATTTAAGTGATATTTTGTTAAATTTAAATGTACTAAGTTCATTTCGCTTTCTGATGTATATGCTACCCTCCTAGAATTAGGAGATATGTATGTATGTAATGAAAATCTTATTTAGAGTCACATCTAAAAATTATGTCAAAACATCAATAATCGTATCTTTGGGCATTTTCATGACACAAAAAGTTTTACGGTTGGTGCTTTCAAATTTTGTCATGCATTCTAATTTTTATATAATTTTTTTTTCAGAGAATCCAAAATCTCCATGTATGATTCTAGAGAAAGCATTCGACTCCTCTATGTTCTTTTACATATAGATCAAACTTCAATGCAATATCTCATAGAATTTGCCGAACATCCGGCGTGACCAAAGCATAATGGATCCCCTTTTATCTTTTTGTTTGTTTAGTGAGAAATCTCTTCCTTTATCTTTAGGCTAGAAATACCAGATATTAAATGCTTTTGTTTTGCTCATCATATTAAAAAGGATCAGCTTTTTTAATCAGCCTACTAATAACTGATTAGTGATGTATCCTGAAAAAATAAGATTTTGCATGTTAAAATGATTAACCTCCTTGCGATGGATAGAACTTGAGAAAGTCCGCGCTAAGATTAGCTTTTCTCGGTTGGGGCCAGACTTCCATTCTGCTTTGCAGAGCCAAACAAAGCAGATCTTCTTACATTTAATCCGAAGTCATGGCCTGATCAATTGATTTTTGTCTATACTCCACTTTCCACTCGTTTTCTTTCATTAGAGCAAAACTAGAAAATGTGAAATCAGCATAAGGTCGCCTTCCGCACCTAAGAGTCGTTGGTCGAACGTAATGCATGATGTGCCATTAAAAGCAAATGGCTTTTAAAAACCCATGGAATTTTTAAAATTTACTGATGGTCTCTACATTTTATCGTCTTGGTATATTCATGATCGTAGAAGTAATTAGCGTGCTTAATAAGTATGAATTGTTCTAATTGAAAAAAAAAAAAAAACATTTTACCTTGCTGCGACTTCAAATTTCCGGTTAAGTTTTGATCATGTACTTTTCTCCATCAACTTCTCTAGATTGCATTCTTTCGGAGGGGCCAACTAATCACACTTCTTAACAAGGGCCCGTTTGAGGCTAGATCACTCATCAGGAAAATGTACGTAACCTTCCAACTAAGGAAGAGCTTACAGTACATGATATGGAGTTCAATGCCTGAAAGATACCATTTCTAATGAAGCAGAGAACAATATTTGTAACTATTGAGCTCGAGCTCGAGCTCATTTTATGACTAGATTGTATCGAGTCGAGTTTGAGCTGGAATATCTCAATTTTTTTGTTTCTAGTCAAGCTAAAGCTGGATATTTAATACTTCATAGCTAGAGCGGAACTCCAAGCATTGAATATCTAATAGCAGTTGAGCTTGAGCTTGGCCTTATTTTATTGGCTTCACCCGAATGGTAGTTATTATATAAAAATAAAAGTTATCCATTTAGTAATTATACTATTGTTTAATAATTAGTTCATTTATTTTTTTAGTAATTATATTGTGATTTAATTATCATCGATTAATAAAATAATGGTTACTTACATTAGAAATTAAAACATTGCAAGTATTTAGAAATTATAGTAGGTTTTCATTTATGACCTATGAAAATATGATAATAAAAGAAATTAGACTTTGATTATATATCGTCAAAGGGTATTATGGGTATTCTCTACTATTCCTAACTTATTCTCCCTCCTATCATGGTAAAACAAACAAGAGGGTGGTTTTGAATCCATTCTACAAACCAAACTACAAAATAGTTGTTCCATTCTCAGTCCTACTCTCTTCCAATTTCGTAGAATAACTATTCCATTCCTATCTTATTATATCCCGTAAACAAACATCACATGACATATCTGAGATGGTTTTTTCCAGCAAAGTCACTCATCATAAGATTAGATTTCTAACTATCATACGTAAAGAAACATAGAAAAGTAATCTCAACCGTCTCACTTTTTCACTTGACATATAGGTTACTCAGTCTTGTCGTAAAATAATATTTTTGGAATAAATATCTTCTACATGGTAAATATCATTTCTTTGAGGTAAAAAGATTCATTTGCGATAAGGAAGCTTGTAAGTGGTCTCTCCATGCCACATTTCCTCATTGTTAAGCCGATCATCTACAATCTTGTGCCTTGATATATTCATGATTTATTTTAATTACACCGATTAGACAATAGTTCCAAAGAGATTCTTTCAAGCCAAGAACAAAAGAAAAAAGCATATTCACAAACAAAAGTCACTATGACTATACTGATGAATTGTGCCATGAAATATCATAGCACAGTTCATCAAACCCTTTTATAGAATGACAACAAATAACGTGAACATATTGCAGATGATTTCATTTGAATTACTTGGGCTCATAATTTTCCATTGTCCTTCATAGCCAAATCTTGAGCCCACGATTTGTCTCGTCACTTTGAAAGCGGTGTTCTAAGCCAAAGAAGCTGTGAAAATAGCAGCTCCTACCAAAATGTCGCGATTGCTCAAAATTTGCGACTTCCAGTCGCAAATTCACCTGACGAATTGTTCCATCAATGTCGTGTTCCCATATGAGAAAGAGATTATTGTAGGGATTAATTCCAACAGATGCATAATCAGCCACTATCAGAATCTAGAGTTGAAATTCTGATTGGAGATGCATAATTCTTGTTAAGGGATAGATGATAGAATTCGACGAATAAAAAAATTTCTACAGAGTCTTCTCTTCTCGGCATCTGAGACTGACAGTCTTCCCTTCGAAGCTGTTAAATATAAAAGAAGAAAAGAAGAACAGCATCTTCGTCTGGCAACTGAAAGCATGATCAACGATGAAGATCAGCTTAACTCAACATCAATGAAGGAGAATGGAGGAGACACCTGAAGCATGGAAATGACTTGGATCATGACATGGATCGTCGAGACTAACACGTGCACTATGAGCTGTATTCTGTTAATAGTAGTTTGCAGTTACTAAACAAACAACTTTCTATTTTCTGTTAGGACTCTCTCGCATCTTGCTTATATAACTTCAGATGAGAAGTTTGAGAAAAGTTAAGAAAACAGAATAACAAAAGTAGCCTTTAAGAGATAGAGAGGAAGAGAGGAAGAAGGAGGATCATCCATTGATGTTTAGCATAACAAAGAAGCTGAAGAGATGAAGATCATAGACTGCTGAAGATACAAGTAAGATTGAAAAACAGAGCAAGTAGTTCTGGAGTCTGTATTTTCGTTTGCTGTTCATGATACATTGTACTTTGAAGATCTGTGAATACAATGAAAGCTTGAAGCTCTTTTAGAGTGATTACTATACAAATCTTCTCTATCTATTGTTCATATCTTCATCTGGTTCGACACTTTCACTTGGTATCAGAGCAGGTTTGATATCTGTTCTCAAAGCTGAAACTTTGTGATAATGGCAATAAGAACACCAAAGTATCCTTTCCCAATACATGTGAACATCTCGAATTTTGTCACAATCAGACTTACTGAAGGAAATTTTCTGCTGTGGCAAGCACAGATCCAAAGATTCCTGAAAAGTCAGGATTTGTTTGGTTTCATTAATGGTGATATTTCTTCACCTTCTCGATTGCTGCAAAATGATGATGAAGGTTGTGAATCTGAACTTGTTAACCCTGACTATGCTGATTGGACAAGAACAGATCAGTTGGTATCATCTTGGATTAGTGGAGCTGTCACTGAGAATATTTTAAGTCTAATCATTGGCTTAGATACTTCCTTCGAAGTATGGCAAACTCTTCTAAAGCGATTTACACAGAAGTCTATTGCTAGAGAGTTTGAACTCAGAGGAAAATTACAATCTTGCCAGAAACTTGATCAATCTCTCTCTGCCTATCTTAGAGAATACAAATCCATATGTGATCAGTTGAATGCAATAGGTAAACCAGTGGATGAAGTAACCAAGATCTTTGGTGTGATGGAAGGTTTAGGTTCTGAATATGAAAACCTTCGAACCACCATTTATTGCTTAAAACCTCAACCTGATTATGATGAGGTTATTGCTCAGCTAGAAAGATTTGAATCAAGAATGAAGACTTATTCCAGAAGTCAATTTAATCCAAATTTGGCTTATTTTGGACAAAGACAATCTCAGATACAGCCAAAGGAGAACACTGATGGAGATTATGTTTCTCAAAATTCTGGTTTTATAGCTCAAAGAGGTAGCTACAGAGGTGGCCGCAACTATAGTCGTGGCAGAATTGTTAACAATAGAGGTCGAGGTTCTGGTTATACTGAAAGAAGTTCAAACTATAGAGGAGAAACACCAATTCAAATGCAAGGAGATCAACACTTTAGACAGAGAAATAACTTCTCTAATTCTAATAAGGGGTTTCGACCCTATGCCAACTATTCTCAAAGGTACCAGAATACCAAATCCTATCCTCTGTTCTCAGGAAATTCAAGTAAAAATATTCAAGATGAGAAAGATATAGGTTCTGCTAGATTGGAATGTCAAATATGTAAACGTCCTGGTCATGATGCTCTTCGTTGCTGGTATCGCTTTGACAACTCTTATCAAGTGGAAGATGTTCCAGCAGCATTAACAGCAATGCATATCGAAGATCCAAAAGGGAGTGAATGGTACCCTGACACTGGTGCTACAGCCCACATCAGCACTAATCCTGGTATTCTTCACACCCTCTCTAAATACCAAGGATCTGATACTGTGATGGTAGGAAATGGGTCATGTTTACCTGTTACACATATTGGTAACACTTGTTTAAATACAAAAGGTAATACATTGCCTCTTAATGATGTTCTCATAGTGCCAGAAATAAAGAAGAATCTTATCTCTGTTTCAAAGCTCACAGATGACTATCCTTGCTCATTTATCTTTGACAAATTTGGTGTTTATGTAAAGGACAACAATACCAAAGCAACTGTCAAGCTCGGAAGGAAGACTAGAGGTCTTTACCAAGTTAATACAGAAACAACAACAGCTTTCTTTACTCAAAGACAGAAGGTTGTTGGTAAAGACATATGGCACCAGAGGCTAGCTCATACGAATTCTCAAACAGTGCAACATCTTCACCAACAGAAGCTAATCCAATGTAATCCAACTTCTTCCAGTGTTTGCAGTAGTTGTCAAATAGCTAAAAGTACAGCTCTCTCTTTTCCTCTATCAGATTCTACATCAAACTCACCATTAGAAAAGATTCACTGTGATATCTGGGGACCCTCACCAGTTAATTCATTTCAGCAGTTTAGATATTATGTGATTTTTGTTGACAGTTTCTCACGATATAGCTGGCTATATCCTATGAAGTTGAAGTCTGAGTTTTATAATATCTTTGTTCGATTCCAGAAATTAGTCGAGAAACAGTATAATCATCAAATCAAAATTTTCCAAAGTGATGGAGGAGGAGAATTTGTCAGTAAGAGTTTTCAATGTCATCTGCAAAGCTGTGGTATAAAACAGCAGCTCTCTTGTCCTCACACTCCAGAACAAAATGGGATTCCAGAGAGAAAACATCGTCACATTGTAGAACTGGGGTTAGCCATGTTATATCACTCCAAGGTTCCTCTGAAATATTGGGTAGATGCTTTTGTCACAGCTAATCATCTTGTCAATATACTTCCAACACCAAAGTTACAGATGGATACACCTTATAACAAGATTCATAATAGTCAGCCACAGTATAATCATTTGAGGATATTTGGTTGTGCATGTTATCCATGCTTAAGACCATATACAAAACATAAATTTGATCCTCGATCCCTTCTTTGTATTTTTCTGGGATATAGTGATCTACATAAAGGCTATAGATGTCTTGTACCTACTGATAATCGTGTCTATATCAGTAGACATGTAATCTTTGATGAAACACTCTTTCCTTTCACAAAAAGGGTGATCAATGACTATGGACAGAACACACCATTATACAGACAGTGGATTGGAGAAGTTCAGTGGCTCGACCCTCAAAGTACTGACACAACAATTACTAGTTCATCTCCTCAGTCAGCATACAAAAGTCAATATCACCCTGTAATGGAGAGTGATTACAATGATCAGTTGTCACCAGTCACTTCATCAACACCACTGCAGACTGAACATATCATAGAACCACAACCAGCTTCTGGTTCACCACCCTCACCATCTCAACTATCCACTAATAGTAGCCCTCAATCAGAAGACATCAATTCTGGCTCAACTCTTCAAAGTAATCCTGTGGTTCATCATATGCAGACTCGACTCAAAACAGGTATTATCAAGCCAAACCCAAAATATGCTTGCTTAGTTAAGTATCAAGTTCCTATGGAACCAAGATCTATTAAGTCAGCATTGGCTGATAAAGCCTGGCATAGTGCAATGCAAGATGAAATGACTGCTCTATATGACAATCACACCTGGACATTAGTTCCTCGAACAAAACATATGAATGTGGTAGGCTGTAAGTGGGTTTTCAAGACCAAATTAGCATCTGATGGAACTCTAGACAGACTAAAGGCTCGACTAGTGGCAAAAGGTTTTCATCAGGAAGCAGGACTTGACTTCACTGAGACCTTCAGTCCTGTTGTGAAACATGCCACAATTCGCATAGTCCTGTCCATAGCTCTAACAAAACAATGGCCAATACATCAACTTGATGTGAAGAATGCTTTTCTTCATGGAGACTTGAATGAAACTGTCTACATGGAACAACCCCCTGGCTTTATACATCCTCACAAATCCAGCCATGTCTGTCTACTTCACAAATCACTATATGGTCTTCGACAAGCTCCAAGAGCCTGGTTTGACAAATTCAGCAATTTCCTTCTTGAAATTGGTTTTTTCTGTAGTACAGCTGATCCTTCTTTATTTGTTCTTCATACTGAGTCACATACAGTTTTTCTGCTGCTCTATGTCGATGATATCATCTTGACAGGTAGCTCTTCTCAACTTCTAACCTCCTTAACTCAGACTCTAAGCCTTCAGTTCCATATGAAGGATCTTGGCTACCTTCACTATTTCTTAGGTATTGAAACTAAACGTACAGAACAACATCTTTTCCTCTGTCAAACGAAATATGCTATTGATCTCCTCAAACGAGCTCATATGACAGATTGCAAACCAATTGCAACACCCTTGCCACCTAGATCAGCTCTCTTGGACAAAGCTGCAACTCAACTTACTGATCCTGTTGAATACAGAAGTCTGGTAGGTGGTCTTCAATACTTAACTATCACTCGACCAGATCTAACTTTTGCTACAAATCTTCTTTGTCAAAAGATGCAACATCCAACAGTAGCAGATTTTCTACAATTAAAACGAGTACTTCGATATGTCAAAGGCACTGTCCAGTTTGGCTTCTATCTTCACTCTAGGAGTTCAACTCATCTCTATGGATTCTCAGATGCTGACTGGGCAGGATGTCCCCTTACTCGTCGCTCAACTATAGGGTTTTGTACTTTTCTTGGCTCTAATTTGATTTCTTGGTCAGCCAAGAAACAATCCACTGTTTCCCGATCCTCCACAGAAGCAGAGTATCGAGCACTTGCCTCTACCACAGCTGAACTTACTTGGATCAGCTTTGTGCTACGTGATCTTGGCATCCCTCTTCCAGCAGCAACCTCTCTATTTTGTGACAACAGATCAGCTATCTCTCTCACAGCTAATCCAATCTTACATGCTCGGACAAAGCACATTGAAATTGATTTTCACTTCGTACGTGAAAAAGTGTCTTCTGGTTCCATTCAGATCCACTATATTCCTAGTCATCTTCAGGTAGCTGATATTTTCACTAAACCACTCTCACAATCAGCTCATATGTCTCTTCGTCTCAAATTGGGAATGGGATTCTTTACCCTTCCCAATTTGCGGGGGAATGTTAAATATAAAAGAAGAAAAGAAGAACAGCATCTTCGTCTGGCAACTGAAAGCATGATCAACGATGAAGATCAGCTTAACTCAACATCAATGAAGGAGAATGGAGGAGACACCTGAAGCATGGAAATGACTTGGATCATGACATGGATCGACATCGAGACTAACACGTGCACTATGAGCTGTATTCTGTTAATAGTAGTTTGCAGTTACTAAACAAACAACTTTCTATTTTCTGTTAGGACTCTCTCGCATCTTGCTTATATAACTTCAGATGAGAAGTTTGAGAAAAGTTAAGAAAACAGAATAACAAAAGTAGCCTTTAAGAGATAGAGAGGAAGAGAGGAAGAAGGAGGATCATCCATTGATGTTTAGCATAACAAAGAAGCTGAAGAGATGAAGATCATAGACTGCTGAAGATACAAGTAAGATTGAAAAACAGAGCAAGTAGTTCTGGAGTCTGTATTTTCGTTTGTTGTTCATGATACATTGTACTTTGAAGATCTGTGAATACAATGAAAGCTTGAAGCTCTTTTAGAGTGATTACTATACAAATCTTCTCTGTCTATTGTTCATATCTTCATCTGGTTCGACACTTTCACAGAAGCAACGGACTTCAGAAGAGAATCGGTTATAATTGGCTTTTTCCCATGCTGATCGCCCTTCCTACTGTCGAGAAAATCGTGAACAGCTTGAGGCTGTGCATCTGAAAGCAGAGCTTGAAGATCTGCCCCGCCAAATCCCGTTGTCATATAAGCTATAGCATCTAAGTCGACATCACTGGCCAAAGAAAGCTGCACAAGGGCATTAAATCATACACTCAGCAAAACTTCAGCGTTGTCCAATGGTTGCCACTTTTACTGACTGATCATACAAAATCGGATTAATATAATTAGTTGAATCCACCCAATATCTTTCTAATTAGTGAACAGAAAAGAAAAGGAGAGGATAATGATGTCTTAGAAAGGTTATACTAAATGATAACCAAAGGCAAGTCTTAGTCCCGTTTCTTGGAATCAGCTGTAAAGGCCTTTCTCATTTTTCTTTCTGAGCAACATCAGGAGATTTTAAATGTGAGTTTAAAAGTGATTTACTATTGGACATCTAAACTTAACTGAGCCTCACCTAAGCGTGTTGCAGATCCACACCACAACATCTTTTACAATGTTCTCTTGTAATTTAAAATGTTTAGGGTGATTTGGGGTGCAAGGACTTAGAACTCCATGGGAGGAGTTTAGCTTTTAACTTAACATGTATCACCAAATGCACTCCTTCAGATGACATAAGTTCAAAACAGGATCTTTAGCAGCTCAAATTGACTCTGCTTCTAACTCTTCTTGTTTGTTTTTAAGCAATTCTTTGTTCATATGTAATCTTTCGGTTGCATCTTTCTGGAAAAAGTAGGATCGCGGTTATATATTTCTTTAACAAGTAATCCCATAAATTTCAATATGTACAACCTGTTTCAGACCACGTCAAAAATGAAATGCTCAAAGCAAAAGCACTGGCAGATCGATGGAAGCTAACTTTCTACCTTCCCGGATATGAGTCTAAGAATATCCAGCCTCTACCGTATAGAAGGAAAATCACAAAACATAAGTTGAGCCAGCCAGGTCTCAGAAGTGCAGCGTCAAGTAAGCGCAGTCTACTGCTTCACATCAAATGTAACTCAGGTAGCACTCAAAGCACATGAATAGACAATGATAAAAAGAAAAAGCATCCTCAGAAAGAAAAGTGAATTAGAATTATTAGTAGATGGATGAACCTTGAGCAAAACGAAAGAAAACCACACATGGCAAAGATATCATGATAATTGAGAAATTGCAATGCTCGATGTCACATGACTCAAATGATCAACATTAGTTGATGCCGTTGTAGAGGCTCATGACTAGCATAACACACTTCTTGTAAGCTACTTAAGCAACTAAAAAGTAATTCATGCAATCCCATCTTTTGATACATGTGTAGTTTATCCGACACTGTGTATCTGAAGTAAAACAGTTCTAAATCAAAGCAAAGTCATGTCTAGCATTTTATGGTCTGCCTTGAAGGTTATTACATAGTATCCATACTAAATGCTTTGTAGAAAATGTTCGTTGAACCATTCACAGTAGCCGTGCAATTTCCAATAGCAGTTGACAATTAGTGTACTATTGGAAGAGAGTACATTTTGTTATCATTTAATACGAACTTATTGCCTTGTTTCGGCAAAGACAAACACACTGGTTAAAACTGCAACACCATCTAATTCAGTAACAAACTGCACCAATCAATAACATATCAGTAGTGAGTCAAACAATTAAATAGATTTCATATGAGCACCTTCTAAGTGCTATAGAATGTAATAAACTAACTTGATTGACGACATGGTTACTGACCCCGTATTATCAAGCCCCCTCTTTGTAACAATGGAATCAAATTCATCGAAAAAGAGAAGGCAAGCTGCTGCCTTTGAGAATATATCCAAACTGTATTTTTCTAATTGCCATTACTCTCAAATATTCATAATCTTTCAATTTTGCTAACAAAATCAATGCCATCAATGTACATAATAGAAAATCTAGTAGACACTTGATCACCAATTTCAAATTGAGAGAAGCTTCAAATATTTTACATCGTAATCTATCTCTTAACCAAATGGTCATGGATGATCCTCTCATTCATGCATGAGGAAACTCATCAATCGTTTTAATTTGGCCACTTCAATGGTTATGGGAGCTGTTGTTGACAATAATTTAGTTAGAACACCTTGGCTGCAGCGAGAGCATCCTTATTGTTGCTGCTAGTTATATGATTTCGACTGCTAGCATGCATGAAGGGACCTTTGTTAAATGCATACAAAAGCAACAAAAGAAAGCACAAAATTGTGAAATGTCTGGAATATTATAGTTTAATACAAGATTGTACAGTGGAATTCAATCAACATTGGTGAAGTTGAAAAGAAGCCTCTTACAGCTTGCTCAAAAGTACTAGTGTACTTATTGAACGTCTCAGCGCTTTCACTTGTATGGATTGAAGAGAACAAGCTGCTGCTGTAGAACCAACAATGTATGTCTTGCCAAAGCCCAGACGTCCATGTAAATGAACATTTGACCATTCATTATACGAGCTTGGCACAAAAACATTTTACATCAGCAAATGGAGACGCGGCCCCCTGGAGTGCCATAACTTGGCAGAAATTGACACTTAAGTGTCATAACTTACGAAATGTACACTTAAGTGCCAAAATCGGAGCAAAATGGATCACTTGAGTGCCAATCCAGCCAAAACGTTGACATGTCAATTTTCCGGTGAAGCAAGTGCAAAACAGTGTTGTTTTGATGCTGACATGGTAAAAAATTAATATAAAAATTAATTAAATTAAATTTATTTAAAACATTTATAAAAATATAAATATTAAAAATATTAAAAAAAAAAAAAAAAGGATGCTACTAAAGGCTGAGCCCTTAGCTGCTACCGCCTCCCCGCCGCCGGCGGCAAGGGCCGGCGACGAAGGGGGGAGGGTCGGCGAGGGCCCGCGAGTCCTCACCCTAATCTAGGGCAAGGGTCGGTGGCCCTCACTTGGCTAGGCCAAGGGCCGCTGCCCACTAGGGGTCGACCCTCACCCAGAATGACGAGGGCTCGTGGCCCTCGCCTAGATCTAGCGAGGGGGGAAGGAGGAGAAGGGGAGGTAACCAACGGCTGAGGAGGAGGAAGGAGGAGGAGGGAAAAAAAGGGTGGGGGGGGTGGGAAGGACGAGGAGGGAGGCAACCGGCAGTGAGGGCTGGGGCCGTTGAGCCCTGGCTGAGGGCTGGTGGCCCTAGCTGATTGGCGACGAGGGCCTGCGTGCCCTCGCCCCAGATCTGGGCAAGGGTCATCGGCCCTCGCCTGGCCGATGACCCTTGCCGGATCTGGGCGAGGGCCGCGACCCTCGCCTAGATCTGGGGCAAGGGTTGCCGGCCCTCGCTCGGGCAACGACCCTTGCCAGATCTGGGTGAGGACTGCGACCCTCTCTCAGATCTTAGGTGAGGGCATGCAGGCCCTCGCCGCCGGTCGGCTGGGGCTGCTGGCCCTCAGACAAGGCTCGACGACCCCGGCTGACCCTCCCCCACCTTTCGGCAATGGCGGGGAGGCAGTGGCGACGAGGGCCCAGCCCTCAGCTGCCGGCTGCCTTCTTCCTTCTCCTCCATTTTTTGATTTTTTTGATTTTTTTTTTTAATTTTAAATTATTTTAAATAAATATAAATTATATTATTATTTTGTTTCAAATTAAATTTAATTAATTTTTATATTATATTAAAATTCAAATTATGCCAAAACGACATCGTTTTGGGTGAATTAGAGTTGAGTTAGCTCTTCGGCGAGCCACCTCGGCGAGAAATATCAATATTTAATTGCCACGTATGATTTCCGGCGGGCTTCGCTAGAGATGGCACTCAGGTGTCCCACTTTTCTTAAAATGTGGCACTTAAGTGTACCTTTCGTAAGTTATGGCACTTAAGTGTCCCTTTGTGCCAAGCTATGGCACTTAAAGAGATCTTTTGCCTCAGCAAATGTAAGAATGATAGACACGAAGAAGAAATATGTTTATTTAACAAGTGAACAATAACCACATTTTAGAGAGAGATAGAAGGAGAGTATGATGAGGAAAGGTGTTATGAGTCACCAGAAAGAATAAACAATAGCTATAGCTCGGACACAACCAATGCAATTATACAAGCTTTCTTGAACAAAATCCATGCATAATCTACCTCACTCACAAGAATGCAGAATGCATCAAGGAAACAAGAATAGGTAGTTAAGCCCCACAATCTCAGGTAAACCCATCATCTCATTGAAGATTCTACAAAACATGACCACCAGCTCCCTTCACTTGATTGTCAATCTGCAAAAGAAGGTTTAGACAGCTTATCATAAAAACATGACTTTGATGTTACATGAAAAGTAAAGCACTTAATGGAGAACAAACACTTGGGAACCAACTACATAGATAAGTATTGCTTGTCTGGATACTTGATCAAGAAAGACACTCATAAAATAATATAGGATCCTTGCACATTTTGAGTATGAGGAACAACTCCATTTTTTAAAAGCATAACAAATCCCTCATCCAGCAAGATAAAGTGAATTAAGCGATCAGACAGCATGAAGTATGTGGGAACCACACTCAAGAATATGAAAGGAAGTTACGGATCTTTCAAGTTTCAGTTCCCAAACACGTCTACTACTTGGCTGACTTAATCAAGATCTATGAAATAAATGATGTACTTTGATTAAGCTAATCATTAGTACTAAAAATAAGTACTTCAGTAAATGAAAGCTAAGGTTAATACTTAGCACATTAAGCCATCGACTGCCCAAGCAAAATAGGATTATTAGTTAGAAAAAGTTTGCCTAGTTAGCAACTTCATATAGATCCCCACCCATTACACTTGAAGACATTTTAGCATGAATAGTTTATTGCATTTTTAGGACTCTGCAGAAATAGATGAAGAAAGCTTACAGCTATTGCTAGGGAAGCATAATTTTAACTTTAAGAATGGAAATACTAGAAAATTGCAACTATAATCATGGGCATCAAATGTGAAGTAAAGCTTACAATAATCTTTGATTGTGCAACATCAAATAATCCTTGCTCAATCTCTAAAACTGCAAGAAACAAAGATGATTAAAAAGTAAGCAACCCAGGTTATTGCATTTGTCTCATTAAATTCATCAATGAGTAGAAGTCATCAAATTCCCAAACCTCTCAACATAATAAAGGATTCAGAAAAAGACATGTCATCGGCACAACAATTAAGAATTCAAGAACGTAAATGCCTTATTTGGCGAATTGCAACATCTTCCCCAACTGTGTTTGGTAATTTAAGATGAGAGGGAATGAACGAATAACAAACAGACAAACAAAATGTAAGTTCAAAAGTAACTACAAAAGCACCTCCAATTCTTCATAAAGGAAGTAACTAAATATATCATACATCATAAAAGGTATCAACAATTCACTCTTTCACTAACGAGGTGTTAATTCCTTTATTTTATTCCTCACAAATCATGATTGTTCTGTAGTGAAATTGAAAAAACACTACATAAGGTATGACCAGTACTCTCAACCACCTCTGCCTTTCAACAAAACCTAGCGTTTGTTAGCATCTTCAGTGTGCTTTGTGGCATCTTGGATTTTTACTTTTGCTTTCAATTAAATTAATCAGGCCTTTCATCAACATGCCTATAGTGTTATTCTCAGAGCTGATCACTCGTGAGATAACTAGACTATATGGGGTAGTCATTGAGGAATTTTAATGCATTAGACTTGAGAATTCGACTAGGAATCGGCTACTCGACCGTGCTCATTTGCTGAGGTCATTACAGCACAGTTATAAGTCGATTAGAAATCAAAGATAGATCAGTTCGATAGAGATGTGTGGCTAAACGTGAGTGATTCCACTAAATTACAAAATTCTCGTTGACCGGCATTAGATTGATTTTTAAATCGTTTTGGTACCCTGTGTTCGTATTTGAATCCTCGAGATTTTCACGACAACCGAGAGTCGCCAATGTGTCAAAGAGGTTCATAGTGGCTCAAAGAAAATCGACCACGAGTCATTTGCACTAAAAATTTCTAAAAGCTACTCGGTAGCCTAGGTCACGCTAAAAACGCGCCGAATTGAAATTTATTATGAATTTGAATCCGATTTCAGAAATTGAAAGTTTTGTCTTGTCACAAATCATTTTAGGAACATCAACTCAATCTCCGAAGATTTTTCTGCAAACCGAGATTTTTTTTTGAGAAAAAGTCAAGGTAGGGTTGTTTTTGTTCAGAATATTCCAAGGACTGTTTTTTATTGCGAAATTGGGATGTAAGTGGGTTATATTGGTGAGGAAAAATACCAATTTGATCGAGGACTTGACGGTTGGTTTTATAGAAGCCAAATTGAGTCAATTCAAGGAGGAATTGAAGTCCAATGGGAGAAAAATGTGCACAAATTCGTGTGCCCCCTTTGCTTACAGCCTTTGGACTACTTCAAGCTTCTAGAAGGGGCAGCATGGTCTAGAAAAATGGCTGTGGGTACCAGCTAAGCAAGGGAGACCGGTCAAGGGGACCAAACTAGTCCCATCAGCCAAACCGGTTCCCCCTCTCCCTCCTGCACCGTCGAAGACCCTTCCTCCTCTTTTCTTTTTGTTGTTCGAAGTCCCAGCAAGCCAGAGACTGCAACTCAGCCTCCCTCCTTCGTCGCAACTGCACATTGAAGTCGGAGCCACCGCCGTTCACCGTCGCGCGCCCCCGCGCGCTCTCTCCCGTTTGTCGTGCTTTGCTGCTACCCCAACCACGCCGTCTTGCCTAACCTGCATTTCCAGCAGCTCGCCAGGCCAGCTCAGGCCCTTGCCAGAGCTCTCACCACCTCCGTATGCCACCACCCTTGCCCGCTTAGGCCGTTGCAGCCCTCCATTACCGTTTCTTGTTCAGCCGGCCACCGAAGTAGCCTCTTTAGCCATTAACCAGCATCGAATAGAGGCCGGAACCAATGGGTATTCTAGCCACTGTTGGGGCCATTTTCGGGCCGTTCCTGACCTCGAAAAGCATTCCCCCTTTGGAGTTTATCGAGCCTCGCTACGTCCCCATCGATTTGAACTGAGCAGTTCGTTAATCAAGTGAGTTTAACTCATTAATCCTCGCTTAGTAGGTTAATGACGCTTAAGGGTTGATTAGTTTAAGTTAAGTATTGATTAGGTGGATAGTTAGATTAGATTAGCAATTTAATTAATTGTTGTTACATGTTAGGTGTATAGTCTAGTGCAATTAGAGCTCAAACAAGCTCTAGTATTTATCTAGAGTGGTTTGGAAATTTTCCGGACCCGTCTCAGCTTTTAATTAGGCTTTACAGGCCTAAGTCTTATTTATTGGCATTTATTAATTATTTTTCATAATTAATTAATTAATTAATTAATTTCTAGAAATTAGACCGGAATTTTATGCTAATTGCAGTGGTGTGATCTGTTTATTTAATTGACTGTTATTTTGTGTTGATTGGATGTGAATTGTGATTTTGGGAAATTATTCCAAAAATAATTAATTTCAGTAATTAATTAGAAAATCACCAAGCATCGGTTTACAATGCCAAAAATGAGTTTATGGATTAGTGAAATTAGTGGGACTTTCAAGTGTGAAAATATTGTATTTTTGCTAAAGCCAACTGTGTACTCACACACGAGTATATTTACCGGGTTTGATAAAAATGGCAAAAATGTTAAATGGTCAGGAGGGTATACTATATCAACCTACGGGCTTTGATATGTCGGCTTAGCTCAAGCAGTATACCTTATCAGCTTAGAGTGAGCATTATTAGTATACTATATCAGCCTGCAGGTGATATGTCAGCTTAAAGCGAGCAGTATACTATTTATCAGCTTAATGTGAGCTATACTATCTATTTACAGCTTAGAGTGAGCAGTCCTGAATATGATCAGACTTTATAGATAGTATTGATTGAGATGACCGGGGAAGGGTCTCGATGACATGGAATCGATAGTTCAATCTGATTGGATGGTTATTTGATTGATATTGACTTGCAGAAAGGAATTGAGGCCAATGTAAGTCCTCTGACTCGTGTTTATGCTTAAGCAGCCCTCAGGGCGTATTTTCTTCCTAGTCGGGTCTTAGAGGGTAGAACTTGCTGAGACGTCGTCTCACCCCGTTGTGGGATAACATTTCAAGTCCATAGATGGTAGCTTCCCTCGAGCATTTTGGACAATCGAAGCAGATCAAGGAACAGGTAACTTATATCCGATGTCTAGGGACCCTAGGGGACGAGAGTACACTCTTGTACAGTTTGTGATTTGGGTTGATGTGGGTCTACCCCCGTAAAGTGCCTTACCATTATTGATCATGGTACTGTCGAGAGCAGAATGGACTGAGAGAGGGCCCCATATCGGAATATGAGGAACCTCTGGCTATCTTGGAGGTTGCTTTTGGGAAAGGCACTACAGATTTTTCAAGGTGGTTCGGTGGTGGACCTAAGTCCGTCGGATCCAGGATCCCCGGCGCTTTCAGAGGAGAACTCGACTACCTAGTGTGCCTATAGTCCTTGGAAGCCCCTTGTCTTGTGGACTCTGTTTTTATTATACTAGTATTGTATATATATAAACGTGTCATTGGTTTTCAAAATTGGCCCTACTTTTCTATCCATCTGATTGTTGTCTATGGATTTATTTATTTCGCTTCTGCATGTGCATTAAAATGAATGGGTTGGTGACGCGTCCTGGGACTCGCTATTTAATCGACCAAACCAGAATTGGCACGTGCTCGGAGGATCGGGGTGTGACATGCTTACTATCTAAGCAAGTTACATTCTGCAAAGCATGTCAACCCCAACATTATGCCGATGCACAACATAAACTAGCAAAGCATCACCACCGTGGAGGCAAGTGAAAGTACCACATGTTCATGACATGCGAAAAAGGAATTTTGCTCAGAGATAAGAGGATGAACGAATGCAAGCGGTGGTTCTAGAACTAAGATAAAAGCTTAGCTGAAAGAAAACTCACAAAACAGGACGCAGCAAAAAGCGAACTCTAGTTCTATGGACTTGCCATCATCGACTATCTTTACCAATCAAATGATACATACCTTATCCATCTCTATTTAGCTTCAGGCAGTCAATGATGATGAGTTCACAGATTTTGGCACACCCAAAACTGAAATGATTGACATTCGTTGATGCTGTTGAAGAGGCTCAAGACCAATTTAATACACTTCTTGTAAGCTACTTCAGGAACTGAAAAGTAATTCAAGCAATCCTGTTGTTTGTTACCTTCTTTGATACATATGTAGTTTATCCAATATTGTGTATCCAAAGTTAAACAATTCTAAATTAAGAAAAAGTCATGTCTAGCATTTAATAGTCTGCCTTAAAGGTTATTACGTAGTCTCCATATTAAATGCTTCATAGAAATTTTTTCGGCAAAGCATTCATAATGGCCATGCAATTTCCAACAATAGTTTATAGTTAGCGTGCTATGTAAAGAGAGTACTTTTTGTTACCATATAAGACGAAATTATTACCTTGTCCCTGCTAACACAAACACACCACTTTAAACTTCAACACCATATGATTCAGTAAAAAAACTACACCAATGAATGACATACCATTAGTGAGTCATGCCATCAACTATATTTCACATGACCACTTTATAAGTGTCATTGAATGCAAGAAACTAACTGATTGATGACATGGTCAGTGACCCCCGTATTATCATGCCTCCTCTTCAGCACAATGGAATCAAATTCATGAAAAATGAGAAGGCAAGGTACTACAGCTGCTGCCTCCGAGAATATATCCAGACCTGTAATTTTAAAATTGCCATTACTCTCAAATATTCAAAATTTCTCTAGTGTGTTCATAAAATCAATGCTGTCAATGTGCAGAACAGATGATCTAGTAGACATTTGATCACAAATTTCAAATTTCAAGTAGAGGAAAACTTCAAATATCTTACATCTTAATCTTTCTCTGAATCTTCATAGAGGATTCTCTCATTCATGCGTGAGAAAACTCAAGAACTGTTTTAACTTGGCTCTTCATTGGTTATGGGAGAATACTCATCGCTATTGTTTAAAATAATACAATTAGAACATCTTGGCTGTAGTGATAGGATCCTCATTGCTGCTAGTAGTTATCCTATTTCGACTGCTAGCATAGATGAAGGGACCTCTATTAATGCATAAAAAAGCAAAAGAAGAAAGCACAAAATTGTGAAACGTATGGAAAAATAGAGTTCAATAGAAGATTGCATAATGGAACTCAATAAACATCCATGTAGTTGAAAAGAAGACTCTTACAGCTTACTAAAAAGTACCGATGCACTTATCCACAGCTCGCCCTTTTACTAATATGGATTGAAGAGAACAAGTCGTTGTTCTAGCATCAACAATATGTCTTGCCAAAGCTTGGGCGTCCATGTAAAAGAACATTTCACCTGGTGTTGAAGGAGCTTGAGCAAAAACGTTTTATCAGCAAATGTAAAAATGATAGACACAAAGATCAAACATGTTTATTTAACAAGTTAACAATAACCACATTATAAGCAAAAAGAGAGAGAGAGATGAGGAAAGGTGCAATAAGTCCGCTAAAAGAATTAACAAAATCTAGTCTTTAACGACACAAAGGTCCTCTTTCCTAACACTAGAAATTGCAGAATGCACAACTCGATGTAGCTAAACCTAGTCTTCAAAGAAATAGTGTTTTACCATATAGACAAGTTTTCTCCAATATCAATTGTCTCACATCACGAATTTCACGCATAAATGGCTAACTACTAGAATGAAGAAAGATAGTTCACAAATCACACTGTGACTCAAGACTTGAAGCTTCTCCACTTCAGTTCAGAAGTAACCAGAAAACACCTCCAATTCTTCGTGAAGGAAATAACTAAATCACTCATATTGCCTAATAGTATCAACGATTCACTCTTCCGCTAACCAAGCAATAATTCCTTTATTTCAATCCTCATAAATCATGATTGTTCTCTACTAATATTAAAAGCACTCCATAAGGTGAAACCAGTAGTCTCAAGTCTCAACCAACTCAGCCTTACAACAAAAACCTAGCATTTGTCAACATCTTTAGTGTGCTTACTATCTAAAAGTTCCCTTCCACTTTATCCATTTTTTTTAAAGCAAAACAGGTGCCACGAAACATGTCAATTCCAACGTTATGCTGGTGCACAACATAAACCAGCTAAGTATCACCATCGTCAAGTCAAGGCAAGTCAAAGTATCACACGTTCATGATACATGGAAGAGGATTTTTCCCTTAGAGACAACAGGATGAACAGATGCAAGAGGTGGTTCCAAAACCAAGATGAAAGGTTAGCCAAAGGAAAACTCACAAAACAGGACACAACAAAAAACGAAACTCTAGTTCCTTTGGACTTACCATCATTGACTTACTTTGCCAATCAAATGATACATATCTTATCCATCTCTATTGAACCTCGGGCACCCACGGACATCAAGTTGACAAGATTTTGGCACACCGAGCACCCTCTCCAATGATTCACATTCATAGAACCTTAAACGTTTCAGATTCTGTAGATTAGAAAGATCGGATTTGTTTAAGCTTTTGATGGAATTGCATCCCCAAATATACAAATCTTGCAATGATTTCAATTCTCCCAAACCCTGAATCTCAGTTAGTAGAGGCAATCGCTCCAGGAACAAACGCTGGATCTCCTTTAGACCAGGCATAATAGGCAGCGTCTTGAGCAATGGACAATCGAACATCCGCAATCTATTGAATTTACATAGCTCTCCAAGCACCTCGAATCGAATCTCTCTCAGCAAATATCTATCAATAGACAGCTTCGACAGATTCTCCAAGTTGGAAAAGACTGACCAATCTATCGTTGATTGGACATCGCATAACAACAAATATTGAAGGCTGGATGGGAGCCCGATAAGAGATTGGGGCTCAGCATAATTTATGCTAAGGCTTCGTAGCTGAGAGAGGGAACTGAAATCGGTTGGAGGCAAAGCCATTTTTCCAACGCAGAGGGCCATTTGTTCTAGAGCAGGTAGTCTCACAATCCCCTCTATGTTGGGTTCTTCAATTGAATATCCAATTATCGTAAGCTCAACTAAATTGATTAGGTTTGAGCAGTCGGGGATCGTGGTCAGTGAATCCGATGTAAGGGTTAAAAACGTTAGACTCTTGGGAAGCTCCGGCAGCTGTTGGATTGAATTACAGTGCCGTAAATCAAGTCGTTGGAGATTTGTAAGCTGATTGATCGTTGTGGGCAATCCATTAATGCGACCGTATAGATATTTCAATGAAGATAATGCCCCGATTTCACTTGGAATTTCCCTCACCAAATGTTCAGAGTAGACATCTAACTCTTGTAGATTTTCCAACATTCCTATGGTTTTTGGAAGTTCACTTATGCAACTATCATGGAGATTTAGTACCTTCAACTTTTTGAGATTTCCAATACAATCAGGTAAGCTCCTGATTCTTGACTCGCTCAAATCCAATTTGACCAATGATTGGAGCCTCCAAATCGAGTCCGGTAGCTTTTCTAGATAGGAATTCTGAATGCGCAAAACTTTCAACCTTTCAAGATTTCCAATAGAATGAGGTAATTCACTGATTTTTAGATATCGAACATCTAGCTCAAGTAATGAGTCCAATTGTCCAATAGAGTCGGGAAGCTTTTGAAGTTCCTTGCATGACAAGATTAGGGACTTCACCTTTGCTAAATTGCCAATCGAGTGAGGCTTCCGTAAGGGTGTCCGTTCTATTCTTAGCACTGTCAAAGATTTCATATCACCAATAGAGTTCGGTAGTGACTCGATAGCTGCACTCCTTATCACTAGGTAATCAAGATGTTGTAGATTGCCGATGGACTTGTCAATCTTTCTTAGTCGAAGGCATCCAAGAATCAATTTCTCTAGTTGTGAGATTGCAGAGAACTTAGGCGTCTTTCTAAGGAATGGACAATCCTCGAGTTGTAGGATTTTCAATTGTTCTGCCACCTATAAAGTAATTGGTTGAAACTTAGAAAAGAAGAAGAGTAAATGTAATGCAAAAGTATGTTGTGAGATCATACCATGATTTGACACCATCCTCCCCAATCTTCAGTAACGTTATTCCCAGATAGCATGAGAATCGTTAGGTTCTTCAACCCAAAGTTGGTAGCTCGGAATTTCAAAGGGCAATTGCTCCAAGAGAGCCATCTCAACTCGGAGAAAACATTCTTAAAGTCTCCTTCAAAATTTCCATGGTTCAATTGAAGGAACCTAAGGTTGACCAAGCCCATGAATTGCTTGCGCTTAAATATGTATGTCTTATGGGGGTCAAGTGTACCAAGATTGAGCGCCACTACGTCCTTGGTTCCCTGGAAAATAAAAGTAGCAACCAATGAAAACATATGTTAGTTTGACTTGAAATTAGATCAAAAAGGTGATGATGCTAATAGATGCACTAGAAAACTTTTATAGGTAAAGATTACCGTTTCTGTCCGCACTATATGAAAGGCATCCTTGGGAGACCACAATCTTGTACCCTTCATATGGATTTCGCCACTTTCTGGATGGACGATACTCCTTCCAAGGTCTCTAAGTTGGTCGTGCATCCATAATTTATTATTGTTGGATATTTTTATCAAAGACATGCGTTTGAGGATATTGACCTCAATTTCTGTCGAATACCCAAAAATCGCATCCCAATATTTAATTGCAGTTGTTTTCTCTTTGTTGAAGCAGAAACATGCGATGTCAAGATAAATTTGTTGTTGATTAGAATCCAATGCTTCGTAGCTTATCATTAACTTCTTCTTGACATCCTCATTCATCACCTTCTTTAACTTACATAGGGCTTCTTCCCATGTTCTTCGGCATTTTCCACGGAGTGTCGAACCTACGACATTGAGAGCCAATGGAAGTCCTCCTAGTGCATTGATTAGCTCTTTTGCAATATCCACATAACCAAGTGGAGGCTTGGCACATCCCAAGGCATGCTCACAGAAAAGTTGAAGAGCATCATGTGAATTCATCTCCAGCATGTCATAGAATGAAAATTGTCCACTATTAGAGACTGGGAGATTGTCATCATCACCTTCCTTTACCAGGAATTCAATATTCCTTGTTGTTATGATGATTCTACTACCCCCACCAAACCATTTGGGCTCGCCTGCAAGTCCCATGATTTGTTCCTCATTGTCAATGTCATCAAGAACAATGAGGACATTCTTGCCAAGAAACTTTGTCTTGATCATGTTAGCTCCTTCATCAATGAATGAGAGGTTTGTGTGACTAAGATTGAGAATGTCAAACAACAATTTCTTTTGTAAGTTTATTATATCATTAGTTCGAACATCTTTAAGAAAGCAGCAATGACCCCGAAATTGAGGGGAGATTTGCCTAAAGATGGCCTCGGCCAGTGTCGTCTTTCCGATGCCACCCATACCGTGAATCACAATAAACCGTACATCAAAAGTTCCTAGATCTAGCAGCTTCATAATATGATCCATTCTATCCTTAATTCCCACCAAATGATTAGGCACGTATGTCCGTCCTGTCCATAACAAACTAGAAACCTCTTCCACCATGAGCTTTGTAAGTTTATGTAGGCTGCCACGTACATAACATGCAACCATCATTTTTCCGAATAATCTACCAACTAGTTTAAGTTAGCAATCTCATCACTCACATTAAATTTGTTAGTAATTTAATCGAAATAAGTTGGTAAGTTACTCATATTATACTTGGTAATTTGATAAAAGAGTTCCTAACGTAAGAATGTTCGTGAACTATGCTAATAAAAGTGGGTCAGTTGTTAACAAAAGTTTGTTACGAAAGTTGGGATTTTTCAAGCAAATATTAAATATTGATAAGTGGCTCACATAAGAATAGGTAACTTAAATTAGTTCTTAACTTAATTAGAAATTCGTTTGTATGAAACTCATATTAGGTTTAGTAATTTGTTTCAAATATTGGTAATTTTGAAATGTGAAGTACACAATTCAAATAAGAGATGGTAGGTTTTATAAAAGTTGTTAGTCAGCAAACGATCAAATAAACCTAGTAAATGACTCAAATAAACACCGGTAACCTAAAATTAGTTTGTAAAATAATCGAAAAGAAGTTGGCAAGACACAAATTAAGGTTGGTAGTTTCATATAAAAGTTGACAACTTTAAAACTAGGATGGTCACAAGGCAAAGGAAATCTTCACCCCGTGGTGCCCTAAATAAGGTTTGGGGCCGTGAATAGGTCCATGGTTAAAGCAAGAACAACGACCAAAGTTTGTTTGAGATATATTTGCTAGCCGAAAAATAAGCGGGGAAGTTAAGAGATTTAAAATTTTCTTTTTCACACATATGTGCATTACTATTTTATCACACTTAGATTTTAATAAATAATTTTATTTCTTTATTGATTAATTAATTAAGTTGGTATACTTTGAGACTATTGTTACCATAACTTGGGATTAAAAGTGAAAAATCAATTTGTGCAAGAAACCTTGCTCCCAGAGCAAAATTTCTCGCTCCCTCACCGCGTCCGATCCAACCATACATCAAAGAAGATTGAACAGCAGCAAACTGAAAGTTATCATTCTGGAAAAAAGTACCATAGAAAATAATCTCGAAATTGACAAAATGGAAATAAACTTAACGGAAGAAGCTAACAATACCGGTAATCTTTTAGATTCCATCCTTTAATTCTGACAACCTCTTTTAAAGCCTCCTCCCACTGCTTTGCCGTATCCTTCCCGGAGTCATTCTCATGCTTTCGGAGGGCTTGCCTATATAACTCGGTCTTTAGCTTAACATCATCTGCGTCCACGTCGTAGAATATAGGGAGTATCACTTTCTCAGCATCGTCTCTCGATGACTTCACTATGTGCGCGAGCTCACGGAGGCACCACTTACTTGAAGCATAGTTTTTGGAGAAAATCGGGATGTAAATTCTGGATTCGTTGATTGCTTGCAAAAGATTGCCTCTAATCTCTTTACCGACTCGGAGCTCTTCGTCATCTTTGAAAACGCAGATCCCTGCATGTTTAATGGCTTCATAGAGAGAATCCGCGATGGTTAAGCGGGTGTCGGGCCCTCTAAAGCTCAGGAATACCTCGTAGCCTCTCCCCAATTTGCCATCATGGCTACTGCTTGCCAATGCTGCCGTCGCCACCGCCATCAGCCCCCTCTCTGATCCGCCATCATGGCTACCACTTGCGGGAGCTGCTGTCACCGCCTCCATCGCCGTCACTGCAGGCACCGCCATCTCTTCTGCCTCACTCTTTCTATTCATTCTGGGAGGACGATGGAGTGATTGATCTCTTAATCTAGTCCGCTGGGTGACTCGGAAATCTGAGTCTGATCCTTGAAACAACCTGATAAAGCTGTGGATGTCTTGATCAAATCTCCACAAAATGCTGGACTTCTCTAAGATTCAAGTCTCTAGTTGGTAGTTGTAGTTGGTGTTCTCTAGGTTGAGTTGCGATAGTTAAAAATAATGTTCAGCATGCAAAAAGAACAAGCAGAGATCATATTTAGAGAAATTAACTGAAGAACGGCAGTGGAAACGAGCCTATGAAGAGGCAAGTCTGTTTGGTCTCGGAAACAAGTATAACAGACCAACTAAAAAATGAAGCTCTTCCCCTCTATCCTTTGTAAAACACGAACATCTAATGAAACTTGCCTTACCTTGTCCAGTTTGCTCCTTTGCCTAAAAGCCCCCACGCAAACAGAGTGAGATCGCTCGGTTGAGGAAATAATCCTTTGCCTGGAAGTCACTTGCAGCCTTCCTCCATAAGCTTAAAAGAAGGGCCATACGGATCGCACTAAATAGGAGCCTAAGTTGAAGAAAGAATTGATGGAAGTCGTCGTCGGAGGTTTTATTAATTGATTTCGCATTGGATTCATGTCTGCGTAATTGGACGTTTTATATGGAAATTGCGAAGAAAATGTGGCTCCTCTTTCACAATGATTCCAACAAAGTTGAAATTTTTCAAACATTTTAATCTCGAAGGTGTGACTTTTATGATTTTTTGATAATATCAACCCAAGCTTTCTAGTTTCTAAACACGCTTTGCCGTTCTTGCTAGTGGGTTGCCATTCTCCAGATATGTTTCGTGGAAAACATATTTCCAATATTATATTTTCCAATTTTTCTGGCATTAAGATTATTAAGGAAAACGAGTCAACAAACACAAGTCTACTTGATGTGGAATTTGGCTATATGTAGACCAACGCATACTAAGTGAATTGATTTTTCTTTGCCTTCACTAAAGGGTTGAAACCTACTTATGTTCTAAGCAAAGACGAAAGGCCACAGATTTGTTTCCATTCGAATTGTGTAATTCAATCATGGCGTGAATCACGATGGACCTGCTTTTTCTTTGCCCTCACAAGAGGGTTGGACAAAGACTTGACAATGGACCTACTTATGTTCTAAGCAAAGACGAAAGGCCACAGATTTGTTTCCAATTCGAATTATGCAATTCAATCATGGTGTGAATGTGGCATCCGGGAATTTAGACAACCCGAAATGTTAACTTTAAGGAAAGGAGATTTATCTTTGAATGGCTATAGGGACAATTATATCATCGGCCTCAATATTTTATCTCTTGGACCAAACCCCCTATGTGAAATTTGTTATGGGAACATAATATTGATTCCTATATAAAAATCAAATGCCCTAAAGTGGTGTAGGAATTATGGGCTTATTATTGATATTTTCTATGGGCTATTTAAATTGGACATGGGACAATTTGGCCCAAAGTTTTAGGCCCAAAGCCGGCCCAAGAGGCCCACAAGGCCGTCGACCGAAAGAAGGGGAAGGGAGAAGAAGGGAGTCAAACAAGGGGGGGGAAGGAAGGAAGATTGCATGCCATATTACATTTGTCCAAAGCCAACTTACACTTGTCATTCCCATGCAAACCTCATGATTACTAGCTAATCATGAGGGTGAAAGAAAGATAAAGGGAGAGAGAGGGGCGGAGTGAGCGAGGGAGAGAATCTGAGAGAGAGAGAGAGAGAGAGAGACCAAGAGAAAGAGTTCGTGAGGGTGCTCCGGCAAGGGAAGAAGGAGACTAGCCCTGCCGTGCGTGCGCTAGCTGCCGTCGTCGATGCCGCCTAGTTCCACCGTCGCTGAGCCGCATCCGAGATCCCGAGTTCTCCGTTTTGCTTTCTATGGTCGCATAGGACTTGAGGCAAGTAGAAGTTCTTCAATCTATGTTTTGCTTGCTGTTTTGTCTAGTGAAGAGTGGGTAGATGTGAGGAAATGTGAGATTTGCAGTTGCATGTTGTTTGTGATGATGGAGATGAGGATGGCCGAGCTAATGGGGCAAAGATTTGAGAAATTTTTTGTGGATTTTGCCTTTAGATTGAAATGAGAACTCAAAGATTTATCTATGGTGGATTTTTGTGAAGTAAAGAGGCAGTGTTATGGTGTAATGTACTTGTAAATCGTGGCTGTGGATGTTGGATACCGAAACTTAATGCATAGGAATAGATCTCTTAAGGCTAGTGAACTGTTTTCGCAAGAACAGCATGACCACCGGTGATTTCTCGATTTTTCTAGAATTTTCTAGCCAAAATTTGACTTCGAGTCCTTAATAAAAGTTGGAGAGAACATCTGAAAGAGTAACATATAAAACATTTAGCATAAATGGACAAGATTTGGTCGATGAAATGATTTTCATACGAAAATGCTAAGTCTGGAAATTTTACAGAAACTGTGGCAAGAAATACCGAAGTTTTTACTCTCGATATGTATGGAATTTGACTTAGTGTTCTTCATGAAAATTGTTCTTTTAAGTCTCATTGATAACGTGTCAAAATTTCATAATTTTCTTAGTCCATTTAGTAGTTATTTCAAAATATTTACCAAAGCTGTGCATGGTAGAATGAAGTGCTCTATTTTCCAATTTTCGCAAAGTATCCGAAGGTGAATGTGATGTTTGAATGGCTATGTGATATGATGGTATTGGCTATGGATAATTGTGCAATATTGAGATGTGTTAGAAGGTCCAAGAGACGTCTTGTTTTAGCATTTGAAAGTGTCTTGTAAATTAAAATGCTAAATTGTTATTGTTGACCCTCGGGTCGATGATACCCCGGGAGTCGGGATGCCCAAAGGATCGAGTGAGTCGATGCCTTGTGGATGCTCGGTGGCTCTTGTAGCTGAATGCCGGAGGCTTTTCCCCGGGAGCTTCGGGATGCCCGGTAGTATGCTTGTCGGTACGTAATTCCGGATGGCCAAGGTAATCATTTTCATGGGAGGCCCTTGAGGTTCCTCGTGATGCCAGGTGGGGTACGAGATGCCTGGAGGCATGATTCGCTTCAGATGCCCGGTGGCCCTAAATGGCTGAATGCCGGAGGCTTTCGTGATGCCTGGAGGGATGCGAATGCCAGAGAGATGCAAACATTGGTCCTCCGGGGATGAAACCTTTTTGAATAATGAAGTGAATGATTCTACTATAAAAGGGTGTGAGTTCGGGATATGAGACTGAGTTTAGGGCATGGAATAGAATGTGATATTTCAACTTGGTCCTATGATTGAAATTGTCTATCTTGGATATGTTGTCATCACATGGAAGGATTTTATGATTTTGATGCATACCTATTCTCTATTTCTTATCTTGTCTACTATACTTGAATCTAGATATTAATAGTAATGCTTGATATAGCTTGATGAATCTTTTATTGCTGAGTGGTTATACTCACCCCTTTGGGGATTAACATTTCATATTAGAGATGCCTCTGTTACCGATCACGCATGGTACCTTTTATGGCTTACCGTCCGATGTCGAGGTTGAGTGTTCGGAGCACTCCTGTATTGGTGTTCATGGATTGGTATTCATCCGTGTTCGAGTTTTAGTTATGTATGACGTGGGTCAACCTGATGGCCCCGTAGTCTAGGAGTTCTTGTCTGTCCATGTTCGTCGCGACGGGATCATGATGGGGATGATGTTGCCGCCGCCAGCCGATGGACGGGGCTGGGTGTGATAGTTTGTGGGACGGGTAGCGGATGACACTTATTGGATAGCCGACACTGGATGATGGATCGGTGTACATGACTGCTGTGGGTTCGGGTACTTTTGGTTATAGCCGAGCTTAGTAAAGCCTTGGCCTTTTGATGTACCGACTCTTGATGTCCGATCAAACTATGTAAATAAAAGTGGTTTGGCACTAACTTAAATATATGAAATGTGTAGTTGGTGTGTATTGCATTGTATTATTTAGTGTGAGTTTGGGTTAGGGAGATGTCGAATATGCTTCCGTTATATGAACTGCGCTGGGACTGATTGAGATAAGATAAACCCCCAAGATATATGGACCCACTATAATTAAATGGTATCAGAGTCGCATGTTGTTAGGACAGGTGTAACGTAAGCTAACTGTGGCGACCCTAACGGATCAAGGGTCGTGACGGGGGTGCCACAGCGGGTGGTATCAGAGCAATGGTAATATGTGGAGTGATAAAGAGCCTCATTTGGAAATTGAGGAATATAATGACAATGCACACCATAGGATACTAACTAGGATAGTTGACTAACCTTGAACAACGGGTGATGAGTATTCACTCGTAGATCCCTAGTAATTGTTATGAGTTGTCTTTAGGTGCCGGTAACATGTTTATGTTACTTATGTAGTTGTAGTTGTTTTTAAATGGAGACATTGAGTCACAGATTATTCCTAAGGCAAATGCTTGGAAACTGCAGGAAAGTGATGGTGTGAGCTGGAAGTACTCATCCATCAAGGGTTGAAGCCTCTGCTGCAAGGGCTGAACCCCGAATGGAAGACATCCTGTAGGCATTGGCCAATATAGGAAATATGATGGAAAGACAACCGTAGAAACAACCCGGAGTGGAATGTCACCCTTAAGGACTGGTGGAACAATTTCTGAAGCTGGAGCCACCTAAGTTTAGTGGAATGGGAAGTCCTGAGGAGGCAGAACATTGGATTGAAGGGATGGAACAAATTTTCCGGTTGTTGGACTGCAATGATGCTGAGAAAGTAACTTTGGCAGAGTACCAACTGGAGGGAAATGCAAAGTTTTGGTGGAGAGCTTCGAGAGACACGATCTTTCCACCAAGTACTGATATAAACTGGGATGAGTTTGTTAGAGCTTTCAATAGGAAGCATTTCTCTGATTGTGCCAAGGATAAGAAAATCACAGAATTTGTTTAGTTAGAACAAAGGGAGCTGATTGTAGACCAGTATGAGGCAAAATTTTCTAAATTATCTAGATATGCTCCCAGGCTGATTGAGGATCAAGAGGAAAAGGCTAAGAGGTTCCTGAAAGGGTTGAGGACTGATATCAGGAAACAACTAGTGCCTCTGAATATAAGGGACTATAATGAGATTTATGAAAGGGCACGGTTGGTGGAGCAAGAGTTAGTGAGAGAGCATTCAGAATCTAAGAAGCAGATGACCTTTAGTGATATTCGAAGGGGTAAGAGACCCTATTCTGGACAGGGTCAACCCTGGGATTCTAAGAAGAGGAATAATTTAGGAAATGTTGGAAAAGCCAAGAGTGGCCCGAAACTAGGGAAAGTACCCTACCAAGGTAATACTTGTCAGAGGTGTGGTGGACAGCATGGGTCAAGATTTTGTAATAGTCTGCCAAAATGTTTTGGTTGTGGACGGATGGGGCACTTTAAGAGAAATTGTCCACAAGAGGGATCACAGCTGAGTGTCAATGCGGTACGACAAGTGCAACAACGTACTGTTGAGTCGAATCTATCAAGGAATCCACAGAGACCACCAGCACAAGGAAGGGTGTATGCGGCCACTCAAGAGGAAGTGAAAGCTTCAAAAAATGTTATCTCAGGTACAATTTCTATAAATGGCAAAAAGGCGTATGCATTGTTTGACACGCGCTATACATTCTTTTATGTCTGAAAGATATAGACAGTTGAGTTAAATAGAAACTACCTCTCTTAAGACGCCTCTTTATGTTTCCACGCCCCTAAGGAATGTGGTATTGTCTATATTGATATGTGAAAGATGTAAGATAACTATAGGGGAACGGAATATGGAAATAGACTTAGTCGTAATTGCTATGTATGACTTTGATGTTGTCATAGGAATGGACTGGCTCCATAAGTATCAAGCTAAGATGGACTGTTATAGGAGAACAATCCAGTTTGTTTTACCCGATGGATCTAATTTTGAATTTTACGAAGATCAGACAAACCCCTCTATAGCACTTATTTCAGTAACAGAAGCCCGTGCATTACTTGACGAAGGATGTCAAGGATACCTAGCAGTAGTAAGAGATCTTACTAAGAAGGAGGCTAAAATTGGTGAGATTCAAATAGTCAGGGAATTTCAGGATGTGTTTCCTGAGGAGTTGCTTGGATTACCACTGGAACGAGAGATCGAGTTTGAAATTGAACTAATGCCTAGAATAGGACCGATATCGAAAGCCCCGTATAGAATGACCTTGGTGGAGCTGAAGGAATTGAAGGTGCAACTACAAGAGTTGCTTGATAAGGGATTTATTAGATCAAGTGCTTCACCTTGGGGTGCGCCGGTCTTACTTGTGAAAAAGAAGGACGAATCGATGCGTTCATGTATTGACTATAAACAGTTGAACCAAGTAACCGTTAAGAATAAGTATCCCTTGCCTAGAATTGATGATTTATTTGATCAACTGCAAGGAAGTTCGGTCTTTTCTAAAATTGATTTGAGGTCAGGATACCATCAATTAAGGATTAAGAAAGAAGATATTCCTAAGACTGCATTTAGGACTCGCTATGGACACTATGAGTTCCTAGTTATGCCTTTTGGATTAACGAATGCACCAGCCGCATTCATGGATTTAATGAATAGGATATTTAGGCCTTATCTAGATCAGTTTGTAATTGTCTTCATTGATGATATCCTGATATATTCTAAAGGACCTGAAGAACATGAACGACACCTGAGGATAGCATTGCAAACATTAAGAGATCATAAGTTGTATGCCAAATTCAGTAAGTGTGAATTCTGGCTAGACCAGATAATATTTTTAGGGCACTTGGTGTCGGGAAATGGAATTGCAGTGGACCCTGCAAAGGTTGAGATGGTAGTGAATTGGCCGAGACCGACAACGCCAACTGAAATACGAAGTTTCTTGGGACTGGCTGGCTACTATAGGAGGTTTATTGAAGGATTCTCACAATTGGTAGGCCCTTTAACGAAATTGACCCAAAAGAATGTAAGGTTTGAATGGTGTGGAGCATGTGAAAGAAGTTTTCAGGAACTTAAAAGGAAGTTAACTACAGCTCCAATCCCAACAATACCATAGGGACCTGATGGATTTACAATGTATAGTTTTGCATCTCATAAAGGACTGGGATGTGTTCTGATGCAGCATGGCAAGGTCATAGCCTATGCATCGAGGCAGTTGAAACCTTATGAGTTAAATTACCCAACCTATGACTTAGAATTGGCAGCTATAGTATTTGCTTTGAAAATATGGAGACATTATCTGTATGGAGAGAAGTTTGAAATCTATACAGATCATAAGAGCTTAAAGTACTTGTTTTCGCAAAAAGAGTTGAACATGAGACAAATAAGGTGGATGAAATTATTAAAGGATTATGATTGTGAAATACGGTACCATCCAGGAAAAGCAAATAAGGTGGCAGATGCCCTTAGTCGAAAGTCGGCTATGGACATGGCTAGTCTAAGAATAACATAATGGAATCTGTTAAAGTCAGTAGTAGATTCAGACATCAAGTTGGAAATGGGCCACCTTACTGGTATGCTTACTGCATTAATGATTGAACCTGAAATTATTCAAAAAGTTAAGATTCTGCAAGAATCTAATCCGGAGATTGTGAAGATACGAAATGCTATGTCTTTAGGAAAAAGACCAAAATTTCAAGTTTTTGATGATGGAATGGTAAGATATCAAGGACGACTCTGTGTTCCTGACAATGAAGAAGTGAGAAGGGAAATTTTGTCAGAAGCACATAGGAATAATTATAGTATTCATTCGGGTAATACAAAGATGTACAGGAATTTACGCCAGCAGTTTTGGTGGAATGGCATGAAAATGGATATAGCTAAACACGTTTCTCAGTGTTTAACATGCCAGCAAGTGAGAGCGGAACACCACAAACCCGCAGGATTTTTGAGAGCATTAGATATTCCAGAATGAAAATGGGAACATGTGACAATGGATTTCGTGCAAGGATTACCAAGGACATCGAGTGGTCACGACTCTATCTGGGTGATAGTAGATCGCTTGACCAAGTCTGCCCATTTCCTAGCGGTTCGAGTAGACTACCAGATGGATAAACTTGCTGAGATATATGTAAGCCAAGTAATACGTTTACATGGTATTCCTGTAACGATCATGTTTGATCGAGACTCTAGGTTTACTTCCAATTTTTGGCAAAGTCTCCAAAGCGCCTTAGGGACAAAGCTTCAATTTAATACTGCTTTTCACCCTCAAACAAATGGACAAACGGAAAGAGTGATCCAGACTCTGGAAGATATGCTGAGAGCATGTATTATTGGTTTTAAGGGAAGTTGGGATGAAAAATTGCACTTGATAGAGTTCGCCTATAACAATAGTTTTCAAAAAAGTATAGGCATGGCTCTGTATGAAGCACTATATGGAAAAAGGTGCAGAACCCCTATTTGTTGGAATGAAGTAGGTGAAAGGAGATTGACAGGACCTGAATTGGTGCAAATTACTACTGAGGCTGTTGAGATTATCAGGAAAAGACTTAAAACAGCCCAGAGTAGGCAGAAAGACTACGCAGATAAGCGTAAAAGACCTTTAGAGTTTAATGTGGGAGATAATGTATTCCATAAAGTACCTCCTATGAAAGGAATATCTCGATTTGGAATGAAGGGTAAGTTGAGCCTTAGATTTGTTGGACCTTTCGAGATACTTGAAAGAATAGGAGACGTAGCTTATCGTTTGGCGCTGCCTCCTAAATTGGGAAATTTACATGATGTGTTCCACATATCGATGCTGAGAAAGTATCAACCGGATCCTAATCACATACTCGATCATGAAGCCATCAAAGTGGATGAGGAAATGAGATACATTGAAGAGCCGATGCAAGTACTGATCGAAAGGAGCAAATTCTTAGAACCAAGAAAATACCACTGGTTAAGATATTATGGCGACATCATAATGTTGAAGAAGCCACATGGGAAAGTGAAAACGAGATGAGGGAAAGGTACCCTCACTTGTTTAAAGAGACATGAGTAATGTTTAATTTCGAGGACGAAATTCTCTAAGGATGAGAGAATTGTGGCATCCGGGAATTTAGACAACCCGAAATGTTAACTTTAAGGAAAGGAGATTTATCTTTGAATGGCTATAGGGACAATTATTTCATCGGCCATGATATTTTATCTCTTGGACCAAACCCCCTATGTGAAATTTGTTATGGGAACATAATATTGATTCCTATATAAAAATCAAATGCCCTAAAGTGGTGTAGGAATTATGAGCTTATTATTGATATTTTCTATGGGCTATTTAAATTGGACATGGGACAACTTGGCCCAAAGCCGGCCCAAGAGGCCCATAAGGCCGTCGACCGAAAGAAGGGGAAGGGAGAAGAAGGGAGTCAGACAAGGGGGGGGGGAGGAAGGAAGATTGCATGCCATACTACATTTGTCCAAAGCCAACTTACACTTGTCATTCCCATGCAAACCTCATGATTACTAGCTAATCATGAGGGTGAAAGAAAGATAAAGGGAGAGAGAGGGGCGGAGTGAGCGAGGGAGTGTTCGCAGGAGAGAGAATTCGAGAGAGAGAGAGAGAGAGAGACCGAGAGAAAGAGAGAGTTCGTGAGGGTGCTCCAGCGAGGGAAGAAGGAGACTAGCCCCACCGTGCGTGCACCAGCTGCTGCCGTCGACGCCGCCTAGTTCCGCCGTCGCCGAGCTGCGTCCGAGACCCCGAGTTCTCTGTTTTGCTTGATGTGGTCGCATAGGACTTGAGGCAAGTAGAAGTTCTTCAATCTATGTTTTGCTTGCTATTTTCTCTAGTGAAGAGTGGATAGATGTGAGGAAATGTGAGATTTGGAGTTGCATGTTGTTTATGATGAAGGAGATGAGGATGGCCAAGGTAATAGGGCAAAGATTTGAGAAATTTTTGGTGGATTTTGCCTTTAAATTGAAATGAGAACTCAAAGATTTAACTATGGTGGATTTTTGAGAAGTAAAGAGGCTGTGTTATGGTGCAATGTACTTGTAAATCGTGGCTGTGGATGTTGGATACCGAAACTTAATGCATAGGAATAGATCTCTTTAGGCTAGTGAACTGTTTTCGCAAGAACAGCATGACCACCGTTGATTTCTCGATTTGTCTGGAATTTTCTAGCCATTATTTGACTTCGAGTCCTTAATGAAAGTTGGAGAGCACATCTAAAAGACTAACATATCAAATATTTAGCATAAATGGACAAGATTTGGTCGATGAAATGATTTTCATACGAAAATGCTAAGTCTGGAAATTTTACAGAAACTGTGGCAAGAAATACCGAAGTTTTTAATCTCGATATGTATAGAATTTGACTTGGTGTTCTTCATGAAACTTTTTCCTTTAAGTCTTATTGATAACGTGTAAAAATTTCATAATTTTCTGAGTCTATTTAGTATTTATTTCAAAATATTTACCAAAACTGTGCATGGTAGAATGGAGTGCTCTATTTTCGAATTTTCGCAAAGTATCCGAAGGTGAATGTGATGTTTGAATGGCTATGTGATATGATGGTATTGGCTGTGGATAATTGTGCAATATTGAGATGTGTTAGAAGGTCCAAGAGACGTCTTGTTTTAGCATTTGAAAGTGTCTTGTAAATTAAAATGCTAAATTGTTATTGTTGACCCTCGTGTCAATGATACCCCGGGAGTCGGGATGCCCAAAGGATCGAGTGAGTCGATGCCTTGTGGATGCTCGGTGGCTCTTGTAGCCGAAGGTCAGAGGTTTTTCCCCGGGAGCTTCAGGATAACCGGTAGTATGCTTGTCGGTACCTATTTCCGGATGGTTAGGGTAACCATTTTCAAGGGAGGCCCTCGAGGTTCCTCGTGATGCCAGGTAGGGTACGAGATGCCTGGAGGTGTGATTCGCTCCAGATGCCTGGTGGCCCTATTTGGCTGAATGCTTGAGGCTTTCGTGATGCCTGGAGGGATGCGAATGCCGGAGAGATGCAAACACTGGTCCTCCGGGGATGAAACCTTTTTGAATAATGAAGTGAATGATTCTACTATAAAAGGGTGTGAGTTCGGGATATGAGACTGAGTGTAGAGCATGGAATAGAATGTGATATTTCAACTTGGCCCTATGATTGAAATTGTCTATCTTGGATATGTTGTCATCACATGGAAGGATTTTATGATTTTGATGCATACCTATTCTCTATTTCTTATCTTGTCTACTGTAGTTGAATATGGATATTAATAGTAATGCTTGATATAGCTTGATGAATCTTTTACTGCTAAGTGATTGTACTCACCCCTTTGGGGATTAACATTGTAGATTAGAGATGCCTCTGTTACCGGTCACACGTGGTACCTTTTACGGCTTACCGTCTGATGTCGAGGTTGAGTGTTCGGAGCACTCATGTATTGGTGTTCATGGATTGGTATTCATCCGTGTTCGATTTTTAGTTATGTACGACGTGGGTCCACCCGATGGCCCCGTAGTCCAGGAGTTCCTGTCTTTCCATGTTCGTTGCGATGGGATCATGATGGGGATGCTGCCGTCGCCACCAGCTGATGGACGGGGCTGGGTGTGATGGTGCGTGTGACAGGTAGCGAACGACACTTTTTGGATAGCCAACACTGGATGATGGATCGGTGTACATGACTGCTATGGAGTCGGGTACTTTTGGTTATAGCCGAGCTTAGTAAAGCCTTGGCCTTTTGATGTACCGACTCTTGATGTCCGATCAAACTATGTAAATAAAAGTGGTTCGGCACTAACTTATATATATTAAATGTGTAGTTGGTGTGTATTGCATTGTATTATTTAGTGTGAGTTTGGGTTAGGGAGATGTCGAATATGCTTCCGTTATATGAACTGTGCTGGGACTGATTGAGATAAGATAAACCCCTAGGATATATGGACCCACTATAATTAAATGGTATCAGAGTGGCATGTTGTTAGGACAGGTGTAAGGTAAGCTAACTGTGGCGACCCTAACGGATCGAGGGCCGTGATGGGGTTACACAGTGAATCACGGGATGCCAATTGAGATGCTTTTGCTAGTGCATTTTCTGTTAGACTTTCAGAAGAGTATAATAACATAAGATGATTTATGCAGTACGATTCATAAAAGAGATGATTTCAATTGGCCCGTTAGGTCCACTCAAATTTGGCATGACCACAAAGGAAGCATAATTGATGATCCCCTTTGATCTTTTTGTCTATTTTGTTTTTGGAATGAGGAATCTCTTCCTTTATTTCTAGGCTAGAAAAAGCATATTTCAATTGCTTTTGTTATGCTAATTAAATTAAAAAAGGATTAACTTTTCTCAGCTGGAGCCAAACTTCCATTCGGCTAAGCCAAACAAAGCATATCTTCTTACGTTCGATCTAGATTCGCGCTAATTGGCATGATCAATTAATTAATTTTGGTAATTGATTGGAAATTTACCGAGCATCGATCTACAGCGCCAATAATGTTTTGGTAGGCTACATAAAGTGGTGAAAAAAATGTTGTATTATGTGGCTCAGTGAATAAGTATATCACCTTGGAGAATGCACGTGACTCGGTGACCGAGTACATCACCTTGGAGAATGCACGTGGCTCCGTGACCGAGTACATCACCTTAAAGAATGCACGTGGCTCGGTGACTAGATGTATCATTTTAGAAAATCAATCGTACCGATTAAAATAACTGAGAAATGGTCTAATTGACATGTAATCGACTAGGTGATTGATCAATGATTTGATCTGATGTTATGCATTGATTGATTGATGTGATATTAGGCATATGTAAATAACGTTGATTTGCAAGATGGAACTGAGGCCAAGGTAAGTCATCTGATTTGTGTTGTGCTTAGGCAGCCCTAAAGAGTATTGGCTTCCTAATCGAGTCTTAGGGGGTTAGAACTTGCTGAGACGTAGTCTCACCCCGTTGTGGGACAACATTTCAGGTCCCTAGGTAGCAGCACCTCCACATCCTCGTCCTCCCATCCATTTTGGTATTCCCGAAAAGGTCACCGAAACAGGATATCACTTCCTGATACACCCCCACCCAGAAGGTCTAGAGTATGTTTTGGTGAAATCCACTGTCTGGGTCGATGTAGGTACAGACGGTCTGGTGCCTAAGAGTATAGGTCATGGTATCGTCACTGCCATGATGGGTGAAGAGAGGGTCCTGTACTGGAGGGTGATGTGCCTCTATTCATCTTAGAGGCAACATTCGGAGAACGGCCTGCAGATCCCAAGGACGGAGCGCTGATCGATGCCAAAGACCTTAAGCTCGAGAGTGACCCTGACACTCATGTGTACTCGGCTGTGGACTCCACTAGGAGCGAAAAGGAATGAGAGATTGTTGAGCAGGAAGAGGAACCTGAGGAAGAGTCTGAAGAGGAGGACCTTGAAGAGAAGTCGGAAGAGGATCCGGAGGAGGATCTAGAGTATGACTCAGATGAGGATTGAACCCCCACCCTGTTTTGCAAACCCAGTGTGTGCACTGATAATTGATAGATCAGACTCTTGTGAATAGTATCATAATATATACTATGAGGTTTGCTTGTATAAAAGTGTGGTTGTGGTTTTTCAGTTGTGAAAAATATAGCCCTACTTTTCTATCACATTGTTTTATTGTCTAGGGATTGTTTATATGCTTCCGCATGCGTATTAAAATGAAAGGGTCGGCGATGCGTCCTAGGACGTTGCTATTAAATCGACCAAGGTGAGGGATAAGTGCGTGCCCAAGGATCGGGGCATGACATTCCCGTTTAAGTGGTATCAGAGCAATGGTTGGGGATTGGAGTAATAAGGTGCGATGGACCATGAGATAGTAGTAGGAACGACATTTCAATTCATGCTGGTGCATGTATGTGATAGTTATTTGGAGACTTCCTTGTTGTTTGGATCACTCTATTTTTAATTCGGTTTAGAATTGGAAATAGGCTTCAGTAGTTAAAGCTAAGCTATGAGTGACCAGCAGCCAAGAACTCTTGCTAAGAGGGCGAGTAGGGCCGTGACTCGGGCTAGAGCACCGACTAGGGTCGGTACCCGAGGAGGCCGAGGTCGAGCACCAGCACAGGCTAGCACTAGTGACGTAACACCACCTCCAGTTAGTGCTAGGGTAGTAGCCCGAGTGATCAGGGAAACATAGGGATCGCTTAAGCCTTCGATGCCATGTGAGAGATGATAGGGTAGTAGGCCCGAGACCAAGCTGCCGCATTTACCGCCACTATTGAAGCCGCTGCCACTGCCGCCGCCAATGCTGCCATACCCGTCATCGCACCTGTTGCTGCACCTGCAGCCGTGCCCACCGATGTTCTAGCTGAGAACATAGACGTGCAAAGAGAAAGACCGATCCACAAGCTAGTGGAGTAGTTTTTGAACATGAGCCCGCCAAGATTTTCGGGTATTGGAGACCCTGAGGCCACTTCATTGTGGATCCAGGATTTGGAAAAGGCCTTTGCACTCTTGATGTGCACTGAGACAAAGAAGGTAACCCTGGCAGTGTATTAGTTGCAAGGCAATGCCAACACCTAGTGGAGAGCCACCAGAGAGACTGTATTTCCAGGAGAAGTAGTCCCTCTATGGGATGCTTTCCTCAGAGAATTCAACGAACAGTATTTCTCGAGGAGCGCTAGAGAACAGAAATTGGAAGAGTTTCAACGTCTTCGTCAGGGGACGATGACCGTTGACCAACATGGGGTCAAGTTTGCGGAGCTATCTCAGTATGCTCCAAGGCTAATTGAGGATCCTGAATAGAAAGCTCGGAGGTTCAAAAATGGCCTTCGACAAGAATTGAGAAAGCCGTTGGTGTCGTTTGATTTGATTGATTATCAATAGATTTATCGTCGAGCACAGCTGCTCGAAAGGAGTCTGAACGAACAAGTCCCCTCGTCTAGATCGAGGTTTAATTCTCATCAAGAGGGGATTCGCTAGGGAAAGAGTCCTATGTCTGGAGGTAGATTCCAAGTCCCGCCTAACAAGAAGGGTGGATTTGGTAGGTCAGTGCCCAATAGGAGTGAAGCATGTCGCTTTTGTGGAAGGCGACACGGGTCAACCCCGTGCCCATCAAGGCTGAGTGCATGTTTTGAATGCGATCAACAGGGCCATATAGCCAGAAACCGTCCGAGGAGACCAAGAGGACAACCGCAGTTGCCGCCACCGCCACTTATGGGACAGATTAGAGGATATGCACCTCAGAATGTGTCGCAAGGAAGTTAGCTGAGACCACCAGTCCAAGGCACGGTGTATGCCATCACACAAGGTCAGGCAGAAGCTGCGCCTAACGTGATCACAGGTATGGTTTCGCTAATTGACAATCCTGCTTACGCTTTATTCGACTCTAGAGCAACTCATTCCTTTATTACCGAGCAATATGTTAATCTGTTAAGATTAAGTCCTATATTGTTGGAGTTGGCAATTTGCATATCTACACCATTGAAGGATAAAGTTATTGCTGCTTTGGTTTGTTTTGGTTGCAAGTTAGCGATTGATGAGCGAGTGGGGAAAATAGACTTATTAGTCCTAGCCATTCATGACTTTAATTTGATTATTGGCATGGACTGGCTCACCAAGCAACGAGCTATAATGGACTGCTATTGCAAAGCGATTGAGTTTGACCTGTTACAGGGTGAGAGCTTTGAGTTTGTCGAGAATCGAGAAGGCCCTTGATTTCCTTAATCTCGTCGCTTGAGGCAACTCATCTGTTAGATGAGGGTTGTCAAGGTTACCTAGCAATTGTCGTGGATACAACAGTTGTGGAGCTGAAAATGGAAAACATTGCTGTGGTGCAAGAATTTCCAGATGTCTTTCCAAAGGAATTGCCAAGATTGCTGCCAAAGAGAGAAATTGAGTTTGTGATTGAGCTAGCACTCGAGACAAAGCCAATCTCTAAGGCCCCTTATCGGATGACACTATCAGAGCTGAAAGAACTGAAGGTGCAAATGCAGGAATTATTGGATAAGGGATTCATACGTCTCAGTGCATCACCTTGGGGAGCACCGGTTCTGTTTTTTTTTTTTTTTTTTGGTACCCAGGGAACCCCGTACAGCCGGCAGCCGGCGGGTAAACCTTGGGGGTGACACGCACGACCACCACGCACGTGCCACCGGGTAAATCACCAAATGACGCACTGGGGATTCGAACCCCTCCCCTTCGTGAGGGGGAGAAGGCCCGAAGCCAGCAACGCCACCACGGTGGGTGGTGGGGAGCACTGGTTCTGTTTGTAAAAAAGAAAGATGGTTCGTTGCGTTTGTGCATTGACTATTGGCAACTCAATTAGGTAACGATCAAGAACAAGTATCCACTGCCAAAGATTGATAATTTGATCGATCAGTTACAAGGAGCGTCGATATTTTCGAAGATTAGGAAAGAAGACATTCCCAAGTCGGCATTTCGTACTCATTATGGTCACTATGAATTCACGGTGATGCCATTTGGGTTGACGAATGCTCCTGCTGCCTTCATGGATTTGATGAACCGATTATTCAAAGAATACCTAGATCAGTTTGTGATCGTGTTCATTGATGATATTCTGGTATATTCAAGAAGTGATGAAGAGCATGAGAGTCATCTGAGATTAGTGCTGCAGACACTGAGAGTTCATAAGCTATATGCCAAGTTCAGCAAGTGCGAGTTTTGGTTGACTCGTATTGCTTTCTTAGGTCACGTGATCTCAAGCGAAGGAATCTCTGTGCATCCGAGCAAGATTGAAGCAGTGATTAACTAGCCGAGACCAACTACAGTGATAGAGATCAGAAGTTTGCTTGGTTTGGCAGGTTATTATAGACGGTTTGTGGAAGGATTCTCATCTTTAGCATCGCCACTAACAAAACTCTTAAAGAAAGAAGAGAAATTTGTGTGGAATGACAAGTGCGAGAGTAGTTTTCAAGAGCTTAAGGAAAAACTGACTACCGCACGTGTGCTAACCATTCCATTTGGTCTTGGAGGATTCAAGATCTATAGTGATGCATCACAGAGAGGATTAGGTTGCGTGCTGATGCAACATGGCAGAGTTGTTGCATATGCCTCCCGTCAGTTGATGCCTCATGAACAAAACTATCCAACGCATGACTTAGAACTCGCAGCAATTATCTTTACCCTGAAGAATTAGAGACATTATCTATGCGGAGAAAGATTCCAGATCTTCACGGACCATCAAAATCTCAAGTACCTGTTCTCTCAGAAGAAGTTGAACATAAGACAGCGTTGATAGATGGAATTGTTGAAAGACTATGACTGTGATATTCTATATCACCCGGGAAAGGCGAACAAGGTCGCCGATACTTTGAGTCGAAAGTCTTCAGTTGCTCATATATTAATGAAGGAGTGGAATTTAATCGAGAGAGCTCGAGATTCAGTATTCAAGTTTGAGGTAGGCCACCTTTCAAGTCTTATAGCCACCCTCAGAATTGAACCAGATATCCATATCAGAATCAAGTTACTCCAACCAATAGACCCAAATGTGCAAAAGATCCTACAAGAGGACATTGAGAAAAGGAAGGCTGACTTTTAGATTTCTGATGAAGGTTCACTAAGGTTCCGAGGATGTTTAGTTTTACCTGACGATATGGAGCTTAGAGAAGATATCTTGTCAGAAGCGCATCGTAGCAGTTACAGCGTTCATCCTGATAGTACCAAGATATATTAGAATCTACGTCAACACTATTGGTGGTTAGGTATGAAGGAGGACATCGCCAAGCATGTCGTCAAGCGTCTGGTGTGTTAGCGGGTTAAAGCTCAGCATTGCAAGTCGGAAGGACTTCTGTAAAATCTCGAGATCCCAGAATGGAAATGGGAGCATATCACGATGGATTTTGTGACTAGACTACCGAAGAGTCAAAGAGGAAATGATTCGATTTGGGTAGTGGTCGACAGATTGACAAAGTCAGCTCACTTCATTACAGTTCGAAAGGACCTCAGTTTGGATAGACACGCAAATTTGTACGTGCGTCAAGTGGTTCATATGCATGGAGTGCCGATTACGATAACTTTAGATAGAGACCCGAGGTTTACTGCCGCTTTTTGGAAGAGCTTACAAAGTGCCTAAGGTACCAAGCTGCAGTACAGTACGGCATATCATCCTCAGACGGATGGCCAGTCTGAGAGGACATCGAGGACATGCTGAGAGCTTGTGTACTGGACTTCAAAGGAAGTTAAGAAGATCAATTACACCTGGTGGATTTTGCCTGCAACAATAGTTATCAACAAAGCAAGGTGTGCAGGACACCAATTTGTTGGGATGAAGTTGGGGAAATAAAGATTACAGGCCCAAAGTTAGTCCAACAGTCAGTGGATGACGTGGCAGTAATTAGAGGCAGATTAAAGACCGCTTAGAGCAGATAGAAAAGCTACGCAGATAAGCGTCGAAGGCTTTTGGAATTCCAAGTTGGTGATCACGTTTTTCTGAAGGTGTCACCAATGAAAGGAACTCCGCGCTTTGGTAAGAAAGGCAAACTGATTCCAAGGTACGTAGGTCCGTTTGAAATTCTTGAGAGATTTGGGACCTTAGCGCATCGTCTTGCGTTGCCACAAAGATTGGCGCAAGTGCATGACGTCTTTCATGTGTCAATGTTAAGGAAATATAAGCCTGACTCGACTCACGTACTCAATTTCGAAGAATTGGACGTGGATGACCGTGTGTCATACGTTGAATGCCCAGTTCAAATCGTGGATAGAAAAGAGAAAGTTCTACGTACAAACACTATTCCGTTGGTCAAAGTGGTCTGGCAACACCACAATACTGAAGGAGCGACATGGGAGACTGAAGAGTCGATGAGACAATTATACCCCCTCCTTTTTGATGAAGTTTTGTAATGGTTTCAATTTCGAGGACGAAATTTTTATAAGAGGGGAAGAGTTGTGACATCCCAGATTTTCAATCTTGTTTTCTATTGAACAAATCGAGCATTTCATCAATGCGCCTATAAGGTTGTTCTCAGAGCTGATCACTCTCGAGATAACTAGACTATTCAAGTGAAGCCATTAAGGAATTTTAATGCGATAAACTTGAGAATTCGACCAGGAATCAGCTTCTCGACCGTGCTAATCTTTAAAGGCCATTACGACACAGTTAAAAATTGATTTGAGATCAAAGATAGATCGATTTGACTAAGATGTGTGGCTAATTGTGGGTGACACCACTAAATTAGAAAATTCCCGTCAACTGGCTCTAGGCGGATGTATTTATCGTTTTGATACCATGTATTCGTATTTGAATCCTCGAGATTTTCACGACAATTGAGAGTCGTGAATGTGTCGAGTGGGTTCATTGTGGTTCGAAGAAAATCGATCACAAGTCATTTGCACCAAAAATCTCCGAAAACTACCTGGTAGCTTAGGTCATGCTAAAAACGAGCCTGAGTGAAACTTACCGCGAATTTGAATCCGATTTCAGAAATTGAAAATTCTATCATTTCACAATAAATTTTTGGAACGTCAACTCGGTCTTAGAAGATTTTTCTGCAACTCGAGACTTTTTGGGAAAAAGTCAGCATAGGACTGTTTTTGCCTAGAAAAAGCCGAGGATCGTTTTTTATCGCACAATTAGGATGCGAGATGGATCGATTGGTGAGGAAAAATACCAATTTGATCATTGAGGTATTAATCAGATTTATGAGGGCCAAATGAGATTGATTTGAGAAGGAACAAGTGTCCTATTGAAGCCAAGATTATTGAAATTCCTAGCTTCCCCCTTGCCTAGCCAAAATGGACAATTTCAAAGGCTAGGTTGTGGGTGAGCATTGGTGGCTCATTGAGAGCCAAGGAACCATACTTGACCATGGATGGTCAAATGAGACAAGGGATTAGAAAAATGTGACCATGGTGGCCCCCCTTCTTGCCTCTCTTCCTCTCCAAGGTTGACCGGCCAGCCATCCTCCCTCCTCCCAGGTTTTTCGACCACCAGCAAGCCAAGGAAGACCAGCCAGCACGTCGCCAGACCGCCTGGAGTCGTCGCATGTAGCCGCCACCACCTGCGCCAGCCATTCACTACTCGCACGTCTCCGCCTCCCTCACGCCATCGTTCCAGCCTCTCCACCGGTCCAGCAGGTTGTTTCGCAGCCCAACAGACCGCCGTGTGCCACTCTAGCCGCTGTGAGTTCGTGTTGTTGTCTGCTCAGCCTTGCCGTTGCCTTTACCGGTCTTGCTTTGCCATAACCAACCTTGTTTCCTCTGTTTTTACATCTAGAACAGAGAGCAAGTAAGTCATCTGACTCGTGTTATACTTAGGCATAACCAGAAACTGGTCTAATTGACATGTAATCGACTAGGTCGATTGATCAATGATTTGATATGATGTTATGAATTGATTGATTGATGTGATATAAGGCATCTGTAAATAACGTTGATTTGCAAGATGGAACTGAGACCAAGGTAAGTCCTCTAACTCATGTTGTGCTTAAACAGTCCTAAGGTGTATTGGCTTCCCAATCGAGTCTTAGGGGGTTAAAACTTGCTGAGACGTAGTCTCGCCCCATTGTCGAACAACATTTCAAGTCCCTAGATGGCAACATCTCCACCTCCTCGTCCTCCCATGCATTTTGGTATTCCCGAAGAGGTCATCGAGATAGGTCGTGGTATCGTCACTACCATGATGGGTGAAGAGAGGGTCCTGTCCCACAGGGTGATGTGTCTATGTTCGTCTTAGAGGCAGCATTAGAGGAAGGGGTTGCAGATCCCAAGGACGGAGCGATAATCGATGCCAAAGACCCTAAGCTTAAGAGTGACCCTAACACTCCTGTGTACTCAGCTGTGGACTCCACTGCAAGCGAAGAGGAAGGAGAGATTGTTAAGCAAGAAGAGGAACCTGAGAAAGAGCCTGAAGAGGAGAACCCTGAAGAGGAGTCATAAGAGGATCCAGGTATGACCCGAATGAGGATTGAAACCTCTACCCTGTTTTGCAAACCCAGTGTGTGAACTGATATGTAATAGATCAAATTCTTGTGAATAGTATTGTAATATATACTATAAGGTTTGCTCGTATAAAAGTGTGGTTGTGGTTTTCCAATTGTGAAAAATATAGCCCTACCTTTCTATCCCATTGTTTTATTATCTGGGGATTGTTTATATGCTTCCGCATGCGTATTAAAATGAAAGGGTCGACGATGCGTCATGGGACGTCGCTATTAAATTGACCAAGGTGAGGGATGGGTGCATACCCGAGGATCAGGGCGTGACATTATGTCTAAGTCTTGAAGGGAAAATTTGTCTTAACCTCATAACTCTTATTATTGGGACAAGGATTTTGATATTTTAATTTGATTGTATGGAAGGGGGACAGTTAAAGAACCTTATATTATGAACCTATGAGCTTAGCACCATACTAGAAAAGTAGTTGAGCGATATGCTTTGAAAAACATATTTTAAGAGACCAGCAAATATGCTTTGCTATCTTATAGTGTTACAATTTGGACATATATCATAAGATCCCAACCATAGGTGAGGGTCCCAGCCCTCATTGCCACAGGCAAGGGGTGCCCTTGCCTAGATTTAGTCACCTTGCAATTTTAGTTGGCCAACATACCTAGAAGTTCCCACACTTTAGATTGACTTGATTATTCAAAAAATTAGAAGACATTGGTTAAAGTTTTCTATATTATTTAATTTCAAGTCCATGCTCATTTTAATCTTTCATGCAATTTGAGTTTTGCTTAGCAAACTAGGTGTACAAAATAGATCACTTTCATTAAGCAAAAGAGTCCTCACCAAACTTTAGCTGATTCTTGTTGGAAATTGTGAAGATAATGTGGTTCCTCCTTGAGAATGATGCCAACGAAGTTGAGATTTTTGAAACATTTTATTCTCAAATGAGTGTCTTCATGCTTTTTTTTTTCATGATATTGACCCATGTTTCCCGGTATTTTCTGTGGGCCAAACATGTTGTGCTAGTCTTGTGGGTGAGTCACCAAGTCCATTTGATGTGCAATTTGGCTGTGTGCAGACAAACGCATGCTAAGCGAATTGACTAGATAAATGTACTTTAGCTCTTTTTCTTTGCCTTCCCAAGCGGGTCGGACAAAGACTTGATGATAAACTTGTCTTTGTCCTAAGCAAAGACAAAAGGCCATAGATTTGTTTCTAAATTGAATAAATCGGGGTATTTCATCGACGTGCCTATAAGGCTGTTCTCAGAACTGATCACCTTCGAGATAACTAGACTATTCAGGGAAGCTATTATGGAATTTTAATGGGATAGACCTGAGAATTCGACCAGTAATCGGCTTCTCAACCGTGCTCATCTTTATAGGCCATTATGACATGGTTAAAAATCGAATTGAGATTAGAGATAGGTCAATTCGACTGAGATGTGTGGCTAATCGTGGGTGACACCACTATATTAGAAAATTTTCGTCGACCGGTGCTAAACTGATTTATCTATTGTTTTGGTACCCTATGTCCGTATTTGAATCCTCAAGATTTTCACGACAACTGAGAGTGGCCAATGTGTCGCGTGGGTTCATTGTGGCTGAAAGAAAATTAGCCACGGGTCATTTACACTAAAAATCTCCGAAAACTACCCGGTAACCTAGGTCACACTAAAAACGTGCTTGAGTGAAACTAACCACGAATTTGAATCCGATTTTAGAAATTGAAGATTCTATCATGTCACAATAAATTCTAAGAACGTTGACTCAGTCTTAGAAGATTTTTCAATAATCCAAGACTTTTAGGAAAAAGTCAGCATAGGACCGTTTTTGCCCGGAAAAAGCCGGGGATCGTTTTTGATCGCACAATTGGGATGCAAGGTGGATCAATTGGTGAGGAAAAATACCAAATTGATCATTGAGGTATTAATTGGATTTATGAGGGCCAAATGAGATTGATTTGAGAAGGAACAAGTGTCCAATTGAAGCCAAGATTATTGAAATTCGTAGCTTCCCCCTTGCCTAGCCAAAACAGACCATTTCAAAGGTTGTGGGTGAGCATTGGTGGCTCATTGAGAGTCAAGGAACCATACTTGGCCATGGATGGTCAAAGGAGACAAGGGATTGCAAAAATGTGACCGTGGTGGCCACCTTCTTGCCTCTCTTCCTCTCCAAGGCAACCGGCCAGCCATCGTCCCTCCTCCCAGCCTGTTCGACCACCAGCAAGCCAAGGAAGACCAGCCAGCATGTCGTCGGATCGCCAGGAGCCGTCGCACGCAGCCACCGCCGCCGGAACACCACCCGCGCCAGCCTGTCGCTGCTCACGCTTCTCCACCTCCCTCACGCCGTCATTCCAGCCTCTCTGCCGGTCCAACAGGCTGTTTCGCAACCCAGCAGGCTGCCATGAGCCCCTCTGGCCGCCGTGAGTCCGTGTTGTTGGCTACTCGGCCTTGCCATTACCTTCACCGGTCTTGCTTTGCCATAACCAGCCTTGTTTCCTCTATTTTTACATCTAGAATAGAGAGCAAGTTTGTGGGTTTTACAACTGCTTCAAGGCCCATTTTGTGGTGGTCCCGAGCCTCGGTTGCTAGGCCCGCCTTGAGGAAAGCCGAGCCTTGTTTCCTCTATTTTTACATCTAGAACAGAGAGCAAGTTTGTGGGTTTTACAGCAGCTTCAAGGCCCGTTTTGAGGTGGTCCCGAGCCTTGGTTGCTAGGCCCGCTTTGAGGAAAGTCAAGCCTCGCGACGTTCCTGTCATTTTGCACCAACCCGCTTGTTAATCAAGTGAGCTTTGCTCACTAAACCTCACTTAGTAAGCTAATGATGCTTAGAGGTTGATTAGATTTGATTAAGTGTGATTAGGTGGATAGATTATATTAGAGTAATTAAATTAGTTATTTGTCGATGCATGTTAGGTAGTTAGTTTTAACAATTAGCAAGTAAATAGGTTTTAGTATTTATTGAACGAACCTTGGAATTTTTTCAGGTCTATTTCGACATCCAATTAGGCATTACGGGCCTAAATTGGATTTATTGCATTTATTTCATAATTTCTATAATTATTTAACTAATTAATTATTTTCTAAAAATTAGGCTGGGAGAGCCAACGACCAGAATTTATACTGACTATTGTGGTGCGGTCTGTTTAATTCTTCGAGTGTTAATTTGAGCTGAATTGATTTAATTGTGCTTTTAGCATTTTATACCTAAATTAATTAATTTTGGTAATTGATTAGAAATTTACTAGACGTCAGTCTACAGGGCCAACAATGTTTTGTTGGGCTATATAAAGTGGTGAAAAGGAATATTGTATTACGTGGCTTGGTGAATAAGTATATCATCTTGGAGAATGCATGTGGCTCAATGACCGAGTACATCACCTTGGGGAATGCACGTGTTTCGATGATTGAGTACATCACCTTGGACAATGCACGTGGCTCGGTGACTAGATGTATGATCTTAGAAATGGCATCGTACGGATTAAAATAATTGGGAAATGGTCTGATTCACATGTAATCGACTAGGTCGATTGATCAATGATTTGATATGATATTATGAATTGATTGACTGATGTGATATAAGGCATCTGTAAATAACATTGATTTGCAGGATGGAACTGAGGCCAAGGTAAGTCCTCTAACTCGTGTCGTGCTTAGGCAGCCCTAATGTGTATTGGCTTCCTAATGGAGTCTTTGGGGGTTAGAACTTACTGAGATGTAGTCTCACCCCGTTGTGGGACAACATTTCAAGTCCCTAGATAGCAACACCTCCACCTCCTCGTCCTCCCATGCATTTTGGTATTCCTAAAGAGGTCACCGAGATAGTATATCACTTCTCGATACACCCCCACCCAGAAGGTCTAGAGTATGTTTTGGTGGAATCCACTGTCTGGGTCGATGTAGGTAGAGACGGTCTAGTGCCCCACTAATATAGGACGTGGTATCGTCACTACCATGATGGGCGAAGAGAGGGTCCTGTACTGGAGGGTGATGTGCCTCAGTTCGTCTTAGAGGCAGCATTCGGGGAAGGGGCTGCAAATCCCAAGGACGGAGTGGTGATTGATGCTAAAGACCCTAAGCTCGAGAGTGACCCTGACACTCCCGTGTACTCGGCTATGGACTCCACTGCGAGCGAAGAGGAATGAGAGATTGTTGAGCAGGAGGAGGAACCTGAGGAAGAACGTGAACAGGAGGATCATGAGGAGGAGTCGGAAGAGGATCTAGAGGAGGATCCAGAGTATGACCCGAATGAGGATTGAAATCTCCACTGTGAGTGAAACACGCCTAAGTGAAACTAATCGCGAATTCGAATCCGATTTCAGAAATTGAAGATTCTATCATGTCACAATAAATTCTAGGAACATCAACTCAGTCTCAGAAGATTTTTCTGCAATCCTAGACTTTTTGGGAAAAAGTCGGCATAGGACCGTTTTTGCCCGGAAAAAGCCGAGGATCGTTTTGGATCGTGCCATTAAGATGCAAGGTGGATCAATTGGTGAGGAAAAATACCAATTTGATCATTAAGGTATTAATTGGATTTATGAGGGCCAAATGAGATTGATTTGAGAAGGAACAAGTTTCCAATTGAAGCCAAGATTATTGTCAACTCATTCTTAGAAGATTTTTCTGTAGACCTAGACTTTTTGGGAAAAAGTCGGCATAGGACCGTTTTTTCCCGAAAAAAGCCGGGGATCGTTTTTTATCGTGCAATTAGGATGCGAGGTGAATCAATTGGTGAGGAAAAATACCAATTTGATCATTAAGGTATTAATTGGATTTATGAGGGCCAAATGAGATTGATTTGAGAAGGAACAAGTTTCCAATTGAAGCCAAGATTATTGAAATTCGTAGCTTCCCCCTTGCCTAGCCAAAATGGACCATTTCGAAGGTTCTGGGTGAGCATTGGTCGCTCATTGAGAGCCAAGGAACCATACTTGGCCATGGATGGTAAAAGGAGACAAGGGATTGGAAAAATGTGACCGTGGTGGCCCCCCTCTTGCCTCTCTTCCTCTCCAAGGCTAACCGGCCAACCATCTTCCCTCCTCCCAGCTTGTTCGACCACCAACAAGCCAATGAACACTAGCCAACATGTCGTCAAACCGCCCGGAGCCGTTGCACGCAACTGTCGCCGCCGGAACGCCGCCCGCGCCAGCCCGTCGCTACTCGCGCATCTCCACCTCCCTCACGCCGTCATTCCAACCTCTCCGTCGGTCCAGCAATCTGTTTTGCAATCCAGCAAGCCATCATGAGCCCCTCCGGCTGTCGTGAGTCCGTGTTGTTGGCCGCTGGGCCTTGCCATTACCTTCACTGGTCTTGCTTTGCCATAACAAGCCTTATTTCCTCTGTTTTTACATCTAGAATAGAGAGCAAGTTTGTGGGTTTTACAGCGGCTTCAAGGCCCGTTTTGAGGTGGTCCTGAGCCTCGGTTGCTAGGCCCGCCTTGAGGAAAGTCGAGCCCCACGATGTTCCCATCGTTTTGCACCGACCCGCTCGTTAATCAAGTGAGTTTTGCTTACTAAACCTCGCTTAGTATGCTAATGATGCTTAGGGGTTGATTAGATTTAATTAAGTGTAATTAGATGGATAGATTACATCAGAGTAATTAAATTAATGATTTACCGATGTATGTTAGGTGGTTAGCTGTAGTAATTAGCGAGTAAATATGTTCTAGTATTTATTGAACGAACCTTGGAATTTTTCCGGGTCCGTTTCGGCTTTCAATTAGGCATTACGGTCCTAAATTGGATTTATTGCATTTATTTAATAATTTCCATAATTATCTAATTAATTAATTATTTTCTGAAAATAGGCTAGGATAGTCGATGATCAGAATTTTATGCTGATTCTTGTGGTGTGGTTTGTTTATTTGTTAAAGTGTTAATTTGTGCTGAATTTATTTAATTGTTTTTTAGGATTTTTTTCCTAAATTAATTAATTTTGTTAATTGATTGGTAATTTACCGAGCGTCAGTCTACAGCGCCAACAATGTTTTGGTGGGCTATATAAAGTGGTGAAAAAGAATATTGTATGACGTGGCTCGGTGATTAGATGTATCATCTTAGAAAATGCATCGTACGGATTAAAATAACCGGGAAATGGTCTGATTGACATGTAATCAACTAGGTTGATAGATCAATGATTTGATCTGATGTTATGAATTCATTGATTGATGTGATATAAGGCATTTGTAAATAACGTAGATTTGCAGGATGGAACTGAGGTCAAGGTAAGTTATCTGACTTGTGTTGTGCTTAGGCATCCCTAAAGTGTATTGGCTTCCTGATCGAGTCTTAGGAGGTTAGAACTTGCTGAGACGTAGTCTCACCCCGTTGTGGGACAACATTTCAGGTACCTAAATGGCAGCAACTCCACCTCCTCGTCCTCCCATGCGTTTTGGTATTCTCGAAGAGGTCACCGAGATAGGATATTACTTCCCGATACACCCCCCGGAAGGTCTAGAGTACGTTTTGGTGAAATCCACCGTATGGGTCGATGTAGGTAGAGACGATCTGGTGCCCCACAAGTATAGGTCGTGGTATTGTCACTACCATGATGGGCGAAGAGAGGGTCCTGTACCGGAGGGTGATGTGCCTTTGTTCATCTTAGAGGCAGCATTTGGAGAAGGGGCTACAAATCCTAAGGACGGAGTGGTGATCATTGCCAAAGAACCTAAGCTCGAGAGTGATCCTAACACTCCCAATGACTCGGTTGTGGACTCCATTGGGAGCGAAGAGGAATGAGAGATTGTTAAGTAGGAGGAGGAACCTGAGGAAGAGCTTGAAGATGAGGACCCTGAAGAGGAGTCGGAAGAGGATCCAGAGGAGGATCCATAGTATGACGCATTTAAGTTGTATAAGAGCAATGGTTAGGGATTTGAGTAATAAGGTGCGATGGACCATGGGATAATAGTAGGAACGACATTTAAATTCATGCTGGTGCATGTTTATGATAGTTATTTGGTAGACTTCCTTGTTGTTTGGATCACTCTATTTCCCTAATTCTATATAGAATTGGAAACAAGCTTCTGTAACTAAAGCTAAGCTATGAGTGACCAGGAGCCAAGAACTCCTACCAAGAGGGCTAGTAGGGCCGTGACTCGGGTAGAGCGTTGACCAGGGTCGGTACCCGAGGAGGCCGAGATCGAGCGCCAGCACAGGCTAGCACTAGTGACGTAGCACCACCTCTAGTTGGTGTTGGGGTAGCAGCCCTAGGTGATCAAAGAAACATAGGGATCACCCAAGCCTTAGATGACATGCAAGAGATGATGGGGCAGCAGGCATGAGACCAAGCTGCCACATTTACCGCCATTGTTGAAGCCGCCACCACTACCACTACCAATGCTGCCATTACTGCCACCGTACCCGTCGCCACACCTATTGCTGCACCCGCAATCGTGCCTGCCAATGTTCCAACTGAGAACGTAGAGGTGTAGAGAGAAAAACCGATCCACAAGCTGGTGGAGCAGTTTTTCAAATTGAGCCTGCCAAGATTTTTGGGTACTGGAGACCTTGAGGCCGCTTCATTATGGATCCAGGATTTGGAAAAGGCCTTTGCACTCTTGATGTGCACCAAGAAAGAGAAGGTAACCTTGGCAGTGTATCAGTTGCAGGGCAATGCCAACAACTGGTAGAGAGCCGTTAGAGAGACTATATTTCCAGGAGAAGTAATCCTGCTATGGGATGCTTTCTTCAAAGTGTTCAACGAACAGTATTTCTCAAGGAGTGCTAGAGAACAGAAATTGGAAGAGTTTCAACGTCTTCGTCAGGGGACAAAGACCGTTGACCAGTATGGGGTCAAGTTTGCGAAGCTATCTCAGTATGCTCCAAGGCTGATTGAGGATCCTGAAGAGAAAGCTTGGAGATTCAAAAATGGCCTTCGACAAGAATTGAGACAGCCGTTGGTGCCGTTTCATTTGATTGATTATCAAGAGATTTATCGTCAAGCACAGCTGCTCGAAAGGAGTCTGGACAAACAAGTCCCCTCGTCTGGATCGAGGTTTAATTCTCATCGAGAAAGGATTTGCTAGGGAAAGAGGCCTATGTCTAGAGGTAGATTCCAAGTCCCGCCCAACAAGAAGGGTGGATTTGGTAGGTTAGTGCCCAATAGGAGTGAAGCATGTCGCTTTTGTGGAAGGCGACACGGGTCAGCCCCGTGCCCACCTAGGTCGGGTGCATGTTTTGAATGCGACCAACAGGGCCACGTAGCAAGAAATTGTCCTAGGAGATCAAGAGGACAACCACAGTTGCCACCGCCACCACCTATGGGACAGATTAGAGGATAGCGCCTTGGAACGCGCCGCAAGAATGTCAACTGAGACCACTAGTCCAAGGCATGATATATGCCATCACACAAGGTCAGGTAGAAGCTGCGCTTGACGTTATCACAGGTATAGTTTCGCTGAATGACCATCCTGCTTACGCTTTATTCAACTCTAGAGTAACTCATTCCTTTATTGCCGAGCAACATGTTAATCTGTTAGGATTAAGTCCTATATTGTTGGAGTCGGCAGTTTGCATATCTACACCATTAAAGGATAAAGTTATTGCTACTTTGGTTTGTTCTAGTTGCAAGTTAGTGATTGGTAAGCGAGTGGGGAAAATAGACTTATTAGTCCTAGTCATGTATAACTTTGATTTAATTATTGGCATGGACTAGATCACCAAGCAACGAGCTATAATGGACTGCTATCGCAAAGCAATTTAGTTTGACCCGTTAGAGGGTGAGAGCTTCGAGTTTGTCGAGAATTGAGAAGGCCCTTGATTTCCTTAATCTCGTCGCTTGAGACAACTCGTCTGTTAGACGAGGGTTGTCAAGGTTACCTCGCAATTGTCGTGGATACAACAGTTGTGGAGCTGAAAATGGAAGACATTGCTGTGGTGCAAGAATTTCCAAATGTACTTCCAAAGGAATTGCCAAGATTGCTGCCAAAGAGAGAAATTGAGTTTGTGATTGAGCTAGCACTCGAGACAGAGCCAATCTCTAAGGCCCCTTATCGAATGACACTATCAGAGCTGAAAGAACTGAAGGTGCAAATGAAGGAATTATTGGATAACGGATTCATACGTCCCAATGCATCACCTTGGGGAGCACCGGTTCTGTTTGTAAAGAAGAAAGATGGTTCGTTGCGTCTGTGCATCGACTATCGGCAACTCAATCAGGTAACAATCAAGAATAAGTATCCACTGCTGAGGATTTATGACTTGTTCGATCAGTTACAAGGAGCGTCGATATTTTCGAAGATCGACTTGAGGACAAGATATCATCAGCTGAGGATTAGGAAAGATGACGTTCCTAAGTCGGCATTTCGTACTCAATATGGTCACTATGAATTCACGGTGATGCCATTTGGGTTGACGAATGCTCCTGCTGCCTTCATGGATTTGATGAACCGATTATTCAAAGAATACCTAGATCAGTTTGCGATCGTGTTCATTGATGATATTCTGGTATATTCAAGAAGTGATGAAGAGCAAGAGAGTCATCTGAGATTAGTGCTGCAGACACTGAGAGTCCATCAGTTGTATGCCAAGTTCAACAAGTGCGAGTTTTGGTTGACTCGTATTGCTTTCTTAGGTCACGTGATCTCAAGCGAAGGAATCTCTGTGCATCCGAGCAAGATTGAAGTAGTGATTAACTAGCCGAGACCAACTACAGTGATAGAGATTAGAAGTTTGCTTGGTTTGGCAGGTTATATTATAGACGGTTTGTGGAAGGATTCTCATCTTTAGCATCGCCACTGACAAAACTCTTAAAGAAAGAAGAGAAATTTGTGTGGAATGACAAGTGCGAGAGTAGTTTTCAAGAGCTTAAGGAAAAACTGACTACCGCACTTGTGCTGACCATTCCATCTGGTCCCAGAGGATTCGAGATCTATAGTAATGCGTCACTTAGAGGATTGGGTTGCGTGCTGATGCAACATGGAAGAGTTGTTGCATATGCCTCCCGTCAGTTGAGACCTCATGAACAAAATTATCAGACACATGACTTAGAACTCGCGGCAATTATTTTTGCCCTGAAGATTTGGAGATATTATTTGTGCGGAGAAAGATTTCAGATCTTTACGAACCATCAAAGTCTCAAGTACCTGTTCTTATAGAAGAAATTAAACATGAGACGGCACCGATGGATGAAATTGCTGAAAGACTACGGCTGTGATATTCTATATCACCCAGGAAAGGCAAACAAGGTCGCCAATGCTTTAAGTCTAAAGTCTTCAGTTGCTCATATATTAATGAATGAGTGGAATTTAATCAAGAGAGCTCGAGATTCGGTATTCATGTTTGAGGTAGGCCACCTTTCGAGTCTTATGGCCACCCTGAGAATTGAACCGTATGTCCATATCAGAATTAAGTTACTCCAACCAATAAACCTAGATGTGCAAAAGATCCTGCAAGAGGACACTAAGAAAAGGATGGTTGACTTTTAGATTTTTTATGAAGGAACACTAAGGTTCCAAGGACGTTTAGTTGTACCTGACGATGTGGAGCTTAGGGAGGATATCTTGTTAGAAGCGCATCGTAGCAGTTACAGCGTTCATCTTGGTAGTACCAAGATATATCAGAATCTGCGTCAACACTATTGGTGGTCAGGTATGAAGGCGGACGTCATCTAGCATGTCGCCAAATGTCTGGCGTGTCAGCAAGTTAAAGCTCGGCATTGCAAGCTGGGAGGACTTATGCAACTTCTCAAGATCTCAGAATGGAAATGGGAGCATATCACGATGGATTTCGTGACTAGACTACCGAGGAGTCAAAGAGGAAATGATTCGATTTGGGTAGTGGTCGACAGATTGACAAAGTCGACTCACTTCATTGCAATTCGAAAGGACCTCAGTTTGGATAGACACGCAAATCGGTACATGCGTCAAGTGGTTTGTATGCATGGAATGCCGATTACGATAACTTCAAATAGAGACCCGAGATTTACTGCTACTTTTTGGAAGAGCTTACAAAGTGCCTTAGGTACCAAACTGTAGTATAGTACGTGATATCATCCTCAGACGGATGGCCAGTCTGAGAGAACAATTCAAACCCTCGAGGACATGCTAAGAGCTTATGTACTGGACTTCAAAGGAAGTTAAGAAGATCAATTACACCTTGTGGAATTTTCCTACAACAATAGTTATCCGCAGAGCAGGGTGTGCAAGACACCAGTTTGTTGGGATGAAGTTTGGAAATAAAGATTACAAGCCCAGAGTTAGTCTAGCAGTCAGTGGATGCCGTGGCAATAATCAGAGGCAGATTAAAGACCGCTCAGAGCAGACAGAAAAGCTACGCAGATAAGCGTCAAAGGCTTTTGGAATTTCAAGTTGGTCATCATGTTTTTCTGAAGGTGTCACCAATGAGGGGAACTTCGTGCTTTGGTAAGAAAGGCAAACTGAGTCTGAGGTACGTAGGTCCATTTGAAATTCTTAAGAGAATTGGGAACTTAGCATATCGTCTTGCGTTGCCGCCAAGATTAGCGCAAGTACATGACGTCTTTCACTTGTCGATGTTAAGGAAATATGAGCCTAACCCGATCCACGTACTCAATTTCGAAGGATTGGACGTGGATGACCGTGTGTCATACTTTAAAAGCCCGATTCAAATCGTGGACAGAAATGAGAAAGTTCTACGTACAAAGACCATTCCATTGGTCAAAGTGGTCTAGCAACACCACGGTACTGAAGGAGCGATATGGGAGACTGAAGAGTCGATGAGACAATTGTATCCCCACCTTTTTGGTGAAGTTTTGTAATGGTTTAAATTTCGAGGACGAGATTTTTATAAGAGTGGAAGAGTTGTAACATCCCAGATTTTCAATCCTGTTTTCTATTGAACAAATCGGTCATTTCATCGACGTGCCTATAGGGTTGTGCTCAGAGCTGATCACTCTCGAGATAACTAGACTATTCAGGGAAGCCATTAATGAATTTTAATGCGATAGACTTGAGAATTCGACCAGGAATCGGCTTCTCGACCGTGCTAATTTTTAAAGGCCATTACGACACAGTTAAAAATCAATTTGAGATCAAAGATAGATCGATTCGACTGAGATGTGTGGCTAGTGTGTGACACCACTAAATTAGACAATTCTTGTCAACCGACTCTAGACTGATTTATCTATTGTTTTGGTACCCTGTGTCCATATTTGAATCCTTAAGATTTTCACGACAACCGAGAGTTGCCAATGTGTCGAGTGGGTTCATTGTGCCTCGTAGAAAATCGACCATGGGTCATTTGCATAAAAAATCTTCAAAAACTACCCGGTAGCCTAGGTCATGCTAAAAATGCGCCTGAGTGAAACTGACCGGCCAGCCATCCTCCCTCCTCCTAGCTTGTTCGACCACCAACAAGCCAAGGAAGACCAGTTAGCACGTCGCCGAATTGCCTGGAGCTGTCGCACGCAACCACCGTCGCCGGAACGCAGCCTGCCTGTCGCTGCTCATGTGTCTCCGCCTCCCTCACGCCATCGTTCTAGCCTCTTCATCGGTCCATCAGGCTGTTTCGCAGCCTAGCAAGCCGCTGTGAGCCCCCTTGGCCGCCGTGAGTCCGTGTTGTTGGCTACTCAGCCTTGCCATTGCCTTCACCAATCTTGCTTTACCATAACTAGCCTTGTTTCCTCTGTTTTTACATCTAGAACATAGAGCAAATTTGTGGGTTTTACAATGGCTTCAAGGCCCATTTTGAGGTAGTCCCGAGCCTCGATTGCTAGGCCCGCCTTGAGGAAAGTCGAGCCCCACGACGTTCCCATCGTTTTGCACCAACCCACTCGTTAATCAAGTGAGTTTTGCTCACTAAACCTCGCTTAGCATGCTAATGATGCTTAGGGGTTGATTAGATTTAATTAAGTGTGATTAGGTGGATAGATTATATTAGAGTAATTAAATTAGTGATTTACCGATGCATGTTAGGTGGTTAGTTGTAGCAATTAGCGAGTAAATAGGTTCTAGTATTTATTGAACGAACCTTAGAATTTTTCCGAGTCTGTTTCGGCGTCCAAGTAGGCATTACGGGCCTAAATTAGATTTATTGCATTTATTTAATAATTTCCATAATTATTTAATTAATTAATAATTTTCTGAAAATTAGGCTGGGATAGTCGATGATTGGAATTTTATGCTAATTATTGTAGTGTAGTATGTTTATTTATTCGAGTGTTAATTTGTGCTAAATTGATTTAATTGTGTTTTTAGGATTTTATTCCTAAATTAATTAATTTTGGTAATTGATTAGAAATTTAGAAATTTACCGGGCGTCGGTCTACAGCGCCAACAATGTTTTGGTGGGCTATATAAAGTGGTGAAAAAGAATGTTGTATTACGTGGCTCGGTGAATAAGTATATCACCTTGGAGAATGCACGTGGCTCGGTGACCGAGTACATCGCCTTGGAGAATACACGTGCCTCGATGACCGAGTACATCACCTTGGAGAATGCACGTGGCTCGGTGACTAGATGTATCATCTTAGAAAATGCATCATACGGATTAAAATAACTGGGAAATGGTCTGATTAACATGTAATCGACTAGGTCGATTGATCAATGATTTGATCTGATGTTATGAATTAATTGATTGATGTGATATAAGGCATCTGTAAAAAACGTTGATTTGCAGGATGGAACTGAGGCCAAGGTAAGTCCTCTGACTCGTGTTATGCTTAGGTAGCCCTAAGATGTATTGGCTTCCTAATCGAGTCTTAGGGGGTTAAAACTTGCTGAGACGTAGTCTCACCCCATTGTGGGACAACATTTCAGGTCCCTAGATGGCAGCACCTCCACCTCTTCATCCTCCCATGCATTTTGGTATTCCCGAAGAGGTCATCGAGATAGGATGTCACTTCCCGATACAGCCCCACCCAAAAGGTCTAGAGTATGTTTTGGTGAAATCCACCGTCTGAGTCGATGTAGGTAGAGACGATCTGGTGCCCCACGAGTATAGGTCGTGGTATCGTCACTACCATGATCGACGAAGAGAGGGTCCTGTACCGGAGGGTGATGTGCCTCTATTTGTCTTAGAGGCAGCATTTTGAAAAGGGGCTGCAGATCCCAAGGATGGAGCGGTGATCGATGCCAAAGACCTTAAGCTCGAGAGTGACCCTGACACTCCCGTGTACTCGGCTGTGGACTCCACTGGGAGCGAAGAGGAAGGAGAGATTGTTGAGCAAGGTGAGGAACCTGAGGAAGAGCCTGAAGAGGAGGACCCTGAAGAAGAGTCGGAAGAGGATTCAGAGGAGGATCTAGAGTATGACCCGAATGAGGATTAAAATCCCCAACCTGTTTTTCAAACCCAGTATGTGAACTGATATGTTATAGATCAGACTCTTGTGAATAGTATTGTAATATATACTATGAGGTTTGCTTGTATAAAAGTGTGGTTGTGGTTTTTCAGTTGTGAAAAATATAGCCCTACTTTTCTATCCCATTGTTTTATTGTCTAGGGATTGTTTATATGCTTCCGCATGCGTATTAAAATGAAAGGGTCGGCGATGCGTCCTAGGATATCGCTATTAAATCGACCAAGGTGAGGGATGGGTGCGTGCCCGAGAATCAAGGCATGACATTACGTCTAAGTCTTGAAGGGAAAATTTGTCTTAACCTCATAACTCTTATTATTGGGACAAGGATTTTGATATTTTAATTTGATTGTATGGAAGGGGGACAGTTAAAGAACCTTATATTCTAAACCCTATGAGCTTAGCAGCATACTGGAAAAGTAGTTGAACGATATGCTTTGGAAAACATATTTTAAGAGACCAACAAATATGCTTTGCTATCTTATAGTGTTACAATTTGGACGTAAATCATAAGATCCCAACCATAGGTGAGGGTCCCAGCCCTCACTGCCACAGGCAAGGGGTGCCCTTGCCTAGATTTAGTCACCTTGCAATTTTAGTTGGCCAACCTACCTAGAAGTTCCCACACTTTAAATTGACTTAATTATTCAAAAAATTAGAAGACATTGGTTAAAGTTTTCTATATTCTTTAATTTCAAGTCCATGCTCATTTTAATCTTTCACGCAATTTGAGTTTTTCTTAGCAAACTAGGTGTACAAAATAGATCACTTTCATTGAGCAAAAGAGTCCTCACCAAACTTTAGCTAATTCTTGATGGAAATTGTGAAGATAATGTGGTTCCTCCTTGAGAATGATGCCAACGAAGTTGATATTTTTGAAACATTTTATTCTCAAATGAGTGTCTTCATGCTTTTTTTTTTCATGATATCAGCCCATGTTTCCCGGTACTTTCTGTGGGCCAAACATGTTGTGCTAGTCTTGTGGGTGAGTCGCCAAGTCTATTTGATGTGCAAGTTTGGCTGTGTGCAGACAAACGCATGTTAAGCGAATTGACTAGATAAATGTACTTTAGTGCTTTTTCTTTGCCTTCACAAGCGGGTCAGACAAAGACTTGACGATAAACTTGTCTTTGTTCTAAGCAAAGACAAAAGGCCATAGATTTGTTTCTAATTCAAACTATGCAATTTACATGGTGTGAATCACGGGATCCCAATGGAGATGCTTTTCGTAGTGCATTATTATTTAGACATTCATTGGATTATAATAACATTAGATGATTTATGCAGTATGATTCATAAAAGAGATGGTTTTAATTGGTGTGTTATGTCCACTCAAATTTGGCGTGACCATGAAGGAAGCATAACAAATCCCTTTATTCCTTTTTGTCCATTTTGTTTTCTGGAATAAGGAATTTCTTCCTTTATTTCTAGGCTAGAAAAAGCATATTTCAATTGCTTTTGTTGTGCTAATTAAATTAAAAAATGATTAGCTTTTCTCAGTTGGAGCCAAACTTCCATTTTGCTTTCCTTAAACCAAACAAATCTTAATCTATCAACGAGAATTTTATTCATGACCGGAAAAGAGAGAGAGACAGAGACAGAGACAGAGATCAAGCTCATTAATACTTTGTTTGAGAGACTCGCCATATTAATGAACTTTCTATTATTTTGTTCATTTAAATATTTGATAGTTACGGAAAAATAAAGGGCAAGATATTTAAAAATTTGTGATATATATAATTAAATAAATGCAAAGAATAATATTTGAATATATTGAACTCAAGCTTGAAATCATTTTATAACATGATTGTATCGAGTCTACTTGAGCTTGATATCTCGATTTTTTCTGGTCAAGCTCAAGCTGGAAATTGAATACTCATAATCGGGTCTTCTTTTTATGGAAGAAAAGTCTAAAAATGAAAAAAGAAAAGGTGTTTTTAATATATTTGAAATTCCTACAACAAAGAAAAACTAAATATGTGAAATTGTCAATTATGATAATTGAATCATACATTGAAATAGAAAAACTAAAATGAAAGGAAAGTTAATGAATTTAGAGCCACCGACAAAATTGCAATTGAATGATTTGGAGCAATTGTCTTTTTAGTAATTATATAGGGAATGGATTTCTCCATCGACTTTTTGGCATGGATCAGGTGAGGCTTGGTAATCACTTATCAAGAAAATGTATGTAACTCAAGAAATAAATGCAGGCTTTTAAGGTAAGAATGCATAAATTGCGGGAATGGGGATAAACTTTGTTGTATGTGCTCTTCGAAGATAAAAACTTCTGAAAAATCAGTCTTGAATTGGTTTAATCAACCGAAACACCCAAATCACCACAAGATCACAAACAACATTAGCCAGATCATCAAATGCGTCATTCTTGCAATAGAAATCTCTTACGGCAGCCTCACCTTGCCGCTGCACAATCACCATATGAATATGTTTCAGTAATGGAGAAAATCATTTCCGAAAATTAAGGAGCCCACCAATTGTGGAAAGCTCCTACCAATCACACCGTAGCGAAGACACAAAAAGAAGATGACTGGTATGAGGCCGACCTATTGGAAGAAGGACGAAAAATCAAGAGAAGAGAGCCGCCACAAACCGAAGCAGCATGTGCAATAATACTGTTCACCATCCAATCACTGCAGCAAAGTTATTGCTTACTTTCACTACTGTGGTGGGCTCCGGTACTAGCAAACAAGATATTGTTCACCATTAAATCATTGCAACAAAATTATTACTTACTCTCATTGTAGAACTTTTACCGTGCAATCACGCGCAATTGCTTTTGTTTTGCTCATTAGAAGGATTAGCTTTTTTCAGCTGGAGCCAAAATTCCATTCTACTTTATACAAAAGAAGATGACTGGTATGGGGTTGACTTGTTAGAAGAACAAAATCACCAAGAGAAGATACCTGCTAGAAATTGTAGAGCATGTGCAATAATATTGTGCACCGTCCAATCATTATAGCAAAATTATAGCTTACTTTCACTATAGGTGCATTTGGTAACATTTCTATTCCGAGGAATAATTTCTTTTTATAAATATTTTTTTTTCTATTTTTATTCTCTAAAACAGTTTCAGAGTAAAAAATCGCACTAGGTAACTATCTACAAAATTTCTATTCTCAAAATAGAAAAAAAATAAAAATGCATTTGATACGATCCACATATTTTTTTATGACGTAGAATTTCTTTTAATTTTTTAATAATTTGTTTAGATTTTTCTTTTTCCTTTTCTTTTTTTCTCTCTTCTTCTTCCTCCTCTAGCCAGTGGTAATGGTAGCCGGCGACCAGCAAAGGGCAGCGATGGCCGACGGCGAAGAAGTGGTGGGTGGCCGGGCAACAAATGACAACAACAATCGACAGTGGCGACCGGTCAGAAGAGGAAGAAGAAGAAAAAAAGAAAAGGAAAAAAAATGACTTATTCCCAAAATTGTTTCTAGAAGCAAGAAACAGACAAATATTGTTAACCATCAAATCATTGCATCAAAATTATTACTTTCACTATGGAACTGTTATTGTACAATCGCATCCAATTGCTTTTGTTTTGCTCATTAAATTCAGAAAAAAAAAATAGTTTTTGCTAGGTGGAGCCAGAATTCCATTCCACTTTTGCTAAGCCCAACAAAGCAGATATCCTCATATTTAATCCAATTATCCAATGTCGCACCTAGTAGCAAGATCAATTGATGCATGATCAAACAGAAGGATAATAATATTTGTGATGAGTATTGTATTGATATGTAATGCACTATTAAAATCTTTGCTGGTCCTTCTTGATTGATAGCAAAAATTTAAAGACCCTTTTAATAATTTATCTAAATTTGTCAGACAAATTCAAGATTTAATTTTATATGAGTTTGATGTTAAGAAGAATAACAATCATGCAACGGGCGCATCATGTCCTAAACATGTTATTATGTCATTTTTAATGTTGGCACTAAGTTTGAGATCTAATATCATGGTATTTTATACATACATATGTAAAATTTTATAGAATTATTATCAACTATTTTGAAACTTAAGCTATTTGGTAAAGCTTATTTAATATTTTAATATTTTAATATTTTAACAATAAAGTAAATATATATGTTAAACATTTTATCGATATCCACAATTAACTTCACAGAAAAATTAGGCTTCTCATCATACACACACCTCAATTTTGTAAACAAAAGGTGAGACGGAAGAGGCTCACAAATCAATTGAAATCATATTTAACTTCTTTGACAACATAATTATATATAATTCAAAGTATGAAATTGAATAATTGCGTGAATCAAGGGATCCCAATCGAGATGTTTTTCCTAGTGCTTTTGCTTTTAGACAAAATTAAATTATAATAACACCAGATGATGTAAGTCGTGCAATTCAAAACAGAGATGATTTTAATTGGCCATTGGGCTTTACTCAAATCTGCCATGACCACAAAGGAAGCATATGGATCCCCCTTATTCTCTTTGTTTGTTATGTTTTTTGGGGTGGAATCTCTTCCTTCATTTCTAGGCTAGAAAAGCAGATTTCGATTGCTTTGGTTTTGCTCATTAAATTAAGAAGGATTAGCTTTCCCTAAGCTGGAGCTAGAATTCCATTCTTCCTTTGCTAAGGCAAACAAAGCTGATCTTCTAATATTTAATCCAAATCCACACTAATTGGCATGATCAATTGATACTTGCCTTTATTCCACTTACTAAACTTTTTCTTTTGCCATGAAAAAGAATGTGAATTTGGCTCTAGGTTGCCTTATGCTTTCAAGAGTCGTAGATCGATTGTAATGCATGATCTACTGTTAATAGATTGTTTGAGAAAACACACAAATTTTCCCAAATTTACTGATGACCTTTTGCATTCCATCGTCTTGGTATATTCATGATCATAGGAATAATTAGCATGCATAATATATATACATTCTTTCCATATGGAAATAAAAATATTATCCCATTGTGACTTTTAATTGCCCCATTGAATTTTGATCATATTCCTTTTTCCATCAACTTCTCTAGTAATTCGCATTCATTTGGAGGTCATAAGTCATCGGATAGATGTTCAAGACCCTCCTACCAAGAGTTTTTTTTTTTTAACAAAACCAAAGAAGAGTTTGCATCACATAACATGGAGTTCAATGTTGCAAAAACTATTTGAACCATAAAAGTCCTCATACATGTATCAGACTTTGTGGGCCCAGCACTAGGGGTGAAGACTAATTCAAGCTTGACTTAATAATTACTTGAAATCGATTGGTCTAATTTCGAGTCAAGCTTAGAATAGAGTTACACCAAGAATTTCATCGAGTCAAGAACGAGCTCACTAAGACATTGCTTGAGAGACTAGCAATTCTAATCCAATTTCCATTGTTTTGTTCAGAAAATAATTGATAGTTACGAAAATACCTGAAGCACATAATAGAGGATAATATTTAAAGTTATTGAGCTTGAGCTCAAGCCCCTTTTTTAAATTTGATCATATCGAGTAGACTTGATCTTGAATATCTCAATTCTGTTTTGGTGGAGCTCGGGCCAAAAATTTTATACTCCATGACTTGAGGGGAGTTTCAAATGTCGAATACCTAATAGGAGTAGAAATCGAGCTTGGCACTACTGTATTGGCTTGAATTGAAAATTTGACTTGGTAATGTACTTGTATTAAATACTTAAAAGTTGCAAAAAGTTGATTTTAGTAATATATATACATATTGTCATGGCACGGACTTTCTAACCAGACTATACCTGCATTGCTCTAATATAATAAAAATCTCCAAGATCTGACAACAAGAGATCATTAAATTACAGCACCAAGTCACTTGATCCAAAAACACTCTTGCCCACATGCATTCCACGGTGGACCTCAGGCAGGCCCATATTTTCCCCCCAAATTCAAATTTAAATTGGTTCCTATATGGTCAAGATGAAACGACTCAAAATATATGAACCCAACATTAACTCAAAACTAGTGCACCGAACACAACAAGTGAAAACTCAAGCCCAAGAGGTTCTCAGTCAAAATCGTTTACATGACAAGCTTTGTGTAATGCAATAAATCTAACTAAACCTAACCAAAATCACTTGTAGGTCTTAAACCATTGCAATCACATAGCGGTACATAATTCATTCACCTAATGGAAAATGGGGAGATCAAAGTCCTACTCTCATCCAGGAGTACACATTCTGCTACCATGATCCAAGTTGGAAAGATTCCTTTAAGAGTCTTTGGCAGGAGCAGCAGCTTGACGGATTCTCTTTTGGTGAACATCCCAATTATACACACGAGCAATCGTAACCTGCCAAATAAAAATTCACCTCTCAAGGGCTGTTTCACCTCCCCAAAAAAGAAAATTTCCCAGGGCCACCAACCTAATTGCCATGATAAACTAAAGGATATAGTCCTACAACAAGCTTTGAAATTTTTTTGAAGTTCACATTCGTGCAAACCTACCACTCTCCAGTTTATCACCAATTACTTCCCAATTTATAGCCTCACACCAGTTACAAAATTCAGAGCAGCAGTAGTTCGACCCTAATAGACCTACCCAAAACTGACATAGTAAACAGCTTCAAACAAACATGGACCTCAAGTTCCAAATACTTCTGACTTACCTGCGTGATTGTTACTTGGTCCCTTAAGAATTGTAGATCAGCAACAAGAACTTCTAAACTTGCTTTAGCATTTTCTAAGTTCTTTTGTAGAAGGGTTGTGGCCTGCAACATAAATTTATGCACTGAATAAGATACTTGACATCGAGAGAAAGGAACATTGCTTAAACTCAAGTACAACCTCTTCACATGAATACTCCAACATAACATTTGCTCCCAGCCATAAACATACTGAATCAGTATCTTCAATGCGAGCTCGTGAATATATGCCTTCTGAGACTTCAAAATCAGCAAGGAGTGCCTGTATACAAAGTAAAGAGTCATAAAAACCAGTCAGCTTGGTGCCTATTATCTCTTGCGCCATAGAAGTTTTATAGTCTTAGGTCTTAAAGCCCAATACAGTAATCCCACCCCATGTCAGTTTCTAATCGGACCTTTGCAGACATCAAAGCAATTAGCTAAATATTAGTGGTGATATTCAGGTGTTCAAATCTAAAACAACCTCATTATTGAGATCAGCATGGGCTCTTCAAAGCACTCACCCAGATTATTAGGAATATTGCTTCCGAAAGTGCATTTGCAAAGATGAAAAGACAATCGGATATTTCACATCATGTCAACTGCACCAAAATTAGTTCCTAGTATGGCAAGAATTAAACTAGCCTATCCTCCATTTGCTTTGTAAAGATAGAAAGGGGTGATATGATCAGCTAAGAGAGCATTGAGGAGCAAGACGATTTATAATATTTTTTAGCATAACAAGATTATGAGAAAAATTTAGTTGACATCATATATAAAAGATAACTGATAGACTGTTGAGGATTCCAGATGAAAAACAGAAACTGAAAAGGAAAAAATTGGTGGATTCTAAGACAATACAAAGCACTCCAGGGGATATAATGAGAAAGAACTCTGGATTGAAAAATTATGATCTGGTTACATGATAACAAGTTCACTTTGTGAAAAGCCTCAACAGTCAACAGCATGAGTCTGACAGATACCCATTAAGTATTCTCAGTTAAAATACATGCACCAAAAAGCGTTCAGCTTGAATTTCATACTTAAATTCCAGTTCTGAGGCCATGATTCAATCTTGATGTAATAGAAACACATGCTCATTGTGCACACATATAATGACATCCTCAATCACAGGTCACTTTGCTATAGCAAATAAGCCAGTTTGCTTCAGTCATTATGCAGGTTTACATATCAAATCAATGAGAGAGGAAACAAGAGTATATCGTTGTGGTGGAATGGAGTGGTGAAGCAATTGTTGCATCAAGGTGCCCCAATTTGAAATGATTGATCAATTCAAATCCTGGATTTTTGTATAGAGAGAAATATCACACCTTTGTTTATGTACTGTCAGAGGGTTAACGGTCATAGCCTATTTAATGGAGTAAACCTCAGTGCAAAGAAAGATGGAGGCAGCACATAGCAGTACTAGTGTTTGTGTGTGTTTCCGTGTGTTTGTGTGTGTGTTTGCATGTGTTTGCGCGCGCGCGCGTGAGAGAGAGAGAGAGATGTCTTGGCAGAGGGGCTGAGATGCCTGGCAACCTCATAGTCAATGCTTTGGAAGGACAAATTGTGTAGGATAAATCTCACAGATTCTTACTATTTAGCGATGTGCATCAACATTTTTCATTTCCATAGATGGGCCAAGCAAGCATTTTAGAAAGGAAAGTCTCTTACTCATTCTAATTACATGTGAACATCTTGATCTAATTTGCTCAGAGTTAAGTAACTGCAATCATTTCAAGATTCAAAGCCTCGCAATTTCAACACAAGGTTGTCAATCAATTGGGCACCCCTCAACTAAATTACTGGAATCCACAGCTGGTTGTTAAAAACCAAATAACCACCATTTCCCTATCAACTTGTGGAAATAAATAATAATTCCCCCAAAATCCTGTTCATGCAGTCAAAAGTATGAGTTGTGTGAGACAACGAACCTCACCAGAGCCCTTCTTGGCCTGTAGAGTGGCGACTATGTCTAAACACTTCTCAATATCAGGGATTTTTGCCTGGCATTTGATATAGACATTGAATTAACAACCCAGTAAAAAGCAAATGAACAAGTATCATGCTGACAGAGTAACAATAACATACTAACAAAGTGATCAAGTTCTGTGGGAACAAAGAACCAAGTGCACTCGGATCTATCAAGTCAATGTAAAGAGAAATTCATTGTGAGACATCAAAGAGGTGCTAACCATCTGGATTTGTTTTAACTTTTTATTCTAGATTAGATGACAATAATTGCAACAGTAAGCCAATTTCTCATTCTTTTTAGGGGAAAAGTGAAACTCACTCGAATTTGAGAAGAGGTTTAAGTTGAACTAGAAAAACAGAAACTAGATAAAAGAAATAAGGAGAAAGAAAACTGCAAAAGACCGTAGCAAATTTCATAATTGAGGACATGCCCATACCATTAATGAAAAATGTAAGATACTGAATAAACAATGCACTACGAAAGACGGATCTCAGAACCAACAAGCTTCTTGTTGTGTTACTTGTCTGTCTCAACCTGGAACATTTATTTTTCCTGAAACTAAATATTCATTGTGATTAAAGCTTTGGTATCAATATCTCTAATCATGTCTTTATACCTCTTAAGAATCAAGACAAAAGTTGCACGCTTCAATGCTTCAAAGTTCTAAAAAAAGGGTCTACCCACACATGCACGTACGCCCACCTCCATGGTAACCATTGAGCAACATCTCAACGCTGCGTAGGTTATACTATACTGAAAAAAGAAAAAAAAAAAAAACCAAAGAAAAGGAAGAGAAAGAAACAAGGTCCAGTGCTAGCACAAGGGCAGACAGGAGGGATGGTGTCTACGGTATTCAACAGTGCATTTGAATATGGATCTTCGTCTGTGATCACTTGAAGAAAATGAACGACAAAATGTAACTCAACAGCGAATTCAATAGCAGATATAACGATACAAAAGAACCAGTCGATGAGAAATTATACACAAACGTCTAAAGGGATGTCGATAATAACAAATCCCAAACTAGCAACAATGAAGTCAGGAAACCTTTACCAAGAGGAATAGGCATTAGAGAAAGCCAGCGATCACAACCCGCAGCATCCAAATTAAACTGACAGAGCAAAATACACCAATACACACACCTGAAGATCCCTTTGTTGAGCTAGGAGTTTCATCTCGACCAGCTTGTATTGCTGCAGCCTGCAAGCATCATCCCACCAATCACCACTACTACTCTAACACTCCAAAAGAGAAAAAAAATCCAAAATTTCAACAAACATCTCCTTCAACGGCACCTTCAGCCTGCTTATGCAGGAAAATTTCCACAGAGATAAAAAAATCGATCCAGCGCAATGCTACTCACTAAAACAACCAGACACGCCAAGCGGAAGCAAAAGCCCTAGACCTCCACGAACCGAATCGAGCCACGAAAGCTCAGCTCCCGAAGATCGGACGAATCTAGAACACTCGACACGCGCGGCGAACGGAACGCGGGAGAACAAACCGGAGAAGCATGCGATGATTCGTGAGTTTACCGCTCTTGGAGGAAGGCCAGGGCGGAGTTGACGTCGAGGCCGGCCTGAGCGAGGTAGGTCTGGACGTCTTCCACGAACTGCGCGCCCGGGATCCCTCTCCTCTCCGTCGCGACCTCGCCGGAGCCCGATGACGACGCCATTGCCTATCGCCGTCTCTCTCTCTCTCTCTTCCTCCGAGCACAGCGCCGGCCTGGGGTTCTAGAGAGAAAAAGCTTGTTGCAGAGAGAGAGGAAGGGGACGACTGAGACTGCGAGGTGAGGTGAAACGGCGTCGCTACAGTTTTTCGGGTCGGGCCGGTCTCGTGAACGGGTCGGGTGTGCGGGCGGGCCGCCTGGCCCGACTCTTTGGGGCGTCTTGCCGATTGGGGCCATGCCTGTGGGCTTCGTAGGCCCAGATTTATTTTGAAGTAGGGTGCAATTTTCGGTGGAAATAAACTATTCTTGAATGATTAAGGTGGCTTGATTGCGTTAATTATATAAATTTTTTTATAAAGAAAAAATATATATTTCAACATGAAAATACTTTTTGGATGACTATGGATAAAATAAGTTATTTTAAATATACAATCTAATAATGACTTATTATTTCAAAAGCAGAAAGTGCACTTTTTATAATGAGAAAAATGATTCTGATAGGGGAAATTTGGACATCGAAAGACTGTTTTATATAAGAACCTATATTTTCTTCTTGTTTATCATGAAATTGGTAAAATTTATTAGCACCTTTGGAATCTTTGTGGATATTTAATGACAACCCATTATCATTGCCAATCATAGTTAGTAGATATGTAACATATGAGTGAAAGGTGTCGTGGAGCAATAAAATAAAACAAGACGTATGATCAGCATTTCATCGAGAAAATTTTGATTTACATGCGTAAGAAACATTTTAAATGATTTCATTGTTTATAAATGGAAATAAAAATAAATTGAATCAAGACAACGGTGTGATTTCAAGCATATTTTAGTTAATAACAAAAATTACGGCACTAATAATGGATTGTGTGCTAAATTGTATACTTTTACAGAACCAATGGTGAGGTTGCTCTCTCGCTCTTATTTGATAAACTCAAAGCCCTTAAATACTACTACCTAACAGATAAATAATCTCAAAGTACTTTCAAAGAACAACACCGTTGTTCATCTAATCAATCACAAAACATTAAAGTGCCATCAAATATTCTGTCTTCTAGGAAAATATGAAGTTGGTTTTTTATGCAAATTGTTGGGGAAAATTATTGGAAATTCCATGATATCTCTAGGGTTTTAATGAATGGAAGCTTGGTTCCAATTATAATTAATCGGTCTAATACTTAGTATCACCATCTCCAAGCAGAAATATTCCCCAATCCTCTGGCATATCCGGAAGGACCGAAATAGATCGATCAATCTTTTGTCAGGTGAAGTACTTGTGGGGTGATCCAAGCTGCACCTTCAAACGTGAAAGCTTTTGACAAGGCCCAAGAAGAACAGCTGGGTTCGAGGAGACACTACAACTCAACATCACAATAGTATATAGCTTTAGGCGAAGTAAAAGTTAATGTAGATGGGGCTTTGGGGATTTCATTGTTAGACATGATGAAGGAAACATACCAGGAGATAAAATTCACAAATCTTTCCATGTGATTCAGCTATGCATGCCAAAACCCTATCAGTACAAGAAACTCCTAGTTGTGTCGTTCGTCGAAAAGAGAAAAGAACATCTTAGAAATGGACAACGAAATTATCTTCGAAATGCAAAATGGGTCAAATAATGCTCTTTCGATTATTCAGCACGTGGTACAAGATTGCATGAGCTCCGTTGAACAAATGGCCAACTTGACCTTACTTTCGTATCTTCGAGAAACCTAATTTAGCAGTCAACCACTGATAGCAATTCATGAGCTGGTACTTACTTTATGTTTAGTTTCATTTGATTTGTACTAACCACTACAAGCTTTTACAACTCAAAACTTGACAAAAGTTGACCTCAATCTGGACTTATTCTTCGCGAGACTTCATGTACATAAACGAGACCCAAAGGAAAGAGAAGATGAAATGGGTGTAGCCAACGTGGCAAATTTAGAGTCACCAATTTTCATACATAAACGAGAAAATATTGTCGGCCACCAGTAAAATTTTCAATTCGGTCCATTTGAGGTTCCAAATTTTATTAGGCCATTTCCCCTTTTATGGCTGGGAATCAACTGGACCTTTGGTTGCGTAGGGATGCATTTTCTACAATTCAAACCCAAGAAACGACCTATTCATGTGCATTATTCCAATAAGTCCCTGAGTATAGTTCGTGATCGTTCCGACCAAATAAAAATCCCGATTTTAGTCTGAATAGTATTGTTTCGATTTGATTCCGGCGGGTCGATTCCTTTGTTCTTCCGTTTTCTAATTCCGCTTGGTTCACAAACACCCCGGACAATAACATTCGGATTGTTCCAGAAAGATCGCAAGAAAATTTAACATACGAATAGAATCAATCAAGCTGGAAAACCCTCCAATTTCCTCACCCAATTCAAATCTACAGATGAACTTATTCCCAGACTTGGTAGTTTCCACAAGGTTTTTATACTTTCACATCACGAATCCACAAGCACACGCCCTCACTCGACATGCTCCTTGCTTGTTCATACACCAATCTCAATCTCAAACGGCCCCTTATATACCCAACAAAGAATTTCACAAGGAAACGCTGTCGATATAATACAAAAAAAAAATCGGGCAAAAAAGAAAAGCAACCCCACTTCGAAGAGAAATTCACAAGACGAGCTCGTTCTTAGGGTGGAGGAGTCGAGAGCGTTCAGACGTTTTCGTCGGGGTGGGGCGGCTTGGCGTGCGGGAACGGCGGCGGCGGCGGCGAAGCAAAAGTGCCGGGGGGCGGGGTCGGGGTGCCGTACACCTGGGGGTTGGTGCGGATGTCTTGCCTCCCCCGGGCCCGTCCGAAGAAGTAGCAGCCGAAGCCGAGCAGCAAGCAGAACAGGATCAGCGGCAGCGAGATCACCACCACCAGACCCATCTTCTCCTTCTTTTCTTCTAAACGAATCTGAGAGAACGACTGCCGGAGGGGGAGAGAGAGAGAGAGAGAGAGAGAGAGAGAGATGTGGTTCGAGTGCGAAACAGAGGAGGAGCGTGTATATATATATATATAGAGAGAGAGAGAGAGAGAGAGAGAGAGAGAGAGAGAAGGGATAGATTCTGTCCAGAAGAGATTAGGGCTTTCTGTAATAATAAATAAACAAGAACATGGGATTTAAAGAAGGACCTGCAACGTTCGGGAAGAGATGCAAAGCAGGTTCCAACGTTCGAGCTCCCAACGGCTACTTTTCGATAGTCCAATGATTGCAAGGCAAGTCATTAGGTTCTTTTATCATCTGTAAGTTCTCATTCACAAGCAAAATGAATTTTGGCTGAACAAATATTTTTTATATTGTAAGTGGGTCTTGTGAAAGGCTGCTCTGGAGCACTTGTTAGAAAACCAATAAGGGAAATTGTGCAATTTCTAATACACCATCTTTATTTCGCAATGTGTAATTATGCATTGCAACTCCAAATACTTTCCTATAAATATGGTTAGTAAGTGTTTCTCGAGCAATCTTTAACAAAATTCTGACAATTTAAAGATGATTTGGTCACAAATGAATCAATTTGAAATTCCATATATATATGTGTGTGTGTATTTGTTATGGGTCTTGAGATGATTCCTGTATTTCTTTTTCTTTTTCTATTTCTTGGTAATTGGCTCAATCTAGTGGGCTAGCAATATAATATGTCAGCATCGGAATCCCATTATCTGTCTCCGATTCTCCGCTCTCCTTTGGAAGATGAAAAGGAACATTCGATTCTTACAAAGGTTGTCAAACTGCTCGCTTGATCATATATGATGGTGCTGCATGCTTCTGCTTGGCTTCACTTTATAATACTTTATTGCTTATATGTCACTTCTCATAAAATTTGTGCTTCTATAGTTATAGGCTTATAGCTACCCTTGCAATGTATTTCATATCGCTCTCCAGTGGTTAAAGGATATGAGAACTCAGTTTTTACAAAGTTAATTCCTACGTATTGTTGTTGTGATTTCTTTGACTAATTTCTTATCCAACTACTAACAGTTTTTTTTTTTTGGTTATAAATAATCTTTTTTTCCTCACAATTTCTACATAATTATCCGGCACAATGCTCGGGCCATCAAGCAACTTTACCCATATAGAATAAGCTACTAAAATTTAACGCAAGGAGAAAATGATTGAAAACTATCACGACGGAGGAGAATTTGAAGTGTTATTTTCCTTTTAGCTAAGTAATTGACTTTTCCTATTTCAATAAAAGCAATTTCAGGTCAATCTTTTGGGCATTCTAAAATAAGAAAACCAACACATTTCACTTAATGCGAGTCCTCCTCAAATCATGGTGGATCACAGATGTCTCAATATAAATTTTAAACTTAACTGAAACGCTTGACAATGAAGTCATAGTACACTGGAAATTTTAGCTTAGAATTAGTTTGCACATTAGAATTGAAGAATGCAAAAGATTAATTATCTCTGGTGGTGATTCGGTATATATTAAATGATTATTGAAGAAAATAAAATTGAAACAGAACAAATATCTGAGATGAATGACCTGAAAAGTTCCTAATGAAGAAATAATGAGTAATTTGATAGAAGAGACTTAGTTCAAAAATAGCTTACAAAAAAATGCAAAAAGTTACTCCTATAAAGATAAAATTAAGCCGAAAAAAATTGAAAATTAATATAAAAAAGACAAATCCTGACAGATGACAGATATCTCAATATAAATATTAAACATAATAAAATGCTTTAACATTGAAGTGAAACTACACTTTTAGCTTAGATTTAATTTTAAAATAGCAATTAGTCTTCACGATGCATTCGTTTTTATTTTAAAAATTGAAAGATATCAGTTTTATTTGTGGTAAAAGATATTCATTAGGTATGTTCTCATGAATTACGGCAACGACGCAAATAAAAAAAATTAAAAATAAAAAGAGATGAGATCTTTCAATTTTGATACTTTATATAATTTTAAAATTCGAAATTTTCTTAATTATCTTGCTGTCATACAAATAACAACGGTTAAGTCTATTCTATAACTGTAACCAAATAAGACATGATCGCGCATCAAATCCATTTATGTTTTTATTAGATATAAGATAGACCTAACAAATTATTAGGGACATTTTGTTTCCCGGAAAATAAATAAATTAAGAAATATATTCCTAAAAATAATTACTTATATCACTTACAAATATGGACCAAAAAAAATACTTTCATGGTCAACAAAATATCTAGAGATAAATTGATATTATCGGTAATGAAAACATTTGTTATTAGTTAATTATATCAAGCGATACAAGTGATTATTTTTATGAAAATATTTTTAAAATTATTGATTTTTCGTAAAACAAACAGAACCTTAGAGTCTTGTTAACGACCGTCCCGATTATTGCTAAGTACAACTAATAAGAAATATTTCAGTTTCTAAAATATTAATTACACAAATTGTTGCTTATAAAATGTTATAGGCATTAGCTACCAAAATCGTAGTTGTTGTTAGGAGTGAGTATGGTCTCAATCCAAGTTGGGAATCAGACCGGATCAGATTAGACCAACCAATATAGGGTGATTCTATGGAAATCGGTCCAGTTCCCAATTCCAAAAATTTAGAATAGACGAAAATCGATCAGATTCCGAGTACCTTGAGCAGAACCGAATTGGAGTAATAATATAAGCCATGCCAACAACGTCAACGAGGTAGTAATTGTCAACATCCATCTTACCGACAACAGGGAATGAAATCGACAACCCAAATCACCATGATCTCTTTTGGGAATTGTCAACATCCATCTTACATTCGCTTCGCTTGTGTAAAGCAAAACACTAGCAAAAATCACCCTCATTGCGAGATAGAAATCCACATCAAACCTAACTAATGGCAGCCATAGATGATATACTCCACCGTAAACCTCTAGAAACCCACTCGATAATCAGGACATAAAACTTCCAAAACACAAGTAAGAGATGAGGCAAAGAGAAAACAGAGAGGGATTCTTAAAAAAAAAGAAAAAAAAATCACAACCGGTCCTAATATCAGGAGGTCGAAACTGATCCTATCTAGTCCGGTTCTTAATTTTAATGTGGGAAGCAACTCACCTTTAAATCAATCAAGTTATTATCAATTCAATACTTCGATTCTTGGATCTGGCCCAGAAAAGGAAAAAGAAAAACCGGGATTCTTAAATACATGATAATCTTAGTGGACTGATTTACACCCTCCAACTTTCCGACAAGACTGATAAGAAGGAAATTTAGAGATGAAATATAAAAACTCGGACATACAGAAGGAATCCAGTTTATCTCACTACTTTCCGACAAGACTGATAAGAAGGAAATTTAGAGATGAAATATAAAAACTTGGACATACAGAAGGAATCCAGTTTATCTCACTTGTGACATGATCACACTGACACAATCATGGATTTAGTAATTATTCACAAGAAATTTACTAATAACTCGTGCCTGGTTGTTGCTTGATGTAGGGGGCGGTAGGATTCTGAGGAGAAGGAGAAGGGAAGTTCTATGGCGAGGGCGGAGGAGATCCCGCTGGCGGCATTGGAATTCCATTGGCCGTGGCGAGCTCCAGTGCTGCAACGACGTGGCCTTTTTCTTTGCCCCTTCCCTTGCCCACGCGGTAGAGTACGCAGCACAGGATGACGAGGAAGATCCCCATCGGGAGCGAAACGAACACGACGTACCGCATTTCTTGGCTTCTTTCCTTGGGTCCTCTTCTTCAGGAGTCGATGGACATGGCGATGAATTGCAGATTTCCTTTTATTTTAAAGGGGAGTGTTGGGATGGAAAGTCAACCATTGAGGAAAAGTCTATGGAGAGCCCCTGGAGAATTAGAATGAGCGAAGCAAAGATAATCTCTGTCCAGCTTCTTGCCGGCACCGTTGACCAGGGCACTCTCGTTCGTTGGAAACAAGAGATTGGTGGGCGCGCGGTCTTTCCATCTCCATGCATATTATAAGAAAAATGTGACATGGGATGACGACGACTACCTCGTTTTTTTTCCGTAAATGTCTAATCTATTAAATCATTGATAGGATGGCCGGTTTTAAGATGTAAATTTTAGATCACAAATCCAAAAAAATGTCAGTCAAATTCCCAGTCTTATCTAATTCTAGGATACCGCATTTTCTTTCGTCTCATATGATATATATATATATTTTTTTTAACCCAGGGAACCATGTACAGCCGACAGCCGGCGAGCAAACCCTGAAGTGACGCTAACGGAGGATCCACCACCCCAACATCACGCTTAAGATCCCAAGAAACCGTGAGGGTATTTGAACTCCTCCCTTTCGTGCGAATGAGAGAATCCAAACCATCGCGGTCACCAAGGCGGTGGTATTCAACTCAAATATTTATATGTAATGTAAATTTTTTTTAGCAAGCATAGCCTACCGGTCATAGCTTCTAACGCCCAAAATTGGTCGGACATATTAAGGAGAGCCACATATGGGGAATGTGTTCTCAATCAACAATGTTTCCGAAAATAACATAAAATTTACAAAGCTTAAAAAATTATCAATGATGTCATTCTTTGTGAAGACACTATCAATACTTGTGAAAGCTTTTTTTTAAAAAAAAGGTGAACCGATATCCACAATATCAATCTTTGTGAAGAGATTATCAATATTTGCGGCAATATAAGAAATTTATCACCTGATATCGGAGATATGTCTAGAATTTTAACAAATTTATGACCTCATATCTGTAATTTCAAGAGAAGTACAAACATTAACCATTGGAAACTTTTTGTGAGATGAAAATTACTTTAGTTTATAAAAAAAATAATTGTGAAAAAAATAATTTAAGATAAATAGATCGATTTAAATATTTTAATGATATGAACTGAAAAAGTATTCAATGTATAAGGTTTAAATTGATAGTAGTGGTTTGGAAGTAGTCTGCAACTAGTAATAGACATGCCTCGGTTAGTACATCATTAGCCATAAGCGCAAGAGATGATTAATCTTAGATGAAATCGTTGGTTTCATATCATTGACAAGATCTTTTGTTCCATCGAGTCAATATAGGATGCTTGTCATGTCCCTTATGAATACACTTTTTTATTGCTTAGGAACTTTATATGATTCTAATCGTAGTTTTATACACAGCTCTTTGTTTTGATTAGCATTTATTTTGATGTACTATTTCAATATACACAGGTGGTTTGAAAAAGTTTTTAATGTTTAATTCACTATCTTTATTGCATTATGTGTAATTATGTATTGCAAATCCAAATACTTTCTTATTAATATGATTAGCTAGTTTTTCGGAAGCAATCATTGACAAAAGCCTCGAGAATCTATAGATGACTTGGTGACGAAATTTATCACTTTGGTGCTTCATAAATTTTGTTTTCTTATGGATCTTAAGATGGGTCTAGTTGGCCCGGTCCAGCGGGCTAGCAATATCTTCATGTGGGGGCATCGGAATCCTATGATCTGTCTCGGATTTTCCGCCCCCCTTTGGAACATGAAAGGAACATTCGACTTTTACAATGGTTGTCAAAGTCCTCCCTTGATCATATGAGGTGCTACATACTTCTGCTTTTGCTTAACTTTAGAATATTTTATTAATCTATAAATCATTATATATATATATATATATATATATATATATATATATATATATATATATATATATATATATATATATATAAATATATCTATATATATTTCACTTCTCCTAAAATTAGTGTTTCTATTGTTATAGCTACCATTGCAATCTATTTCAAATTGCTTTGCCTCAGTGGTTAAAAGATTTAAGGACTTAGTATTTACACAGTTAATTTGTACGGACTGTTGTGTGATTTTTTTACCTATTTTCTTATCCAACTACCTATTTTTTTTTATATTTAATATTCTTTTTCGTCACAACCATTATGCTAGTCTACCCGTATAATAAGCTATTAAAATTATGCAAGGAGAAAATGTTTAAAATTATGACAATGGAAGTGAATTTCAAGAGTTATTTTCCTTTTTAGCTAAGTAATTTCCTTTTCCAATTTTAACCAAGCAATTTCAGGTCAATATTTTGGGCATTCTAAAATAAGAAAACCAATACATTTCCCTTAATACGAGTCCTCCTCAATTCATGGTCGATCACAGATATCTCAATATAAATTTTCAACTTAACTAAAAGCTGGTAAAAGTATAAAAAAAAAGTTCTAAACTTATCGTATTTATTCAAATTCAATTCTAAACCTTTTAATTGGACAAATTTATTTCTAATTCTTTTCATATTAGTACCAATTGAGTCCATTCAACTAATTTTTGCTAGAGATTGCTGTTATAGACACTAGCCATCTTACATGACATAACCGTATTGATGTGGACAAATTTTATAATTTTTTAAAATATTTTTTCTGAATTTTTAAATTTGTATTATTGTTTTCTCATATTTCTTTTTATATTTTTTCATCTTGGCTAATGAGGGTTGGGGCCCTTGCCCAGTCCATCATCGATCATAGGTGAGAGCCGCGAGGCCCAACCTTCAACCTTGCAACCTTTGGCAAGGGCTCAACCCTTGTGACTTGGCCAAGGCCACCCTTGTCAACCCTTGGCTAGGCCTATTTGAGGGCCGCGACCCTCATCAACTGCAAGCAAAGGTTCGCAAGGCCTCACCTAATGGTCAATGAGGGTAGCGGTGACCCTTGCCGTTGACAATGAAAAAGCAGAAAATAAAAAAATAAAAGAAAAATATTAAAAACTATGTAAATTTTATCAACATCAGCGTCGCCTGTCTTATATCGGTCGTGCTACATAGGACATCCAGCATCAATGTCAACGATTTCCAATCAAAATTAGCTGGATGGACTTAATTAATACCATTGTGGTAAAGTTTAGGATTAAATTGTTCAAATTAAAATGTTTATGATCAAATTAGTACCATTGCAATCGATTTGTAACTTTTTTGGTACTTTCTCTTAAAACGCTTGACAATGAAGTCATGGTACATTTGAATTTTTAGCTTAAAATTAATTTGCAAATAACAATTAGAGTTAAGAAGAATGCCAAAGTTTTTTTTTTTTTTCAGAGGTGATTCATTATATGTTAAATGATCATCAAAGAAAATCAAATTGAAACAGAAAGAAGATCTGAGATGAATGACCCGAAAGGTTCCTAATGAAGAAATTATGAGTAACCTGATAGAAGAGAATTAGTTTAATTAAGTAGCCTCCACAAGCAAAAAGTTACTCCTATAAAAATTAAAACTAAGCTTAAAATGTAAGAAAGGCAAATAATGACCGATGGCAGATATCTCAACATAAATGTTAGACATAATAAAATGCCGGACGATGAATTCAAACTACACTGTTAGGTTTGATTATTGGATCTGGTCCGGAAAAGGAAAACGAAAAACTGGTATTCTTGCCGACGAGACCGATAAGAAGGAAATTTGCAGACGGAATATCAATAATCAGATAAACAGAACGAATGCAATTTATCTCACTGAAGAGATAATCACATTTACAGTATCTTGAAACAAGCAAATGACTAATAACTCCTGCCGTTCTCTTGCTTTACGTAGGTGGGATTTGGATTATGAGAAGAAGGAGAGGGGAAGTACTGCGGAGGCGGCGGAGGAAATCCCGGAGGAGGCACGACCATGCCGACCGGCGGGGCTGGTGGCGGCAGTGGCGGGGCAATGCCATTGGCGGCCAAAAACTGCTGCGACGCGAGGGTACGGCCTTCTTCTTGCCCCTTTCGCCTTCCCATGTGGTAGCACGCGAAGCACAGGACGACAAAGAGGATCAGCATCGGGAGGGACACGATCACGACGTACCCCATTTCTGCGGCTTCTTCCTTTGCTCCTCTTCTTCAAGATGAAGAGTTTCCCTGATTCGGATCGAGAGTTGATGGAAAATCGTGATGTGTGGTGGATTGTTTCTCAAGGGAAGTGTTGCGATAGAAAGTCAACCATTGTGAGAAAGTCAATGGAAAGGACATGGGGACTTGGTTGCGGGAAGCAAGAAACTTCTGCCCACCTTCTAGGCAGAACCGTTGACCACATGGTTTTTCGTGCGTTGTAAACAAAATAAAAATAAGTCACATGGGATGACAACCGCTGCCGCCATTAGATCTCCGTGGGTGACTTATCTATACGAGGTGTTAGACGGTGGTGATCGATTTTAAGGTGGTAGGTTTCAAATAAAAAATATGAAAATCATTCTAGTCGATTCCTAGTCTTATCTAATTCTAAAATACCGCATTTCCTTTCGTTCTATATATATTTGCTAATTAATTTCATATAGTCAATTGCGGTAGGGATCTATCAATTTGGAATTTTTTTTGTGGTATTATTCCAATAGTTTTCAAGAAGCAATCACGCGTCATAGTTAGTAACACACTAGCTCTGTTGCCCCAAGCGCAAAGATGCTTAGATGAAGTCCTTGGTTTCTCACTGACATCGACCAAGAAATTCCATATTCTAACGAGTGGATGTCATACCCCTTTTAAATGCACTTCTGTTTATTTCTTGGACAGCCCCTTTCAAACGTTATTCTACTCATAACCCTTTACGTAACTCTTTGTTTTATTAGCATTTATTTGATGAGCTATTTTAGTGGTTTGAAAAAGTCTCAATTCTTGGATAAAATAACATCCTAGGCCCAACAGACAGAAAATGCTTCATAATATTTGTTTATTCTATATTTTTGCGTTAAAATTTCAAACCCACATTATGCGGTTTTAAATTCGAATTCATTGTTAATTGTAAAATACTGCATTTCCGTTCAGTCCATATGATATTTGCTCATTAATTTCATATAGTTTTTGTTTGTTTGTACAAAGTCTATGTTCTTTTTTTTTTTAACTCAAATATATATTTAAATAATTTCTGGCTAGTATGATCTACTGGTTTTGCCCTTGAGAATGAGAGCCACATAAGGAGAATATGTTCTTAATTTACAAAGTTTCTAAAAATAATTTAAAATTCAATAAGCTAAAAAAGCTATTAACAGTGTCTTTCTATGAGAAGAGACTATCAATATCGTGAAACAAAATTTACTAAACTAAAATAGCTATCGATGATGTCATTTTTTACGAAAAGACTCACTATTTGCGAAAATTAACAAATTTATCATCTCATATTGGAATAATACAGAATTCTAACAAATTTAACACTTCATATCTCTAACTTCAAGACAAATACAAAAATTAACACATTATTGGTTTGGGGCTTTTCATGAGACGGAAATTAATTTCATTTTGAGATTTGTTAAAAATTTTATGAGATAAATATTATGCTAAAATGAGGACAAATGCACCATTAATTCTAAATTAATGGTGAAAGTGCAATTTTGCTTAAATTTTTCAAAAAGTACGATCAAGTTCTAATCAAAACAATTAAGCCTCTCTATTAACTTCATTCAATTAGGCTATGGAAAATGCTGTCATGCCTTTTCTTATTATTTCCTTAAATCACGGGGCACTGATGTGATTCCACTAAGGGGTGCATCGGGAAAAAATTGAAAATTTTAAAAATTAAAAAGGATTAAAAATTAAAAACGAAACGAAAAAGAGAAAAAAAAAGAAAAAAGGATCAGAATTTTAAAGAAAAGCTATTTTTTTTTTTAAAAGGCAAGCATGATTGAAATTGTAATTGCTCTAGTAGGGGTCCTGCAACCGCCGTAATTTCAGTTCGCCTTTGGCATTTCGGCGAGAAATCCTCAGTCTTGTACAGCAAAATCATCTCTAACACGGACTGATTCGACCATCTCCTTGTCTGACATCATGGCGAGGTCCCTCCCACGAATTCTACAACCCAACCATGAGCTATCAGAAAACGCTCCTCCAATATTGAACCCACTGAAAATAGCAAGCAATAGTTGAACAAAATCTGATAAAGATAAAATAGATCAACTTAGTTGCCCTATTACAAATATAATTAAACTCCCAATACATTTATCCCTTTAAAATAAATAAATCAACTTGAATGTAATGATATGAAGCAAAATTGATATTAAACCAATAAAGTTTGAACTAGTAATTGTAGGGTTTTACCTACCTCATAGGGAGCCCTTCTAGGAATTCTCTCAATGGCCAGGGCTTGAACCCAAGCCAATTAGGGGCATTTGGAAATAGTTTTCAACCAGCAATAGAGGCGCCTCGATTAGTACCTCACTAGCTGTGTCATTGCCCAAGCACAAATATACTTAATCTTACATGAAATTCTTGGTTTATATCACTAGCTAGACCTTCTTGGTAGGCGAAGTGGGACACTTGCCATGCCCTTGTAAATGCACAAGTCAATTTTTAGATGATGGACGTCATTTCTCTATGAAGAAAACCCATTAAAGATATATTAAATCTCCTTGTCAAAACATGAAGGGAAACACGAAGAAAAGAAGATAGAGAAATGGAGTTGTGTGAATTTTCTGTATATTCTCACTGTAATTCGATCAATGTACAGAGTTCTATTATACTACAATGTATATGTAGAAGAAAAGGAAATGATACAATGTACAGATCTAATTGATTCAATAAAATCTTCATGATTTGATTTAGTCAAATCTTTCCTAACTTCTGCGTATCTTCTAACACTCCCCCTCAAGCTGGTGGCTTGTAGATGTCCAAGACACCAAGCTTGCTCAAGAGATACGCATGCTGTTTCTGACACAGAGGTTTGGTGAAGATATCCGCCGGTTGTTCCTGTGTTCCAATCCCTTGTGTCTCAATCACTCCTTCTTGGATTTTCTCCCGGGTGAAATGACAATCTACTTCAATGTGCTTTGTTCTCTCATGCACGATAGGGTTAGATGCAAGTTTTAGGGCTGCGTCATTGTCGCAGAACAATTTAGTTGGTCCCTTGACCTGCACTCCAAGATCTTGAAGTAACCCTCTCAACCATACTATCTCACATGCAGTTTTGGCCATGGCTCGATATTCCGCCTCTGCCGAAGATAATGAGACAGTTGGTTGCTTCTTTGTTTTCCAGGAAAGTAGAGAATCCCCAAATTTGATGCAAAATCCGGTTATTGATCTTCTGCTCATAGGACAGGTTGCATAGTCTGCGTCGCAGTGTGCAGTCATTTGCATATCACACTTCCTAGAGAGAAGAATCCCAAGGCCAGGACATTTCTTCAAGTACCTCACTACTTTCAACGCGGCATTCATATGAGACTGTTTTGGCTTATGCATGAACTGGCTAAGTGTCTGCACAGCGTAACTTATGTCTGGTCTAGTCATAGTTAGATATATGAGCTTCCCGACAAGCTTCTGATATCCAAAAGAGTCCTTGAGAACATGATCTGCCTCCTGAGGTACTTCAACATCATAATCAGCGGTTGTCAGTTTGGCATTTTGCTCAATTGGTACCCCTGCTGGTTTACATCCAGATAATCCTGCTTCCGAAATGATCTCCAATGCAAACTTTCTCTGACTGAGAGAGATTCCTTGGCTAGATCGAGCAATTTCTATCCCAAGAAAATACTTTGGTGATCCCAGATCTTTGATATGAAAAGTAGAATGCAGGTATCCTTTAAGATTTTTGATAGCTATTTCATCATTCCCCATGATGAGTATGTCATCTACATATATCATCAAGTAGATAGATGACATACCTTGAGTCCATGTGAAAACAGCATAATCAAATTTGGATTGTTGAAACCCAGCAGTTATTAGTGATTCAGCAAACTTTGCATACCACTGTCTGGATGCTTGCTTGAGCCCGTATAAGGATTTGCGGAGACGACATACTCTATTCTCCCCCTGTCTCCGTAAACCTTGAGGTATGTCCATATATATCTCCTCGTTTAAATCACCATGAAGAAAGGCATTATGGACATCCATCTGATGTAATAACCAGTCTTGAGAAGCTGCTACAGAGATAAACGAACGTACTGTGACAGCCTTGGCCACAGGGGAAAAAGTCTCGTGATAATCGAAACCTTCTTTCTGTGTGAAGCCTTTAGCCACTAGTCGTGCCTTGTATCGTTCCACCGATCCATCTGCTCGATGTTTAATCTTGTAAACCCATTTGCATCCGATTGCTTTACGATGTGGGGGTAATAGAACTATATCCCATGTGTGGTTATCCATAAGGGCCTTCAATTCTGCCTCCATAGCTGTCTGCCATCGTAGGTCAGTACTTGCCTCATGAAAGTTGGATGGTTCTTGTTCTTCAGAAATACGAGCAATGCAACACCGATGCTTTGGGGACAAATGATCGAAAGAAACATAAGATGAGATCGGAAAAGGAATACCTGGTGAATTCCGAACTCCACATATATAGTCTTTGGTCCAGGTAGGTGGTCGAGTAGCTCGACCAGAGCGTCTGTGTTGATGTTCTTCTGAAAATGTAGCAGTATCTGGATTATCCACTAGAGGCAAGTCAGGAGGAGGCATATCTGGAAGAATCTCAGCATCATGTAGTCTTTCATCCTGGACTTCCTCGAAAGGTGTGGTGCCGACAATGGATGTAGAAACACCTTGTGTATCTATTAATGGAGGAAGAAAGATATATCCAGAATCTGCATGGCTATTTTCAACAAGATGATTTGGAAAATGCCCTGTTTCTGTGCCACTTTTGTTCTGATGAGCAAAAGGGAAAATAGTTTCTTGGAATGTAATGTCCCTGCTGACAGAAAACTCTCCTGTGTGAGGATCATAAATCCGATATCCCTTTTGTAGGGTAGAATAACCCATGAAGATGCAGTGACGGGCTCGTGGACTCATTTTATCTTTGGGCCCGACAATTGCAGCATAGCAAGAACATCCAAAAATTCTCAAATGGCTCAAATCTGGTTGTTTCCCAAAGAGTATCTGGAAAGGAGATTTGCCATCCAGAACTTTGGTCGGCATTCTATTTATCAGATAAGCGGCAGTCAATATGCAATCCCCCCAAAAATTATCTGGAATAGAAGCTTGAAATTTTAAAGCTCTGGCAACCTCTAAGAGATGACGATGCTTCCTTTCGACCACTCCATTTTGTTGTGGCGTATAGATACAGGAGCTCTCATGTAAGATTCCTTGTGATGAAAGGAGATCCGCACATTCATAATTAAAAAATTCCTTTCCATTGTCTGTCCTTATCCTTTGGACAGGTTTTCCAAACTGAGTCTTGGACAGGGAAAGGAAATTTTTTAAGTTGGACACAACTTGACCTTTGGATTGCATGAGAAAAATCCATGTGGCTCTAGAGTGATCATCCACAATGGTAAGGAAAAAACGCGATCCATCATGATTTAGGGTATGGTAAGGTCCCCAGACATCAATATGAAGTAGGGAAAGAATATGTTTGGATCGACTTTTACTTAAGGGAAAAGAGTTACGCGATTGCTTTGCAAGTGGGCAAATTCGACATTGTGGATAAGAATAAAAAGAACTATGACCCAATCTGGAGTGCAAAAGGAAATTTCTATCATTGGAAGTTGAATTACACAATGATTTCTTATTACAGGAATAATTGAAATTTGCAGGCAAACTTTTCCAGAAAAACAATCCTTCAGAGAGACTACCCCAGCCCATCAGTGTCCCAGTCGAAAGGGCCTGAAACAAACAGGTATCAATGTTGAAAAGGACTTGGCAAGAATTCTCCCTACAAGCTCTAGACACTGAAATAAGATTAAATTGGAAGTCTGGAATATAAAGGACATTGGTAAGGATAATGTGGGAATTGAGCTCAACTGTTCCTGTTGTAGTAACATATGCAGCATGTCCATTGGGTAATTGTACAGTGACAGGATCTGCCAATTCTTCATTAATTGTAGAGAATAACCCTCTATCACATGCTATATGATCACTGGCTCCTGAGTCTATAATCCAGGTATTTCTAGAAATAGCATTCGCTAAGCAATAAGAAATACCTGTAAAGCTGCTTCCCTTTTTCTGGACATCTAATTTTTGCAAAGCTTGCATAAGTTGCTGATATTCCCCATGCGTAATGGGCTGACTTGCAGAATTCATCGATCCAGAAATTTGATAGGCTGCTGCAGATATTTCTTTTCCCCTTTTTTCCTTTTCTCCAGGTCTGCCATGTAATTTCCAGCAAGTGTCGACTGTGTGGTGGGGTCGCTTGCAAAAATCGCAAAATAACTTGCTTTTATTTTTAAAATTTTGGCCATATCCTTTCGAATATTGAGGACCGTTGGATCCTCTAAGGTTGGATGCATCTCCACCGTCCAGATCAGCGGAGCCTCGCGTGCCTCTGGAGCCGTCGGATCGCGGGATGCGATCTGAGCCGTCAGATCGCGCCATGCGATCTGAGCCGTCCGCGCTGCCCCATTTAAAGGGCTTTTGTTCCGCAAACCCTAGCGCCCCTCGGCTCTCCGCGAACCCTAGCGACTCCCCTTTGCTCTCTTGCCCTTTCCGATCTAGGGTTCTCTCCCTCTCTACCCTTGCCGCCAACGCTAGGGTTTCGGAGATCTTGCTATCTGACGAAGCAAGCCTTTGATTCTCCTCTTGCATCGCAAGCTGGAAGATGCGGCCGAGGGTTGGCGCTGGTTCCATCGCCAAGATCTGCGATCGGAAGGTTCGAAAGGATTCGTTCAAAATGAGTAAGAATCGAGTCGCTTTCTCCCTATCTTTTATGGCCTTGTACTGTTGGATCGTTGATTCAGCCCCTTCGAGCTTTTCTTCTGCGCTTTCCAACTCGTTCCAGAGGGCTGAAAGCCTGTTGAAGCACGTTGTCACCGACGTGTTTCCTTGCTTCAGTTCGCTGAGCGATTGGTGGAGTGAAAATATTTTTGCCCGATCCAATTTTCCATACATTTCGCGGATGCTATCCCAAATTGATTTTGAATCTTCTGTGGGTGGTAACCCGGCTGCAATTTCTGGGTTGATGCAGTTGTTGATCCATGTTCTAACCAATTGGTTGCATTTTCTCCACTGTTTTCGCATTTTTTCGTCGGTCGGGATCGGAACGGTCCCGTCGACGAATCCCTCTTTGTCTTTCGTGATTAGGGCTCGCCGGAATTCCCGCGCCCAGGTTGAGTAGTTCTCTGGACCCGTGAGAGGGTGGCTGATGAGCCGCAACTCCGGTCCGTCGGAATTGGAGACATAAAGCGCGTCGCCGGGCTCCGGTCGACCCATGGCGGCCGCGAAAGGAAAAAATCCAGGAGGTATTCCCTGGTAAGAATTGCTGGATTGTCCCTGAAATCCCGCACCGAATTGTCCCTGAGGTACCGCTCCAGATTGATTCAAACCGCCCGTCTGCTCCGGGCCGATGGTCGAGTCCGCCCCATTGTTGGTTGGTGGACCTCCGTCGCTCGGCATATTGCTTTGAACTCCCGGCGATGATGTGACTGGACTCATCCTTGGGATCCATGGATATGGCATCCATTGGTAGGGATACGCCGAAAATGGCTGACCCAGATTGAACTGAGCCGGAGCATTCTGCCAATGCGCATGTTGATTTTGAATCTGGCCGAATTGTTGGTCGGTCACAGAAATAGGATTGGAGGTCTGTGGAGTCGAAGTTGTTGATTCTTCTGGATTGGAGGTGAGATGTTCTGGTTGATTCGTATTTGACATGATTCCCTTCAAAAAAATTTTTGATTCCTCTCGGCAACCCTTTTGCAGAATAGGGTTCCTCTCGGCAATCAACAGAGAAGAAGCGGAAGCAATGTCAGAGCAACCGGAGGCTCTGATACCATGTCAAAACATGAAGGGAAACACGAAGAAAAGAAGATAGAGAAATGGAGTTGTGTGAATTTTCTGTATATTCTCACTGTAATTCGATCAATGTACAGAGTTCTATTATACTACAATGTATATGTAGAAGAAAAGGAAATGATACAATGTACAGATCTAATTGATTCAATAAAATCTTCATGATTTGATTTAGTCAAATCTTTCCTAACTTCTGCGTATCTTCTAACACTCCTCAAGAATGAAAACCTAAAACAAAAAAAAGGGCAAATCTTAAAAAATGGTCTCTTCAAGTTCATATCTTGATGCGGAAGGAAAATTGCGTGTTGCGAGAGAAAGCACATTGTCATATTGAGGAAAAAGGCTCTTGACTATAGAAGAAGAAAAACAAGTGAGAAAGAAGCATTGCAATTCTGCTTCGAATAATAGAAAGTTCGATATTTTTAATTCTTCATGAAAGTCTGTCGTAAACATGTTTTTGAATTTGTGGATTTTGACTGCGATTGAGTTCTCAAGATTGATAGGAGTTCGCGACCATTGACTTGCTCGAGCTTCCTTGAGTTCGACCCTGGCTACTTGAGCTTCATCGAGCTTGTTTTGGAGCTCTTGGTCATGGAAAAACATTTTTCGAATTTTTCGGCGTTCGTTTTACGGAAAATAAAATAGTCCAGGAAAACATTTTCTATTATTGAAAAAAAAACACCTTGAAAGATGGGGAAATGGAAAACATTTTCCATAACTTTTTCTACCTCACTTTATTTCACCAAACATACTTTACTTTTGTTTTTATTTTTTAAAATCAAGTTTTTCTTTTCTTTTCTTTTTCCTCTTTATTTTTCATTTTCCTCCTCCTTTGGTCGATCGCCGGCCTAGTAAAGGCTAGCGGCCAGCCACTAGCGATGCTCGAGTGTTACCAAACGATGGCGAGGCTTAGGCCTTATAGATCGACAACGCTCGAGCGTTGCTAGAGGCGGTGAGGCTCGGGCCTAGCTGATCGCCTCTAGCAATGCTCGATGGCGAGGCTCAGGCCTAGCCGATCGGCAATGCTTGAGCGTCGCCAGAAGATCGTGAGGCACGAGCTTCACCAGATCAATGATGCTCGAGCGTTGCCAAACGGTGATGAGGCTCGAGCCTCGTAGATCGCGATGCTCGAGCGTCACCAGACAGCCGCAAGGCTCGAGCCTCGCAAATCGATGACGCTCAGACGATGGCGAGGCTTACGCCTCAAAGATCACAACGCTCGAGGGCGACAAGGCCCAAGGCGACGCTCGCCCACCGTTGTCAACAAACAATTCAAGAAAAGTAAAAGGAAAAGAAAAAAAGGAAAGGAAAGAAAAGAAGAATACAAAAATAATTTTTAAAAAAAAAATTTTAAAAAAAAAGAACAGATAAAAATATTTAAAAATAAAATAAAAATAAAAAAGAACAGATAAAAATAAAAAAAAATTAAAAAAAAATAAAAAAATGATAAAAAAGAAGTGCATGGAGGAAAATCAAATGAGATACCGAACAAAGGAAAATATTTTTTACTTTAGTTTCAGGTTTCAGTCGTACATAAAAAAATATCATCATTTTTCTAGAAAATGACTTCCAAGAAAATATTTTCCGAAAACATTTTATTTTCCGCGGAACAAACGGAGCCCAAGTTTGAGTTTTGACTCTCATACCCCACAAAGAAACGGACAAAAATCTAAAAGTGAGTGAAAAGTTAGAGTAAGATAGACCAAAACAAAAAGTTCATATCTTTGATGCGGAAGTGAAATACAAGTTTATGAATTGATGAGAAAACAAAAGAAGAAGACAAAAATTAGGAAAATTGCATGTTGCATGAGAAAGCACATTTTCCTATTGAGGAAAAAGGCTCTTGACAATAGAAGAAGAAGTGAGAAAAAGAACTGCAATTTTGCTTCCAAAGATAGAACGATCGATATTTTTTATTATTCATGAAATTTTGTTATAAACATGATTTTCGATTTGTGGATTTTGACAGTGATTGAGTTCTCAAGATTGATAAGAGTTCGCGATCATTGGCTGCTCGAGCTTCCTTGAGTTCGACATGGCTACTTGAGCTTCATCGAGCTTGTTTTGGAGCTCTTGGCCATGGAAACTTAAGCCATTTCGAGCCCTTGGCCATGGCCACTCGAGTTTCAGCGTAGCGAAGGAGCTTGGAAGCTCATTACCGTGGTAGCTGGTAATGTCATGGCTGCTTGAACTTCGTCAAGCTCGCCCAGCGACTGATTGTTTTTCATTTAATTTTTAGGTTTTTTATTACTTAATCTCTTCCTTTAAAAAAATGTTTTTTTTAAATAAAAAATCAATTTTTTTCCTAATGTGGCGCTTGGTGAGTGAGTTAAGAAAGTTATAGAAAAAAAAAACTAGGCAGCATTTTTAGTTAATTGAACCAATTCGATCCATTTTAATATCTAATTAATACTTTTTGAAAGTTTTAAGACTTTATTACACTTTTATAACAAATTTTAAGATTTTTGATACAATTATCCATTCAAAATAAATAACAACTTGATTTTTTTTTTATAAATCAAATTATATGAAACAAAAATAACATTCAAACCAAACCAATAAGTTTTGAACTAATGATTGTAGGGCTTTACCCAAAGGGAGCCCTTCCAGAAATTCTCAATGGCCAAGGCTTGAACCTAGGCCAAAGAGGGGGTTTGGAAATAGTTTTCAACCAGCAATAGACGCGCCTCGGTTAGTACCTCACTAGCTGCGTCATTGCCCCAAGCGCAAAGATGCTTAATCTTAGATGAAATGCTTGCTTTTGTACCACTAGCTAGACATTCCTTGTTCTTGGGAGGCGATGTGGGACGCTTGCCATGCCTTTTGTAAAATGCGAAAGTCAATTTTCAGATGGTGGACAACATTTCTCATTATGGAGTGCTTTTGTCTTTCTTATGTTGTCCCCACAAATATAAATTATTAGCATTGCCATTGTTCCAGGTACTTCTGTCTATTCATATTGAGTATCCCAACACCTTAGGTATTGCTTTTAATATTCTATTTTTCTTCATTGGAGATAAATATCATTTAGGCATTTCCTCCCAAAGTTTCATCCTTTTGTTCGACTTTAGAATGCTATTTTTTCCTTGATGCATTTCTAAAACGCCTTCCCACTTTGTATAAAGGTATGGCTTCTACTTTTCTCTAACTCCTTAGATGATCTCATTTTGAACTTCTACTTCTTCAACAAGCTTGTCTACTATTGGACTCGTGATCTAAAAACAATCGGAGTATTTGTTTCTTACTTTCACCATTAAAAAAAAAAACAATTGGAGTATTTGAGAGTATTATCATAATAGAGTAGTTAAAAAGTGAAAATTGCAGTCATATAAAATCATTTATGAGGTGATTAAGTGGCTGAATTGGGGGATAGAAATACCAAGTTCTTTCATGTTACAATGGTGAAACGAATGCAAAGGAACAAGTTATCCACGTTGAAAGTAGACAACCAGTATTGGTGCAGGAAGCCTCAACTAATTAAACAACATATAAATATATTCCATCATAGTCTCTATGGCACAATTGGCCCCAAAAATCTTCACTTGATTTTAGACCAATGTCCTTGCATAGTCGGAGATGAAATGAATGAAGCTATAGTAAGGCCAACAATATTAGAAGCAGTAAAATCAGCAGTTTTCCAATCGGGGGCTACAAAGGCACCAAGTCTAAACAGATTGAATGGATAGTTTTATCAATATCACTGGGAGACAATTAAAAAAAAAAGTGCACCAAATGGTTTAAAAGTTCTTTGTTTTAGGTACCTTAGACCCTTTTTACAACAGAACTCATATTGCCCTTATTCCGAAGGTTGCAAGCCTTAAATCTATAACACAATATAGGCCCATCATAGGACTGATTTGGGAAACCTCATACATCTATTAACAAAATGTAAATTTTATTGATATGCGAAAATTGCATTACAACGTATATCATCTTGGATTTTATAATCCATATTATTACAAGCACAAACGAATGAAATGAATGGAATTCCCTTGCAGGGGAGAAATGAATGGAATACAACTAAGTAACTAAGTCATTGCCTCAAGTGGAAAGATGCTTAATCTTAGATGAAATCTTTGGTTTTGTAATAGTAGCTAGACCTTCCTTGTTTTTGGAAGACCATGTGGGACACTTACCATTCCCCTTGTAATTACACTTTCATGACAAATTTCAAAACTTCTCATACACTTTTCCCTTCAAAATAAACATATCAACTTGAAATTTTTTTGTAACGATCCGAAACAAAAATGATAATCAACCAAGTTTCGAACTAGTAATTGTATGGCTTTACCGAAGGAGCCATTCCATAAATATTTCAACTAGCAATAGATGCGGCTTGGTTAGTACCTCACAAGCTGCGTCATTGGCCCAAGGGCAAAGATGCTTAGTCTTAGATGAAATCCTTGGTTGAATACCACTACCTAAATCTTCCTTGTTCTTGGGAGATGATGTGGAACACTTGCCATGTCCCTTGTAATTACACTTTGATGACAAATTTCGAAACTTCTCATACACTTATCCCTTCAAAATTATAGGGATGTAATTCATACTCCCTGACAAATTTCGAAAATTTATACTCCCCTGACAAATTTCGAAAATTCTCATACACTTATCCCTTCAAAATTGTAGGGATGTAATTGTAGGGATGTAATTGATACTCCCCATTGATAGTAAGGCATGGGATCTCATTCTTCGATAAAATCAACCTTACTCACACCCACAGAAGAAGAATTCAAAGCCAAGAATTCTGGAGAGAAGCTTCGTATTGTTTTATGTTAGTGTCTAGATTTCTAGGTAATGAAATGAAAGAGAAGAACCCCTATTTATACATGGATCCCTCTCTGGATATCCATTTCCTTATCTACTCTAATTAGAAGGAATACTCTAGAATACAACTGTGAATTCGCATATCATCCTCTAGGATATTCTGGAGTGCACATGAAGTTCATAGACCCTTAGAAACTTCAAAGCTTGGCCCATCATCTTGGCCATTTCCTTGGCCCATTGTGCCTCAAAAGCTTTAGTTTATGACACGTGCATGGCGGGACATGATACAGGTTCGGTGACGTGGGAGTCGATTGAGTCGAGATTGAGCGCGCCGTGCATCCTACTCACAAATAATGCATAATGCGTCTATCCAGATTGCTGCTGTTTCAGTGCCCTCGAGTCAGCTCTAAGTCGCACTCACGCTTGCACTTCGGACCTTCTCGCCAAATTGGATTGAAAAAGAGGTAACATTGGCATCTGCATAGTCTTTTTAGCTTAGGAAACTTCTTGAGGTTTAATTTCATTGGCGCAAGAAGGGTCTGCATGATTTTAGTAAATTATATTTTGACTGTGCTTCTTTGGCACAATTGTCTGAAACAATTTTTTTTTTTCTTTCCTATAGGTTCTTTTAAGTAAGAAAACAAGACGGATGAGCATGGAATCCAGCCAGCTATTGACGGATAATATAAAATTCCTTCTGTCTAGCCGATAGATTGAGGATATTAATTCAGGGTACGCATTCCTATGGTTTGTTGATGAATGGAATGCAAAGTCTCGGGGGTCGCAACTTGATTTTGGATCTGGCCATGAGGGTTTGAAAAATCAAACATTTATTAATTTGTTCAACTTGGGGTGTCTGAAAAACATGCAATTGTTTTGGAGTCTAAAAAGTTTCAAGAGACTACGTAGGTGAATCTAACAACAATTTTTTTTAAAAAAAAATTATTAGGTATATTTAGGACTGATCAATTCCCGGTCCAATCCAATTCCGAGGTGGAACCGAGAATTGGACCAGGAGGACCGGTTCCCCAATTCAGAAACTGGGAACTGGACCGATCAGTCCTAGAATCGGGAACCGGATGGGTCAGTTTCTTGATTCTAGGATTGGGAACTGGACCAACTAATCAATTCGGTCCGATGGAACTAGTAATTTGTTATTTGTTTGTCGTTGTATTGGATGAGTTGGTGCTCGCGGCTTGAGGATGTTCCAACTGTGCAGTGAAGGATGAGGAGATAAGTGGTTGTTTCAGTTGGATCGGTCCTTTTTTCGTGAGCCCATCTGGCCGATGGGCTGATGAGAGTGGATTGTTTTGTTGATACCTCTATCTTTTTCTATAGATTTTCCAAAAAGAATTTTGTTCGGTGACCCCATGGTCTTGTTGTCAATTCATAAACTGCAACATAATTGCAAAGGAGCTAGTGTGATGCTAATAAGCGCTCATTCTTGATTCACCTTTTTTTCTTTTTTGGAGTGAATTAAATGAAATACTTTTGGTTTAGATGGAGTAAGTTAAGAGTCTTGCCTTCTAGGTAATGTCTAGTGAGCATTCCTTCTTAATATTATCGTTCCAGGGATATATTTCCCAAGTAGTTTCTTGCTTGTTACGTGAATTCCTTATCATCAAAAGGGAGGGGAAAGCAAAAAAGGGAAGGTGCAGAAAGCAGAAAGGGAAGGAGAGAAAAGCAAAACCTAAAAAGGGAAGGAGGGTTTTTCTCAATTTTATATATATATATATATATATATATATATATATATATATATTTATTTATTTATTTATTTATTTATTTATTTATTTATATCAATTGGTCCAATCTGGTTGGTTTAGTTCCCACCTTGGAACATGGAACCAAACCGACTGGCCACCGGTTCTAAAAATTGGAATTTGGAATCAGACCACCCTCTCTGTGAACTGTCCATAATCGGTCGGATGGTTCCCGGTTCAAGCTGTTTCTGTTGCACACCCTTAAGTTTATTGTTGGTGTAAAGAAAAATTTTCACACGTTCACCATTGAAAGGATGAGCACGTGGATGAATGCGGTTACGCTAATATTTATGAGTACACATGTCACCCATCCAATGATAAATGTGTAAAAAAGTTATTTGCGTTGATGATGCACGCACTAATAATCATTTTTTTCTTTTTTACAAGAGTTTTGGAGCATGGAACTAGAGCACCACATCGATCTAACTGTTCAAACTAGCTGATAAATTATTTGTAGCACTTATCAATCCAGTCTCTTTGATTTTGGTCGACTAGGACTGGTATTTTATCTGTTACATTCAATTTTAGAATTTAAAACACGAATAAATTAAGGATACATAGATCTAGAAGAGGCCTAAGTGCAAATGTGATTTCAAAGTCGCACGTCCTAATAATTAAAACATATGAATAGATATTATGCGATATCTTCAATTTTCATCATGAAAGCTAACCCTATCGCGACGATCTCTTGTCCAGCCGCAATTGCATGATATCACCAAGACTAAAGGGCCAAGCGGCCCAAATAAAGTTGCCTTCGCGGGAATTTACACACATGATACTAGGGGTGAGCGGTTCCAGGTTCCGGTTCGGTTCCGTCTGGAACCTGGAACCTACCCTCGGGTACAGGTTCCTCAAAATGAGGAACCTGGAACCTACCCGTCAGAACCGAGAACCTGGAACCTACCTTGTCACAGGTTCCAGGGTCGGTTCCAAGTTCCAACAGGTTTTTTTTTTTTTTTGTTATTTTCATATTTGAACTATAACGTACGCGCACGTTATAAAAAAAAACTATAACGTACGTGCACGTTACCAAAAAAAAAATATATATATATATATAACGTATGCGCACGTTACCAAAAAAAAATATAATGTATGCACATGTTACCAAAAAAAAAGATTATAACGTACACGCACGTTACAAAAAAAACCTATAACGCATGTTACCAAAAAAATAACGCATGTTACCAAAAAAAAATATATAACTTATACGCATGTTACCAAAAAAAACTATAACGTACACGCACGTTACCAAAAAAAATATATATATAATGTACACACACATTACCAAAAAAAAACTATAACGTATGCGCACGTTACCAAAAAAAAAAAATATATATATATATATATAACGTACACGCATGTTACCAAAAAAAAACTATAACGTACACGCACATTACCAAAAAAAAATATAAGCACGTTACTAAAAAAAACTATAACGTACGCGCACGTTACCAAAAAAAACTATAACGTACACGCACGTTACCAAAAAAAACTATAACGTACACGTATACTACACGGTAACTTCCCACATATTTTGATCTTAGCAAACATACCAATACCAACTGTTAAGAATTTAGACATACATAATCAAAACTAATAAGAAGTTTCTAAAGAGGAAAGGAAATGCTTGATTACATAAAAGGAGCTTGCATTAAGATTATGACAAACAAAGTTGCTCATCAATAAGCCAACAAAAAACCTTGCTTGACTCAACCGTTGGACCCATTGCAAATGCGACACCACCAACTTTATTTATCGACGATAATCTCCGCATTAAGACCAACCATATCTGAAAAAAAGAGAGGAAGAAATTAAATAAAATATTCACTTATCATATATACAAAAAGAATTACAATATATAAAGATATAAGCATTACTTACCCGACTCAAATTGTTCTGCGTTCTCAATACACTCTTCAACATCAAGCGGTACACAAACGGCTCTCAACCAATCTTGAGTGCAAATCAAAGCTTCCACTACTTTTGGAGTTAAAGAACTCCGAAAGCCATCAAGCACACGACCCGATGTACTAAAAGTTGATTCTGAAGCAACGGTAGTTACAGGAATTGACAAAATATCTCGAGCCATCAAGGAAATGATCTTATATTTTGAGCCATTAGTCTTCCACCAAATCAAAATGTCAAGATCAAGATCCTTTTCATTTTTTTCTTGAAGATACTCATCAAGCTCAGACTTGTTGTCATCGCGCTCTTGTTCATTCAAGTTGAAAAACATTTTCTTCCAAGCTTGGGCGTTATGCTTTTTTATTCCTTCACTACCACCTATATTGGTATTGGAATTGGAACCACTACTACTTGTACCCAAATTATGGCCACCAAAATCTTGATCACTTGAAATAAGAGAAGATTGCTCATAAAATTCATACAAACGCTCCAATGTATGCTTCACCTTGCAATGCATCTCTTCAATCTTCAATTCATCATCATAAATTTGTCCATACAAGAATCTCACATAATTTAACTTGGCTCTAGGATCTAACACAACCGCAATCAATACCATCATATTCACTTTATCCAAGCTTCCATAATATTTGTCAAATTTTTCTTTCATTTTCATACCCATATCTTGAAGCTTAGGATCCGAAGCATTGATCGCATCTTTCAAATTTCTATACAAAAGAGCTATCCCTTCAAAATAATCATTTGAAGTAACATATGAACATCTGATTGGTGGCATCATAGAATGCTTTGAGAAAATCCGAAAGAATAATAGCATTTTCCCAATCATCTTCACTAGGAGTTTCATGATTAAGCTCACTTACAAAAGATGCATCATGATCTTCCATCCTTTCGAAAGCTTTTCTGAACTTTATGGCAGTGTCTAACATGAGGTAAGTGGAGTTCCATCTAGTGGCGACGTCAAGAACTACCGAACCCTTATAAGTGATCTTTTCTTTCTCAATGCAAGATTGAAATCCTTGGGCTCTTGTGAGAGAACTCCTTACATACCTAACCACATTTCGGATACGTGCAATGGAGTCACGTACCATAGTCAAGCCGTCTCTCACAATCAAATTTAATATATGAGTTGTACACCTCATGTGGAAAACACTACCATCTAATATCAACGACTTTTGTTTAAAAAGTTTATCCCTCAAATAGGCAACCGCAACATCATTCGAGCTAGCATTATCCACGGTAATTGTCAACACCTTTTTTTCTATTCCCCACTCCTCAATACATTCCTCCACCATTTTCCCAATCTCCTTACCCCTGTGACTATGCATCACCACAAAGTTGATGATTCTTTTATGCAGCTTCCAATTTTCATCAATAAAATGTGCAGTGAGACACAAATAATTCAAATTTTGATTGGAAGTCCATGTATCAGTCGTGAGTGCAATCCTAGAATTAATCTTTCCAAAATAATTCTTCAAAGAAGTTCTTTCACATAAAAACAACTTCATGCAATCTTTTGCCACCGTGAAACGTGATATATGTTTGAAGAGAGGTTGTAACTCACTAACATATTCACGAAATCCAACACGCTCAACCAAGGAAAAAGGTTGCTCATCAAGGATGATGAACCGAGCAAGCATGTGCCTACAACGTTCTTGATTAAATGCCCATGTCGATAAGACACTACCAGTACTAGAACATTCTCCTGCCTTGCCAGCCATGTTGACATTACGTGGTACAAAAAATTTCTGCCTCTTATCTAGATTACGGGGAAACCTCTTACATGTGGTCAAGTGCTTCCTCATTGCAGAAGTACCATTAGCAACACGATACTTAAGCATTGACCCACAATGAATGCACTTCACTTGATATATTTTTCCATCCTTATCACTAATTTTCGAATAATGATTCCAACATTCGGATGTATATCTCTTATCATGGGAAAGATGAGAACCAGGCACCTTATTTGTGGCACTTGAGGTAGGGGGTGCCTCTTCTTCAATTTCATCGTTCGAAGACTCCAATTCCGTAATCGGAGTCATCTCCTCACGTCCCTCCACCTCCATTGATGTGTTATCTTGATACATTATCTTCGCACTACACAACAATAACAGAATATAATTAGAAATTTCAAAACAAAATGTGAATTGAGTTATAGAATAATGTGCAGGCGGTTGCTAAAAACAAAATGTGCATCTATAGACAACAACTAAGAGGCTTCCCTGACAAACATATGCTAATGCAGAAAAACATGAATGGTTATATCTCTTGAAGTAGACAATTTCCAGATCTGATCCTTTGACATGCAGGAGGTAATTTGCACCTAGTGATGCTATATTTCTCTACTCTTCATGAAATCTGAAGTTCCCTTTCAGATGTTCTTTACTGTCAATCAGACCGATTCATTAGTCTTGCGTTGATTGAGTAATTGCAGAGAACTGTTGATGGGAAGGACTATTACACATTTGAGTACGAGCTCAGATATTCACAACTGCTAAGAGCCGAAGAGCATTGCGACTTTTGTCTTTGTCTGCATATTGTACTGTTGCAGGGTACTTCTGCACTTGTTGATGATGCATTAGGGCTGTAAATGTTGAAATCTATTTTCTGGTTGACAAGAAGAGTAAGGAGAGCAACCTGTTAATTCTAGTGATCTCTCTTAGACAAAGGACACAACATAGACAGGCTAACTTTAATTCTTTTTCCTGTCTCTTCCTTCCATTTGTGAGAAAGTCTTTCCAGATGTGGCTAAATTTTTCATGTCACAACAAAGGGAAAATAACAAGATCTCATGGATACACTTGAACATAATGGATGTAGATATAAATGTTGAAATATTGTACAATTTTCAGTTCTTTCCTCCGTCAAAATGGTTTAGTTTCTTGTCTCGCCCATTTTGTCGTAATCACACACATAAGGGCGCCATCAACAATATGGTTTCCTATTTCTGACCAAAATTAAAAAACAATATGGTTTTTCAACCTCTAAGACCCTGCCTTAATGCTCGAACGGGATGTCAGATGATTAAATGGCATGATCATGCCTAATTTCTTCATGCACACACCCACGTCAAAGTCTATCATATACAAGTATCATGTTAATCATGGTAAGTTGCATATAAACTTCTATCCGTATTACTCTCTCACATTCAAACTTGTCAACCAACAGCTCAAGATGTCAACAATTATCCACCACATTAACTTCTCCACGACACTAGTCCATGCATTGCATCCGGAATTACTAGAACTACACTAATGCGCACGCCCCGGATAGCACATTAAGCTCGGACTTTTGTAATAAGCGACAGAGACGGAGCATTCCTATCCAGAAGGATACCTGTCCAGATGATGTGTTTAGGCCTCGTACGCAACTTTTGCAGTCACAGGGTAACCATAACAAATCACTGCCGGTGTCTAGAGCCACCAAATAGGATAAACTTGGGGTCCCGACCGAAACATTGGCATAGTGCAAACTGAAAGGCCGAGAAACAAAAAGTAGCACTTTATCAAATTTCGTCGATCCACTCGAGCAAAAAAACTCAAAGATTGTGCCTTGTTTGGTTGTCAATAAACAGAAGGCATTGTGAAGTATCCAAATAAGAATAATTCAGGGGAAATTCCGCTTCAAAGCCGAAATAATTAAAAAAAAAAAGAAGAGAAAAGAATAAGGACAAATTCAGCTGGCACAGGGTACGACAGAATAATAAATGAACAAGAAACGAGCCACGGCTGGAAAAGGAAAGTAGTCCCAGATCATGCACACAAGAAAACAGATGGAGCCTTGACACGGTAATGGGAGAAAATCAATTACCAAGGCAGAAAAGCAGGGATACAGGTTCTTGATCCAGAAAGCAGACGTACCTGAACTGTTAGCGTCAGGTCGTCGGAGGGAGTAGAGGCGGAGACAGCAGCAGCGGGCCAGCGGTGTCGTGGGTCAGAATCGGAGACCAGCAGCTCCGATCGGACGACCTGAGGAAGCAATCGCAGCAGGAACGAACCGACGGTGGCTTCTGGCGTCTGGTTGTAGCGGAGGTGGAGCAGAGTAGGTGGTTAAGCGGCGTCCGGCGGCTGGCGTCTGGCGCTGAGCAGTGACTGTGAGCAAGATCGTCGAATCGTCGATTGCTGGTCTTTGGGGCAACGCAGGGGTCGCGAATGCGGGCGTCGAGCGACGTCGGCGACTGGCGTCCGACGGCGGTGGCCTTCAGGGCGAGCGGCGTCCGGCGGCGAGGCGTCCGGTGAGAGTTTCAGAGCACTGTGAGTCTGTGACTTTCTGTGAGTGTGAGTCTGAGTCGTGCGTGAGTCTCGTGACTGTGAGTGAGTGAGCTGAGGCGAGCGGGGGAGGGGGAGGGGTTCCTTTTGGAACCCTAACCGGTTCCGATTCCGGTTCCACGACCGGAACCGGGATTGCCGGTTCCCGGGAAAATGGAACCGGGAACCGGAACCGGTCCTTTAAGAACCGGGAACCCAACCGGAACCTCCGGTTCGGTTCTCCGGTTCCCGGTTCTACCCGGGAACCGCGCTCACCCCTACATGATACATCCCTCCGGGTGTAGATTGGTGTTGAATTTTAACCAACTCGACTAATCTATAGAGTTGCACAAGATATCTTAAATTAAACAAGTCAACAAGTATACTTTTAACAAACACAAGATTAAATTATAGGGAAAAAAACCACCAAAAACTCTAAACTTTGCCAAAAGTGACAAATTTACCCAAAACTTTTTTTTATAACATGAAAAATCCTGAAGTTTGCTAACCGTGATTCATTTACCTCGAACTTTTTTTGTGACACAAAAAACCTTGAACTTTCATTTGTGTGACACATTTACCTAAAATCATAGGGGCATTTTGGTCTTTTTATTTTTAAAAACCTTTTTACTTTTTTTTTTCTTCTTCTTTCTTCCCTCTGCCGGCCATGGCAAAGTCGGCATCTAGCGAGGGCTGCCCTCGCCAGACGCCGGCTTCCCTCCGCCAGCTTGCTATGGCCGACGGAGGGAAGAGAAAAGAAGAAGAAAAAAAAAACATAAAGAATAAGACGAAAATGCCTTTAATGAGGTAAATGTGTCACGGTTTGCAAAATTTGGGGTTTTTCATGTCACAAAAAAAAATTGGGTAAATTTGTCACTTTGGGCAAAGTTTTGGGTTTTTGGTGGTCTTTTCCCTAAATATATATACACATTCTTTGCTAGTACATAAAGGGAGGATTAAGATCAGCACCAAATACTTCCAAAGTCATTAAGGTAAATGCATGCACGAATTACTTATGAATATAAAGCGATAATTTGCACTCAAGCAAAACAAACCAAAGAGAGCGAAATCTTGTTGAGCTCCCCCAATCGCCGTCCAAAATAGCACGACGGTCCTAGCCGTAACCATGGACTGCCGCCTAGGACCCCATTTCACGATCCCGGCCGGTTCAATCCTCGTCATGATCATGATCTTCGCCTTGGTCTCTCTCGTCTTGATGGATTGCTTGTGTTCCGCGATCCCACTGCGGAAAAAGCTGACCAGTTAGCCTGCAATAGTGTTCCATAGGATCGGCGTCGGTCATCTCCTAAGTGTGCACGGCACGATTGTGTCGACACTAGTCGAGCCACTCAGGCTCAAGACAGCCCCGTCTCCACCATCTAAAAAATGCCAACAATCCCAGAGTCCCAATGTCTGCACTGCGGCTAATGAAATAAAATTGTGTACAAGCAATTTGTCAAGCACCTAATATTGAGGGCGGCAAGATTTCCTTCTCGAAGATCTTAACAGTTTTACCCTACAAGTTTTCGGACTTATTGCTAATGTAGCGAATGTATAAATATAAGACTTGACTAATCCCGCCGATTATGACATTTGTTGGAAAATTATGGCTTTGAATCAATTAAGTCGGACTTTGAGGCATAGTATCGATTTCTTTAAAGATTTATTTTCCTCCCAATATTACTATGGTCATCGACAAATTTCCTCCAGAACACAACCAAGTCTAAAATGAGAATACTATATAGCAATTATAATATATCTCCAGGCTTTCTCTAGAAAATTTTTTTTAAAAAAAATGGCTATATTTTCTTTCGACAGAAAATGAAAATGGAAGAAGAAGATTATCGTTGAATAGACACGTTCAATAATTTATAGTAAAAAAAGAAGAAGTTATATCTAAAGAGACACAACCTTCCAAGGATTAAAAAGTTATATTTGAACAGGTACGAACTCTAAGATAACTGTCAGATGAAACAATAAAGTTCGGAATTAAATAGATAAAAAATAAAAAATAATTGTAACTCCTAAACAATCGTACTATTTCAACATTTTTTATTTTTTTTTTATAAAAATAAATCAAAATTTTCCAATAAATAAAAAGTAATGATTGTTAGTTAGTGTCAAATTTTATCCACTCGTGCTCTCATATCTTTTCAATGTTGGACAATGCACCTCTTGGTTTGGTTTATACACAAACTACTAACAACACTCCCCTGGTGTCCTTATTCTCGACCAAGAAAATGAACACGTTTATCACTCGAATTGCTTAAAGGTTTATTTCATCGGTTGTCTCCACCAAAGCATCATCCCCTTAAAAGGAGACAAGTCAAATGACATTCCCACCGAGGGATGATGGTGAAGGTCAAATTGATCACAATAAGCAAATTAATAACACTAAGTACCTGATAATTACATTAATCAAGCTGTCGAGAGTTTTCGAGCGTATTCACGTGGAAGCTGAACGTGCACACGTCCCTCACAACGACATAGGAGTTAAACTAACGTACCGTGGGTAGTTTTGCACCTATCAACGCCGGCCAGCAAAGGCGGAGAGATGTCGGAAGTTAATCCAAGATAATTTTCCGATTTTTCGTGGTTAACGTTTGGACAAATTCTATATTAATTGGAGTTCATTTCAAGAATGAACAATCTCACCTACGTTCTCTGTGTGCACAAAGTGGAAGACAAAAGAAAAACTTTAAACTTGTTGGTTTCATTTATTTCGCGAGGAATAAATGACTCCAAATATATTTTCCTAAGAAAGATCGATTATATCGCTTGAAATAGATAGTCAATTAAAAATATTTTCATTATCAACCATAATTTATATCTAAATACGTTCGTGGAAGATGAAATTATTTTTTGTTCATAAATTTTTGTAATTGAGAAAAGTGATAATTTTTAGGAAAATATATTTTTAATCATTTATTTTCTGCAAAATAAATATAGTCGTAGTTTTGTTGGAAAAACTTTGAACAACCTTAAACTTGTACTTTTAATTGAAAAACTTTAAACTGTTATTTGAAAAGGTAAATACTCATAAATTGCATGGGTATTTGTCTTTAAGAAATAATAAAGAGTATTCAAAACTAAATTAAGTGAAGATTATAGCAAATATAAATCACGTTGAAGACTAAGTTGACCAAGTGTATTTAATTTGATGTTAGAATTGAGTGCATTTTCTTCTTTTAGTATTCTCAACCTATAATGGCTATGTGTTAGCATCCAACCGGTCATCTTCAGACGAATGCATCACTAGCACCGCTGGAGACGTATCAACAGCACGATCCATTGCTCTTTAGTTTCTTGATGCTGTCAATGTTAGTCCGGACAAATTGATTTGCGATTGCACATCCAATAATCCTTTTTGAGTATTAGCATATAAAGACATGGAAAAAAGCTAAGTCAGAAATCTAGACTTAAGCACGCTGTCTTAGGCTCACGACAAGCCTCGCAAAAACACAGACCTCATCATTGCGGTTTTGTAAGCGTAGAGCATAGATTAGAAACCCTTAGGTTGCGTTTGATAGTCGGGATAAAATTCAGGATAGAATATGATTTAAATCCTATCCTACATTTAGTGCTCGCTCAGAACAGGATAAAATCGGATATAAGGAGGATATAGGTATGATAAAATTATTTCAGGGTGGAGGTGGGATAAAGGTGGATAGGATTTATAATGTCCATAATAGGAAAATTATTTTTCTCGAATAAAAAACTTATTAAGTTAATAAAATTGAAATTATATTTCAATATAAATAATATTTGAATTCTAATTTAAGAAATTAAAAATAAAATAAAAATAAAAATTTATTTTGCATTAATCTTATTTTAATTTATATATTCAACTTTAATTCTATCTAATGATAAAAATTCAATCTATAAATTATATAAATTAAATATTTATACTTATTATATATTTTAGGTATGTTAGTACAATTTACTATTCGATAAAATTTTATTAAAGAATGATGAAAGGGGAAAAAAGAAATAATAAAGAAAATAATATAAAAAAGAGGAAAACTAAATTAAGGAATAGTGTTACAAGATATTTTCACCATCTTCGTTTGTCATTACCACCGGCTCAGGTGGCTCCGCTGGGTAGGCTCTACAACGTCCTCCTCGAGGAGGGTTGCAGGGAGGCTGGCGGATCATTAGGCTATTTAAGCGTAGCGTCGGGGTGGTGGTTTCCCTGCTAGCGTCACTAGGGGGTTTACGGCACACTGTCGGTGCAAGCTGGTTTCTCCTGCATCAAAAAAAAAACATTTAGGTTCATTTATAATGATATGCCATTTATATATATATAAAAATACTGCGATTCACCAAACAATAGATAGGATATAAAAAAATCTCAGGATTTTATATCCTTTCATATCCAGTCCTATCCCGATTAGAAATCTAGACGACCAAACGTAGCCTTAGTGAAGAAAAAAATTATTGAATTTGCTCATTCTATGTATGGCGCGATAAACTGAGCTAATTAGGACGCAAAAACTGCTTTTGAACTTGTTCTTCTTGATTGGCTCATTAAGAAACACCGACTTGCATAATAAGCTATTTCATTCATTGAACCAAATTTCTATGGTATGCAGTAAATAATAGCTTGTTGTGAATTGGAGGTAAAGAAACGTACTTCGATTTGTGATCCAAGCAAGTTATGTTGACCGCGCTCCTTAATGGTTTTTGCAATCTGCACACCTTAACACCTAACTGCATCCCAGTCCACAAAATCCATATGATTCGCAATTCTTGATCCAACATTGGAATACAACCTTATCGGTTCCTCTTACTCAAAGGGTAGAGCCGGCAAAATGGGTCATAAACCCATATTATGACCCATTTTTAGTTAAATGGGTCATATACGGGTCAAGTAAAAGTTAAATATGGATCAAAATGAGTTTAAGAAAGTAAAGCACAAAAAGAAATGGGTCTAAATGGGTTATTAGGAATAACCCACTTTGAACCCTGGGCCATGGTCTTATTTAATTTTATAAAATGTTGTTTTTATAAAAAATCGAAAATATAATTCTTTTTCATATTTTAATTTTTCTTTCTTTCTTTTTCTTCTTTCTTTAGCTGATGGCCGGTTGGGCGACAAAGGGGTCGGTTTTCTTTGACTTTAACTTCCTTCTTTGCTTGAATTTTCTTCTCCCCTCTCTTCCCGCATGCCCTTTCTCGTGTTTGATAACACCTTGAGAGTTCACTTTATTTCTTTGACCACAATTGGTTTCAGGATGTCGTGGGATTGCTGAATCTTGTCGGCTTGAATATTTCGCGATTATTATCTCTGAAACTGCATCTTGGGTCAACAGGTCACTTCTAATAGTCTCTTGGACATCAGCGATCTCCTCATCACCTTCTATTGACCATGAGCTGAATAGAGGGGAAACATGTGGTGGACGATCGTAAAGTACATGATTGGTTACTTCTATCCATAGATTTATCTCGTACTAGGAGCAATGTGTACATAGTTCTCGAGAAACATAATGTAGGGAAACAAAATCGCCACATGATACTAAGCCGAAAGTAACTAAAACGTTTTGAGTCAAGAAAACTCCAACAACCGAGTACACAACAGAGCCTTTCCAAGGTGGGAAATGTCTACGTCCTACGGAGTTTCCAAATGTGTATTTCAATTACTTCTTCACGAAAACCACTACGGTTAAAGATAGCGTTATTTCAAAATGATTAAATCTCATAATTTATTTCATGGTCTTAGAGTAGATAACTCAGTTGATTTAATCTTCGTGTGAAGAGAGACATGTATTCCTTCAAAAATAACTTGCTAACTATTCCAAGACGCATAATTTCAATGTTTAAGCATATATATTTTTTGTTTGTAAAAACTATTCCTAGCCAGTATGCACTACGGGTCTTAGCCCCTCGTGCCTGAATTAGTCATAAACTTTTAAAGCTTTGATACAAATAAGGGGAGGAGACCCTTATTTATACATGAACTCTCTAATTACAATTGTATATCTCCCTTTATCTAGCAGTGAATATCCCATCTTTCCCACTTACTAGTAACCCACTTTAATTATAGGTATACACTAGAATACAAGTGTATATTTCATATATAATCCCCTAGGATATTATATAGTACACATGAAGTTCATAGGCTCTTCAAAGTTTACGGTTTATCCGGTCATCTTAGACACTTCGTCGACCCATTTTGTGGTGAAACCTCTAGTTGATGACACATGAGTGGCAGTATATTGTATAGGTTGAGTGACAAACAAGTCTATGGAGTCGAGATTGAGCGTGCGGTGCATCATGCCCACAAGCAATGCATAATGCATCTATTCGGACTGTTGTCGTTTTGGTGCTCTCGAGTCTGCTTTAAGTCACGCATGCCTTGCAGACCTTTCTTGATGAATTGGATTGAAAAAGAGCTCTAACATGTCCTTATGAATAGTTTTCTTTTAGATTTAGGAAACTTTTTGAGGGACAATGTCGCTTTGCAACTTGCAAGTACTTTTAGCCTATGAAGCACCAACACTCTCCAAGAGCCTACGTGTCGTGTCGGACACTTCGACACGTGTCCGATACTGTCTGACACTCTCGGACACTCTCCAACACTCGGTCAACACGTGTCGGAAAATCCGATACCTGGTCAACTTTTCTGACACTCTCCGACACTCGAGTCGGAATTCCGACATACAAGTTTCTGACACGTAATTCCGATATCAAGGTTAATTTTAAAAATTCAATAAATGACATATATATATATATATATATATATATATATGAAGCTATTCGTTTAGTAATGTCATTCGTTACTAAACTCTCAGTTGATATTCTAGATAATAGAGTAAGTTTGTCAATCTCTTTCTAATCTTGCTTTTTCGCCTTTAATGGTGAACACTTGTAGCTGTCGGCACATAACCACGAAAAAAAAAATCATAACTTTCGAAATAAATGGCTTAACCTCATCATCACTCTCTTTATTTATTTATTTATTTATTTATTGCTAAAGCAAATTATAACATTAGAATAGCAAGCACGTCACCTTAGCATAAGAAAGGAAAAAAAAAATTGAAGAAAATTTTTGCATACAAGCAATACCGAACGCACAAAACCAAAAAAATGATAAAAAAAAAAAAAAGGGAACGCACTTGGCGTGAGAATTTTGCGAAGCAAGCAGCGAATTGAATCGTTTTCTTTAGACTTTAGATTATAAATTAAATGGATTCCTAAATTAAAGAATCCGAAATGCTGATCATCAATGAATTTTTAGATTTATCGACTATCCAAAATTCCTATATATGTCATATAGAATTAGACCGGTTAGTTATAGTTTCACTTTAAGGTCCAGTGGGTGAAGGACTTAACATCACGAAGTAAGGTGGGCTTGAAGATATATATTTGATAGAATCATAAGGATTAGTTATAGTTTCACTTTAAGATACAAAAGGTGAAGGACTTAGGGCGTGTATGACAAAATTTCCGTTCTAGAAATTGATTTCTCAATTTCTATTCTCCAGATAAATTTCTGAATAAAGAAACTCATTTGATAACAACTTAAAATTTCTATTTCTGAAACAGAAATCCGTTTGATAACAGAATAAAATTTATATTTCTAGGAATAGAAATTGATTAAATAACAACATAGGAAATCCTCAAATATAAAATAATAGTCAAAATAATACTAATATATTACAAAAGTTGAAAATATAATTTCATGGAATTTCCTATTACATGTGCTTACGTTTCCTATTACGTAATATTTTCTTTCGAAAAATAAATAACGTGGCAAAAAAATAATAATTGAAATTCAATTGTAGTGAATATGTTGTTATGTTTTTGCCGAAATTGATTTCACATCAATCAAATAAGTCTAATGATAGCCATGATTATAATAGTCTAATCTCCTAAAAAAAATCCTAACTTCAAGTCTAATTCCAATTAAGGTACACTTGGAGGTTTTGTTTCAATTTTATGCCCATGCTCAATTTAGGTCTAATCAATGCGAAGAGAATTAAAAAAATTACATATTAAATCACGTCTTCATATAACAATAATTTCTTTTAAATAATCAATGATTACCTGACAAAATCTCACACCACATCAAATCCCTACACATACTTTCTCTCTGCTAAACCAGGTTTCGACGATTCAACTCTTGTCAATTTCAAGTGTCAAAGGACCAAGGAAAATGAATAAATAAATAAAACCTTTTTCAAGACCATTTTCTCAACAGGGAAATACCCAAAAACCGGGTTTCTATCTCCTCGAGACTACAAACTCTCTCTCTCTTCTTTCTCTCTCTTCCCCGGCAGACCACTTCGATAGCTGCTTCTTCTTCCCGTGCCAGACCTCCACGCCTGCTGAGGAGAGAGAAGGAAGAAGAAGAAGAAGAAGAAGATGGGGCTGGAGTTCGAGGTGAGGGCGGTGGGGGGCACGGAGGACTGCTTCGTGTCGCTGCCCCTGCCGCTGGTGCAGACCCTCCAGCAGTCCACGCCTTCGGGGCTCCTCCCTCCCCTCCTCGCCCTCGAGCTCCGCTGCCTCCGCGGCCGCGACTCCTGGGTCGTCGCCTGGTCCGGCGCCACGTCATCCTCGTCGGCGATCGAGGTTTTCGTCTCTTTCGCTCTCTCTCGTGCGGGAAAAAAGAAGAGTTCCCTTTTCGTGTTTTTGCTACTTGAACTGCGTAGGAAGAGGGGAGTAGCGTGCTTTCGGAATTGCTGAGGCTTAGTTGCGGTTAGCGTGTGGAGTTTTGGTGAATTAGATGCGGGGATCGATTGAGTGGGCGGAGACGGGCTGGGTCGTTTGTGGGTGTGCGTCTCTCTCTGTCCAGAATTGGTGTTTTGACTGTCCTGAGAAATTGTGAAGATGGGTTCTTGGTTTGCGTTCTGGGATGCTCTTGAAGCTTTTTTTTTTTGTTCTTTTTGCCTTTTTGTTTGGAGTATATTTTTTGCTTGGTAATTACTTGGGGAACCATTGGTTGCGATCGGCGGAGTGGCTGGGTGTTTTAGCAGGTTATGTTGAGTCTTGTTTCGGCACATGGCCAGAGGGATGGCAGAAATGGTAGTGGAAATGGTTTGTTTGGGTTTGGTGGTAAAGCTATGGAGATAGGATGCGGTTACTTGCATCAAGATGGATCTCTTGAAAGATTGAAAGTCCTGTTACTCGCACGCAATGGCTCTTTCCTGTACTTTGGTTGGCAGCAAATGCCAGCTACTGGTTTAGTCTGGAGTGTACAACTTTTTTTTTTCTTTGTAGGGAAAATTTACGGGAGTTATGTTGTGCCTTCTCTGAGTGAATTGACAAGATTTTTATTATACCAGTTCGAAGGATTTTAATCACTGAAAATTGTCTAATGCAACTTGTTGTTTCCATCAGCTCAGTTTTCTCAGAGTGTTAAGATCACGAATCTTAAAAGTAAAACTGTGGGGATGACTCATGGGTCATAGGTAAGAGTAAGAGTTAAGGAAATTCTTTTTCCTAGAGTCAAAAGGGTCAATGTTACAGAGATCTCACCATGGAAACAATTTATTTGTTTTGCTGGTTCATGAAACCATCTAGTCCTGGATATAAAGGATCAGTGTTGTTAAAAGTGCTAGGTGCTTTTAAGTCACTAGACTCTCCCAATTGCCTAGGTCGCTAGGCGCTAAACTAGGCCCTCACCCAGTGGAGGAAGGTGCTTGCTAAATCAATAAGAACGCTTTAGAAACTGAAAATAGAAATGAATCTGATATCTATCAATTTAAAACTCAAACTCAGTAGGTCTGAACTTCTAAGTTCTAAGATAGCCTAATTTTCACAAATATCAACCACATCATCTTTTGTCATTATCATCACCATCCATGCTTTCATCCCATTCATCACTAGATTTGCAACCAACAGCCTCCTCCTCCTCCTCCTCCACCTTCTTCTCAGTTTATTCAGACTTAGCTTTGTCATCATCATTTTTTGCCATTCTAGATCTTGAAATTTTATCACTTGCTTTTGATCTCGCTTGTTGTGTCATTAATGTCCCATGTTCTTCAATCCCAGATTCTCTCTACATATTTATAGAATATACACTCGAAAGAGCAGTATGGCCATTGTATCTGATGATGAATTGCATGTTTGCTCATGCATCATAATGAATTCAGTGAAATTGAGAAGTATCTTAATGCCTTCCACTGGTGATATTAATGCAATGGGCAATGATATAGAATCCTTTCAGATTTATGGTTTTGTTTTCACACAAGGTTCGCGTTTCTTGTCTCTTCTCCTCGCAGCTAACATTTATACCTTGCTTTTTGAGTTATTTCATTCAGACATGTTATACTAGGTTAGAAACTCATAATATACATGTAATTTTGGGAACTTTCATTTACCATATTTGTGACTACTTCATATTCTGTATAGGTTTCTCAGCAATTCTCTGAGTGCATTTCATTACCTGATCAAGTTGCTGTTAAAGTGCGTGTTATATCAAACTTGCCCAATGCTACTCTAGTTATGGTGGAGCCGCTTAGTGAGGATGATTGGGAAGTTTTGGAGCTAAACTCAGAGCATGCTGAGGCTGCTCTATTGAAGCAGGTAATTCTGTCAACAGTTTTTTGTATCTGGATCATTTATACTTTATGATCCTTGGTATAAGGATTTCTTTTTCTGGAAGTCTTGTTGAGTATGAGCAGGCCATGTTTTGTGCTAACATTTTTTGCACCAATGCCTTTTCTGCTGGCAATTTAAATAATTTAAAGTTCCTTAAGGCTTAATCTCAGACTCTGAAAGAAAGTTTTAAGTCACTCTTAACTTATGAATTTGTTATTCACTTTCTGGTCTTTTATTTATTTAGGAAGGGGGTGGAGGTTGGGGATGAGTCTATCAACACAGAAGGTTTTAGGATTTAAATGATGAATTATGGCTAGCTCTTTGGCATGCTTTTCTTTCTCTTGAATCAAAGCTTTGAAGCCCGTTTGTGCCAGTTTTGTGCAGTATGTTAGTGCTGTTCCAATGCAGTAACTGGTGTTACCTCATATATCATATAAACTTAACTTCACTTCTGCTACAATGGCCATGTAGCATCCTTTTCTGAAGCAGCATCCAAGCACTTTCTTACTATATTACATGGTTTTCTTTCCCTTGCAGGTTCGGGTTCTTCATGAAAAAATGAACTTCCCCTTGTGGTTGCATGGCCAAGCCATCACATTTCGTGTTATCTCTACATATCCAGAGAAAACTGTAGGTAAGATTAAATCTTCTGCAATTGCTTTGTCTATATTTACTGTAGTTGAGGCACTTCAGCAAGCAATTGTTGCAGTTTTTTATGTTTAAGCTTCATGGAATCACTATCTTGCTTTTTTTTTTCAGAATGATTAGAGATTATTTGTTTGTTTGCTGGATAATTGTACCTTTTTTACTGTTTACTCAAACTTAAACGTGATGAAGATGAAGTGTTACCTTTTACGGTATGATTTTAAGATTCAGTGCGTGTATTCACTAAAGTGATTATTTTCAATGTTGCCTCATGTACTATTTCTTGCAACATTTCGGATCTAGTTCTCATTCTACAACTGCATGCAAAATATGCTCTATTTCATCATTCCCCGATAATGTGGAATTTCACGCACCGCTATTCCTGATAGGTTAAACAATGTGCAAATTTGTCGTATAGATGCATAACCTGTTTTTGTAAGCATGTTTGTACCAACTCGACTGATGTGAGAATTTTCTCAGTCCAACTTATGCCTGGGACTGAAGTTGCCGTTGCCCCAAAGAGACGCAAAAAGAATTTGCCGAGAAATGACTCCACACAGTCTCCTAACAGGAAGCATCAATTACAAAGGGCATTACTGCGAATTCAAGAACCAGATGAGAGATTGATCCACAAGAATATAGTCAATGGTGTTGAGCTAGGGATAGTTCTCACAGCTATCGCTTATATTCATCCAGAAACTGCTAGGAGCTTTGGCTCTGATTCTCTTAGTACAGTTTTTATTACACCCTTTTCAGCAAAGGAGAGTAACATGAATCCTACCAACAATTCGTTCAGACCGAAAATCAATTTGAATGGAAAGGAAGGGAGTGGAGGAATCAAGAAGAATGAAGTACGCAATGCAGTAGTTTGTCTTTTGATTTCTGAATCTGTGGCCAAAGGACATATTATGATTTCGCAGTCTCTTTGCATGTATCTTGGAGTTGGCCTTCATTCGTGTACGTAAGTTTCCTAGATTTTGAATAAATGTAATGACTCCATTTGTTTTGATTTGGCATAATGTGATTGCAGTAAAATTTTGCTTGCTTGCCTATGTAAATCACGTGTTATTTCCAGGTATAGGTGTTATCACACAAATGCTTGTTTTGTTTTTGTTGTTTGGTAGTACTTTATGTTATTTTAAATGCTCTGGCAGCTTCTTATTTTTTCTTAATTGTTCTGTTTTCATTGGTAATGGTTTCACCAGTGTCAAATTACTTGGAGTTTATTTAAGTAATTTCTTATATTGGTGGAGTAACCTCTCCAGTAGGGATGCTGTGTACATTGTTGTTTGCTAATTTTAATTGCATTTTCAGTGTTTGCTAAACAAATATTTTGGAAGGTTCTCACGTTTGAAGAATTCTTGAACATTCCATTGAAAATTTAATAAGATTTAATGACGGAGAACTGCATATCCCCTTTCTCCCGTAAAGGTAGTGGGTAGCTGCATCTTTGAACTTAAACTTTCAATTTTCTTCTTACCTGAAATTCTGAGTTGCAATGTCTCTCTGTTTAGTCTACAAGTTAAGATGAATGGGTTCCAGTTTTTGTACTTAGGAAATAACATTGTACAATTATTTTGGCATGGGAGAGTTTCTTACAATGTAAAAGATCTGAAATTCCTTTCAGCTCATTTTACTTTTTGATTGGTTTAAAATCCCATAGTGCTCACATCTTCAATGTACATTGGATACTTGAGTTTGGGTGCTTATATATATGATCAGCTATAAAATCTTCTCTCTGGAACTTTTTAGAGACCATATTATCGTTGATTGTGATATTATTGTTACACTGCGGTATCATCACAAGCTGCTGTTTTAAGTTATCTGCTTGTTTGCGTAAACAACTAAAAGTCTCTTGTCCAAGGACCAAAAGACATAAGAAGCTCTGCTTTTATTGCTGAAGGATGATGCTGCGAGTACCTGATAACTGTTAAATTTGATGAACTAAGTGGTACATTACAAACTTTAGGTATTCTTACATAAGATCTTTTCTAGGATAGGTGTCACAACAACTTCCCATGCTTTACCGGTGGCATAATGAGTTAACCTACTTATCAATTTGAAAGCTCTTTTTGTATTCTAATTTTCATTTAGTTTCAACTGAGGTATGTCTAGGTATTGTATTTTCTGTTGGCAATGGGGAAACAAAACCTGATATTGTATTTGGTGCCAGTGCATGCATGTATCCTTTCATGCTAGTCTATGGAAATCTGTCATCTTTAATTCAGTTGGCCGACTACTCAGCAAGTTTTTGCTTTTGTATAATTTGCTTCTGGACTTGTAATATCTCAATTGAGTTTGCTAATGCGTATTTTCGTTTAGTTGACTTCTTTTATGTAGCAGAAGAACAAGCATAGAATACTAAGCCACGAAATGATTTTCCCTCTTGTTTGTAGGGGTCCACGTGAAGAGTTCCTTTACAAATTTGAACAGAAACGTTTCATCGATATTGGTCTCTCCTGCCCATTTTAAGTTGCTAGTGAAGGAAAAAACTCCTGGGAAAAAGGGGGAAGAAGAGCTTAATCTGCACAGAAACAAGAGCAAGAAAAAGATGCATCTGGATGCGCACACGGGGATTTCTATGGATGCTGAAGACTGGTCTTCTCATAATAAAGTTGTCGATGCACTGTCTCATGTGCTTTCTAAAAACAAGGACGATGAGAATTCTTACGGCTCTGGGTTGCAATGTCTTCTTAAATACTGGCTTTTGGCACATCGTGATGCTATTGCTTCTACTTCTCAGAAGGAAGTTACTTCATTGGTTTTGGGGAATCAGACTTTGCTTCATTTTGTTGTAAAAATGGGCATGTTTAGATCTCCAGGAGAGGAGAAATTATTAAACACTTCATTAGCTAACAGATCTAAATTGGAAGAACAGAGAACTTCAATATTATTCTCTCTGATTATATCTGGTGGGTTAACCCAACGTGAGAAGTTCAGTGCATACGAGCTAGCATTTAATGAAGGGAAAGAGAAGTGCAATGAAGATATGAAGTTCTTGGGCCAAAAGTTGGATTGGGGTGACCCAGCTTCCCTTTATTATACAAAGGATGAAAATTTTGAGGAGGACTTAGATGCAGATTTATCTTCATTGAGCTGGATGCAGAAAGCTGCTTCTGATGTTATCAACCGTAGGTACTTCCTCTTAGAAATTAGAGCTGTAGGCATCTACTCGTTATTTGTTATTATGACAATAAAATGATTATAGTGATTATACTGGGGCACATAATTCTGCTCTGAGAGAGAGATAGTGAGGAGCATGTATACATACAGGATACCCCTACTAGCTTGAATTCCTTTCCTAAAGCACCAAATATTCATGCTGACTAGGAAACATAAATCTTAATAGTTTAGACACTTCACTTTTTGTAGCTGATGTATAAAGATATCCGGACTAGGACTATGGACTAGATTGCTTTTGGACAGAGAAGGAAGAGAGAGTGTTATGACCTTTTTTGAATTGGGTGTGCCTAAACTGCAACTGATGCAGAGAATTTTTTCCTCCTGACGTGATCTATTTGTTAGATATAAACATCATCACCTTTCTCCTGTGTTTGGGATTTGATGGCAAAGTGACCTCCTCTGAGTTAAAAATTCCATGGCATCTAGTCTTGATTGTTTCTTAGGAAGAAATGAACTCAGCTATTGACTTCATTCCTTTTTATGGCAAGCAGTTGGAGGTTGAAATTCCAAGCACTAGTTTAGGTATTCTAGCATGAAATGGCACTTAACAATTTGTATCGTATTGTCATGATGACGTGTTTGGAAATGGCCTCATTTAGGAGGTAAATTCATTTTCAGACTTGAGGTCAATCTCTTTAGTTTAAAAAAGGATCTGGATTTTACTTATGTTGAGAATATCAAATTATATGTTAATCAAGGGAACTGTCGTTCTTTGTGGATTTGGAGTTGATAAACATCTATGGATCCAGATTGATCATCATCTATATGCAGAAGCTGAGTGTCAAAGGTGTTGCAAGGTTTATATTTTCTTTGTGTTTTGATGGAAATTTCAAAGTTTTGGATGCTACTTTCATGTTGTGTATACTACTTCAATTCTACAGATTAACTATATTTCTCTCTAAATTAAGCGGAACTGAAACCCTCTTGCATACTGCTTTTTGTTTTTATGAAGAGGTTGCTATTATCAATTTGACTCCATTCTGACAATATACTTGTTGTGTGGGAAACTGGGGGGATGTAGTCACTTTCTTCACGACTTTATGCTGCTATGTTCGGTGGTGTTATCTGATTTTAGCGGATTGTAGCCATCCTCCCTCATACTTTTGATTCTTACCTGAAGGAAAAAAGAGAAGGAAAAACGTAATTACCTTTTGACAGATCCCACCATGACTTTAATTCAATAATGCAGGGTTGATGGTTTTGCTCTCTTCAGCTTCTGGGATGTGGTTCAGCAAGTATGATCTTCCTCTGCCTGGTCATGTCCTAATACATGGTCCTACTGTGAGTATAACCGTAAATTTTGAATTTTCAACAGTTTGGGCTCAGCTTTTGTCAGCAATATAAGACTATACAAACATTAGCTTAATTGTCATTGGGTGTGGATGGAAGCACTGTGCGATTGCAGCTTGTGCCTGTCTTCTGTACTCTATGTCCCACAATCTTATTTCTACTTTTGGGCCTGCCATATGTAACTTAGAAAGCATTCTGATATTTTCTGTTTTCAACTCTAGCCTTCAGAGGCCTGTGAAATCATGTTTTACGTTCGTTGACCTTAGATCTAATAAGTTTAAGTTCATGATTATCTGTGGTCAAAGCACAGTCCTGAAAGTAAAAAGTTCGTGACTCTGGCAATCCTGAAAGTAAAATGTCAATTATTATGGCATCTTAGTTTGCTTAGGAGATGACTGAGTAACATTAAGCCAGTGACAAAGTAAATGCTGTTCTTGAGATCTTATGGTAGTGGATAGGTGTCCTTGTCTATTTCCATCAGACAAAGTATGCTTGTTGAATCAATGTAACAGACAATCAGATAAAATCTGTAAGGGATTTCTTCTATTTCTTGTTTGTATCTAAATTGAACAATATAAATCTACATAATGTTTACTCCAAAACGTCTTAATCACTTATAACTTCTCTTTACCAAACATTTTATGGCTTTTGAGCGCATCATGCTGTTAATTGTTAGAGGATTTTGGGTTTTAGTGCCATACAGTCCATGAATCATTTGTAGTATATGCTATCTTCATCAGTAGGTTCTTCAGATGCCAAATTGGACCTTGTAAATGGGGATGGTTATTTTCATGTACTATCCAGGTGGCTTGCTCTTTGACCCTTGCTTGAGTAATTGTTGAGATGGCTTGCTCATTTGTGCATCTCACTCGGTTTACCGGTGGACTTAATCTTGACAACATATTTTCTGCTGACATAGTTCAATTTGACCTTGTTTGATTAGATAAGTAGAAGTAAATGCCTGCAAAAGTTAGTATATGAACTATGTTAGTCAATTAGTTTGGACTTCTATCTGACCTTTTTCTTTTAAATGTATTGTTCCATAGTCCTAATATATTTAATATTCTCATTGGAGCATTGTATCCTGTAGTTTACTTTATAATAGTTGTCATGACTATCTTTTATCAGGGGTCTGGGAAGACGCTATTAGCAAGAGCTGTTGCAAAGCACTTGAAGTTTCAGCCTGACATCCTTGCTCACATGTATGAAATCAAATTTATTTTATTTATTTATTTGAGATGACTTCTTTGGTTTTTGTAATTTTGGCTGAGCCAGAATAGATTGAATTTATTACCTGGAGACCTAAGTCTGGCCTTTTGTTTGCTGTGCAGAGTTTTTATTGATTGTTCTCGGTTTGCCCTAGAGAAGGGCTCCCTTGTCCGTCAGAAACTATCTGGATACGTAACCAATGCTTTAGATCATGCACCTTCACTTGTTGTCTTCGATGATCTTGATAGCATCATTTCTTCCTCTTCTGATTCAGAAGGGCCAGTATCGTCGACTTCTGCAATGGAACTTTCAGAATTTCTCATAGACATTGTAGATGATTATGCAGTAAGCTAGTTTCCTCAAATTGCTTAGTGAACATTTACAAAATGTTTTCAGCTTATGCATTGCCCTTTCATTGGAAGATTTACAAGAGATATATGCAATATTCTTCCATGTTTCATGTGTTAGTACTCCAGTATGCGGGAATATATTATCTTCTTTGCTTGTTTGGAGGATGAGAGAAAGGAGCAGCTAATGCTGATTAGGAGACTTTATAAACTGTGAATGGAGTTTCCATTCTAGTGGTAGTTGGTGAAGTTGCAAACTGTTTTATTTGTTATATCATATTTTCCTAAATGTTGTTTAAGTGACGATGGAATATTGGCAGCCTTAGAGGCTATTAGTTTGCTAAAAGGTAGAGCTGTTTATAACATCTGAGTAGAGAGAAAGCTCAAAGCTGAGAAAGCAAAGACTGTTATTTCTGATCTGCAGCAAAAGGGTTTTTTTCATTTTGTTAAAACTTTTCAAGAGCAAGGGATAAAGACTCTCTGGCGCGTGACTGCGTGATCTGATACTTGCATGGGTGAGAGCTCATTTGCTTTTAGTGAAAATTAGATTCATGGAGGAGAGGTTGGTGAGATCCTTTATTTGAGACAAGCAGTGGAAACCTAGCGGCAAGAATGACCTTTGGCTAAGCTTTGAGTTTGTGGGCAAATGAATGACTGAGCCACGTTCCTAAACCCCCAATTCCAGTCTTCTTTCTTTGGAAAAAAACTAATCACATGTATTTAAACATCTTCTTTGATTTTGGATAGGGAGCTGTGTAAGATTTTGATAAGACCATAACCAACTATTCTAAAAGTTTAAACTTTTCCCCCCCTTTTTTGGTTAGAAACTTAAGTTGTTAGATGAAGGTGTGGTTTATTATTTAAATATTGTAACACTCCTAGTTTCGCTTAGTCTGGTCTTTTTGCGTAGTACTGAGTTTGAAAATTTAATAATGGAAGCAAATTGGGCCTGGAAAGATTTGAACTCAAGATCTCCAGCTCTAGCTCTAATACCATGTGTAAGATTTTGTTAGGACCCCAACCAACTATTCTAAAAGCTTAAGTTGTTAGATTAATGCATGGTTTATTATTTAAATATTCTAGCAGGAGCATCAAAATTTTTTGAGGCATTTCCTACTCAATAGTTTACTAGCAGGTACTAGTACTTATAATGCATCATTTGGAATATTATTGCAATTCATATCTCTCATTTAAAAATGTCATCCAGGAAAAAAGGACAAACTCATGTCGAATTGGACCCATTGCTTTCCTTGCAACAGTGAGAGCTCTAGATAAAGTACCGCAGTCCTTGAGTTCCTCAGGTTTGCCTCTTGTTTGCTGGAGTATTTTTTATCTTCAAAGAAAATATTTCATGTTATATGTCTTCCTTTATATTTGCTTTGTTCCTTTTCGGTACTTTTACTGCAGTTTATACATTTTATCACTGCTAGGGAGGTTTGACTTCCATGTGCAACTGCCTGCTCCTGCTGCCACGGAACGTGAAGCAATATTGAAACATGAAATGCAGAGGCGTTCGTTAGATTGTGCTGATGAAATCTTACATGAAGTGGCATCCAAATGTGATGGTTATGATGCCTATGATTTGGTATGGTGAATTTGACCTGGATAACTTTCCTTCTCTCCTCCTTGTCCTCCTCCTTTCTCTCTCTCTCTCTCTCAACTAAATTTTCTGCTCCGTAGAATCTGTGAGTCGAAATTAAGATGTTCAAGGAGTATATATGGCTCTGGAGATATGCCTTGTCCATGATTGGTGCACAAACAATAAGTGACAATTTCCTCTATATCATTATGGGAGAAACACTTGAATCCTCATCTTTGAAACTCAGAAAAATGATGTCAACAAGATATATATGTGTTTAAAGAGACTTTGTTGAAGCTGCACTGGGAATTGTAGTACATTAAGGCTATTTCTTGAGCAGATAATAATACGGATAGATAAACACTGAAAAAGAAAACGGCCTTTCAGATGTGTGCCGTTTTGTCTATAAGCTATATCATTGTTGTGAGCTTTATGTTGTGTATGCTATCAGTGTCTTTTCAGTCTGGTATTTTAGTTGTCTTCTACATTTGAATTACCTGTAAAATAAATGGAGCCAAAATCTTTTATTGACTTCATTCAGGAAATCTTAGTTGATCGAGCTATTCATGCTGCTGTTGGCCGTTTTATGCCTTATTCAATGTCTTTGAAGAGGCCTGAGAAGATGAGTCTTCTCAGAGATGATTTTTTGAGAGCACTGCATGACTTCCTTCCAGTAGCTATGCGGGATATCACAAGAAGTGCTACTGAAGGTGGTCGTTCTGGATGGGATGATGTTGGTGGACTTAGTGATATCAGGAACGCCATTAAGGAGGTAAAATGTTTTCTCACCTTTCTGTTTGATGAACAAAGTTACTGACCCTTTTGTAGACTCCCTATTTGTTGATGGTTCCAGTAAATCTTTTTATCTTTGTGTACTTCGACTAATGGAAACTAGCCATAAAAATTGGCCACTCTATGTGTGCTGAAGTTCGTGACTTTGATATTTGTTTCTCTTTTTATTTTTGCATCTCAATACACGCATTATTTCTTGTCAGGTCTCTCTTATTGTCTTAGTTTTCTTCCTGTGTTGATGGAAAACAGTTTACCTATATGATGGGCTTTAGATAGTACCTGACGCCTATACCAAGAACTTTTATGGAACAATAGCTGTAGCAGTGGATCACTAATTTGAGCAGTAGTAAAACAAGCTATACTAGTATACTGAAAATCCCCCTTTCCAAGTAGCTAGCATTTGAGAGTAGCTACCGAGTCTCTGACAAATACAGCTTTTTTTTTTTTTCTTCTTATTTTCATGCATGTCTCAAGTGGCACTTAGGTCGTGATATTTTCCTTCACCTGTTTGATATCCTTATGAAGGCTCATCCATGAATAATGTATTGCAGTCTGCTTATGATCTTGCTATTAGCCATCCTTACTGATTAGAATCTACTATACTCCTTCAGCGAAATTATCTCTGTTGGAATAGTCAGCACAATGTGAACTTTTACTATTTGTAGAATGATTTAAGTGGTGGTTCATTGTTTGGTGTTTAGTTTCCTGCTTCCAGCTTGGAGTATTAATATCGTTGCCCCTGAAGCTTACTAGATACTTTAGTAAATGAGTGAATAATGTATTCTGCTTGTTTTGAAATGGTCTCTAAGGTTTTGCTTTAAGGTTAAGTTCTTATTTCCTTTCCGAAGCCCACTAGTTTCTGTATTATTTCCACAATTGCCTTGAATTTTTATTCTCACTAGAATGGGTTTAGCAAATTTAGCAATTTAATGAAGAACGGATCTTTTCAAGTCAATAGTACCATATGAAACTCGCATGATTCTCAATGAACATGATCTATCTGTTTCTTGACGTGCTTGTACATAATTACTGAGCAACAGTCCTTAATTACTGTGAAGAGACCCGTCGTACTGGAAATTATCTCAAGCTCTTTGCTAATAATGTTTAATATTAACTTGTTATATAAAACTATTTGATCTTCGTGTTCATCATTCTTCAATGTGCTGATGAAATTTTTTCATGCCTCTTATCTGTTAACTTTGTGAAATATCAGATGATTGAATTGCCTTCGAAATTCCCAAATGTGTTTTCGCAAGCTCCTCTAAGGCTACGATCAAACGTTCTTTTATATGGACCTCCAGGCTGTGGCAAGACACACATTGTTGGTGCTGCTGCAGCAGCTTGTTCTCTTCGATTCATGTCAGTGAAAGGGCCTGAGCTGTTGAATAAGTACATTGGTGCCTCTGAGCAAGCTGTAAGAGGCTTCTTTTCGACTACAATGACGTTGATTGTATTCCACCTCTTGCAATTGTGTCTTAAACCAATTTATTTCCGGACATTTCACAATTTGTGCTTTTTTCTGTTGCTTTTGTATGCATCTAATAGAGGTCCCTTCATATTTGTGAACACTTGAAATAGTTATAAATGAAAAGCAGCAATGAGGATCCTCCCATTGCAGGCAAGGTGTTCTAATTAATGTCTTTGCCAACAACAGCAATAAGGATCCTCCCATAACCACTGAAGTGCCCAAGTTAAAACGGTTGATGACGCGAGAGAATCCTCTATGATATTTGATTAAGAGAAAGATTAAGATGTAAATTGATTGAAACTTTTCTACTGGGAATTTGTAATCAATGATCAAATTTGTACTGGATTTTCCATTATGCATATGGATGGCGTTGATTCTGTCAGCAAACTGGACCAGTTCTGAATATCGGAAACTTATGGCAATTAGAAAATTACAGGTACGGGATATATTCTCGAAGGCAGCAGCTGCAGCACCTTGCCTTCTCTTTTTCGATGAATTTGATTCCATTGCTCCAAAGAGGGGGCATGACAATACAGGGGTCACTGACCGCGTCGTCAATCAAGTTAGTTTCTTGCATTCAATAGCACTTTCAAGGTGGTCATGTGTAATCTGTTTAATTGTATGAATTACTAATGTCTTGTATTTCCTTGCTGCAGTTTTTGACTGAATTAGATGGTGTTGAAGTTTTAACCGGAGTGTTTGTTTTTGCGGCAACAAGGTAATAATTTCGTCGTACATGGTAACAAAAAGTGCTCTCTTCCAATAGCCTGCTTACTATAAACTGCTAGTGGAAATTGCACGTCTGTTACGAATGTTTCAGCAAACATTTTCTAGGAAACAGTTAGTGCGGAGACTCTGTAATAATCCTTACAGGCAGACTAAAAACTGTGACACATGACTTTTCATTGATTTAGAACTGTTTTAACCTCAGATACACGGTGTTGGATAAACTAGATTTGTATTGCAGAAGTTAACAAAAGTTTGGATTGCGTGAATTATTTTCAGTCGCTGAAATAGCTTAAATAAGTGTATTTAGCTGATCTTGAGCCTCTACAACAGCATCAACTGATGCTGATCGTTTCAATCTTGTGACATCAAGCATAGTGCAATTTCTCATATATGTCGGACATCCTTGCTGCATGAGGTGCTCTTTTGTTTTCCTCAGGGGTCATGGGTTCACCTATAACCTAATGATTCTAATTCACGTAGTCTTTATTGAGATCCTTCCTCTATTTCATATTTATCAATTTATGTGCTTTTAGTGCTAATCAAATTGCATTTTATGTGAAGCAGTAGACCGGACTTACTTGATGCTGCACTTCTGAGACCTGGCAGGCTTGACCGACTTCTGTTCTGTGATTTTCCTTCTAAACAGGAAAGGCTGGATATTCTTAAAGTTCTATCAAGGAAGGTAGAAACCTAGTTTCCATCCTTCTGCCAGTGCTTGCTAATATGGTCTGAAACAGGTTTTACCGATTGAAATTTATGGCATTGCTTGTTAATGAACTATATATCTGCAATCCTACTTTTTCGAGGAAGATGTATCGGTAAGATTATATGACCAGTGAATTATTTAAAAAAAACACACACAAAACATAGAGTTAGAAGCAGAGTTAATCTTGAGCTTGAAGATCCTGGTAAGAACTTACGGCATCTGACAGACTACATTTGGTATAATCCATTAAGTCAAAGTTAAAATCCCTTCTCTAAAAGTCGTTTTGCCCCAAATCACTCTAGGCGTTGTAAATTAGAGTAAAACATAGCAAAAGGGTTGGATCTACAACCTGCTCATGTGAGGCTTAGGTAAGTTCGGAGGTCTAAGAGTAAATCATTTTCAACCTTGGACTTTGAGACTGATTGATGTAACACTTATTGATGTTGCTGAGAAAAAATGTAAGACATGCATGTATAGCTGATCCGTGAAACCGGACTTGGACCTACCTCTGGTTATCATTTAGTATAAACTTTCTAAGACATCGTCATCCTCTCATGTTGTTTTCTTTTCACTAATTAGGAAGATACTGAGTGTATCCACCTCATTATATTACACTTCAATTCAGTGTAATCAGGCAGTAAAATTGGCAGCCACTGGGCAACGCTTAAGTTTTCCTAAGTATCTGCTTTAATGCCCTTTTGCAGCTTCCCTTGGCCAGTGATGTGGACTTAGATGCTATAGCTCGCATGACAGAAGGATACAGTGGAGCTGATCTTCAAGCTCTGCTTTCAGATGCACAGCTTCAAGCTGTTCATGATCTTCTTGACAGAGGTGATGTCGATCAGCATGGGAAAAAGCCAATTATAACCGACTCTCTGCTGAAGTCTGTTGCTTCAAAGGCAAGGCCATCAGTCTCAGATTCTGAGAAGAGAAGATTGTATAGCATCTACAGTGAATTTCTCAATTCAAAAAGATCTACTGCTGCTCAGGTCTCTCTCTCTCTCTCTCTCTCTCTCTCACTTATATGGTTCCCCACATTAATCTGTTGACAACTTGTTTATTGCAGTCGAGAGATGCGAAAGGAAAGAGGGCAACGCTAGCATAACGAACGAACTGGAATAATTTTTATGGCATCTTGTCCGTTTAATTCGATTCTCTCTCCTCGAAACTGGAGTCGTGCATCCCCAATCAGGAAATTCAACTGGGGATTCTGATAGTTACTTATTATACGTATGTTGTAGTCAATCCTTGCAATAGTCTCATTCTCATGGTGGGTATGCGACATGTATAGATGTTCATCTTTGGGAATAAATCAATAAAATAGCAGGCTCTCAGTTTGATTTTTTCAATTCACGTCTCAAAATTCCGAGCGGTGAGCAGTTGGTGGGGCGATCCATTTGCATTCGGGATGGAAGATATGGGGATGAAAAGATCGTCTTTTGGCAGCAGCTGCCATTTCCAGAGCTCTGGCTTTGAGCACGGCATTCAAAGTGAGGAGACAATTTTGCCTCTTTGCAAGAATCAACGGAAGCTGTGGAATCCCATCTTTAAAGAACTTTTCATCTCTGCCCGTACACAAATGTTGCTCTTCCGAGAAACTACAAAGCCTAACAAAGTGCGCGGACTCAATATACGGCGAGTCAATGACATGGTTCGCAGGCAATTTTCCAGAAATTCCATATCAATGGACTTCTCACGATACTGTCTGCTCTACTGCAGTCATTTTATAAATTATTCACCGAAAAGGGTTTGATGCAGTGTGCTTTGATAGTTCATGACGCAACTAGTCAGTATTGTTGCAGTGAGTCTTTATAGGAGTGCCTTCATAGAGTGTGACCCTTGTGTTTCGGGTCGGGTAACAACAAAACCCGACCCGACCCGACCCATTGACATCCTTATTGCCTGTGGCAGTGAGGGTTGGGACCCTCACCTGTGGTTGGGATATTATGATTTATGTCCAAATTGTAACACTATAAGATAGCAAAGCATATTCGCTGGTCTCTTAAAATATGTTTTCCAAAGCATACCGCTCAACTACTTTTCCAGTATGCTGCTAAGCTCGTAGGGTTCAAAATATAAGGTTCTTTAACTGTCCCCTTCCATACAATCAAATTAAAATATCAAAATTCTTGTCCCGACAATAAGAGTTATCAGGTTAAGACAAATTTTCCCTTGAGGACTTAGACGTAACATTGTGGATTTTTTTGGATGGAGTTTGAGAGAGTCAATACGAAATGTAAGCACCACCTCATAATGGGGTTACATGTGTCTGCCTAGCCATAGGCTAAACTCTCTTGGTGATTCATGAAATGCTTGATTCGAAGGTAATATTTCTTTCACAATGCAAAGATATGCAATCATCAAATTTCATATCATAAGTCAACATTCAGAAATTCAATCAATGACTTTCAATCACTGGATGTCAAATTTTTCAAACAAAAAAATGGAGTCCGTATTATCTAAATATCGTTTCTTTATAATATTTGAGAGTAATTATTCGAAATTTATCACATAGAGCCTCGGTTCACACATCGAGGAAGGCCGCCGGTAACTTCCAGACAAATGGAACAAAATATCTCAGTAATGGCGAGTGGAATGCGTCCAAACATTCAAAGCACACGCAATCATCTAATATAATTCCGAGACGACCTCTTCGTCTTCGAAGACTTACACCAATTATTTCCTCAAACTTAGCTTTCTATTTGGTGCTGAGTCTGAATGGTGGGTTTTTTTTTTTTTCTAATTAACTGATGATGGAAGGCCCCAGGTGACTTCCAGGCAAATGGAGCTTAACAATGTAATAATAAAATATATTTCCGAGATCACCTCCGACGACGACTTCCATCAATTCTTTCTTCAACTTAGCCTCCTATTTAGTGCGATCCGTATGGCCCTTCTTTTAAGCTTATGAAGGAAGGCTGCCAGTGACTTCCAGGCAAAGGATTATTTCCTCAACCGAGCGATCTCACCCTGTTTGCGTGGGGGCTTTTAGGCAAAGGAGCAAACTGGACAAGGTAAGGGAAGTTTCATTTGATGTTCGTGTATTACAAAGGATAGAGGGGAAGAGCTTCATTTTTTAGTTGGTCTGTTATACTTGTTTCCGAGACCAAACAGACTTGCCTCTTCATAGGCTCGTTTCCACTGCCGTTCTTCAGTTAATTTGTCTGAATATTATCTCTGCTTGTTCTTTTTGCATGCTGAACATTATTTTTAACTATCGCAACTCAAGCTAGAGAACACCAACTACAACTACCAACTAGAGACTTGAATCTTAGAGAAGTCCAGCATTTTGTGGAGATTTGATCGAGACGTCCACAGCTTTATCAAGTTGTTTCAAGGATCAGACTCAGACTTCCGAGTGAGGCAGAAGAGATCAATCACTCCATCGTCCTCCCAGAATGAATAGAAAGAGTGAGGCAGAAGAGATGGCGGTGCCTGCAGTGACGGCGATGGAGGCGGTGACAGAAGCTCCGGCAAGTGGTAGCCATGATGGCGGATTGGAGAGGGGGATGATGGCCGTGGCGACGGCAGCACTGGCAAGCAGTAGCCATGATGGCGAATTGGGGAGAGGCTACGAGGTATTCCTGAGCTTTAGAGGGCCTGACACCCGCTTAACCATCGCCGATTCTCTCTACGAAGCCATTAAACAGGCAGGGATCTGCGTTTTCAAAGATGACGAAGAGCTCCGAGTCGGTAAAGAGATTAGAGGCAATCTTTTGCAAGCGATCAACGAATCCAGAATTTACATCCCGATTTTCTCCAAAAACTATGCTTCAAGTAAGTGGTGCCTCCGCGAGCTCGCGCACATAGTGAAGTCATCGAGAGACGACGCTGAGAAAGTGATACTCCCTATATTCTACGACGTGGATGCGGATGATGTTAAGCTAAAGACCGAGTTATATAGGCAAGCCCTCCAAAAGCACGAGAATGACTCCGGGAAGGATATGGCAAAGCAGTGGGAGGAGGCTTTAAAAGAGGTTGTCAGAATTAAAGGATGGAATCTAAAAGATTACGGGTATTGTTAGCTTCTTCCGTTAAGTTTATTTCCATTTTGTCAATTTTGAGATTATTTTCTATGGTACTTTTTTCCAGAATAATAACTTTCAGTTTGCTGCTGTTCAATCTTCTTTGATATATGGTTGGATCGGACGCAGTGAGGGAGCGAGAAATTTTGCTCTGGGAGCAAGGTTTCTTGCACAAATTGATTTTTCACTTTTAATCCCAAGTTATGGTAAAAATAGTCTCAAGGTATATCAACTTAATTAATTAATCAATAAAGCAAAAAAAATTATTTATTAAAATCTAAGTGTGATAAAATAGTAATGCACATATGTGTGAAAAATAAAATTTTAAATCTCTTAACTTTCCAGCTTATTTTTCGGTTAGCAAAATATTTCAAAAAAACTTTCGTCGTTGCTCTTGCTTTAACCATGGACCTATTCACGGCCCCAAACCTTATTTAGGGCACCACGGTGTGAAGATTTCCTTTGCCTTGTGACCATCCTAGTTTTAAAGTTGTCAACTTTTATATGAAACTACCAACCTTAATTTGTGTCTTGCCAACTTCTTTTCGATTATTTTACAAACTAATTTTAGGTTACCGGTGTTTATTTGAGTCATTTACTAGGTTTATTTGATCCTTTGCTGACTGACCGCTTTTTATAAAACCTACCATCTCTTATTTGAATTGTGTACTTCACATTTCAAAATTACCAATATTCGAAACAAATTACTAACCCTAATATGAGTTTCATACAAACTAATCTCTAATTAAGTTAAGAACTAATTTAAGTTACCTATTCTTAGGTGAGCCACTTATCAATATTTAATTTTTGCTTCAAAAATCCCAACTTTCGTAACAAACTTTTGTTAACAACTGACCCACTTTTATTAGCATAGTTCACGAATATTCTTACGTTAGGAACTCTATTATCAAATTACCAAGTATAATATGAATAACTTACCAACTTATTCCGATTAAATTACTAACAAATTTAATGTGAGTGATGAGATTGCTAACTTAAACTAGTTGGTAGATTATTCGGAAAAATGATGGTTGCATGTTATGTACGTGGCAGCCTACATAAACTTACAAAGCTCATGGCGGAAGAGGTTTCTAGTTTGTTATGTACAAGACGGACAGACGTGCCTAATCATTTGGTGGGAATTAAGGATCGAATGGATCATATTATGAAGCTGCTAGATCTAGGAACTTTTGATATACGGTTTATTGTGATTCACGGTATGGGTGGCATTGGAAAAACGACACTTGCCGAGGCCGTCTTCAGGCAAATCTACCCTCAATTTCAGAATCATTGTTGTTTTCTTAAAGATGTTCGAACTCATGACATAATAGGCTTACAAAAGAAATTGATGTATGACGTTCTCAATCTTAGTTGCACAAACCCCTTCTTCATTGATGAAGTGATCAAGACAAGGTTTCGTGGCAAGAAAGTCCTCGTTGTTCTTGATGATATCGACAACTGGGACCAAATCTTGAGGCTTGCGGGCGAGCCCAACTGGTTTGGTGGGGGTAGTAGAATCATCATAACAACAAGAAATATTGAATTCCTGGTAAAGGAAGGTGAGGATGACAATCTCCCAATCTCTAATAGCGGACAATTTTCATTCTACGACATGCCGGAGATGAATTCACATGATGCTCTTCAACTTTTCTGTGAGCGTGCCTTGGGACATGCCAAGCCTCCGCCTAGTTACATGGATATCACAGAAAAGCTAGTCAATGCACTAGGAGGACTTCCATTGGCTCTCAATGTCATAGGTTCCACGCTTCGTGAAAAATGCCGAAGAACATGGGAAGACACCCTATGTAAGTTAAAGAAGGTGATGAATGAGGATGTCAAGAAGAAGCTGATGATAAGCTACGAAGCATTGGAACCTAATCAACAACAAATTTATCTTGATATCGCATGTATCTTCATCAATGAAGCGAAAACAACTGTAGTTAAATATTGGGACTCGATTTTTGGTTATCCGACTGAAATCGAGGTCAATATCCTCAAACGTATGTCTCTAATAAAAATATCCTACGATAATAAACTATGGATGCACGACCAACTTAGAGACCTTGGAAGGAGTATCGTCCATCCAGAAAGTGGCGAAATCCATATGAAGGGAAGCAGATTGTGGTCTCCCGAGCATGCCTTTCATGTAGTGCAGACAGAAATGGTAATGTTTACCTCTACATGTTTTCCAATGCATCCATTAGCGTCATCACCTTTTTATCTAATTTCAAGTCAAACTTACATATGCACTCATTGGTTGCCACTTTTATTTTCCAGGGAACCAAGGACGTAGTGGCTCTCAATCTTGGTACACTTGACCCCCATAAGACATACATATTTAAGCGCAAGCAATTCATGGGCTTGGTCAACCTTAGGTTCCTTCAATTGAACCACGGAAACTTTGAAGGAGACTTCAAGAATGTTTTCTTTAATTTGAGATGGCTCTCTTGGAGCAATTGCCCTTCGAAATTCCGAGCTACCAACTTTGGGTTGAAGAACCTAACGATTCTCATGCTATCTGGGAATAACGTTACTGAAGATTGGAGAGGATGGTGTCAAATCATGGTATGATCTCACGACATCCTTTTGCATTGTATTTAGTCTTCCTCTTTTCTGAGTGTCTACTCAATTACTTTATAGGTAGCAAAACAATTGAAAATCCTACAGCTCAAGGATTGTCCATTCCTTAGAAAGACGCCTAAGTTCTCCACAATCTCGCAGCTGGAGAAATTGATTCTTATATGCGTTCGACTAAGAAAGATTGACAAGTCCATTGGCAATCTACAACATCTTCATTACCTAGAGATAAAGAGTGAAGCTATTGAGTCGCCACCAGAGTCCATTTGCGGTCTAAAATCTTTGACAGTGCTAAGAATAGAACGGACACCCTCAAGGAAGCCTCACTCGATTGGCAATTTAGCAAAGGCGAAGTCTATAATCTTGCCATGCAAGGAACTTCAAAAGCTTCCCAACTCTATTGGACAATTGGACTCATTACTTGAGCTAGATGTCCAATATTTAAAAACCAGTGAATTACCTCATTCTATTGGAAATCTTGAAAAGTTAAAAGTTTTACGCATTCAGAATTCCTATCTAGAAAAGCTACCAGACTCGATTTGGAGGCTCCAATCATTGGTCGAGTTGGATTTGAGCGATTCAAGAATCGGGAGCTTACCTGATTGTATTGGAAATCTCAAAAAGTTGAAGATACTAAATCTCAATGATAGCTGCATAAGTGAACTTCCAAAAACCATAGGAATGTTGGAAAATCTGGAAGTGTTATATGCCCAATCTGAACATCTGGTGGGGGAAATTCCAAGTGAAATCGGGGCACTATCCTCATTGAAATCTCTAAAATTATCCATAGGTCGCTTTAGTGGATTGCCCACAACCATCAATCAGCTTACCAATCTCCAAAAGCTTTTGTTACAGTCTTGTTATTCAATCCCACAGTTGCCGGAGCTTCCCAAGAGTCTAATGTCTTTAAGCCTTAGGTCAAATTCGCTGACCACGATCCCCGACTGCTCAAACCTAACCAATTTAGTAAACCTTACGATATATGGATATTCAATTGAAGAACCCAACACAGAGGGGATCGTGAGACTACTTGCTCTAGAACGATTGGTCCTCCGCGTTGGACAAACAGTCTTGCCTCCAACCGATTTCAGTTCCCTCTCTCAGCTACAAATCCTCATCACAAATTATGTTGAGATCCAATCTCTTATCAAGCTCCCATCCAGCCTTCAATGTTTGTTGTTATGCAGTGTCCAGTCACCGATAGATTGGTCAGTCCTTTCCAACTTGGAGAATTTGTTGACGCTGTATATTTATGGATATTCGCTGAGAGAGATTCAATTCGAGGTGCTTGGAGAGCTACGGAAATTCAATGAATTGCATATGTTCGATTGTCCATTGCTCAAGACACTGCCCGTTCTGCCTTGTTTGAAAGAGATCCAACGTTTGTACCTGGACCAATTGCCTCTGCTAACTGAGATTCAGGGTTTAGGAGAATTGAAATCATTGCGAGAGTTGTATATTTTTTCTTGCAATTCAATCAAAAGGTTAAACGAATCTGATCTTTCTAATCTACATAATCTGAAACATTTGATGTTCTATAGATGTGAATTATTGGAGAGTTTGATGGGTGTGCCAAAATCTGGTCAACTCATGGTTACAGATTGCCCGAGGTTCAATAGAGATGGATAAGATATGTATCATTTGATTGGCAAAGATAGTCGATGATGGTAAGTCCATAGAACTAGAGTTCGTTTTTTTGTTGTGTCCTGTTTTGTGAGTTTTCCTTCAGCTAACCTTTCATCTTGGTTTTGGAACCACCTCTTGCATTCGTTCGTCCTGTTGTCTCTGAGGGAAAATCCTCTTCCATGTATCATAAATGTGTGATACTTTGACTTGCCTACTTGATGATGGTGATACTTAGCTAGTTTATGTTGCACACCAGCATAACGTCGGGATTGACATGCTTCGTGGCACCTGTTTTGCTTAGAAAAAATGGATAAAGTGGAAGGGAACTTTTAGAAAGTAAGCACACTAAAGATGCTGACAAATGCTAGGTTTTTGTTGTAAGGCTGGGGTGGTTGAGACTTGAGAGTACTGGTCTCACCTTATGGAGTGTTTTTAATACGAGTAGAGAACAATCATGATTTGTGAGGACTAAAATAAAGGAATTAATACTTGAGTAGCGGAAGAATGAATACTGTAACACTCCTCGTTATGCTTAAACCCCCAATTCCAGTCTTCTTTCTTTGGAAAAAAAAAACTAATCACATGTATTTAAACATCTTCTTTGATTTTGGATAGGGAGCTGTGTAAGATTTTGATAAGATAATAGTTTATTCTAAAAGTTTAAGCTGTTTTTTTTTTTTTTTTTGTGAGAAACTTAAGCTCTTAGATGAAGGCTTGGTTTATTATGTAAATGCTGTAACACTCCTCGTTATGCTTAGTCTGATCTTTTTGCCTATTACTAAATGTGAAAATTTAATTGTGGAAGCAAATGGGGCCTGGAAATATTTGAACTCAGGATCTCCAACTCTAGCTCCGATACCATGCATAAGATTTTGATAGAACCCCAACCAACTATTCTAAAAGCTTAAGTTGTTAGATGAATGCGTGGTTTATTATTTAAATATTCTAGCAAGAGCATCAAAATTTTTTGAGGCATTTCCTACTCAATAGTTTACTAGCAAGTAGTAGTACTTATAATGCATCATTTGGAATATTATTGCAATTCATCTCTCATTTAAAAATGTCATCTAGGAAAAAAGGACAAACTCATGTCGAATTGTACCCATTGCTTTCCTTGCAACAGTGAGAGATCTAGATACCGCAGTCCTTGAGTTCCTTAGGTTTGCCTCATGTTTGTGTAGTATTTTTTATCTTCAAAGAAAACATTTCATGTTATATGTCTTCCTTTATATTTTTTTTTGTTCCTTTTCGGTACTTTTACTGCAGTTTATACATGTTATCACTGCTAGGGAGGTTTGACTTCCATGTGCAACTGCCTGCTCCTCCTGCCACGGAACGTGAAGCAATATTGAAACACGAAATGAAGAGGCGTTCTTAGATTGTGCTGATGAAATCTTACATGAAGTGGCATCCAAATGTGATGGTTATGATGCCTATGATTTGGTATAGTGAATTTGACCTGGATAACTTTCCTTCTCTCCTCCTTGTCCTCTTCCTCCCTCTCTCTCTCTCTCTCAACTAAATTTTCTGCTCTGTAGAATCTGTGAGTCCAAATTAAGATGTTCAAGGAGTAGATATGGCTCTGGATATATGCCTTGTCCATGATTGGTGCACAAACAATAAGTGACAGTTTCCTCCATATCATTATGGAAGAAACACTCAAATCCTCATCTTTGAAACTCAGAAAAATGATGTGAACAAGATATATATGTGTTTAAAGAGACTTTGTTGAAGCTGCACTGGGAAATGTAGTACATTAAGGCTATTTCTTGAGCAGATAATAATACAGATAGACAAACTCTGAAAAAGAAAATGGCCTTTCAGATGTGTGCCATTTCGTCTATAAGCTATATCATTGTTGTGAACTTGATGTTGTGCATGCTTTTAATTTTATCAGTGTCTTTTCAGTCTGGTATTTTAGTTGTCTTCTACATTTGAATTACCTGTAAAATAAATGGAGCCAAAATCTTTTATTGACTTCATTCAGGAAATCTTAGTTGATCGAGCTATTCATGCTGCTGTTGGCCGTTTTATGCCTTATTCAATGTCTTTGAAGAGGCCTGAGAAGATGAGTCTTCTCAGAGACGATTTTTTGAGAACACTGCATGACTTCCTTCCAGTAGCTATTCGGGATATCACAAGAACTGCTACTGAAGGTAGTGGTTCTGGATGGGATGATGTTGGTGGACTTAGTGATATCAGGAATGCCATTAGGGAGCTAAAATGTTTTCTTGCCTTTCTGTTTGATGAACAAAGTTACCAACCCTTTTGTAAACTCCGTATTTGTTGATGGTTACAGTAAATCTTTTTATCTTTGTGTACTTCGACTAATGGAAACTAGCCATAAAAATTGGCCACTCTATGTGTTTTGAAGTTTGTGACTTTGATATTTGTTTCTCTCTTTTTATTTTTGCATCTCAATACACACATTATTTCTTGTCAGGTCTCTTCAAGGATATCAAGAAAATACAAAGTCAAGCTGTTGTAAAATCTCCTATAATCTCTCCCAAATCATTTAGGATATTATGTGATATTATTTGATTTGATTTAATTATGTGATCTGATTCCGTTAGCTGTATATTAGCTACTGACAGAGATTAGGTCTTCTATTCTTGATTTTCTCACCTAATTTAGATCTTCTATTCCTGTATATATATACCGTGTAATCACTTGATGAAGATATGAGAAAATACAGACTCTTTTCTACATGGTATCAGAACCTAGTTTTCTGATATGTGTTTCTTGCCTCTGTTTCTTTTCCTCTACTGCTGCTCCATTGCAGCCTTTTTTCAGCCTTATCGCTGCTGTTCTGTTTCAGCCTTATTGCTGACTTAACTAGCCTTATTGCTGGCCCTCAATTGTGTGATAACCATCATTGTCTCTCGATCTCTTTTTAGTCTCCTCCTATAATCTGTCCTTAAAATTGCTGGAATGGAAGATTCGGGGAAGGCTATCTATGGCCAAACTGGGTCCTCTGTTCAGAATCAATCCAACTCATTGGTTGGAGATTTTCCCAACATGAAGGAGTACCGTTTGGATGGAAAAAATTATCTTCAGTGGGCACAGATTGTGAGGACATTTCTTAAAGGAAAAGGGAAGCTCAGCCATCTAGAAGGCACTGGTCCAGGACAAGGTGATCCCAAGTTTCAGACATGGGATGAAGAAGATTCCTCAATTATGTCATGGTTGTGGAGCTCAATGCAACCTGAAATCAGCAAAAACTACATGTTTCTCCCTACTGCCAAGGAGATATGGGAGGCTGTTCGTCAGTCTTATTCGAAAGTCCAAGATGCAGCAGTAATTTATGAACTCAAGACAAAGGCTTCAACAACAAAACAAGGTAATCGTTCCATTACAGAATACTACAATCTGATGAGAGGTCTTTGGCTTGAAATAGATCACAATCTGAATATCCAGATGAGGTGTCCTGAAGACGCTAATACTCTCCAAAACCATATGGAGAGAGATAGGATCTTTGAGTTTTTGGCAGGTCTAAATGCAAATTTTGACCAGATTCGAGTTCAAATTCTCGGAAAGAAGCGGCTGCCATCCTTGAATGAAGTTTTTTCTACTGTAAGAGGAGAAGAAAGCCGAAGAACTGTAATGCTTGAAGACCAACACACCGAAGGATCTGCCATGAAAGCAATTAAGGAGGAAATAAATCCTTACAAAAACAAGAGACCGGATCCGATTAAGACAACATGTGGTGAAGGTTTATGGTGTAGTTTCTGCAAGAAACCACGCCATACAAGAGAAAATTGCTTCAAGCTTCATGGAAGAACGCAGGTGCTCAACAGAACTAAAAGACAGCCACAAGCACACATGACCAGTGAAGGTGAAGCTGCGTCGATGGTCCAATACAAACCTGTCAATGAGGAGATATTTAACAGAGAAGAAGTTGGTAAAATCAAGGCTCTCCTTGACTCCCTATCTAAGTCTTCTGATATGTGTTCATTGGTCCAGTCAGGTGCGTGTCTAATTTCCGAAAACTCAACAGCTTCTCAGTACCCTAATTCATGGATTCTTGATTCAGGAGCAACCAATCATATGACACATGATCCCACTAAATTTGAAACTTATAAACCATTACCAGGAAATAGGAGTATTACCATAGCAGATGGATCTCCTGTTACTGTAGCTGGCCAAGGAACCATAATTCTAAATTCCTCACTTAAACTTCACAATGTCCTTCATGTTCCTAAGCTGTCCACCAATCTCCTTTCCATTCATCAACTTACCAAAAATCTGAATTGTAAGGTGCTTTTCTCTGCTGATCATTGCATTTTGCAGGACCTGAAAACGGGGAAGATGATTGGATTTGCTAAGGAACGGAATGGGCTCTACTACCTTGAGGATTCGAGCAGAAGTGGTTGGTCTCTTGTGGGATATAAGACCTCTTACAACTCTTGTAATTCTATCCACTTATCTCAGATTTGGCTTCACCATTTTCGATTAGGACATCCACCATTTAGTCTTCTTAGGACTATGTTTCCTTCCATTTTTAAAGACGTTGCTGTTGAAAATCTTCATTGTGAAGTTTGTGAACTCGCAAAGCATCATCGTGTTTCATTTCCTTTGAATAATAATGCTAGAGTTTCAACACCATTCTCTCTTATCCATACTGATGTATGGGGGCCATCTAGAACTGCTAATTTTACAGGAGCTAAGTGGTTTGTCTCTTTTATTGATGATTGTACTCGAACTACATGGCTATATCTTATGAAAGAAAAATCTAATGTTCAATCTATTTTTCAAAACTTTCATAAGATGATAGTCAATCAATTTGGGGTGTCAATTAGGAGACTTAGGTATGATAATGGGAAAGAATATTTCAATCAGTATCTTGACCATTTTTTCCAAACTCAAGGTATTATTCATGAGTCTTCTTGTGTTGATACCCCTCAACAAAATGGAGTAGCCGAAAGGAAAAATAGGCACCTCCTAAATGTTACTCGGGCTCTTCTCTTTCAAATGTCCGTTCCAAAGCACTTTTGGGGGGAAGCTGTTTTAACTTCAACATACCTTATTAATCGGGTTCCTTCCAAAACCTTAGGAAATAGAAGTCCCTTACAGCTCCTGTCTACTTTTTATCCTGATGTCTCCCATAAATATCACATTTCTCCTCGAGTCTTTGGCTGTGTTGCATTTGTGCATATTCATAAACACAATCGAAACAAACTTGATCCTCATGCTCTAAAGTGTGTCTTTATTGGGTATTCTAATGCTCAAAAAGGTTATAAATGTTATGACCCTTTAACACGTCGAGTTTTTATCTCTATGGATGTCACTTTTAATGAAAACCAATCATTTTTTACTTCCCACCACTATCTTCAGGGGGAGAATCCTAATAAAGATAGTGGGTTTGATGAAGATAGTGGGTTTGAACCATTGCCTTCACTACCTAGTGCGTCGCTCAATCCTACTCCGTCCAATCCAACTTCGTCTCCTTCACCATTTCTATCAAGTCCTAGCCCTCTTAGTCCACCTAGTCCTTCATCAAGTCCTCTGCCTAGTTCATTATCATCTTCATCTAGTTCTTCTAAGAATGAACCAACCAAACTGCAAGTTTACTCAAGAAGGACGAAGCTCAATCCAGAACTGAATCAAGTCCCGTCATCCGAACCGTTATCAGGTAATGAAATCACTCACCCTTACCCTTCTTCAAATGAACCTGAGTCAAGTGATTTGGATTTACCTATTGCCTTGAGAAAAGCTACCAGGAAATGTACCCAACACCCTATTTCCCAATTTGTGTCATACAATAGACTATCTACTCAACACAAAGCCTTTATTACTGCTCTTGATTCAATTACTATTCCTAACTCGGTACATGAAGCTTTTGAGGATAGGAATTGGACACAAGCTATGACGGAGGAAATGAATGCATTGAAGAAAAATGATACATGGGAAGTTGTGACTTTACCCAAAGGCAAGCAACCAGTGGGATGTAAATGGGTTTATACTCTTAAGTATAAAGCTGATGGCACCTTGGAAAGGTATAAAGCAAGGTTGGTTGCAAAGGGATATACCCAAACCTATGGGGTGGATTATCAGGAGACCTTCGCACCAGTAGCAAAGATGAACACAGTACGGATACTACTTTCTCTTGCAGCTAATTTTGGTTGGTCTTTGCAGCAATTTGATGTGAAGAACGCGTTTCTACATGGAGATTTGGAGGAGGAAGTCTTTATGGAGCCTCCGCCAGGTTTTGATAAGGATTTTGGAAACAATCAGGTGTGTCGACTTAAAAAGGCTCTATATGGTCTCAAACAGTCTCCAAGAGCTTGGTTTGGAAGATTCACGAAGGCAATGCTTGAGATGGGTTACAAGCAGAGTAGAGGGGATCACACCCTCTTCATCAAACATTCAAAATAAGGTATGGTCACAGTTCTACTTGTATATGTAGATGATATAGTTGTGACTGGTAATGATGAAGCTGAACAAAATTCTCTTAAGAGCAATCTTGCTCAACAGTTCGAGATCAAGGACCTTGGAAAGTTGAGATACTTCCTTGGTATTGAGGTGGCCTACTCTAATAAAGGTATTTTTATATCTCAAAGGAAGTATGTACTTGATCTTCTCAAGGAAACAGGATGTCTCAATAGCAAGGCGGTGAGCACTCCTATTGATGCAAATCACAAAATGGATGGACACGGAGAGAGTGGCATTGTTGATAGAGGGAGATATCAAAGATTAGTAGGAAGACTTATTTATCTATCTCATACTAGGCCAGACATAGCCTATGTTGTGGGAGTTGCAAGTCAGTTCATGCATGATCCTAAAGAAGAACATATGCAAGCTGTCTACCGGATTCTTCACTACCTCAAAGCTACTCCTGGAAAAGGTATTCTATTTAAAAAGGGTGACAAGTTGAATCTTGAAGTCTATACTGATGCAGATTATGCTGGGTCACCAATAGATAGAAGATCCACATCTGGCTATTGCACTTTTCTAGGGGGAAATCTTGTCACTTGGAGGAGTAAAAAACAAAATGTGGTTGCTAAATCGAGTGCTGAAGTTGAATTCAGGGCGATGGCGAATGGGATATGTGAACTTTTGTGGCTCAGGATTGTCATTGAAGACCTCAAAGTGGAACACGAAGGAACTATGAGACTTTATTGTGATAATAAATCAGCAATCAACATTGCTCACAATCCAGTTCAGCATGATCGAACCAAGCATATTGAAATAGACAGGCATTTTATAAAGGAGAAGCTTGAATCTGGTTTGATCAGTACTCCCTACACTCCTAGCAAAGATCAGCTAGCAGATGTACTGACCAAAGGTCTACCAGTGTCGAGGTTTCAGGAGATTATCAGCAAGTTGGGCATGGAAGATATTCACTCACCAACTTGAGGGGGAGTGTTGGAAAATCTCCTATAATCTCTCCCAAATCATTTAGGATATTATGTGATATTATTTGATTTGATTTGATTATGTGATCTGATTCCGTTAGCTGTATATTAGCTACTGACAGAGATTAGGTCTTCTATTCTTGATTTTCTCACCTAATTTAGATCTTCTATTCCTGTATATATATACCGTGTAATCACTTGATGAAGATATGAGAAAATACAGACTCTTTTCTACACAAGCTTATTGTCTTAGTTTTCTTCCTGTGTTGATGGAAAACAGTCTACCTATATGATGGGCTTTAGATAGTACCTGACACCTATACCATGAACTTTTATGGAACAATAGTTGTAGCAGTGGATCACTAATTTGAGCAGTGGTAAAACAAGCTATGCTAGTATACTGTAAATCCCCCTTTCCAAGTAGCTAGCATTTGAGAGTAGCTACCGATTCTCTGACAAATACAGCCTTTTTTTTTCATTTTCATGCATGTCTCAAGTGGCACTTAGGTCGTGATATTTTCCTTCACCTGTTTGATATCCTTATGAAGGCTCATCCATGAGTAATGTATTGCAGTCTGCTTATGATCTTGCTATTAGCCATCCTTACTGATTAGAATCTACTATACTCCTTCAGCGAAATTATCTCTGTTGGAATAGTCAGCACAATGTGAACTTTTACTATTTGTAGAATGATTTAAGTGGTGGTTCATTGTTTGGTGTTTAGTTTCCTGCTTCCAGCTTGGAGTATTAATATTGGTGCCCCTGAAGCTTACTAGATACTTTAGTAAATGAGTGAATAATGTATTCTGCTTGTTTTGAAATGGTCTCTAAGGTTGTTCTTTAAGGTTAAGTTCTTATTTCCTTTCCGAAGCCCACTAGTTTCTGTATCATTTCCACAATTCCCTTGAATTTTTATTCTTACTAGAATGGGTGTAGCAAATTTAGCAATTTAATGAAGAACGGATCTTTTCAAGTGAATAGTACCACATTAAACCCGCATGATTCTCAATAAACATGATCTATCTGTTTCTTGACGTGCTTGTACATAATTACTGAGCAACAGTCCTTAATTACTGTGAAGAGACCCGTCGTACTGGAAATTATCCAAAGCTCTTTGCTAATAATGTCATTAATATTAACTTGTTATATAAAACTATTTGATCTTCGTGTTTATCATTTTAAATGTGCTGATGAAATGTTGTCATGCCTCTTATCTGTTAACTTTGTGAAATATCAGGTGATTGAATTGCCTTCGAAATTCCCAAATGTGTTTTCACAAGCTCCTCTAAGGCTAGGATCAAACGTTCTTTTATATGGACGTCCAGGCCGTGGCAAGACACACATTGTTGGTGCTGCTGCAGCAGCTTGTTCTCTTCGATTCATGTCAGTGAAAGGGCCTGAGCTGTTGAATAAGTACATTGGTGCCTCTGAGCAAGCTGTAAGAGGCTTCTTTTCGACTACAATGACGTTGATTGTATTCCACCTCTTGCAATTGTGTCTTAAACCAATTTATTTCTGGACATTTCACAATTTGTGCTTTTTTCTGTTGCTTTTGTATGCATCTAATAGAGGTCCCTTCATATTTGTGAACACTTGAAATAGTTATAAATGAAAAGCAGCAATGAGGATCCTCCCATTGCAGGCAAGGTGTCCTAATTAATGTCTTTGCCAACAACGGCAATCAGGATCCTCCCATAACCACTGAAGTGCCCAAGTTAAAACGGTTGATGACGCGAGAGAATCCTCTATGATATTTGATTAAGAGAAAGATTAAGATGTAAATTGATTGAAGCTTTTCTACTGGGAATTTGTAATCAATGATCAAATTTGTACTGGATTTTCCATTATGCATATGGATGGCGTTGATTCTGTCAGCAGACTGGACCGGTTCTGAATATCTGAAACTTATGGCAATTAGAAAATTACAGGTACGGGATATATTCTCGAAGGCAGCAGCTGCAGCACCTTGCCTTCTCTTTTTCGATGAATTTGATTCCATTGCTCCAAAGAGGGGGCATGACAATACGGGGGTCACTGACCGCGTCGTCAATCAAGTTAGTTTCTTGCATTCAATAGCACTTTCAAGGTGGTCATGTGTAATCTGTTTAATTGTATGAATTACTAATGTCTTGTATTTCCTTGCTGCAGTTTTTGACTGAATTAGATGGTGTTGAAGTTTTAACCGGAGTGTTTGTTTTTGCGGCAACAAGGTAATAATTTCGTCGTACATGGTAACAAAAAGTGCTCTCTTCCAATTGCCTGCTTACTATAAACTGCTAGTGGAAATTGCACGTCTGTTACGAATGTTTCAGCAAACATTTTCTAGGAAACAGTTAGTGCGGAGACTCTGTAATAATCCTTAAAGGCAGACTACAAACTGCGACACGTGACTTTCCATTGATTTAGAACTGTTTTAACCTCAGATACACGGTGTTGGATAAACTAGATTTGTATTGCAGAAGTTAACAAAAGTTTGGATTGCGTGAATTATTTTCAGTCGCTGAAATAGCTTAAATAAGTGTATTTAGCTGATCTTGAGCCTCTACAACAGCATCAACTGATGCTGATCGTTTCAATCTTGTGACATCAAGCATAGTGCAATTTCTCATATATATCAGACATCCTTGCTGCATGAGGTGCTCTTTTGTTTTCCTCAGGGGTCATGGGTTCACCTATCACCTAATAATTCTAATTCACGTAGTCTTTATTGAGATCCTTCCTCTATTTTATATTTATCAAGTTATGTGCTTTTAGTGCTAATCAAATTGCATTTTATGTGAAGCAGTAGACCGGACTTACTTGATGCTGCACTTCTGAGACCTGGCAGGCTTGACCGACTTCTGTTCTGTGATTTTCCTTCTAAACAGGAAAGGCTGGATATTCTTAAAGTTCTATCAAGGAAGGTATAAACCTAGTTTCCATCCTTCTGCCAGTGCTTGCTAATATGGTCTGAAACAGGTTTTACCGATTGAAATTTATGGCATTGCTTGTTAAAGAACTATATATCCGCAATCCTACTTTTTCAAGGAAGATGTATGAGTAAGATTATATGACCAGTGAATTATTTAATAAAAAACAACACACAAAACAGAGAGTTAGAAGCAGAGTTAATCTTGAGCTTGAAGATCCTGGTAAGAACTTACGGCATCTGACAGAGTACATTTGGTATAACCCATTAAGTCAAAGTTAAAATCCCTTCTCTAAAAGTTGTTTTGCCCCAAATCACTCTAGGCGTTGTAAATTAGAGTAAAACATAGCAAAAGGGTTGGATCTACAACCTGCTCATGTGAGGCTTAGGTAAGTTTGGAGGTCTAAGAGTAAATCATTTTCAACCTTGGACTTTGAGACTGATTGATGTAACACTTATTGATGTCGCTGAGAAAAAATGTAAGACATGCATGTATAGCTGATCCGTGAAACCGGACTTGGACCTACCTTTGGTTATCATTTAGTATAAACTTTCTAAGACATCGTCATCCTCTCCTGTTGTTTTCTTTTCACTAATGAGGAAGATACTGAGTGTATTCACCTCATTATATTACACTTCAATTCAGTATAATCAGGCAGTAAAATTGGCAACCACTGGGCAACGCGTAAGTTTTCCTAAGTATCTACTTTAATGTCCTTTTGCAGCTTCCCTTGGCCAGTGATGTGGACTTAGATGCTATAGCTCGCATGACAGAAGGATACAGTGGAGCTGATCTTCAAGCTCTGCTTTCAGATGCACAGCTTCAAGCTGTTCATGATCTTCTTGACAGAGGTGATGTCGATCAGCATGGGAAAAAGCCAATTATAACCGACTCTCTGCTGAAGTCTGTTGCTTCAAAGGCAAGGCCATCAGTCTCAGATTCTGAGAAGAGAAGACTGTATAGCATCTACAGCGAATTTCTCAATTCAAAAAGATCTACTGCTGCTCAGGTCTCTCTCTCTCTCTCTCTCTCTCTCACTTATATGGTTCCCCACATTAATCTGTTGACAACTTGTTTATTGCAGTCGAGAGATGCGAAAGGAAAGAGGGCAACGCTAGCATAACGAACGAACTGGAATCATTTTTATGGCATCTTGTCCGTTTAATTCGATTCTCTCTCCCCAAAACTGGAGTCGTGCATCCCCAATCAGGAAATTCAACTGGGGATTCTGATAGTTACTTATTATACGTATGTTGTAGTCAATCCTTGCAATAGTCTCATTCTCATGGTGGGTATGCGACATGTATAGGATGTTCATCTTTGGGAATAAATCAATAAAATAGCAGGCTCTCAGTTTGATTTTTTCAATTCACGTCTCAAAATTCCGAACGGTGAGCAGTTGGTGGGGCGATCCATTTGCATTCGGGATGGAAGATATGGGGATGAAAAGATCGTCTTTAGGCAGCAGCTGCCATTTCCAGAGCTCTGGCTTTGAGCACGGCATTCAAAGTGAGGAGACAATTTTGCCTCGTAGCAAGAATCAACGGAAGCTGTGGAATCCCATCTTTAAAGAACTTTTCATCTTTGCCCGTACACAAATGTTGCTCTTCCGAGAAACTACAAAGCCTAACAAAGTGTGGGGACTCAATATCCGGCTTTGGCAAGGGACATGGGAAATTATGAGCCCGAGTAATGCTAGCCTGGTAGAATAATCTCTCCGGCAAGTCAATGACACAGTTCGCAGGCAATTTTCCAGAAATTCCATATCAATGGACTTCTCACGATACTGTCTGCTCTACTGCAGTCGCATTATAAATTATTCACCGAAAAGGGTTTGATGCAGTGTGCTTTGATAGTTCATGACGCAACTCGTCTGTATTGTTCCAGTGAATCTTTATAGGAGTGCCTTCATAGAGTGTGACCCCTGTGTTTCGGGTCGGGTCGGGTAACAACAAAACCCGACCCGACCCGACCCATTGACATCCCTATTGCCTGTGGCAGTGAGGATTGGGACCCTCACCTGTGGTTGGGATGTTATGATTTATGTCCAAATTGTAACACTATAAGATAGCAAAGCATATTCGCTGGTCTCTTAAAATATGTTTTCCAAAGCATACCGCTCAACTACTTTTCCAGTATGCTGCTAAGCTCATAGGGTTCAAAATATAAGGTTCTTTAACTGTCCCCCTTCCATACAATCAAATTAAAATATCAAAATCATTGTCCCGACAACAAGAGTTATCAGGTTAAGACAAATTTTCCCTTGAGGACTTAGACGTAACATTGTGGATTTTTTTGGATAGAGTTTGAGAGAGTCAATACGAAATGTAAGCACCACCTCATAATGAGGTTACATGTGTCTGCCTAGCCATAGGCTAAACTCTCTTGGTGATTCATGAAATGCTTGATTCGAAGGTAATATTTCTTTCACAATGCAAAGATATGCAATCATCAAATTTCATATCATAAGTCAACATTCAGAAATTCAATCAATGACTTTCAATCACTGGATGTCAAATTTTTCAAACAAAAAAATGGAGTCCGTATTATCTAAATATCGTTTCTTTATAATATTTGAGAGTAATTATTCGAAATTTATCACATAGAGCCTCGGTTCACACATCGAGGAAGGCCGCCGGTAACTTCCAGACAAATGGAACAAAATATCTCAGTAATGGCGAGTGGAATGCGTCCAAACATTCAAAGCACACGCAATCATCTAATATAATTCCGAGACGACCTCTTCGTCTTCGAAGACTTACACCAATTATTTCCTCAAACTTAGCTTTCTATTTGGTGCTGAGTCTGAATGGTGGGTTTTTTTTTTTTTTCTAATTAACTGATGATGGAAGGCCCCAGGTGACTTCCAGGCAAATGGAGCTTAACAATGTAATAATAAAATATATTTCCGAGATCACCTCCGACGACGACTTCCATCAATTCTTTCTTCAACTTAGCCTCCTATTTAGTGCGATCCGGATGGCCCTTCTTTTAAGCTAATGAAGGAAGGCTGCGAGTGACTTCCAGGCAAAGGATTATTTCCTCAACCGAGAGATCTCACCTTGTTTGCGTGGGGGCTTTTAGGCAAAGGAGCAAACTGGACAAGGTAAAGGAAGTTTCATTTGATGTTCGTGTATTACAAAGGATAGAGGGGAAGAGCTTCATTTTTTAGTTGGTCTGTTATACTTGTTTCCGAGACCAAACAGACTTGCCTCTTCATAGGCTCGTTTCCACTGCCGTTCTTCAGTTAATTTCTCTGAATATTATCTCTGCTTGTTCTTTTTGCATGCTGAACGTTATTTTTAATCATCGCAACTCAAGCTAGAGAACACCAACTAAAATTACCAACTAGAGACTTGAATCTTAGAGAAGTCCAGCATTTTGTGGAGATTTGATCGAGACGTCCACAGCTTTATCAAGTTGTTTCAAGGATCAGACTCAGACTTCCGAGTGAGGCAGAAGAGATCAATCACTCCATCGTCCTCCCAGAATGAATAGAAAGAGTGAGGCAGAAGAGATGGCGGTGCCTGCAGTGACGGCGATGGAGGCGGTGACAGAAGCTCCGGCAAGTGGTAGCCATGATGGCGGATCGGAGAGGGGGATGATGGCCGTGGCGACGGCAGCACTGGCAAGCAGTAGCCATGATGGCGAATTGGGGAGAGGCTACGAGGTATTCCTGAGCTTTAGAGGGCCTGACACCCGCTTAACCATCGCGGATTCTCTCTACGAAGCCATTAAACAGGCAGGGATCTGCGTTTTCAAAGATGACGAAGAGCTCCGAGTCGGTAAAGAGATTAGAGGCAATCTTTTGCAAGCGATCAATGAATCCAGAATTTACATCCCGATTTTCTCCAAAAACTATGCTTCAAGTAAGTGGTGCCTCCGCGAGCTCGCGCACATAGTGAAGTCATCGAGAGACGACGCTGAGAAAGTGATACTCCCTATATTCTACGACGTGGACGCAGATGATGTTAAGCTAAAGACCGAGTTATATAGGCAAGCCCTCCAAAAGCACGAGAATGACTCCGGGAAGGATATGGCAAAGCAGTGGGAGGAGGCTTTAAAAGAGGTTGTCAGACTTAAAGGATGGAATCTAAAAGATTACGGGTATTGTTAGCTTCCTCCGTTAAGTTTATTTCCATTTTGTCAATTTTGAGATTATTTTCTATGGTACTTTTTTCCAGAATAATAACTTTCAGTTTGCTGCTGTTCAATCTTCTTTGATATATGGTCGGATCGGACGCAGTGAGGGAGCGAGAAATTTTGCTCTGGGAGCAAGGTTTCTTGCACAAATTGATTTTTCACTTTTAATCCCAAGTTATGGTAAAAATAGTCTCAAGGTATATTAACTTAATTAATTAATCAATAAAGCAAAAAAAAATTATTTATTAAAATCTAAGTGTGATAAAATAGTAATGCACATATGTGTGAAAAAGAAAATTTTAAATCTCTTAACTTTCCAGCTAATTTTTCGGTTAGCAAAATATTTCAAAAAAACTTTCGTTGTTGCTCTTGCTTTAACCATGGACTTATTCACGGCCCCAAACCTTATTTAGGGCACCACGGGGTGAAGATTTCCTTTGCCTTGTGACCATCCTAGTTTTAAAGTTGTCAACTTTTATATGAAACTACCAACCTTAATTTGTGTCTTGCCAACTTCTTTTCGATTATTTTACAAACTAATTTTAGGTTACCGGTGTTTATTTGAGTCATTTACTAGGTTTATTCGATCCTTTGCTGACTGACCACTTTTTATAAAACCTACCATCTCTTATTTGAATTGTGTACTTCACATTTCAAAATTACCAATATTCGAAACAAATTACTAACCCTAATATGAGTTTCATACAAACTAATCTCTAATTAAGTTAAGAACTAATTTAAGTTACCTATTCTTATGTGAGCCACTTATCAATATTTAATTTTTGCTTCAAAAATCCCAACTTTCGTAACAAACTTTTGTTAACAACTGACCCACTTTTATTAGCATAGTTCACGAACATTCTTACGTTAGGAACTCTATTATCAAATTACCAAGTATAATATGAATAACTTACCAACTTATTCCGATTAAATTACTAACACATTTAATGTGAGTGATGAGATTGCTAACTTAAACTAGTTGGTAGATTATTCGGAAAAATGATGGTTGCATGTTATGTACGTGGCAGCCTACATAAACTTACAAAGCTCATGGCGGAAGAGGTTTCTAGTTTGTTATGTACAAGACGGACAGACGTGCCTAATCATTTGGTGGGAATTAAGGATCGAATGGATGATATTATGAAGCTGCTAGATCTAGGAACTTTTGATATACGGTTTATTGTGATTCACGGTATGGGTGGCATTGGAAAAACGACACTTGCCGAGGCCGTCTTCAGGCAGATCTACCCTCAATTTCAGAATCATTGTTGTTTTCTTAAAGATGTTCGAACTCATGACATAATAGGCTTACAAAAGAAATTGATGTGTGACGTTCTCAATCTTAGTCGCACAAACCCCTTCTTCATTGATGAAGTGATCAAGACAAGGTTTCGTGGCAAGAAAGTCCTCGTTGTTCTTGATGATATCGACAACTGGGACCAAATCTTGAGGCTTGCGGGCGAGCCCAACTGGTTTGGTGGGGGTAGTAGAATCATCATAACAACAAGAAATATTGAATTCCTGGTAAAGGAAGGTGAGGATGACAATCTCCCAATCTCTAATAGCGGACAATTTTCATTCTACGACATGCCGGAGATGAATTCACATGATGCTCTTCAACTTTTCTGTGAGCGTGCCTTGGGACATGCCAAGCCTCCGCCTAGTTACATGGATATCACAGAAAAGCTAGTCAATGCACTAGGAGGACTTCCATTGGCTCTCAATGTCATAGGTTCCACGCTTCGTGAAAAATGCCGAAGAACATGGGAAGACACCCTATGTAAGTTAAAGAAGGTGATGAATGAGGATGTCAAGAAGAAGCTGATGATAAGCTACGAAGCATTGGAACCTAATCAACAACAAATTTATCTTGATATCGCATGTATCTTCATCAATGAAGAGAAAACAATTGTAGTTAAATATTGGGACTCGATTTTTGGTTATCCGACTGAAATCGAGGTCAATATCCTCAAACGTATGTCTCTAATAAAAATATCCTACGATAATAAACTATGGATGCACGACCAACTTAGAGACCTTGGAAGGAGTATCGTCCATCCAGAAAGTGGCGAAATCCATATGAAGGGAAGCAGATTGTGGTCTCCCGAGCATGCCTTTCATGTAGTGCAGACAGAAATGGTAATGTTTACCTCTACATGTTTTCCAATGCATCCATTAGCGTCATCACCTTTTTATCTAATTTCAAGTCAAACTTACATATGCACTCATTGGTTGCTACTTTTATTTTCCAGGGAACCAAGGACGTAGTGGCTCTCAATCTTGGTACACTTGACCCCCATAAGAGATACATATTTAAGCGCAAGCAATTCATGGGCTTGGTCAACCTTAGGTTCCTTCAATTGAACCACGGAAACTTTGAAGGTGACTTCAAGAATGTTTTCTTTAATTTGAGATGGCTCTCTTGGAGCAATTGCCCTTCGAAATTCCGAGCTACCAACTTTGGGTTGAAGAACCTAACGATTCTCATGCTATCTGGGAATAACGTTACTGAAGATTGGAGAGGATGGTGTCAAATCATGGTATGATCTCATGACATCCTTTTGCATTATATTTAGTCTTCCTCTTTTCTGAGTGTCTACTCAATTACTTTATAGGTAGCAAAACAATTGAAAATCCTACAGCTCAAGGATTGTCCATTCCTTAGAAAGACGCCTAAGTTCTCCACAATCTCGCAGCTGGAGAAATTGATTCTTATATGCGTTCGACTAAGAAAGATTGACAAGTCCATTGGCAATCTACAACATCTTGATTACCTAGAGATAAAGAGTGAAGCTATTGAGTCGCCACCAGAGTCCATATGCGGTCTAAAATCTTTGACAGTGCTAAGAATAGAACGGACACCCTCAAGGAAGCCTCACTCGATTGGCAATTTAGCAAAGGTGAAGTCTATAATCTTGCCACGCAAGGAACTTCAAAAGCTTCCCAACTCTATTGGACAATTGGACTCATTACTTGAGCTAGATGTCCAATATTTAAAAATCAGTGAATTACCTCATTCTATTGGAAATCTTGAAAAGTTAAAAGTTTTACGCATTCGGAATTCCTATCTAGAAAAGCTACCAGACTCGATTTGGATGCTCCAATCATTGGTCGAGTTGGATTTGAGCGATTCAAGAATCGGGAGCTTACCTGATTGTATTGGAAATCTCAAAAAGTTGAAGATACTAAATCTCAATGATAGCTGCATAAGTGAACTTCCAAAAACCATAGGAATGTTGGAAAATTTGGAAGTGTTACATGCCCAATCTGAACATATGGTGGGGGAAATTCCAAGTGAAATCGGGGCACTATCCTCATTGAAATTTCTAGAATTATCCATAGGTCGCTTTAGTGGATTGCCCACAACCATCAATCAGCTTACCAATCTCCAAAAGCTTTTGTTAGAGTCTTGTTATTCAATCCCACAGTTGCCGGAGCTTCCCAAGAGTCTAACGGTTTTAACCCTTGCATCGGATTCACTTACCACGATCCCCGACTGCTCAAACCTAACCAATTTAGTCAACCTTGAGATATATGTAAATTCAATTGAAGAACCCAACACAGAGGGGATCGTGAGACTACTTGCTCTAGAACGATTGGTCCTCCGCGTTGGACAAACAGTCTTGCCTCCAACCGATTTCAGTTCCCTCTCTCAGCTACAAATCCTCATCATACATTATGTTGAGACCCAATCTCTTATCAGGCTCCCATCCAGCCTTCAAAGTTTGTTGTTATGTAATGTCCAGTCACCGATAGATTGGTCAGTCCTTTCCAACTTGGAGAATTTATTGAGGCTGTATATTTATGGATATTCGCTGAGAGAGATTCAATTCGAGGTGCTTGGAGAGCTACGGAAATTCAATGATTTGCATATGTTCGACTGTCCATTGCTCAAGACACTGCCCGTTCTGCCTTGTTTGAAAGAGATCCAGGGTTTGTTCCTGGACCAATTGCCTCTGCTAACTGAGATTCAGGGTTTAGGAGAATTGAAATCATTGCGAGGGTTGTATGTTTTTTCTTGCAATTCAATCAAAAGGTTAAACGAATCTGATCTTTCTAATCTACAGAATCTGAAACATTCGATTTTCTATAGATGTGAATCATTGGAGAGTTTGCGGGGTGTGCCAAAATCTTGTCAACTCACGGTTACAGATTGCCCGAGGTTCAATAGAGATGGATAAGATATGTATCATTTGATTGGCAAAGATAGTCGATGATGGTAAGTCCATAGAACTAGAGTTTGTTTTTTGTTGTCCTGTTTTGTGAGTTTTCCTTCAGCTAACCTTTCATCTTGGTTTTGGAACCACCTCTTGCATTCGTTCGTCCTGTTGTCTCTGAGGGAAAATCCTCTTCCATGTATCATAAACGTGTGATACTTTGACTTGCCTACTTGATGATGGTGATACTTAGCTGGTTTATGTTGCACCAAGCATAACGTCGGGATTGACATGCTTCGTGGCACCTGTTTTGCTTAGAAAAAATGGATAAAGTGGAAGGTAACTTTTAGAAAGTAAGCACACTAAAGATGTTGACAAATGCTAGGTTTTTGTTGTAAGGCTGGGGTGGTTGAGACTTGAGAGTACTGGTCTCACCTTATGGAGTGTTTTTAATACTAGTAGAGAACAAACTTAATTTTTTGTGAGGACTAAAATAAAGGAATTAATACTTGAGTAGCGGAAGAATGAATACTGTAACACTCCTCGTTATGCTTAAACCCCCAACTCCAGTCTTCTTTCTTTGAAAAAAAAAACTAATCACGTGTATTTAAACATCTTCTTTGATTTTGGATAGGGAGCTGTGTAAGATTTTGATAAGATAATAGTTTATTCTAAAAGTTTAAGCTGCTTTTTTTTTTTTTGGTGAGAAACTTAAGCTCTTAGATGAAGGCGTGGTTTATTATGTAAATACTGTAACACTCCTCGTTATGCTTAGTCTGATCTTTTTGCCTATTACTAAATGTGAAAATTTAATTGCGGAAGCAAATTGGGCCTGGAAATATTTGAACTTAGGATCTCCAACTCTAGCTCCGATACCATGCATAAGGTTTTGATAGAACTCCAACCAACTATTCTAAAAGCTTAAGTTGTTAGATGAATGCGTGATTTATTATTTAAATATTCTAGCAAGAGCATCAAAATTTTTTGAGGCATTTCCTACTCAATAGTTTACTAGCAAGTAGTAGTACTTATAATGCATCATTTGGAATATTATTGCAATTCATCTCTCATTTAAAAATGTCATCCAGGTAAAAAGGACAAACTCATGTCGAATTGTACCCATTGCTTTCCTTGCAACAGTGAGAGATCTAGATACCGCAGTCCTTGAGTTCCTCAGGTTTGCCTCATGTTTGCTGTAGTATTTTTTATCTTCAAAGAAAACATTTCATGTTATTTGTCTTCCTTTATATTTTTTTTTGTTCCTTTTCGGTACTTTTACTGCAGTTTATACATGTTATCACTGCTAGGGAGGTTTGACTTCCATGTGCAACTGCCTGCTCCTGCTGCCACGGAACGTGAAGCAATATTGAAACACGAAATGAAGAGGCGTTCTTAGATTGTGCTGATGAAATCTGACATGAAGTGGCATCCAAATGTGATGGTTATGATGCCTATGATTTGGTATAGTGAATTTGACCTGGATAACTTTCCTTCTCTCCTCCTTGTCCTCTTCCTCCCTCTCTCTCTCTCTCTCTCAACTAAATTTTCTGCTCTGTAGAATCTGTGAGTCCAAATTAAGATGTTCAAGGGGTAGATATGGCTCTGGATATATGCCGTGTCCATGATTGGTGCACAAACAATAAGTGACAGTTTCCTCCATATCATTATGGAAGAAACACTCAAATCCTCATCTTTGAAACTCAGAAAAATGATGTGAACAAGATATATATGTGTTTAAAGAGACTTTGTTGAAGCTGCACTGGGAAATGTAGTACATTAAGGCTATTTCTTGAGCAGATAATAATACAGATAGACAAACTCTGAAAAAGAAAATGGCCTTTCAGATGTGTGCCATTTTGTCTATAAGCTATATCATTGTTGTCAACTTGATGTTGTGCATGCTTTTAATTTTATCAGTGTCTTTTCAGTCTGGTATTTTAGTTGTCTTCTACATTTGAATTACCTGTAAAATAAATGGAGCCAAAATCTTTTATTGACTTCATTCAGGAAATCTTAGTTGATCGAGCTATTCATGCTGCTGTTGGCCGTTTTATGCCTTATTCAATGTCTTTGAAGAGGCCTGAGAAGATGAGTCTTCTCAGAGATGATTTTTTGAGAGCACTGCATGACTTCCTTCCAGTAGCTACGTGGCATATCACAAGAAGTGCTACTGAAGGTGGTCGTTCTGGATGGGATGATGTTGGTGGACTTAGTGATATCAGGAATGCCATTAAGGAGCTAAAATGTTTTCTCGCCTTTCTGTTTGATGAACAAAGTTACCAACCCTTTTGTAAACTCCCTGTTTGTTGATGGTTACAGTAAATCTTTTTATCTTTGTGTACTTCGACTAATGGAAACTAGCCATAAAAATTGGCCACTCTATGTGTGCTGAATTTTGTGACTTTGATATTTGTTTCTCTCTTTTTATTTTTGCATCTCAATACACACATTATTTCTTGTCAGGTCTCTTCAAGGATATCAAGAAAATACAAAGTCAAGCTTATTGTCTTAGTTTTCTTCCTGTGTTGATGGAAAACAGTCTACCTATATGATGGGCTTTAGATAGTACCTGACACCTATACCATGAACTTTTATGGAACAATAGCTGTAGCAGTGGATCACTAATTTGAGCAGTGTTAAAACAAGCTATGCTAGTATACTGTAAATCCCCCTTTCCAAGTAGCTAGCATTTGAGAGTAGCTACCGATTCTCTGACAAATACAGCCTTTTTTTTCATTTTCATGCATGTCTCAAGTGGCACTTAGGTCGTGATATTTTCCTTCACCTGTTTGATATCCTTATGAAGGCTCATCCATGAGTAATGTATTGCAGTCTGCTTATGATCTTGCTATTAGCCATCCTTACTGATTAGAATCTACTATACTCCTTCAGCGAAATTATATCTGTTGGAATAGTCAGCACAATGTGAACTTTTACTATTGGTAGAATGATTTAAGTGGTGGTTCATTGTTTGGTGTTTAGTTTCCTGCTTCCAGCTTGGAGTATTAATATTGGTGCCCCTGAAGCTTACTAGATACTTTAGTAAATGAGTGAACGATGTATTCTGCTTGTTTTGAAATGGTCTCTAAGGTTGTTCTTTAAGGTTAAGTTCTTATTTCCTTTCCGAAGCCCACTAGTTTCTGTATCATTTCCACAATTCCCTTGAATTTTTATTCTTACTAGAATGGGTGTAGCAAATTTAGCAATTTAATGAAGAACGGATCTTTTCAAGTGAATAGTACCACATTAAACCCGCATGATTCTCAATAAACATGATCTATCTGTTTCTTGACGTCCTTGTACATAATTACTGATCAACAGTCCTTAATTACTGTGAAGAGACCCGTCGTACTGGAAATTATCCAAAGCTCTTTGCTAATAATGTCATTAATATTAACTTGTTATATAAAACTATTTGATCTTCGTGTTTATCATTTTAAATGTGCTGATGAAATGTTGTCATGCCTCTTATCTGTTAACTTTGTGAAATATCAGGTGATTGAATTGCCTTCGAAATTCCCAAATGTGTTTTCACAAGCTCCTCTAAGGCTATGATCAAACGTTCTTTTATATGGACCTCCAGGCCGTGGCAAGACACACATTGTTGGTGCTGCTGCAGCAGCTTGTTCTCTTCGATTCATGTCAGTGAAAGGGCCTGAGCTGTTGAATAAGTACATTGGTGCCTCTGAGCAAGCTGTAAGAGGCTTCTTTTCGACTACAATGACGTTGATTGTATTCCACCTCTTGCAATTGTGTCTTAAACCAATTTATTTCTGGACATTTCACAATTTGTGCTTTTTTCTGTTGCTTTTGTATGCATCTAATAGAGGACCCTTCATATTTGTGAACACTTGAAATAGTTATAAATGAAAAGCAGCAATGAGGATCCTCCCATTGCAGGCAAGGTGTCCTAATTAATGTCTTTGCCAACAACAGCAATCAGGATCCTCCCATAACCACTGAAGTGCCCAAGTTAAAACGGTTGATGACGCGAGAGAATCCTCTATGATATTTGATTAAGAGAAAGATTAAGATGTAAATTGATTGAAGCTTTTCTACTGGGAATTTGTAATCAATGATCAAATTTGTACTGGATTTTCCATTATGCATATGGATGGCGTTGATTCTGTCAGCAGACTGGACCGGTTCTGAATATCTGAAACTTATGGCAATTAGAAAATTACAGGTACGGGATATATTCTCGAAGGCAGCAGCTGCAGCACCTTGCCTTCTCTTTTTCGATGAATTTGATTCCATTGCTCCAAAGAGGGGGCATGACAATACGGGGGTCACTGACCGCGTCGTCAATCAAGTTAGTTTCTTGCATTCAATAGCACTTTCAAGGTGGTCATGTGTAATCTGTTTAATTGTATGAATTACTAATGTCTTGTATTTCCTTGCTGCAGTTTTTGACTGAATTAGATGGTGTTGAAGTTTTAACCGGAGTGTTTGTTTTTGCGGCAACAAGGTAATAATTTTGTCGTACATGGTAACAAAAAGTGCTCTCTTCCAATAGCCTGCTTACTATAAACTGCTAGTGGAAATTGCACGTCTGTTACAAATGTTTCAGCAAACATTTTCTAGGAAACAGTTAGTGCGGAGACTCTGTAATAATCCTTAAAGGCAGACTACAAACTGCGACACATGACTTTTCATTGATTTAGAACTGTTTTAACCTCAGATACACGGTATTGGGTAAACAAGATTTGTATTGCAGAAGGTAACATAGCAAAAGGGTTGGATCTACAACCTGCTCATGTGAGGCTTAGGTAAGTTCGGAGGTCTAAGAGTAAATCATTTTCAACCTTGGACTTTGAGACTGATTGATGTAACACTTATTGATGTTGCTGAGAAAAAATGTAAGACATGCATGTATAGCTGATCCGTGAAACCGGACTTGGACCTACCTCTGGTTATCATTTAGTATAAACTTTCTAAGACATCGTCATCCTCTCGTGTTGTTTTCTTTTCACTAATTAGGAAGATACTGAGTGTATTCACCTCATTATATTACACTTCAATTCAGTATAATCAGGCAGTAAAATTGGCAGCCACTGGGCAACGCTTAAGTTTTCCTAAGTATCTGCTTTAATGCCCTTTTGCAGCTTCCCTTGGCCAGTGATGTGGACTTAGATGCTATAGCTCGCATGACAGAAGGATTCAGTGGAGCTGATCTTCAAGCTCTGCTTTCAGATGCACAGCTTCAAGCTGTTCATGATCTTCTTGACAGAGGTGATGTCGATCAGCATGGGAAAAAGCCAATTATAACCGACTCTCTGCTGAAGTCTGTTGCTTCAAAGGCAAGGCCATCAGTCTCAGATTCTGAGAAGAGAAGATTGTATAGCATCTACAGTGAATTTCTCAATTCAAAAAGATCTACTGCTGCTCAGGTCTCTCTCTCTCTCTCTCTCTCTCTCTCTCACTTATATGGTTCCCCACATTAATCTGTTGACAACTTGTTTATTGCAGTCGAGAGATGCGAAAGGAAAGAGGGCAACGCTAGCATAACGAACAAAACGGAATAATTTTTGTGGCATCTTGTCCGTTTAATTCGATTCTCTCTCCCCAAAACTGGAGTCGTGCATCCCCAATCAGGAAATTCAACTGGGGATTCTGATAGTTACTTATTATACGTATGTTGTAGTCAATCCTTGCAATAGTCTCATTCTCATGGTGGGTATGCGACATGTATAGGATGTTCATCTTTGGGAATAAATCAATAAAATAGCAGGCTCTCAGTTTGATTTTTTCAATTCACGTCTCAAAATTCCGAACGGTGAGCAGTTGGTGGGGCGATCCATTTGCATTCGGGATGGAAGATATGGGGATGAAAAGATCGTCTTTAGGCAGCAGCTGCCATTTCCAGAGCTCTGGCTTTGAGCACGGCATTCAAAGTGAGGAGACAATTTTGCCTCGTAGCAAGAATCAACGGAAGCTGTGGAATCCCATCTTTAAAGAACTTTTCATCTTTGCCCGTACACAAATGTTGCTCTTCCGAGAAACTACAAAGCCTAACAAAGTGTGGGGACTCAATATCCGGCTTTGGCAAGGGACATGGGAAATTATGAGCCCGAGTAATGCTAGCCTGGTAGAATAATCTCTCCGGCAAGTCAATGACACAGTTCGCAGGCAATTTTCCAGAAATTCCATATCAATGGACTTCTCACGATACTGTCTGCTCTACTGCAGTCGCATTATAAATTATTCACCGAAAAGGGTTTGATGCAGTGTGCTTTGATAGTTCATGACGCAACTCGTCTGTATTGTTCCAGTGAATCTTTATAGGAGTGCCTTCATAGAGTGTGACCCCTGTGTTTCGGGTCGGGTCGGGTAACAACAAAACCCGACCCGACCCGACCCATTGACATCCCTATTGCCTGTGGCAGTGAGGATTGGGACCCTCACCTGTGGTTGGGATGTTATGATTTATGTCCAAATTGTAACACTATAAGATAGCAAAGCATATTCGCTGGTCTCTTAAAATATGTTTTCCAAAGCATACCGCTCAACTACTTTTCCAGTATGCTGCTAAGCTCATAGGGTTCAAAATATAAGGTTCTTTAACTGTCCCCCTTCCATACAATCAAATTAAAATATCAAAATCATTGTCCCGACAACAAGAGTTATCAGGTTAAGACAAATTTTCCCTTGAGGACTTAGACGTAACATTGTGGATTTTTTTGGATGGAGTTTGAGAGAGTCAATACGAAATGTAAGCACCACCTCATAATGGGGTTACATGTGTCTGCCTAGCCATAGGCTAAACTCTCTTGGTGATTCATGAAATGCTTGATTCGAAGGTAATATTTCTTTCACAATGCAAAGATATGCAATCATCAAATTTCATATCATAAGTCAACATTCAGAAATTCAATCAATGACTTTCAATCACTGGATGTCAAATTTTTCAAACAAAAAAATGGAGTCCGTATTATCTAAATATCGTTTCTTTATAATATTTGAGAGTAATTATTCGAAATTTATCACATAGAGCCTCGGTTCACACATCGAGGAAGGCCGCCGGTAACTTCCAGACAAATGGAACAAAATATCTCAGTAATGGCGAGTGGAATGCGTCCAAACATTCAAAGCACACGCAATCATCTAATATAATTCCGAGACGACCTCTTCGTCTTCGAAGACTTACACCAATTATTTCCTCAAACTTAGCTTTCTATTTGGTGCTGAGTCTGAATGGTGGGTTTTTTTTTTTTTTCTAATTAACTGATGATGGAAGGCCCCAGGTGACTTCCAGGCAAATGGAGCTTAACAATGTAATAATAAAATATATTTCCGAGATCACCTCCGACGACGACTTCCATCAATTCTTTCTTCAACTTAGCCTCCTATTTAGTGCGATCCGGATGGCCCTTCTTTTAAGCTAATGAAGGAAGGCTGCGAGTGACTTCCAGGCAAAGGATTATTTCCTCAACCGAGAGATCTCACCTTGTTTGCGTGGGGGCTTTTAGGCAAAGGAGCAAACTGGACAAGGTAAAGGAAGTTTCATTTGATGTTCGTGTATTACAAAGGATAGAGGGGAAGAGCTTCATTTTTTAGTTGGTCTGTTATACTTGTTTCCGAGACCAAACAGACTTGCCTCTTCATAGGCTCGTTTCCACTGCCGTTCTTCAGTTAATTTCTCTGAATATTATCTCTGCTTGTTCTTTTTGCATGCTGAACGTTATTTTTAATCATCGCAACTCAAGCTAGAGAACACCAACTAAAATTACCAACTAGAGACTTGAATCTTAGAGAAGTCCAGCATTTTGTGGAGATTTGATCGAGACGTCCACAGCTTTATCAAGTTGTTTCAAGGATCAGACTCAGACTTCCGAGTGAGGCAGAAGAGATCAATCACTCCATCGTCCTCCCAGAATGAATAGAAAGAGTGAGGCAGAAGAGATGGCGGTGCCTGCAGTGACGGCGATGGAGGCGGTGACAGAAGCTCCGGCAAGTGGTAGCCATGATGGCGGATCGGAGAGGGGGATGATGGCCGTGGCGACGGCAGCACTGGCAAGCAGTAGCCATGATGGCGAATTGGGGAGAGGCTACGAGGTATTCCTGAGCTTTAGAGGGCCTGACACCCGCTTAACCATCGCGGATTCTCTCTACGAAGCCATTAAACAGGCAGGGATCTGCGTTTTCAAAGATGACGAAGAGCTCCGAGTCGGTAAAGAGATTAGAGGCAATCTTTTGCAAGCGATCAACGAATCCAGAATTTACATCCCGATTTTCTCCAAAAACTATGCTTCAAGTAAGTGGTGCCTCCGCGAGCTCGCGCACATAGTGAAGTCATCGAGAGACGACACTGAGAAAGTGATACTCCCTATATTCTACGACGTGGATGCGGATGATGTTAAGCTAAAGACCGAGTTATATAGGCAAGCCCTCCAAAAGCACGAGAATGACTCCGGGAAGGATATGGCAAAGCAGTGGGAGGAGGCTTTAAAAGAGGTTGTCAGAATTAAAGGATGGAATCTAAAAGATTACGGGTATTGTTAGCTTCTTCCGTTAAGTTTATTTCCATTTTGTGATTATTTTCTATGGTACTTTTTTCCAGAATAATAACTTTCAGTTTGCTGCTGTTCAATCTTCTTTGATAAATGGTTGGATCGGACGCAGTGAGGGAGCGAGAAATTTTGCTCTGGGAGCAAGGTTTCTTGCACAAATTGATTTTTCACTTTTAATCCCAAGTTATGGTAAAAATAGTCTCAAGGTATATCAACTTAATTAATTAATCAATAAAGCAAAACAAATTATTTATTAAAATCTAAGTGTGATAAAATAGTAATGCACATATGTGTGAAAAAGAAAATTTTAAATCTCTTAACTTTCCAGCTAATTTTTCGGTTAGCAAAATATTTCAAAAAAACTTTCGTTGTTGCTCTTGCTTTAACCATGGACTTATTCACGGCCCCAAACCTTATTTAGGGCACCACGGGGTGAAGATTTCCTTTGCCTTGTGACCATCCTAGTTTTAAAGTTGTCAACTTTTATATGAAACTACCAACCTTAATTTGTGTCTTGCCAACTTCTTTTCGATTATTTTACAAACTAATTTTAGGTTACCGGTGTTTATTTGAGTCATTTACTAGGTTTATTCGATCCTTTGCTGACTGACCACTTTTTATAAAACCTACCATCTCTTATTTGAATTGTGTACTTCACATTTCAAAATTACCAATATTCGAAACAAATTACTAACCCTAATATGAGTTTCATACAAACTAATCTCTAATTAAGTTAAGAACTAATTTAAGTTACCTATTCTTATGTGAGCCACTTATCAATATTTAATTTTTGCTTCAAAAATCCCAACTTTCGTAACAAACTTTTGTTAACAACTGACCCACTTTTATTAGCATAGTTCACGAACATTCTTACGTTAGGAACTCTATTATCAAATTACCAAGTATAATATGAATAACTTACCAACTTATTCCGATTAAATTACTAACACATTTAATGTGAGTGATGAGATTGCTAACTTAAACTAGTTGGTAGATTATTCGGAAAAATGATGGTTGCATGTTATGTACGTGGCAGCCTACATAAACTTACAAAGCTCATGGCGGAAGAGGTTTCTAGTTTGTTATGTACAAGACGGACAGACGTGCCTAATCATTTGGTGGGAATTAAGGATCGAATGGATGATATTATGAAGCTGCTAGATCTAGGAACTTTTGATATACGGTTTATTGTGATTCACGGTATGGGTGGCATTGGAAAAACGACACTTGCCGAGGCCGTCTTCAGGCAGATCTACCCTCAATTTCAGAATCATTGTTGTTTTCTTAAAGATGTTCGAACTCATGACATAATAGGCTTACAAAAGAAATTGATGTGTGACGTTCTCAATCTTAGTCGCACAAACCCCTTCTTCATTGATGAAGTGATCAAGACAAGGTTTCGTGGCAAGAAAGTCCTCGTTGTTCTTGATGATATCGACAACTGGGACCAAATCTTGAGGCTTGCGGGCGAGCCCAACTGGTTTGGTGGGGGTAGTAGAATCATCATAACAACAAGAAATATTGAATTCCTGGTAAAGGAAGGTGAGGATGACAATCTCCCAATCTCTAATAGCGGACAATTTTCATTCTACGACATGCCGGAGATGAATTCACATGATGCTCTTCAACTTTTCTGTGAGCGTGCCTTGGGACATGCCAAGCCTCCGCCTAGTTACATGGATATCACAGAAAAGCTAGTCAATGCACTAGGAGGACTTCCATTGGCTCTCAATGTCATAGGTTCCACGCTTCGTGAAAAATGCCGAAGAACATGGGAAGACACCCTATGTAAGTTAAAGAAGGTGATGAATGAGGATGTCAAGAAGAAGCTGATGATAAGCTACGAAGCATTGGAACCTAATCAACAACAAATTTATCTTGATATCGCATGTATCTTCATCAATGAAGAGAAAACAATTGTAGTTAAATATTGGGACTCGATTTTTGGTTATCCGACTGAAATCGAGGTCAATATCCTCAAACGTATGTCTCTAATAAAAATATCCTACGATAATAAACTATGGATGCACGACCAACTTAGAGACCTTGGAAGGAGTATCGTCCATCCAGAAAGTGGCGAAATCCATATGAAGGGAAGCAGATTGTGGTCTCCCGAGCATGCCTTTCATGTAGTGCAGACAGAAATGGTAATGTTTACCTCTACATGTTTTCCAATGCATCCATTAGCGTCATCACCTTTTTATCTAATTTCAAGTCAAACTTACATATGCACTCATTGGTTGCTACTTTTATTTTCCAGGGAACCAAGGACGTAGTGGCTCTCAATCTTGGTACACTTGACCCCCATAAGAGATACATATTTAAGCGCAAGCAATTCATGGGCTTGGTCAACCTTAGGTTCCTTCAATTGAACCACGGAAACTTTGAAGGTGACTTCAAGAATGTTTTCTTTAATTTGAGATGGCTCTCTTGGAGCAATTGCCCTTCGAAATTCCGAGCTACCAACTTTGGGTTGAAGAACCTAACGATTCTCATGCTATCTGGGAATAACGTTACTGAAGATTGGAGAGGATGGTGTCAAATCATGGTATGATCTCATGACATCCTTTTGCATTATATTTAGTCTTCCTCTTTTCTGAGTGTCTACTCAATTACTTTATAGGTAGCAAAACAATTGAAAATCCTACAGCTCAAGGATTGTCCATTCCTTAGAAAGACGCCTAAGTTCTCCACAATCTCGCAGCTGGAGAAATTGATTCTTATATGCGTTCGACTAAGAAAGATTGACAAGTCCATTGGCAATCTACAACATCTTGATTACCTAGAGATAAAGAGTGAAGCTATTGAGTCGCCACCAGAGTCCATATGCGGTCTAAAATCTTTGACAGTGCTAAGAATAGAACGGACACCCTCAAGGAAGCCTCACTCGATTGGCAATTTAGCAAAGGTGAAGTCTATAATCTTGCCACGCAAGGAACTTCAAAAGCTTCCCAACTCTATTGGACAATTGGACTCATTACTTGAGCTAGATGTCCAATATTTAAAAATCAGTGAATTACCTCATTCTATTGGAAATCTTGAAAAGTTAAAAGTTTTACGCATTCGGAATTCCTATCTAGAAAAGCTACCAGACTCGATTTGGATGCTCCAATCATTGGTCGAGTTGGATTTGAGCGATTCAAGAATCGGGAGCTTACCTGATTGTATTGGAAATCTCAAAAAGTTGAAGATACTAAATCTCAATGATAGCTGCATAAGTGAACTTCCAAAAACCATAGGAATGTTGGAAAATTTGGAAGTGTTACATGCCCAATCTGAACATATGGTGGGGGAAATTCCAAGTGAAATCGGGGCACTATCCTCATTGAAATTTCTAGAATTATCCATAGGTCGCTTTAGTGGATTGCCCACAACCATCAATCAGCTTACCAATCTCCAAAAGCTTTTGTTAGAGTCTTGTTATTCAATCCCACAGTTGCCGGAGCTTCCCAAGAGTCTAACGGTTTTAACCCTTGCATCGGATTCACTTACCACGATCCCCGACTGCTCAAACCTAACCAATTTAGTCAACCTTGAGATATATGTAAATTCAATTGAAGAACCCAACACAGAGGGGATCGTGAGACTACTTGCTCTAGAACGATTGGTCCTCCGCGTTGGACAAACAGTCTTGCCTCCAACCGATTTCAGTTCCCTCTCTCAGCTACAAATCCTCATCATACATTATGTTGAGACCCAATCTCTTATCAGGCTCCCATCCAGCCTTCAAAGTTTGTTGTTATGTAATGTCCAGTCACCGATAGATTGGTCAGTCCTTTCCAACTTGGAGAATTTATTGAGGCTGTATATTTATGGATATTCGCTGAGAGAGATTCAATTCGAGGTGCTTGGAGAGCTACGGAAATTCAATGATTTGCATATGTTCGACTGTCCATTGCTCAAGACACTGCCCGTTCTGCCTTGTTTGAAAGAGATCCAGGGTTTGTTCCTGGACCAATTGCCTCTGCTAACTGAGATTCAGGGTTTAGGAGAATTGAAATCATTGCGAGGGTTGTATGTTTTTTCTTGCAATTCAATCAAAAGGTTAAACGAATCTGATCTTTCTAATCTACAGAATCTGAAACATTCGATTTTCTATAGATGTGAATCATTGGAGAGTTTGCGGGGTGTGCCAAAATCTTGTCAACTCACGGTTACAGATTGCCCGAGGTTCAATAGAGATGGATAAGATATGTATCATTTGATTGGCAAAGATAGTCGATGATGGTAAGTCCATAGAACTAGAGTTTGTTTTTTGTTGTCCTGTTTTGTGAGTTTTCCTTCAGCTAACCTTTCATCTTGGTTTTGGAACCACCTCTTGCATTCGTTCGTCCTGTTGTCTCTGAGGGAAAATCCTCTTCCATGTATCATAAACGTGTGATACTTTGACTTGCCTACTTGATGATGGTGATACTTAGCTGGTTTATGTTGCACCAAGCATAACGTCGGGATTGACATGCTTCGTGGCACCTGTTTTGCTTAGAAAAAATGGATAAAGTGGAAGGTAACTTTTAGAAAGTAAGCACACTAAAGATGTTGACAAATGCTAGGTTTTTGTTGTAAGGCTGGGGTGGTTGAGACTTGAGAGTACTGGTCTCACCTTATGGAGTGTTTTTAATACTAGTAGAGAACAAACTTAATTTTTTGTGAGGACTAAAATAAAGGAATTAATACTTGAGTAGCGGAAGAATGAATACTGTAACACTCCTCGTTATGCTTAAACCCCCAACTCCAGTCTTCTTTCTTTGAAAAAAAAAACTAATCACGTGTATTTAAACATCTTCTTTGATTTTGGATAGGGAGCTGTGTAAGATTTTGATAAGATAATAGTTTATTCTAAAAGTTTAAGCTGCTTTTTTTTTTTTTGGTGAGAAACTTAAGCTCTTAGATGAAGGCGTGGTTTATTATGTAAATACTGTAACACTCCTCGTTATGCTTAGTCTGATCTTTTTGCCTATTACTAAATGTGAAAATTTAATTGCGGAAGCAAATTGGGCCTGGAAATATTTGAACTTAGGATCTCCAACTCTAGCTCCGATACCATGCATAAGGTTTTGATAGAACTCCAACCAACTATTCTAAAAGCTTAAGTTGTTAGATGAATGCGTGATTTATTATTTAAATATTCTAGCAAGAGCATCAAAATTTTTTGAGGCATTTCCTACTCAATAGTTTACTAGCAAGTAGTAGTACTTATAATGCATCATTTGGAATATTATTGCAATTCATCTCTCATTTAAAAATGTCATCCAGGTAAAAAGGACAAACTCATGTCGAATTGTACCCATTGCTTTCCTTGCAACAGTGAGAGATCTAGATACCGCAGTCCTTGAGTTCCTCAGGTTTGCCTCATGTTTGCTGTAGTATTTTTTATCTTCAAAGAAAACATTTCATGTTATTTGTCTTCCTTTATATTTTTTTTTGTTCCTTTTCGGTACTTTTACTGCAGTTTATACATGTTATCACTGCTAGGGAGGTTTGACTTCCATGTGCAACTGCCTGCTCCTGCTGCCACGGAACGTGAAGCAATATTGAAACACGAAATGAAGAGGCGTTCTTAGATTGTGCTGATGAAATCTGACATGAAGTGGCATCCAAATGTGATGGTTATGATGCCTATGATTTGGTATAGTGAATTTGACCTGGATAACTTTCCTTCTCTCCTCCTTGTCCTCTTCCTCCCTCTCTCTCTCTCTCTCTCTCAACTAAATTTTCTGCTCTGTAGAATCTGTGAGTCCAAATTAAGATGTTCAAGGGGTAGATATGGCTCTGGATATATGCCGTGTCCATGATTGGTGCACAAACAATAAGTGACAGTTTCCTCCATATCATTATGGAAGAAACACTCAAATCCTCATCTTTGAAACTCAGAAAAATGATGTGAACAAGATATATATGTGTTTAAAGAGACTTTGTTGAAGCTGCACTGGGAAATGTAGTACATTAAGGCTATTTCTTGAGCAGATAATAATACAGATAGACAAACTCTGAAAAAGAAAATGGCCTTTCAGATGTGTGCCATTTTGTCTATAAGCTATATCATTGTTGTCAACTTGATGTTGTGCATGCTTTTAATTTTATCAGTGTCTTTTCAGTCTGGTATTTTAGTTGTCTTCTACATTTGAATTACCTGTAAAATAAATGGAGCCAAAATCTTTTATTGACTTCATTCAGGAAATCTTAGTTGATCGAGCTATTCATGCTGCTGTTGGCCGTTTTATGCCTTATTCAATGTCTTTGAAGAGGCCTGAGAAGATGAGTCTTCTCAGAGATGATTTTTTGAGAGCACTGCATGACTTCCTTCCAGTAGCTACGTGGCATATCACAAGAAGTGCTACTGAAGGTGGTCGTTCTGGATGGGATGATGTTGGTGGACTTAGTGATATCAGGAATGCCATTAAGGAGGTAAAATGTTTTCTCGCCTTTCTGTTTGATGAACAAAGTTACCGACCCTTTTGTAAACTCCCTATTTGTTGATGGTTACAGTAAATCTTTTTATCTTTGTGTACTTCGACTAATGGAAACTAGCCATAAAAATTGGCCACTCTATGTGTGCTGAAGTTTGTGACTTTGATATTTGTTTCTCTCTTTTTATTTTTGCATCTCAATACACACATTATTTCTTGTCAGGTCTCTTCAAGGATATCAAGAAAATACAAAGTCAAGCTTATTGTCTTAGTTTTCTTCCTGTGTTGATGGAAAACAGTCTACCTATATGATGGGCTTTAGATAGTACCTGACACCTATACCATGAACTTTTATGGAACAATAGCTGTAGCAGTGGATCACTAATTTGAGCAGTGTTAAAACAAGCTATGCTAGTATACTGTAAATCCCCCTTTCCAAGTAGCTAGCATTTGAGAGTAGCTACCGATTCTCTGACAAATACAGCCTTTTTTTTCATTTTCATGCATGTCTCAAGTGGCACTTAGGTCGTGATATTTTCCTTCACCTGTTTGATATCCTTATGAAGGCTCATCCATGAGTAATGTATTGCAGTCTGCTTATGATCTTGCTATTAGCCATCCTTACTGATTAGAATCTACTATACTCCTTCAGCGAAATTATATCTGTTGGAATAGTCAGCACAATGTGAACTTTTACTATTGGTAGAATGATTTAAGTGGTGGTTCATTGTTTGGTGTTTAGTTTCCTGCTTCCAGCTTGGAGTATTAATATTGGTGCCCCTGAAGCTTACTAGATACTTTAGTAAATGAGTGAACGATGTATTCTGCTTGTTTTGAAATGGTCTCTAAGGTTGTTCTTTAAGGTTAAGTTCTTATTTCCTTTCCGAAGCCCACTAGTTTCTGTATCATTTCCACAATTCCCTTGAATTTTTATTCTTACTAGAATGGGTGTAGCAAATTTAGCAATTTAATGAAGAACGGATCTTTTCAAGTGAATAGTACCACATTAAACCCGCATGATTCTCAATAAACATGATCTATCTGTTTCTTGACGTCCTTGTACATAATTACTGATCAACAGTCCTTAATTACTGTGAAGAGACCCGTCGTACTGGAAATTATCCAAAGCTCTTTGCTAATAATGTCATTAATATTAACTTGTTATATAAAACTATTTGATCTTCGTGTTTATCATTTTAAATGTGCTGATGAAATGTTGTCATGCCTCTTATCTGTTAACTTTGTGAAATATCAGGTGATTGAATTGCCTTCGAAATTCCCAAATGTGTTTTCACAAGCTCCTCTAAGGCTATGATCAAACGTTCTTTTATATGGACCTCCAGGCCGTGGCAAGACACACATTGTTGGTGCTGCTGCAGCAGCTTGTTCTCTTCGATTCATGTCAGTGAAAGGGCCTGAGCTGTTGAATAAGTACATTGGTGCCTCTGAGCAAGCTGTAAGAGGCTTCTTTTCGACTACAATGACGTTGATTGTATTCCACCTCTTGCAATTGTGTCTTAAACCAATTTATTTCTGGACATTTCACAATTTGTGCTTTTTTCTGTTGCTTTTGTATGCATCTAATAGAGGACCCTTCATATTTGTGAACACTTGAAATAGTTATAAATGAAAAGCAGCAATGAGGATCCTCCCATTGCAGGCAAGGTGTCCTAATTAATGTCTTTGCCAACAACAGCAATCAGGATCCTCCCATAACCACTGAAGTGCCCAAGTTAAAACGGTTGATGACGCGAGAGAATCCTCTATGATATTTGATTAAGAGAAAGATTAAGATGTAAATTGATTGAAGCTTTTCTACTGGGAATTTGTAATCAATGATCAAATTTGTACTGGATTTTCCATTATGCATATGGATGGCGTTGATTCTGTCAGCAGACTGGACCGGTTCTGAATATCTGAAACTTATGGCAATTAGAAAATTACAGGTACGGGATATATTCTCGAAGGCAGCAGCTGCAGCACCTTGCCTTCTCTTTTTCGATGAATTTGATTCCATTGCTCCAAAGAGGGGGCATGACAATACGGGGGTCACTGACCGCGTCGTCAATCAAGTTAGTTTCTTGCATTCAATAGCACTTTCAAGGTGGTCATGTGTAATCTGTTTAATTGTATGAATTACTAATGTCTTGTATTTCCTTGCTGCAGTTTTTGACTGAATTAGATGGTGTTGAAGTTTTAACCGGAGTGTTTGTTTTTGCGGCAACAAGGTAATAATTTTGTCGTACATGGTAACAAAAAGTGCTCTCTTCCAATAGCCTGCTTACTATAAACTGCTAGTGGAAATTGCACGTCTGTTACAAATGTTTCAGCAAACATTTTCTAGGAAACAGTTAGTGCGGAGACTCTGTAATAATCCTTAAAGGCAGACTACAAACTGCGACACATGACTTTTCATTGATTTAGAACTGTTTTAACCTCAGATACACGGTATTGGGTAAACAAGATTTGTATTGCAGAAGGTAACATAGCAAAAGGGTTGGATCTACAACCTGCTCATGTGAGGCTTAGGTAAGTTCGGAGGTCTAAGAGTAAATCATTTTCAACCTTGGACTTTGAGACTGATTGATGTAACACTTATTGATGTTGCTGAGAAAAAATGTAAGACATGCATGTATAGCTGATCCGTGAAACCGGACTTGGACCTACCTCTGGTTATCATTTAGTATAAACTTTCTAAGACATCGTCATCCTCTCGTGTTGTTTTCTTTTCACTAATTAGGAAGATACTGAGTGTATTCACCTCATTATATTACACTTCAATTCAGTATAATCAGGCAGTAAAATTGGCAGCCACTGGGCAACGCTTAAGTTTTCCTAAGTATCTGCTTTAATGCCCTTTTGCAGCTTCCCTTGGCCAGTGATGTGGACTTAGATGCTATAGCTCGCATGACAGAAGGATTCAGTGGAGCTGATCTTCAAGCTCTGCTTTCAGATGCACAGCTTCAAGCTGTTCATGATCTTCTTGACAGAGGTGATGTCGATCAGCATGGGAAAAAGCCAATTATAACCGACTCTCTGCTGAAGTCTGTTGCTTCAAAGGCAAGGCCATCAGTCTCAGATTCTGAGAAGAGAAGATTGTATAGCATCTACAGTGAATTTCTCAATTCAAAAAGATCTACTGCTGCTCAGGTCTCTCTCTCTCTCTCTCTCTCTCTCACTTATATGGTTCCCCACATTAATCTGTTGACAACTTGTTTATTGCAGTCGAGAGATGCGAAAGGAAAGAGGGCAACGCTAGCATAACGAACAAAACGGAATAATTTTTGTGGCATCTTGTCCGTTTAATTCGATTCTCTCTCCCCAAAACTGGAGTCGTGCATCCCCAATCAGGAAATTCAACTGGGGATTCTGATAGTTACTTATTATACGTATGTTGTAGTCAATCCTTGCAATAGTCTCATTCTCATGGTGGGTATGCGACATGTATAGGATGTTCATCTTTGGGAATAAATCAATAAAATAGCAGGCTCTCAGTTTGATTTTTTCAATTCACGTCTCAAAATTCCGAACGGTGAGCAGTTGGTGGGGCGATCCATTTGCATTCGGGATGGAAGATATGGGGATGAAAAGATCGTCTTTAGGCAGCAGCTGCCATTTCCAGAGCTCTGGCTTTGAGCACGGCATTCAAAGTGAGGAGACAATTTTGCCTCGTAGCAAGAATCAACGGAAGCTGTGGAATCCCATCTTTAAAGAACTTTTCATCTTTGCCCGTACACAAATGTTGCTCTTCCGAGAAACTACAAAGCCTAACAAAGTGTGGGGACTCAATATCCGGCTTTGGCAAGGGACATGGGAAATTATGAGCCCGAGTAATGCTAGCCTGGTAGAATAATCTCTCCGGCAAGTCAATGACACAGTTCGCAGGCAATTTTCCAGAAATTCCATATCAATGGACTTCTCACGATACTGTCTGCTCTACTGCAGTCGCATTATAAATTATTCACCGAAAAGGGTTTGATGCAGTGTGCTTTGATAGTTCATGACGCAACTCGTCTGTATTGTTCCAGTGAATCTTTATAGGAGTGCCTTCATAGAGTGTGACCCCTGTGTTTCGGGTCGGGTCGGGTAACAACAAAACCCGACCCGACCCGACCCATTGACATCCCTATTGCCTGTGGCAGTGAGGATTGGGACCCTCACCTGTGGTTGGGATGTTATGATTTATGTCCAAATTGTAACACTATAAGATAGCAAAGCATATTCGCTGGTCTCTTAAAATATGTTTTCCAAAGCATACCGCTCAACTACTTTTCCAGTATGCTGCTAAGCTCATAGGGTTCAAAATATAAGGTTCTTTAACTGTCCCCCTTCCATACAATCAAATTAAAATATCAAAATCATTGTCCCGACAACAAGAGTTATCAGGTTAAGACAAATTTTCCCTTGAGGACTTAGACGTAACATTGTGGATTTTTTTGGATGGAGTTTGAGAGAGTCAATACGAAATGTAAGCACCACCTCATAATGGGGTTACATGTGTCTGCCTAGCCATAGGCTAAACTCTCTTGGTGATTCATGAAATGCTTGATTCGAAGGTAATATTTCTTTCACAATGCAAAGATATGCAATCATCAAATTTCATATCATAAGTCAACATTCAGAAATTCAATCAATGACTTTCAATCACTGGATGTCAAATTTTTCAAACAAAAAAATGGAGTCCGTATTATCTAAATATCGTTTCTTTATAATATTTGAGAGTAATTATTCGAAATTTATCACATAGAGCCTCGGTTCACACATCGAGGAAGGCCGCCGGTAACTTCCAGACAAATGGAACAAAATATCTCAGTAATGGCGAGTGGAATGCGTCCAAACATTCAAAGCACACGCAATCATCTAATATAATTCCGAGACGACCTCTTCGTCTTCGAAGACTTACACCAATTATTTCCTCAAACTTAGCTTTCTATTTGGTGCTGAGTCTGAATGGTGGGTTTTTTTTTTTTTTCTAATTAACTGATGATGGAAGGCCCCAGGTGACTTCCAGGCAAATGGAGCTTAACAATGTAATAATAAAATATATTTCCGAGATCACCTCCGACGACGACTTCCATCAATTCTTTCTTCAACTTAGCCTCCTATTTAGTGCGATCCGGATGGCCCTTCTTTTAAGCTAATGAAGGAAGGCTGCGAGTGACTTCCAGGCAAAGGATTATTTCCTCAACCGAGAGATCTCACCTTGTTTGCGTGGGGGCTTTTAGGCAAAGGAGCAAACTGGACAAGGTAAAGGAAGTTTCATTTGATGTTCGTGTATTACAAAGGATAGAGGGGAAGAGCTTCATTTTTTAGTTGGTCTGTTATACTTGTTTCCGAGACCAAACAGACTTGCCTCTTCATAGGCTCGTTTCCACTGCCGTTCTTCAGTTAATTTCTCTGAATATTATCTCTGCTTGTTCTTTTTGCATGCTGAACGTTATTTTTAATCATCGCAACTCAAGCTAGAGAACACCAACTAAAATTACCAACTAGAGACTTGAATCTTAGAGAAGTCCAGCATTTTGTGGAGATTTGATCGAGACGTCCACAGCTTTATCAAGTTGTTTCAAGGATCAGACTCAGACTTCCGAGTGAGGCAGAAGAGATCAATCACTCCATCGTCCTCCCAGAATGAATAGAAAGAGTGAGGCAGAAGAGATGGCGGTGCCTGCAGTGACGGCGATGGAGGCGGTGACAGAAGCGCCGGCAAGTGGTAGCCATGATGGCGGATCGGAGAGGGGGATGATGGCCGTGGCGACGGCAGCACTGGCAAGCAGTAGCCATGATGGCGAATTGGGGAGAGGCTACGAGGTATTCCTGAGCTTTAGAGGGCCTGACACCCGCTTAACCATCGCGGATTCTCTCTACGAAGCCATTAAACAGGCAGGGATCTGCGTTTTCAAAGATGACGAAGAGCTTCGAGTCGGTAAAGAGATTAGAGGAAATCTTTTGCAAGCTATCAACGAATCCAGAATTTACATCCCGATTTTCTCCAAAAACTATGCTTCAAGTAAGTGGTGCCTCCGCGAGCTCGCGCACATAGTGAAGTCATCGAGAGACGACACTGAGAAAGTGATACTCCCTATATTCTACGACGTGGATGCGGATGATGTTAAGCTAAAGACCGAGTTATATAGGCAAGCCCTCCAAAAGCACGAGAATGACTCCGGGAAGGATATGGCAAAGCAGTGGGAGGAGGCTTTAAAAGAGGTTGTCAGAATTAAAGGATGGAATCTAAAAGATTACGGGTATTGTTAGCTTCTTCCGTTAAGTTTATTTCCATTTTGTGATTATTTTCTATGGTACTTTTTTCCAGAATAATAACTTTCAGTTTGCTGCTGTTCAATCTTCTTTGATAAATGGTTGGATCGGACGCAGTGAGGGAGCGAGAAATTTTGCTCTGGGAGCAAGGTTTCTTGCACAAATTGATTTTTCACTTTTAATCCCAAGTTATGGTAAAAATAGTCTCAAGGTATATCAACTTAATTAATTAATCAATAAAGCAAAACAAATTATTTATTAAAATCTAAGTGTGATAAAATAGTAATGCACATATGTGTGAAAAAGAAAATTTTAAATCTCTTAACTTTCCAGCTAATTTTTCGGTTAGCAAAATATTTCAAAAAAACTTTCGTTGTTGCTCTTGCTTTAACCATGGACTTATTCACGGCCCCAAACCTTATTTAGGGCACCACGGGGTGAAGATTTCCTTTGCCTTGTGACCATCCTAGTTTTAAAGTTGTCAACTTTTATATGAAACTACCAACCTTAATTTGTGTCTTGCCAACTTCTTTTCGATTATTTTACAAACTAATTTTAGGTTACCGGTGTTTATTTGAGTCATTTACTAGGTTTATTGGATCGTTTTCTGACTGACAACTTTTATAAAACCTACCATCTCTTATTTGAATTGTGTACTTCACATTTCAAAATTACCAATATTTGAAACAAATTACTAACCCTAATACGAGTTTCATACAAACTAATCTCTAATTAAGTTAAGAACTAATTTAAGTTACCTATTCTTATGTGAGCCACTTATCAATATTTAATTTTTGCTTCAAAAATCCCAACTTTCGTAACAAACTTTTGTTAACAACTGACCCACTTTTATTAGCATAGTTCACGAACATTCTTACGTTAGGAACTCTATTATCAAATTACCAAGTATAATATAAATAACTTACCAACGTATTCCGATTAAATTACTAACAAATTTAATGTGAGTGATGAGATTGCTAACTTAAACTAGTTGGTAGATTATTCGGAAAAATGATGGTTGCATGTTATGTACGTGGCAGCCTACATAAACTTACAAAGCTCATGGCGGAAGAGGTTTCTAGTTTGTTATGTACAAGACGGACAGACGTGCCTAATCATTTGGTGGGAATTAAGGATCGAATGGATCATATTATGAAGCTGCTAGATCTAGGAACTTTTGATGTACGGTTTCTTGTGATTCACGGTATGGGTGGCATCGGAAAGACGACCCTGGCTGAGGCCGTCTTTAGGCAAATCTACCCTCAATTTCGGAATCATTGCTGTTTTCTTAAAGATGTTCGAACTCATGACATAATAGGCTTACAAAAGAAATTGTTGTTTGACGTTCTCAATCTTAGTTGCACAAACCCCTTATTCATTGATGAAGTGATCAAGACAAGGTTTCTTGGCAAGAAAGTCCTCGTTGTTCTTGATGACATCGACAACTGGGACCAAATCTTGAGGCTTGCAGGCGAGCCCAAATGGTTTGGTTGGGGTAGTAGAATCATCATAACAACAAGGAATATTGAATTCCTGGTAAAGGAAGGTGATGATGACAATCTCCCAGTCTCTATTAGCGGACAATTTTCATTCTTCAATATGCCGAAGATGAATTCGCATGATGCTTTTCAACTTTTCTGTGAGCGTGCCTTGGGATGTGCCGAGCCTCCAACTGATTACATGGACATTGCAAATAAGCTAATCAATACACTTGGAGGACTTCCGTTGGCTCTCAATGTCGTAGGTTCGACACTCCGTGGAAAATGCCGAAGAACATGGGAAGATGCCCTATGTAAGTTAAAGAAGGTGATGAATGAGGATGTCAAGAAGAAGCTGATGATAAGTTACGAAGCATTGGAAATTAATCAACGGCAAATTTTTCTTGATATCGCATGTTTTTGCTTCAACAAAGAGAAAACAATTGCAGTTAAATATTGGGATGTGATTTTTGGGTATCCGACCGAAAGTGAGGTCAATATCCTCAAACGTATGTCTCTAATAAAAATATCTGACAATAATAAACTATGGATGCACGACCAACTTAGAGACCTTGGAAGGAGTATCGTCCATCCAGAAAGTGGCGAAATCCATATGAAGGGTAGCAGATTGTGGTCTCTCGAGGATTCCTTTCATGTAGTGCAGACAGAAACGGTAATCTTTACCTCTACATGTTCTCCAGTGCATCCATTAGCGTCATCACATTTTTATCTAATTTCAAGTCAAATTTACATATGTACTCATTGGTTGCTACTTTTATTTTCTAGGGCACCAAGGACGTAGTGGCGCTCAATCTTGGTACACTTGACCCCCATAAAACATACATATTTAAGCGCAAGCAACTCATGGGCTTGGTCAACCTTAGGTTCCTTCAATTGAACCACGGAAACTTTGAAGGAGACTTTAAGAATGTTTTCTTTAATTTGAGATGGCTCTCTTGGAGCAATTGCCCTTCGAAATTCCGAGCTACCAACTTTAGGTTGAAAAACCTAACGATTCTCATGCTATCTGGGAATAACGTTACTGAAGATTGGGGAGGATGGTGTCAAATCATGGTATGATCTCACAACATACTTTTGCTTTACATTTACTCTTCCTCTTTTCTGAGTTTCAACTCAATTACTTTATAGGTAGCAAAACAGCTGAAAATCCTACAACTCGAGGACTGTCCATTCCTTAGAAAGACGCCCAAGTTCTCTATACTCTCGCAACTCGAGAAATTGATTCTTAGATGTGTTCGACTAAGAAAGATTGACAAGTCCATCGGCAACCTACAACATCTTGATTACCTAGAGATAAAGAGTAAAGCTATTGAGTCGCCATCGGAGTCCATCGGCGGTCTAAACTCTTTGACAGTTTTAAGAATAGAACGGACACCCTCAATGAAGCCTCACTCGATTGGCAATTTAGCAAAGGTGAAGTCCCTAATCTTGCCATGCAAGGAACTTCAAAAGCTTCCCGACTCTATCGGACAATTGGACTCATTACTTGAGCTAGATCTCCAATATTTAAAAATCAGTGAATTACCTCATCCTATTGGAAATCTTGAAAGGTTGAAAGTTTTACGCATTCAGAATTCCTATCTAGAAAAGCTACCGGACTCGATTTGGAGGCTCCAATCATTGGTCGAGTTGGATTTGAGGGATTCAAGAATTGGGAGCTTACCTGATTGTATTGGAAATCTTAAAAAGTTGAAGGTACTAAATCTCCATGATAGTTGCATAAGTGAACTTCCGAAAACCATAGGAATGTTGGAAAATCTAGAAGAGTTAGATGCCTGCTCTGAACATCTGGTGGGGGAAATTCCAAGTGAAATCGGGGCACTATCCTCATTGAAATATCTATACTTAGGCAACGGTCGCTTTAGTGGATTGCCCACAACGATCAATCAGCTTATGAATCTCCAACTACTTTATTTAAGGCACTGTAATTCAATCCAACAATTGCCGGAGCTTCCCAAGAGTCTAAAGTTTTTAACCCTTACATCGGATTCACTGACCACGATCCCCGACTACTCAAACCTAACCGATTTAGTTTACCTTCCGATAAACGAAAATTCAATTGAAGAACCCAACACAGAGGGGATCGTGAGACTACCTGCTCTGAAACGAATGATCCTCGTTGGAAAAATGGCCTTGCCTCCAACTGATTTCAGTTCCCTCTCTCAGCTACGAAGCCTCAACATAAATTATGCTAAGCCCCAATCTCTTATTGGGCTCCCATCCAGCCTTCAAGATTTGTGGTTATGCGATGTCCAGTCATCGATAGATTGGTCAGTCTTTTCCAACATGGAGAATTTGTCGACGCTGCATATTGATCGATATTTGCTGAGAGAGACTCGATTCGAGGTGCTTGGAGAGCTATGGAAATTCAATGAATTGTGGATGTTCGATTGTCCATTGCTCAAGACGCTGGCCATTTTGCCTTGTTTGAAGAAGATCCAGTGTTTGTGCCTAGAGCGATTGCCTCAACTAATTGAGATTCAGGGTTTAGGAGAATTGAAATCGTTGGAGCATTTGTATTTTGGGGAATGCAATTCCATCAAAAGTTTAAGCGAATCCGATTTATCTAATCTACAGAATCTGAAACGTTTGTTGTTCTATGAATGTGAGTCATTGGAGAGGGTGCTGGGTGTGCCAAAATCTTGTCAACTCATGGTTAGAGATTGCCCAAGGTTCAATAGAGATGGATAAGATATGTATCATTTGATTGGCAAAGATAGTCGATGATGGTAAGTCCATAGAACTAGAGTTTGTTTTTTGTTGTGTCCTGTTTTGTGAGTTTTCCTTCAGCTAACCTTTCATCTTGGTTCTGGAACCACCTCTTGCATTCGTTCATCTTGTTGTCTCTGAGGGAAAATCCTCTTTCGTGTATCATGAACGTGTGATACTTTGACTTGCCTACTTGATGATGGTGATACCTAGCTGGTTTATGTTGCGCACCAGCCTAACGTCGGGATTGACATGCTTCGTGGCACTTGTTTTGCTTAGAAAAAATGGATAAAGTGGAAGGGAACTTTTAGATAGTAAGCACACTAAAGATGCTGACAAATGCTAGGTTTTTGTTGTAAGGCTGAGTTGGTTGAGACTTGAGAGTATTGGTCTCACCTTATGGAGTGCTTTTAATATCAGTAGAGAGAACAATCATGATTTGTGAGGACTGAAATAAAGGAATTAATGCTTGGGTAGCGGAAGAGTGAATCGTTGATACCTATTATGCAATATGAGTGATTTAGTTATTTCCTTCACGAAGAATTGGAGGTGATTTTCTAGTTACTTCTGAATCGATGTGCAGAAGCTTCAAGTCTTGAGTCACGGTGTGATTTGTGAACTATTTTTCTTCATTCTAGTATTTAGCCATTTATGCGTGAAATTCGTGCTCGGAGACAAGTAAACTTGTTGATATGGTCAAGCCATCATTTCGTTGAAGAGAAGGTTTAGCTGCATCAAATTGTGCATTCTGCAATTTTTGGTGTTAGGAAAGCGCACCTTTGTGTTGTTGAAGACTAGATTTTGTTTATTCTATTAGCCGACTTATTGCACCTTTCTTCATCTCTCTCTCTCTCTGCTAATAATGTGGTTACTGTTAACTTGTTAAATAAACCCGTTGATCTTTGTGTCTATCATTTTTACATTTGCTGATAAAATGCTTTTGCACAAGCTCCTCCAAGACCATGGTGAAATTTCTTTTACATGGACGTCTAGGCTTTGGCAAGACATATTGTTGGTGCTACAACGACGACTTATTCTCTTTAATCCATATTAGTAAAAGGGTGAGCTGCGGATAAGTAAATTTGTACTTTTTAGCAAGCTGTAAGAGGCTTCTTTTCAACTACGCAGATGTTTATTGAGTTCTATCATGCAATCTTCTATTGAACTTTGTTATTTCCATACATTTCAATATTTTGTGCTTTCTTCTTTAGCTTTTGTATGCATTTAATAGTGGTCCCTTCATCTATGCCAGCAGTCGAACTAGGATAACTAGCAGCAGCAATGAGGATCCTACCATTGCAGCCAAGATGTTCTAATTATATTATTTTAAACAACAGTAATGAGGATTCTCCCATAACCAATGAAGAGGCCAAGTTAAAATAGTTCTTGAGTTTTCTCACGCATGAATGAGAGAATCATCTATGAAGATTAAGAGAAAGATTAAGATGTAGGATATTTGAAGTTTTTCTCTACTAGAAATTTGAAATTTGTGATCAAATGTCTAGTGGATCATCTATTCTGCACATTAACGGCATTGATTTTGTGAACAAACTAGAGAAATTTTGAATATTGGAGAGTAATGGCAATTTTAAAATTACAGGTTTGGATATATTCTCAAAGGCAGCAACTATAGCACCTTGCCTTCTCTTTTTTCATGAATTTGATTCCATTGTGTTGAAGAGGGGCACGATAATACGGGGGTCACTGACCATGTCATCAATCAGTTAGTTTCTTGCATTCAATGGCACTTATAAAGTGGTCATGTGAAATATAGTTGATGGTATGACTCACTAGTGGTATGTTATTCATTGGTGCAGTTTTAACTGAATCAGATGGTGTTGAAGTTTTAAGCGGTGTGTTTGTGTCAGCGGGGACAAGGTAATAATTTTGTGTTACATGGTAACAGAAAGTACTCTCTTTCCATAGCACACTAACTGTAAACTGCTGTTGGAAATTGCATGGCCACTATGAATGCTTTGATAAAAAAATTTCTATGAAGCATTTAATATGGAGACTACTTAATAACCTTCAAGGCAGACTATTAAATGCTAGACATGACTTTTCCTTGATTTAGAATTGTTTAACTTTGGATACACATTATTGGATAAACTACATATGTATCAAAGAAGGTAAAAAATAGCAAGATTGCTTGAATTACTTTTCAGTTGCTAAAGTAGCTTACAAGAAGTGTATTAAACTAGTCTTTAGCCTCTTCAACAGCATTAGCAGATGTCGATCCTTTCAGTTTTGGGTGTGCCAAAATCTTGTGAACTCATCATCATTGACTGTCTGAAGCTCAATAGAGATGGATAAGGTATGTATCATTTGATCGGCAAAGATAGTCGATGATGGTAAGTCCAAAGAACTAGAGTTTGTTTGTTGCTACCTCCTGTTTTGTGAGTTTTCTTTTGGCTAAGCTTTCATCTTAGTTCTAGAACCACCGCTTGTATTTGTTCATCCTCTTATCTCTAAGGAAAATTCCTTTTATGTATGTCATGAACATGCGGTACTTTCACTTGCCTCCATGGTGGTGATGCTTAGCTGGTTTATGTTGTGCATCAGCATAATGTTGGGGTTGACATGCTTGGCAGCACGTAACTTGCTTAGATAGTAAGCACACTGAAGATGCTAACAAATGCTAGGTTTTGTTAAAAGGCAAAGGTGGTTGAGAGTACCGGTCATACCTTATGGAATGTTTTTTCAATTTCACTACAGTACAATCATGATTTGTGAGGAATGAAATAAAAGAATTAACACCTGGTTAGCGAAAGAGTGAATTGTTGATACATTTTATGCAGTACGAGTGATTTAGTTACTTCCTTCATGAAGAATTGTTGGTTCTGAACTTATATTTTGTTTGTTTGTTTGTTTGATATTTGTTCATTCCCTCCCATCTTAATTACCAAACACAATTGAGGAAGATGTTGCAATTTGCCCAATAAGGCATTTACGTTCTTGAATTCTTATTTGTTGTGCCAATGACTTCTAATCCTTTGCTGCTTTGAGCTGGGTCTAGGAATTTGATAACTCTGACTCATTGACGAATTAAATAAGGCAAATGCAATAATCTCCATTTCCCCCCTTTTGTATAATTTTTGTTTCCTGTGGTTCCATAGATTGAATTGGGATTGTCTGATGCTGCACAATCAAAGATCACTGTCAGCTTTGCTCCACATTTGATGCCAATGGTTATAGTTGCAATTTTCAAGCATTCCCATTCTTAAAGTAGAAGTTCTGCTTCTCTAGCCATAATTATTAATTTTTTTCATCTATTTATGCAAAGTCCTTGAATGCAGTCAACTATTCCTGCTGAAATTTCTTCTGTTGCAATGGTGGGGATCTATATGAGCAACTTAAAGTTGTTTGCCGGCCAAACTTTATATGGCTAATAGTCCTATTCCACTTAAGCATTCAATGGCTTAATGTATTGAGCATTAACCTTAGCTTTTGTTTGCTGAAGTATTTTTCAGTACTCATAATTAGCTTAATCAAAGTACATAATTTATTTCATAGATCTTGGTAAGTCAGTTAAGTAGTGGACATGTTGGGGGACTAAAACTTGAAAGATCCGCGACTTCCTCTCATATTCTCGAGTGTGCTTCCCACATACTTCACGTTGTTTGATCGCTTAATTCACATCAGTAGGATACCCCTACTAGCTTGAATTCCTTTCCTAAAGCACCAAATAGTCATGCTGACTAGGGAAAGATATCCGGACTAGGACTAAGGACTAGATTGCTTTTGGACAGAGAAGGAAGAGAAAGAGTGTTATGACCTTTTCTGAATTGGGTGTGCCTAAACTGCAACTGATACAGAAATTTTTTCCTCCTGATGTGATCTATTTGTTAGATATAAACATCATAACCTTTCTCCTGTGTTTGGGATTTGATGGCATAGTGACCTCCTCTGAGTTAAAAATTCCATGGCATCTAGTTCTGATTGTTTATTAGGAAGAAATGAACTCAGCTATTGACTTCATTCCTTTTTATGACAAGCAGTTGGAGGTTGAAATTCCAAGCACTAGTTTAGGTATTCTAGCATGAAATGGAGCTTAACAATTTGTATCGTATTGTCATGATGACATGTGTTTGGAAATGGCCTCATTTAGGTGGTAAATTCATTTTCAGACTTGAGGTCAATCTCTTTAGTTTAAAACAGGATCTGGATTTTACTTATGTTGAGAATATCAAATTATATGTTAATCAAGGGAACTGTTGTTCTTCATGGATTTGGTGTTGCTAAACATCTATGGATCCAGATTGATCATCATCTATATGCAAAAGTCGAGTGTCAAAGATGTTGCAAGGTTTATATTTTCTTTGTGTTTGGATGGAAATTTCAAAGTTTTGAATGCTACTTTCATGAATTGTATATTACTTCAATTTCTACAGATTAACTTCATTTCTTCTCTAAATTAAAGGGAACTGAAACCCTCTTGCATGCTGCTTTTTGTTTCTATTAAGAGCTTGCTATTATCAATTTGACTCCATTCTGACAATATACTTGTTGTGTGGGAACTGGGGGGACGTAGTCACTTTCTTCATGACTTTATGCTGCTATGTTAGGTGGTGTTATCTGATTTTGGCAGATTGTAGCCATCCTCCCTCATACTTTTGATTCTTACCTGAAGGAAAAAAGAGAAGGAAAAACGTAATTACCTTTTGACAGATCCCATCATGACTGTAATTCGATAATGCAGGGTTGATGGTTTTGCTCTCTTCAGCTTCTGGGATGTGGTTCAGTGAGTATGATCTTCCTCTGCCTGGACATGTCCTAATACATGGTCCTACAGTGAGTATAACCGTAAATTTTGAATTTTTAACAGTTTGGGCTCAGCTTTTGTCAGCAATATATGACTACACAAACATTAGCTTAATTGTAATTGGGTGTGGATGGAAGCACTGTGTGATTGCAGCTTGTGCCTGTCTTTTGTACTCTATGTCCCACAATCTTATTTGTACTTTTGGGCCTGCCATATGTAACATAGAAAGCATTCTGATATTTTCTGTTTTCAACTCTAGCCTTCAGAGGCCTGTGAAATCATGTTTTACTTTCGTTGACCTTCGATCTAATAAGTTTAAGTTCATGATGTATCCGTGGTCAAAACACAGTCCTGAAAGTAAAAAGTTTGTGACTCTGGCAATCCTGAAAGTAAAATGTCAATGATTATGGCATCTTAGTATGCTTAGGAGATGACTGAGTAACATTAAGCCAGTGACAAAGTAAATGCTGTTCTTGAGATCTTATGGTAGTGGATAGGTGTCCTTATCTGTTTCATCAGACAAAGTATGTTCGTTGAATCAATGTAACGGACAATCAGATAAAATCGGTAAGGGATTTCTTAAATTTCTTGTTTGTATCTAAATCGAACAATATTAATCTACATAATGTTTACTCCAAAACATCTTATTCACTTATAGCTTCTCTTTACCAAACATTTTTATGGTTTTTGAGCGCATCATGCTGTTAATTGTTAGAGGATTTTGGGTCTTAGTGCCATATAGTCCATGAATCTTTCGTAGTGTATGCTATCTTCATCAGTAGGTTCTTCAGATGCCAAATTGGACCTTGGAAATGGGGATGGTTATTTCCATGTACTATCCAGGTGGCTTGCTCTTTGACCCTTGCTTGAGTAATTGTTGAGATGGCTTGCTCATTTGTGCGTCTCACTCAGTTTACCTGTGGACTTAATCTTGACAACATATTCTCCGCTGACATAGTTCAATTTGACCTTGTTTGATTAGATAAGTAGAAGCAAATGCCTGCAAAAGTTAGTCAATTAGTTTGGACTTCTATCTGACCTTTTTCTTTTAAATGTATTGTTTTATAGTCCTATTGTATTTAACATTCTTATTGAGCATTGTATGCTGTAGTTCACTTTATAATAGTTGTCATGACTATCTTTTATCAGGGGTCTGGGAAGACGCTATTGGCAAGAGCTCTTCCGAAGCACTTGAAGTTTCAGCCTGACATCTTTGCTCACATGTATGAAAACTAATTTATTTTATTTTTTTATTTATTTGAGATGACTTCTTTGGTTTTTGTAATTTTGGCTAAGCCAGAATAGATTGAATTTATTACCTGGAGACCTAAGTCTGGCCTTTTGTTTGCTGTGCAGAGTTTTTATTCATTGTTCTCGGTTTGCCCTAGAGAAGGGCTCCCTTGTCCGTCAGAAACTATCCGGATACGTAACCAACACTTTAGATCGTGCACCTTCACTTGTTGTCTTCGATGATCTTGATAGCATCATTTCTTCCTCTTCTGATTCAGAAGGGCCAGTATCGTCGACTTCTGCAATGGAACTTTCAGAATTTCTCATAGACATTGTAGATGATTATGCGGTAAGCTAGTTTCCTCAAATTGCTAGTGAACATTTACAAAATGTTTTCAGCTTATGCATTGCCCTTTCATTGGAAGTATTTACAAGAGGTATATGCAATATTCTTCCATGTTTCATATGTTAGTACTCCAGTATGCTGGGATATATTATCTTCTTTGCTTGTTTGGAGGATGAGAGAAAGGAGCAGCTAATGCTGATTAGGAGACTTTATAAACTGTGAATGGAGTTTCCATTCAAGTGGTAGTTGGTGAAGTTGCAAACTGTTTTAGTTATATCATATTTTCCTAAATGTTGTTGATGTCACAATGGAATATTGGCAGTCTTAGAGGCTATTAGTTTGCTAAAACTTAGAGCGGGTTATAACATCTGAGTAGAGAGAAAGCTCAATGCTGAGAAAGCAAAGACTGTTATTTCTGATCTGCAACAAAAGGGTTTTTTCATTTTGTCACAACTCTTCAAGAGCAAGGGATAAAGACTCTGGCGCATGACTCCACGATCCGATACTTGCATCGGTGAGAGCTCATTTGCTTTTAGTGAAAATTAGATTCATGGAGGAGATGTTGGTGAGATCCTTTATCTGAGACAAGCAATGGAAACCTAGCGGCAAGGATGACCTTTGGCTAAGCTTTGAGTTTGGGGGCAAATGAATGACTAAGCCATGTTCCTAAATCCCCAATTCCAGTCTTCTTTCTCTGGAAAAAACTAATCACATGTATTTAAACATCTTCTTTGATTTTGGATAGGGAGCTGTGTAAGATTTTGATAAAATCATAACCAACTATTCTAAAAGTCTAAGTTGTTTTTTTTTTTTTTTTTTGGGTGAGAAACTTAAACTGTTAGATGAAGGCATGGTTTGTTAAGTAAATATTGTAACACTCCTCGTTATGCTTAGTTTGATCTTTTTGCCTAGTACTAAATGTGAAAATTTAATTGCAGAAGCAAATGGGGCCTGGAAAGATTTGAACTCAAGATCTCCAACTCTAGCTCCGATACCATGTGTAAGATTTTGATAGAAACCCAACCAACTATTCTAAAAGCTTAAGTTGTTAAATAAATGCGTGGTTTATTATTTAAATAATCTAGCAGGAGCATCAAAAGTGTTTGAGGCATTTCCTACTCAATAGTTTACTAGCAAGTACTAGTACTTATAATGCATCATTTGGAATATTATTGCGATTCATCTCTCATTTAAAAATGTCATCCAGGAAAAAAGGAAAAACTCATGTCGAATTGGATGCATTGCTTTCCTTGTAACAGTGAGAGCTCTAGATGAAGTACCGCAGTCCTTGAGTTCCTCAGGTTTGCCTCATGTTTGCTGGAGTATTTTTTATCTTCAAAGAAAACATTTCATGTTATATGTCTTCCTTTATATTTGTTTTGTTCCGTTTCGGTACTTTTACTGCAGTTTAAACATTTTATCACTGCTAGGGAGGTTTGACTTCCATGTGCAACTGCCTGCTCCTGCTGCCACTGAACGTGAAGCAATATTGAAACATGAAATGCAGAGGCGTTCCTTAGATTGTGCTGACGAAATCTTACATGAAGTTTGGTATGTTGAATTTGACCTGGATAACTTTCCTTCTCTCCTCCTTGTCCTTCTCCTCCTCCCTCCCTCCCTCCCTCCCTCTCTCTCTCTCTCTCAACTAAATTTTCTGCTCTGTAGAATCTGTGAGTCCAAATTAAGATGTTCAAGGAGTATATATGGCTCTGGAGATATGCCTTGTCCATGATTGGTACACAAACGATAAGTCACAGTTTCCTCTATATCATTATGGGAGAAACACTTAAATCCTCATCTTTGAAACTGATGTCAACAAGATATATATGTGTTTAAAGAGACTTTGTTGAAGCTGCACTGGGAAATGTAGTACATTAAGGCTATTTCTTGAGCAGATAATAATACAGATAGATAAACTCTGAAAAAGAAAATGGCATTTCAGATGTGTGCCATTTTGTCTATAAGCTATATCATTGTTGTGAACTTGATGTTGTGCATGCTTTTAATTTTATCAGTGTCTTTTCAGTCTGGTATTTTAGTTGTCTTCTACATTTGAATTACCTGTAAAATAAATGGAGCCAAAATCTTTTATTGACTTAATTCAGGAAATCTTAGTTGATCGAGCTATTCATGCTGCTGTTGGCCGTTTTATGCCTTATTCAATGCCTTTGAAGAGGCCTGAGAAGATGAGTCTTCTAAGAGATGATTTTTTGAGAGCACTGCATGACTTCCTTCCAGTAGCTATGCGGGATATCACAAGAACTGCTACTGAAGGTGGTCATTCTGGATGGGATGATGTTGGTGGACTTAGTGATATCAGGAATGCCATTAAGGAGGTAAAATGTTTTCTCGCCTTTCTGTTTGATGAACAAAGTTACCAACCCTTTTGTAAACTCCCTATTTGTTGATGGTTACAGTAAATCTTTTTATCTTTGTGTACTTCAACTAATGGAAACTAGCCATAAAAATTGGCACTCTGTGTGCTGAAGTTTGTGACTTTGATATTTGTTTCTCTCTTTTTATTTTTGCATCTCAATACACACATTATTTCTTGTCAGGTCTCTTCAAGGATATCAAGAAAATACAAAGTCAAGTCTCTTATTGTCTTAGTTTTCTTCCTGTGTTGATGGAAAACAGTCTTACCTATATGATGGGCTTTAGATAGTACCTGACACCTATACCATGAACTTTTATGGAACAATAGCTGTAGCAGTGGATCACTAATTTGAGCAGTGGTAAAACAAGCTATGCTAGTATACTGTAAATCCCCCTTTCCAAGTAGCTAGCATTTGAGAGTAGCTACTGACTCTCTGACAAATACAGCCTTTTTTTTTTTTTTTCTTATTTTCATGCATGTCTCAAGTGGCACTTAGGTCGTGATATTTTCCTTCACCTGTTTGATATCCTTATGAAGGCTCATCCATGAATAATGTATTGCAGTCTGCTTATGATCTTGCTATTAGCCATCCTTACTGATTAGAATCTACTATACTCCTTCAGCGAAATTATCTCTGTTGGAATAGTCAGCACAATGTGAACTTTTACTATATTTAGAATGATTTAAGTGGTGGTTCATTGTTTGGTGTTTAGTTTCCTGCTTGCAGCTTGGAGTATTAATATCGTTGCCCCGGAAGCTTACTAGATACTTTAGTAAATGAGTGAATAATGTATTCTGCTTGTTTTGAAATGGTCTCTAAGGTTGTGCTTTAAGGTTAAGTTCTTATTTCCTTTCCGAAGCCCACTAGTTTCTGTATCATTTCCACAATTCCCTTGAATTTTTATTCTCACTAGAATGGGTTTAGCAAATTTAGCAATTTAATGAAGAACGGATCTTTTCAAGTCAATAGTACCATATTAAACCTGCATGATTCTCAATGAACATGATCTATCTGTTTCTTGACGTGCTTGTACATAAGTACTGAGCAACAGTCCTTAATTACTGTGAAGAGACCGGTCGTACTGGAAATTATCTCAAGCTCTTTGCTAATAATGTCTTTAATATTAACTTGTCATATAAAACTATTCGATCTTCGTGTTTATCATTCTTCAATGTGCTGATGAAATGTTTTCATGCCTCTTATCTGTTAACTTTGTGAAATATCAGATGATTGAATTGCCTTCGAAATTCCCAAATGTGTTTTCGCAAGCTCCTCTAAGGCTACGATCAAACGTTCTTTTATATGGACCTCCAGGCTGTAGCAAGACACACATTGTTGGTGCTGCCGCAGCAGCTTGTTCTCTTCGATTCATGTCAGTTAAAGGGCCTGAGCTGTTGAATAAGTACATTGGTGCTTCTGAGCAAGCTGTAAGAGGCTTCTTTTCAACTACAATGACCTTGATTGTATTCCACCTAGTGCAATTGTGTCTTAAACTATTTTATTTCCGGACATTTCACAATTTGTGCTTTTTTCTGTTGCTTTTGTAATGCATCCAATAGAGGTCCCTTCATATTTGTGAACACTTGAAATAGTATAAACTAAAAGCAGCAATGAGGATCCTCCCATTGCAGGCAAGGTGTTCTAATTATGTCTTTGCCAACAACAGCAATGAGGATCCTCCCATAACCACTGAAGTGCCCAAGTTAAAACAGTTGATGATGCGAGAGAATCCTCTATGATATTTGATTAAGAGAAAGATTAAGATGTAAATTGATTGAACCTTTTCTACTGGGAATTTGTAGTCAATGATCAAATTTGTACTGGATTTTCCATTATGCATATGGATGGCGTTGATTCTGTCAGCAAACTGGACCAGTTCTGAATATCCCAAACTTATGGCAATTAGAAAATTACAGGTACGGGATATATTCTCGAAGGCAGCAGCTGCAGCACCTTGCCTTCTCTTTTTCGATGAATTTGATTCCATTGCTCCAAAGAGGGGGCATGACAATACGGGGGTCACCGACCACGTTGTCAATCAAGTTAGTTTCTTGCATTCAACAGCACTTTCAAGGTGGTCATGTGAAATCTGTTTAATGGTATGAATTACTAATGTCATGTAATTCCTTGCTGCAGTTTTTGACTGAATTAGATGGTGTTGAAGTTTTAACTGGAGTGTTTGTTTTTGCGGCGACAAGGTAATAATTTCGTCGTACATGGTAACAAAAAGTGCTCTCTTCCAATAGCATGCTAACTATAAACTGCTAGTGGAAAGTGCACGTCTGTTATGAATGTTTCAGCAAACATTTTCTAGGAAACAGTTAGTGCGGAGACTCTGTAATAATCCAGGCAGACTACAAACTGCGACACATAACTTTTCATTGATTTAGAACTGTTTTAACCTCAGATACACGGTGTTGGATAAACTAGATTTGTATTGCAGAAGTTAACAAAAGTTTGGATTGCGTGAATTATTTTCAGTTGCTGAAATAGCTTAAATAAGTGTATTTAGCTGATCTTGAGCCTCTACAACAGCATCAACTGATGCTGATCGTTTCAATCTTGTGACATCAAGCATAGTGCAATTTCTCATATATATCAGACATCCTTGCTGCATGAGGTGTTATTTTGTTTTCCTCAGGGGTCATGGGTTCACCTATCACCTAATAATTCTAATTCACGTGGTCTTTATTGAGATCCTTCCTCTATTTTATATTTATCAATTTATGTGCTTTTAGGGCTAATCAAGTTGCATTTTATGTGAAGCAGTAGACCGGACTTACTTGATGCTGCACTTCTGAGACCTGGCAGGCTTGACCGACTTCTGTTCTGTGATTTTCCTTCTAAACAGGAAAGGCTGGATATTCTTAAAGTTCTTTCAAGGAAGGTAGAAACCTAGTTTCCATCCTTCTGCCAGTGCTTGCTAATATGGTCTGAAACAGGTTTTACCGATTGAAATTTATGGCATTGCTTGTTAAAGAACTATATATCCGCAATCCTACTTTTTCGAGGAAGATGTATCAGTAAGATTATATGACCAGTGAATTGTTTAAAAGAAAACACACACACACACACACACATACACACACAAAACAGAGAGTTAGAAGCAGAGTTAATCTTGAGCTTGAAGATCCTGGTAAGAACTTACGGCTTCTGACAGAGTACATTTGGTATAACCCATTAAGTTAAAGTTAAAATCCCTTCTCCCATGACTTCTCTAAAAGTCGTTTTGCCCCAAATCACTCTAGGCGTTGTAAATTAGAGTAAAACATAGCAAAAGGGTTGGATCTACAACGTGCTCATGTGAGGCTTAGGTAAGTTCGGAGGTCTAAGAGTAAATCATTTTCAACCTTGGACTTTGAGACTGATTGATGTAACACTTATTCATGTCGCTGAGAAAAAAAGTAAGGCATGCATGTATTACTGATCCGTGAAACCGGACTTGGACCTACCTTTGGTTCTCATTTAGTGTAACCTTTCTAAGACATCGTCATCCTCTCCTGTTGTTTTCTTTTCACTGATTAGGAAGATACTGGGTGTATTCACCTTATTATATTACACTTCCATTCAGTATAATCAGGCAGTAAAATTGGCAACCACTGGGCAACGCTTAAGTTTTCCTAAGTATCTGCTTTAATGCCCTTTTGCAGCTTCCCTTGGCCAGTGATGTGGACTTAGATGCTATATAGCTCGCATGACAGAAGGATACAGTGGAGCTGATCTTCAAGCTCTGCTTTCAGATGCACAGCTTCAAGCTGTTCATGATCTTCTTGACAGAGGTGATGTCGATCAGCATGGGAAAAAGCCAATTATAACCGACTCTCTGCTGAAGTCTGTTGCTTCAAAGGCAAGGCCATCAGTCTCAGATGCTGAGAAGAGAAGACTGTATAGCATCTACAGTGAATTTCTCGATTCAAAAAGATCTACTGCTGCTCAGGTCTCTCTCTCTCTCTCTCTCTCTCTCTCTCTCTCACACACACACATATATGGTTCCCCACATTAATCTGTTGACAACTTGTTCATTGCAGTCGAGAGATGCGAAAGGAAAGAGGGCAACGCTAGCATAACGAACGAACTGGAATAATTTTTTATGGCATCTTGTTCCTTTTTTAAAACGTCTATATATTCTTGTTCTTTTTTAATTCGATTCTCTCGCCTCAAAACTAGAGTCGTGCATCCCCAATCAGGAAATTCAACTGGGGATTCTGATAGTTACTTATTATACGGATGTTGTAGTTAATCCTTACAATAGTCTCATTCTCATGGTGGATATGCGACATATATAGGATGTTCATCTTTGCGAATAAATCAATAAAATAGCAGGCTCTCCGGTTGGTTTTTCAATTCATGTCTCAAAATTCCGAACGATCCATTGGCATTCGGGATCAAAGATATGGGGATGAAAAGGTTTTTGGCAGCAGCTACCATTTCCAGAGCTCTGGCTTTGAGCACGGCATTCAAAGTGAGGAGACAATTTTGCCTCTTAGCAAGAATCAACGGAAGCTGTGGAATCCCATCTTTAAAGAACTTTTCATCTCTGCCCGTACACAAATGTTGCTCTTCCGAGAAACTACGAAGCCTAACAAAGTGCGCGGACTCAATATCCGTCTTTGGCAAGGGACATGGAAAATTATGAGCCTGAGTAGTGCTAGCCTGGTAGAATAATCTCTCCGGCGAGTCAATGACACGGTTCGCCGTCTATTTTCCGGAAATTCCATATCAATGGACTTCTCACGATACTGTCTGCTCTACTGCAGTCACATTATAAATTATTCACCGAAAAGGGTTTGATGCAGTGTGCTTTGATAGTTCATGACGCAACTCGTCAGTATCGTTACTGAGTCTTTATAGGAGTGTTCTCTTTCTGTTCTTGGCTTGGAAGAGTCATTCATTCTGCAATATGTTGAGGCACCAGAAGACAGTGTGACCGGCTTAAGAACGAGGCATTGTGGTGTGGAGGGTCCACGTCGTTCTGGCTTGTGAATAAACTCAATTGATCTTTTAGTTTGGAGAAGAAGTCCATTTCTCTCGACTGGTCTTGACACAAGTAGCGTAGATTTCACTGCTGGCCAAGGTACTACAAGATATTGAACCAAAGAGATCACTTGGCCGTTGAATTACTATTTCTGTCAACTGCCGAAGGGATGTCGGTCAGAGCTAAAACCCGAAGTTCATCAACCACACAGTGAGGTCCAATCTTAAATGAAGTTAAACCTGTTATGAGCCCACTGAACAAAGTAATTATAACCCGAATTAACCAGTTATCTTAACTGTTCTCTCTAAATTTTCATTTGTTTTGTGAAAAAAATTAAATAATTTGAAACACATCTTCTCAAAAATGATTACTGATAATGTTTGAAATAATTGGATAATACAAAATATTTTTATTATCGATATCAATTTATGTCAGAATTTTTCGGGAATGATGAAAAGAGTTTTTGTTCATTCATCTTTTTATGAAACAAAGAAAGTTTTACTGTACATATGCATAAACCATAATCAACTTTAGGTGTAACAAAGCTATACGTCAGGTGGGGAGGAAAAATTCAACCCATCCTCACTCCTGTCCCTATGATCGTCCGTACAGAGCTAACATGGATGAACGAAATCACCAAGAAAGGACACGTGTTCCATTGGAGAGATCTTTTTGCAAAACTGCAAAATGGAGGTTCAATTCAACAGGAACTAGCGTAATTCAACAGGAACCAATGTAATTCAACATCCATGAATGCAAGCAATTATACACTTTGCTTATTCACCATTTTCTTGTATAGATCAATCATGTACAACATCTATAGCCTAATACCCCTCAAGGGGTCAGAGAAAACAAACACTCCCGACCCGGATCTGTCTCAAGAGCACATTAACAGGACTACGCAAGAAATTTGTCAAGAAAGATGTACAATGCCGGAAAAACTGACACGGGCTCAACTAAAACTAAAAATTGTTGTTATCAGCTTGAGAAGGCGACAACTCGAGTGATGTGGAAGCCTCTACATTATCCTCTGGCGATTACCCGATGGGTAATAGAATCTTCTGATTCAAGCATGGCAGAAGGCAAAACTGCAGATGTTCATCAATGTTCCTCACCGAAGACGAAATTGCCTTCCAGTTCATCCACGAGCTGACTCCATACGACTCTAGGCCAGAACGCTGAAGTAACTGGGAATAATAATCCTCTTCTCGAGCCTTCAATGATTTAAAGAATTCGAATACCACATCTAGAATTATTTGGTCACGAGCCACCCAGGCTTTATTAAGACATCCCTCCTGAAGTCACGTCCTGAGACAGAAGTCGACTCACCTTGACGTCGGAAGCACTGCAGAAACAACCAACTTTCAGCCATTTAAATTAATAGAATTGTGTCAAAAGCTCTTTTTCTTTTTTTTTAAATACCAGAATACAATTCTGTAAACACCATAATGTATTAAACTTAATATAATTTTGAAATTTGAGTGTATCTACCACATATAAACAATCAGCGGGCAAAGGTTCATAAATTAGAAAAGACCTCATCGTCTTGTAACAATTGCAGTGTCTTTCTCCCCTTATTTGACTGGATAGACGTGCAACAAATGTATATCACTGACCTTGTAGCAGACAACCGTGTCATCTGGGTACATCGCAAAGAGTTTAGTCCCAAGACGAGCCTGACATGAATCACAGAGACTCTCATCATTGATCTGTACATGCCGTGATCGCTCCTCCAGTATCGCTAACCTTGCATCAAGGTCTACAGCACGAGATAAGTTGTGTACAATCTGTCATAAAAGATCAAACAAAAGCACAAGGGTGAAACAGGTCTAAAATGGCAGCAATAAATAAATTGATTTCCATTTTCGGAGACAACCAATGAATGGAAAAGAACAAATTGGGTTATAAAGATGCTTCCCACATTCATATTTATCTATCGATGGAGACTGTGCTTTTTCTAATAGATAATAAAGGATGTTGCAAAGAAATTGTTCTAGTACATCAGAAACATACAAGGACAAAAAGAAAGAAAAAACAAACAAAAATAAATTGATAAAGAATGGGATATTTTGTTAGTAAACCATTTAGGTTACTTCAGTTTGAATCATAGAACTATGACCAAATAGAGATGCTCAACCTACATGGATTGAAAAGACAAGCCCCAGTCCCAAATAAACTGTTTCTCGTGACATTCCTTATAATAGAGGATCACGCCATTGAGTACTTTCCAATATGTACTCCAAAGCTTCTCTTTCCAGTTCCTTACATAGGGAAGGTCAACTCATAACTTGATGCTACTCAGAAAGTCTAAAAATATTCAATTCTGACCCAATGTTTACCCAACTCAGTAATTAAATGCTATATCTTGGCGTATGTATTGCATCATAATGGAAGCCAATTTTAAGCTACTTAATCATAACGTGGACCAAATGTTTAGTGAAAAGTGAGTTTACTGGGAGTATGAAATGGATGAAATGTGCAAGAAGTATTCATGGTAATGGGCAGAAAATAGTTATACCAAGGAAAAGGACTTCACATGGAAGAGAAAATAATTTTAAAACCAAGAGGGGAAAATAACTTTAGGACCATTTCTATACAACAGAAAATAAATATAGTTTAGCAAAACTGAAGGAAGTTTTTAACTAGATCGAAGCATGAGAAAGATTAGTTCACCTGCAACTTAATCCCATAGAAGGTTAATCTAACAGAGCACATTTCATTACCTACCTACATCGGCCAACTACAGGAAATTGGCATTCTTAAAACTTACTTGTCCTTGACGATGATGATGCAGCCGGGCCCTCAACATTCTTAAGATTGTATCTGAGGCCAGTTGAAGAGGCATTTCCGGAGATAATGTCTGCAACATATAAAAGAATAATGTTTAGTTTAGGCAATTAAACCAAGCAGAAAAATGTATTCGATCCAAGTGAGGATGCAAGGAAGTATCTCGATATTCTACTCGGAGAAGTGTCTAGATCTACCAAAGATGGCCAGATCCAAAACCAAATCCAAAATAATTTACCCTATTTTAAGCATCAATTAAGTGTAAAATATTTCTGCAATGTCCACGACAACCATTTTATTATTACAATGCTGAGAGAACTCTGCCCAACACACATCCATGCAACATCTCCAGACCTTTATATCCCCCAGATACACATTGAAAGAACTTCAGACGTGTCGTGCAGCAAGATAAAACCATATATAAGGGAAACATCAGCATTAGTCCCAATTTAACCTTCCCAAAGTTACTAATCCAAAAATATGTTGTCTCAAAAACTCCAGATGGAATTAATGAGGACCAGTGTTTCCAAACTTGGACCAGAGCAAAAGCCAGTGAGGAGTCCAGTTCACATGCCTACCCCTGGTTTAACTAGTTGAACTGCTAGGTGAGCATATTATATCTCCATCATGCGTGGAAGTGAAGACATAAGGTCCAGAGCTCTATGTTATGCCCTTTTGAGGTTTTTGCCTTTTCAGGTTTGTTTAGAAGTTCAAATGAAAAAAAAAATGACATCAGAGAGTCACAATGAGGTTTAAATCAGTGGGGTGGAGTCCAATTCCGTGAGATTGCCAGGCTGATCCACACTCATGACAGTATTTTTTATTTTGTTTAATTTCAGAATTTAGGTGCCACTTGAACAGGTCGATTGCATTACGATTATACCCGCTAAACCGTGGTCAAACCTGATTCATTTCTGGTTTTCACCATGATGGCTAACCAGGAGGAACTCAGCTTTGATTTCCGGTTCAACCTGTTGAAACTTTGCAGTCCAGTTTGAAAACACAGATGGGGACTGTATTTGATGATAATGTTATATGAAACCTCCCACATTGGGGCTTCACCGTGATTCTTTTTCCAACAATCCTCACACTAAACATTAGCATCTTGAACCTACATTAATCATTAAATATCGGCAAACTGCAATTGTCGAGGGTTTCATCACACTGAGCATGGCATGACCATGACCCATACCACAACAAATAAATTTGAAGGAAATCAATGTAAAATAAGCAATGTGAGAGAATATAGAAAACAAGGGAGGGCTTATTACCTCAAGAACTTGTAGAGGATCAAGAGATTCACCATGGTTGTGGAGAAGCCGAACAGCTGCCTTAAACATAGGCTCCTTACTGTCATGTGGATCCAGATACATATCAAGTAACCTGAATTAAATATAAAGTCAGAACCCAGATTACATTTTCATAATCATTACTGTACATTCTTCTTTCAGAATCCAAAGAAAAGTGGCCAAAAGAATAGAACCTACTGCATATAGGCATCAGGTCTGCCAATCTCTGCACAATATTGTTCAGCAGCTTCACTGTCCTCCAGCTTCCTGAACCCTCGTATATGCAACAACTATTTAGTAAACAATCATCTTGAGTGGATGCACACAAAAGCAACACACGACTGCATATGCACACACGCTCACCCATAGAGGATGCACACAAAATTAGTAAAAACTAATTTTGTTGCTCATGACATTCTAAAACTTCATAGATCAAGTTCAAAAAACAATCAAGCATGCAACACTTCTGTTGTAAAAGCAGTCTAATTACCACGCCATCATTGGCATTACAAGAGCGAAACACAAAGAAAAATTCACGTTTACTCTTTTCACGACAAGCAAAATTAAAAGAAAGTTCTGCCGCCTTCTTTTGACCCAACAAATCATTCCCTAAATATAGCCTAAGCCATACATGCTAATGTACGAAGTCATGATCCAAAGTAGTTGTTAGTGCTATAGCACCTCCCGCATTCAGTAGGCATCACCAAGATACCTAAACTGATATTAAAAGCTGAAAACTATGGCAATATGCCATTCTAAAATTCATATAGGCCCAAGAAAAATTTACAAAGTGATAACCACATTATTTGTTAGATTACAGAAAATGTTATGGAACTTACAGGGCTAATATCTGTAGAACCATTGTCTCTTGCCCTAATTTTCTGTATAGAATAGCCTGCCAAGCAACACAATATTATCAAAAGCCAGAAGCAACAGGTAAAAGTACCCATCTTTCTACTTAAAAAAGCTAGAATACTCATGCATCCATATAAAAATAAATAAGAGAAAGAAAAGTTGTAACTGTCATTGTATCCTTAATGCAGAACAACAAGATAAACAGTGGCATAGCCTCAAGTTGAGGAAAAATCACACAAGAAAATGAATCATGCTTCAAATCACCAGACAGTGACAGGTCTTTTAAGTCAAAAAGTAAAAAGTAAACAGAACTTGAAATGAATCGGAGGAAATATGGAGCCTTCAATTTGAGTAGCCAAATTCACGTCCCACCATCCTCCCCATAAGCAGTCAAGTCTTACAATTTAATAACTTAAAAAACAAGAAAAGAGAAAGGGCAGCAAAACCTTTTCCAACCATAACTCTGAATTCTCAATCAATTCCAAGACTTGCATTGGATCATAGAGGTCAGAGGATTCCAAGAATATTTGTAGTCTTTCCCGGACAGGGCTTTCAAAAATTGAATGTGATCCTGAATCATAGGTGCTCTTTTCTCCTATGTTTCCCACACCATGTTCACCATACATACTTTCCCTTGCATAAGACTCAAGTGCTGATTTAGCAAGTGAAATAGCATACATTGTATGGAAGTGAGTGTCATCAGAGTCTTGATCTTCAATCAACCACTGAAGGTACCTGAGAAAGCAATCCTCATTAAACAACCGCTTAAACCACACAGTTAAAAGGTTTCTATGAAAACAACAGATGCCAGAGATCAACTAAACAAGACACAAAGTAAGTCAAATTAGCTATTGGAAGTATGAGACAAGATTACTCCAACACTTAATAAATCTACAGTTAAAAATGTCATAACCCACAAGACAGAACACAATGCATGTCTAAAAGAACTCGGAGACCAGTTCATTGATATTTTCACTGCTTTCTTGTCCCAAGATTGACATCTTCAACTACTTTCTCATCCCGACATTGACATTTTCAACTGCTTCTTCTTATTTTATTTTATTCTTTTGGAATGAATGTGGTAAGAATTTTGCCCCAGTACTCCCAAATTTCAAAAGTCCTTGAAAGACAAGGCTATTTGCTACTGCAATTTTGAATTAATGATTTACCGGACTAAATTCTGTCATACCTTTGGCGAATTTCAACTTTCTTAAGATCAATTGCCGCAAGCACTTCACCTACAAGAGAATATACCATGATCAATACAAGCAAAGAGTGTTCTGTGCATACCAATTTTGGCATTTCAGTTAATAATATTATATAATGGGCAGAACAACATCCATACCGAAAAGAACATATCCTGCTATCTTTTACATCTTCAGCTTATAAAAAGGACTACAAAAGTAAAGCTACATGGTATAACAAATAATTGGCCAATCTATATCTTACTCAAACTGTCCACACAGAAAAACAGAGCTTCGTCCAGCCACAGAATCTTCAATTTCAAGCAGAGGCTTGATCAAATTAACGCGCAGTTTGGATGGAGTTATTGGGAGGGAATAGAAAGGATTCGGATAATAACCTTGAGAAAAAAAGAAAGGAAAGGAGAGGATTTGATTATTGTTGGGGTGCCTATGAATAAAAAGAAAGGAAATGAAGCAATTGAGTCCTTTCACATTTGGTTGGAGAAGAGGAGTGGAAAGGAATCTAACTATTTCTTTATGACTATCTTGTCCTTCATCATAGGAAAAATAGATAAAATTTAGCTTTACTAAATTAAATAATGCAACAGTTTACTCATAAAAAAGATATAGCAACAGAAAAACTTCACTTCATTCAACTCCAACAGCCAACAAATTAAAACACACATTCACAGTTATAACATAAAACAAACAAAGCAACCTAAAATGCTTTGACTATACCCATATGCAATATTTTCAAATCTTCTCACCTTAAACTATAAAGGAAGTTCTAGCAAGAATTCTCTATGGTAGTAATTACAATGGTTCATATATTTTTTTTTATCTATAATTCCTTCACAAAAAGCTTCTAATTTGCTTGCGACACAGTGTGAGTTATAATAGTAATGTTAAATTAGTGAACCAACAAAAATCATGCATTTTGAACAATTAAAGCACACATTACTTTCACATGATCTTAAAAAAAGCACATAATGAAAACAAGTTCAAAAAAGCATCTAATGCTTACGATCTAAAAAAGTTATAGAAAACAATTACTTAAGAAAATGAAAAGGATGAGTGCCTTGTGACTGATCTGAAAATGCTTAAACAATTTGGACAAAAGTTGTTGGAGATGCATCATAGATGATACAGGATTACAACATGGCAAGTTAAAAGAAGAAATACATGAAATAAAAAATTGAAAATCAACAATAAAACGTGCGTTTTACTCGTTAAAATGGAACAATGTTCAAAACCAAACAAGACATACTTTTTCTGATCTTTTATCTTCCTGTAAGGTCCCTCCTAATCACTCCATCCACGCTGAGTGTAAGGTATAAAATTTAATCTAAAGAGCACAGTTGATTGGAATGCTGCTTTAGACTTAAGGTTCCACTATAACAGAAACTGATGAGGGTGAATTACAGCCAGACAAAAACCAGAGTTCACATAACTTAAGAGTATGTCGGTTCTGTGGAGAACACTGACCAGATCAAGAGTGGTAAATACATGCCTATTTGCATCCTTGAAGATGAATCCCGGAATATAAATTATGAAAGACCACATGCATGCTTATCAACGATAGATAACTCACTTTGAGACTGGTTCCGGCCCTCGGATACAACCATCATTTTCTTACTCGTCTTCCCATTAGGAGTATCAAATCCCATTTCAAGTCTATTAAGCTACGCGACAAACTGCCAGCATAACATTTATACATATGTAACAAGCCATATTGATTAAGCGCTCCAGCTCAAAGCCTCAGATGTTCAGTTCATTTAGTTTCTCTTTTAAATCTGTGAACAGCCCAATAATAATCTGAATCAAACACCTCTAGATTTCAATATCATCTTAATCATAAGATCTGTTTTGCTGACTAATTGCTAGAGAAAACATCAAAGGAGGCTACGAGGCAGAGCAGATTAGAATTTCAATGTTGTCTTAATCATAAATCTCTTTTATGCTGAAACTGATTGCCTAAGAAAACACCCAAGGAGGCTATGTGGCAGAGTGGGTTAGAACTACGCTTCAATTAACTAGTTCAGGTAATGCACATAGTCCTGCTAGAAGCAACTACTTGAGAAGTCAAGCTTTTGCAAAAGAACTTTATTCTTGGAAGACAAGCATAGAAGCTGCCGCACCGAAAGAATATCTTAATAGAGTTGACCAGAAAAGTGCAGGTCAAATTGTAAAACCTCCTTGTTTGAATAAAAGCATGACATTTCTCTTCTGAAGCATCTGGTAATCCATGTTAACAACCAAATATCACTGCATATGCAGTGTAATAGCACCAAAAGTGATCATCGTTTAGTCTTTTCTCAAACTGAAAACGACTGTACCACATAAGGCTTGTGGTAACTCCTAAGATATCTATAATAGGAGATAGTGGAATGGAACATGGAAAGAGTCAACTTTTTGAATTGGAGACAGCCAAGAAGTGGAACATGAGTTTGCAATATTGGAGTACCCTATAAGAGATGATAGGAAGCTCCTGCTAAGGTCACCTCTCAGTTTTATCCATCAAGGAAAATTTCAACTTGGTCATCAAGTGACGACCAAGTATCATCATGGGAAGAAATTGATTATGGCAGACCACATTGGGATCGTTGAGTAGTACGTTCTAGAATGTAAGAATTTTCTGGTGCATCATGGATATCGTGCCCGCCCAAAACAAAGAAGTATTGCTGCTTTAAGACTTCACTAATTCGGTTCCTTTTATTAATGCCTCTCCAACACAGGCATTGACTCTTTTGACTTAATAAATTCTAAGACTTGAAAAGGTAAGTAAGACCCCAACCTATCTATGTCAAAGAAGATGATGAAGTAAACATCACAATGATGGCTACCCCTATGATGATGATTACAATGGTGCTGGAGGCAATGATATGCAACAAACAAATAAAAGAAAAAACAGGAGGAAAAAACTTAAAAGGCACCCATAGAAGGCCTGTGAAAGAGAAAAAGTAAAGCACAAAGGGACCAATAAGCGCCAGTGTACATAATTGAACACGCCAACGCTAGTTGGTGGAGGCTGGAAAAGATTTTCAGGTGTGATACTTACTTGGTGATAGTTGTTTTTCTCGTTTCTCGGATGTCAAAACTTTAACAGCAAGAACCTGGTTGATATCTGCAATCTAATGCCAGGATACAACCTCCTTTAGTGGTTCAATTGCAAAATAAACAGTAGAAATATACTTAAAAGTTTCTACAAAATTTCAAAAATTACCACATACCCATCCAAAATGTTGCAGAACTAAATTTTGATCTGAAGATTCTTCAAGAATCTTTGATGCCTCTCTTGCAGCAGTCTCCCGAGCATTTAGAGTATCTGAACTCCTATTCTGAAGTTCATTATCCGATGCAGAGTCCCTCCGGATACTAGATGTATAATTTCTAGCCAAGATACGCCATATAGCTAGAGCCTTTGAGCTCATGCCTTTACTGGCATACAGGAATGCAAGCGTCCGAAGATGCCCGGAGTCATCCAACAAATTCTCCAATTCCTCCTGCACCACACACGTACATGTACATCATACAGTCAATCTTTCAGGCAAGCTCCAGAAAATGGCAACTCCAATTTGCACCACATTAGAGAACACTGTTTTACAATTTGTTAGCATACCATATCATATTTTAACAACCAGACGGAGTGACATTGTGGGGATTATAAAATGGTTCCAGGTCCAGAGGACTTAAAAAGGATATTTTCCAAATCAATAAGACAACTGGATTTCAACTAATGATACAGTTATTATTCTTGAAAGAAATAAATTTTTAGTTCGATTCCAGGAGTAGCTTCATCTAAATGCAGGCACATATGAAGAGATTTCTCTGCTAAATCCAAGAGAAATAAAAACTGTCCCAATATTTTGGAATAAGAATTCTGCAGATACCTAATAGGCCAGTGAAGAAATAAAAACATGTGTTAGAAGCTCTTCCATTCTTGATATTTAACAAATATCAATAGAATCAAAGATACTACAGTAATTTTTCAATACCATAAATAATCTTAATAAAACTCAATTAACACTCTCTGTAATATCTCGATGGAATTTTCTACTTTTTTTCCATCAAATTTATAGTCAAACTCGATGAGAGAGATAAGTTTGCTAACTCCATAGATAATCAACAATTCTTATGGGGCCGTATTGCAAAAGCTGAAAATTTATGGAGATGGAAGCGAAGCTTAATTGAACTTAAGAACAGTATGCAACTTGAACTTTCACGAGTGTTCTCCCATCATGTGCAAAACCTTCAGTTCAAAAGATCTTTCAAAATCTTATGTTTCCATTACCCAACCTAGCTAATCAAGAAATGTACCACAACGCAACTATTTTCAGAGGAAGCAAGCTCCTCCATTTTGTCAACAGAATTCAGGGCTCTATAAAGGTACATCAGAAGTGTGTCCACTCCCTCCTTCACTGATGAGGTCAAATCCTTCTTCCGAGAAACCTCAAGATACCTGCATTATATTGAAATTATACTCAAGATGCAATTAGATGACATCTTAACATCAAAATCAGCAGCTTAAAAGGAAAGGCAGTAGGAATACAGACAGAAAACAACAAAATAGTTCCAGAGAAAAACAAATAGACAGAGCACGAATCAGACACACCTTATCATACTCTTGATTGCTGCCTCCAATAGATCAGCTCTATTTGGAGGACTCAGAAGGAAATTATGATCCACCGAAGTTTCAACTCCAGCCTTTCTAAGAAATATAGCTCTTTGAATGACTGCTAATCCATTGTCAACAACATCTTCAAGAGGTGCTGGAGGAGGATGCAAACCCCAATATCGATTTCTGGGAACCTAAAACATTAGTCTGCTCTGTATCACCAAAGACTCTTGGAAACTCAAAAGCTTATAAGATAAAATACATGAAATAGAAAACCAAACTTAACAAAACTAGATAACATGACTACTCAGCAGAAGTATAACCATGTAGCTTTCTCTTCAGGTTCATAATAAAACAATGCAGAACCTTCTTACATGACTTCATCCATTACTTGCAAGAAACAACTCCAAGCTCTTCTATTGGTTTAACATGAATATACAACTGGAGTAGTATATTGAGAACCAGCGAAAATAGGCAATGTTTACTCAAGGAAAACTTGTCCATTCCAAAATATTCCTAGCACTTTCTTTTTCCCTCCATTATATATAGGATTTTAAAAAGAAACATGAAGACACTAATCCTAGCATGTCTATGCTATTGTGCTGCCCCTGGTTCTGATACCCTTATGGACAAAGTACTGAGCTAGAACATTACCTGCATCTTCTCAGCTCTCACTTTTACTTTTTTCAAAAAAAAAAAACAGTAATAATAATAATAATAATTATTATAAAAAAGAAAATGAATCTTTGCCCTAGAGATGAAATAAAGGTTGTTAAAATGGTGCTAAATTGGCATGCGGGCAGAAGCACCAGGGCACACAAAGAACAAAAATGACCTCCATTTGTGCTGACTATCCAGCATTGGATAATGCAGAATAAAGATCAGCATAAGTCTTCAAACGTTCGCCACAAGAAGCCTGGTTCTGCAGAACTTTCAATATGCCCTAAGCAACCAATTTCCAATTTCACTACATAATGCAATGTTACACATTTTTCTAGGATTCTTGCCATCATGTTACTACACACTTTTTTGAACAAAAATGATAATAGACTACTATAGAGACAAAAAGATGGTAGTAAGAGTATATGCCCACTACCAGCAGTGACCAGCGATTGGGATCTCGCATTATGAAAGGAAAGACTTCAGAAGGCTGCATTATCTCTGACTGCAAAAAGTGATTCACCGCCTGCTCAAAGTGCAAGTCAAAAAGCAACAGAAAACCCACTTGAGCATGAACAAAGGATAGCATATCCTTGGACATTTCACCTTCAGACTCAAGCTCTTCCACCAGGGATATCGCTTCATTAAAGCTCTTCTTTCTTAAAAGGTCTTTGATTTGTTCTTCTGAAGGGACCTTTCGATAACAAAACACCTAAGAAATGATCAACACCAAGGAGAAATTTAATCAAATACTTCCAATCAGATTATGCAATTAATAACGTGATAACGGCAAAATGAAGCAAATTCATTTCATAGAAGAACAATCACCAATAAGTAGCTACATCCAAACACTTCCCAATGGCACAGCAATTGGCCCAACCACGCCAGCTGCAATGAAGTCTACATAAGCCCCAACTTTCAGTATCTAAGACTATTTCGCAAAGCAGTCTGCTAATTTGACCGAGCATCAGGCAGTAGCTTTGATGTGAGAACCTCTTCTTATCATGCATTTCTCCATAACATTTATCTCAATTAAATACCAAGTTTTGGCCTCATTGAGCCACCTTTTTTTCCAATATGATTCATCAGGTTTAGTTCTGAAATCCCCCAGCCTATAATGAACCAGCCCACTGGTACCCCCACATTCTACTAATAAACTGATCATCCATCCAAAATTTGTTAAAGAAATTCTCTATTGGTGCACATAATAAATACTCAACAAAATTATTGAGAAATTTGTTTCCCTTGAAAAAACTTTCAGCTGAAAACATTTAGCGTGCAAATATTTTCATCTAGAGATGCAGGCCTAAATTGCTAAAGTTCATACTGAACTTTTTCTGTAGTCACCCCATTAGAAAATGTAGTCTACAACACAAATTTTGCTACCAAGAACCAAAGTTTGAGCATGATAACTCCTCAAAAGTGTGTAGATGACAAGCTTATACAAAGATATTAGAAGAGGAAAGGAGGATATACTAGTCATTTCTCCAGTATCGACTCTATTCCTGCGAGATAACCATTACGCAACATCTTTGCCAAAGAAGCAGGTTGCCCATATGAAATTACTAAGTATGTTTCTGTATGGAGAATTTAACTTGGACATTTTTAAGCTAATCCTATTTTTCAATGTTATTGGGAAGGACACATGCTAAGGCTAAGCCTAACATGTCAACAAAAACATCATCTTTTTCAATAAAACGGTAGAATGTACGGAGACCAATGTCTCTAATCCCGGACCAGTCAAAGGACAGGCATCATCTCTGGTTCACGAATTGACAGGTTCAACCGGCTGAACCACCAAGTCTATAAGTTGAATGATTCATGACTAGTCTAGGTGATCAAGTAAATCCAGACCAACTGGTTCCAAAAGGCAGCACTGTCCAGGTTTACAAACACTCATGGAGACATTGTACATTCAAGAAGCAAGATCTGCCAGAAAATATAGGTGTTCTGCTCCATATTTGGTATAAAGAAACATATGAAGAAATGGTTATCTTCCTTCTCTGTCAGTATTAGATACTTAATGTCTTATTCCTTTAAAAGATTCTTTCCCTTAGAATGCCTAGTCTTGCCTAAAATCAGAAATGCATAAGACTACTCATCCACTCTTAACAGAAAAACATAATGAGGACAAAGAAGCTGTAGTTAAACATTCTTTGTAGTTAAACATTCTTCATCTATTTGGCTATCAGGGAGTAATTCCGTCCAGTTAGAAATGATGCTCAATTACCAATTTGATGGTTTTTTTTTTAATCAAAGGAAAACAAAAAGAGTAAAGGCTTATGGTGGAATTTACTTGATGCACAGAAATTAGACAGCACAAACCACCATTTACATCTAATATCCATACCAATGGGAAGTACTAGATCTTAATTACAAGTTTACAACAATGCAATATAACTGGTTTTTTCTATTAGTTCAATCACATGCCTCTTCTGTCTAACAATCAAAGAGAATTAGTTAATGCTACATTCTTCACAGATGAGACAGACCAACACTCATAACAGCCCATTTGATTTCTGCCACAAAGAAAAAAATGCTAATGGAATTGATTAACAAATTTAATTAGCCATGACTCAAAAGTGGACATACATTTATCTAATCTATCTATCAAGAATACGTTCCTATTATCCAAAATCATGTCCAGCATCATTGGATCAAATTTATTCATACCTTAGAGGGTGATGCAACAACAATGAGATTGCCATTCGCATTTTCCTCATCAGCAACAAAACAGGGCCCAACACCCTCCCCAGCAAAGGGAGGAGTCTGAATACAAGTCCCAGATTTTTTATGATACACGTCCATCTTCCCATCTTTCACAACCATGACGTAGGAAGATACTTCTGCTACTGACTCAAGACCACGTCTGAAGACCAGGCTCCCACCAGCAGGCTGGCCATACGAATCAACAATTACTCCAACATTATCCACCAGTAACAGAACCTTCCACTCCTTCCGCAGCAACTTAAGCCGCGGCGAACTAGTCACGTCTGGCAATGAAAATATTACACCACTCTGCCCCGTGATGCACGAATATAAAATGTATTCACTAACTGTGCCAACCATTATCGAATCATCCAGCCACACCATCGCCTTAACACCCTCGACACATTGCATCTCTCTCAAAACAACCAAAGACTCACTAATAGCACTGAAGTCAGCTATCACTAATCTTTTACCAATCACAATCGCAAAAATGTAGCTACCTTCGGGCTGCTGTCTTGATTGCTCCGCTTCTTTGACTTTCACGCCATTTGCACGAATGCCACTCCCGAATTTCTGCAAAAGCCGAGAGCCGGCACTAGGATTATCCGAAGCATTTATGGAGTAATCAGACAAATCAGAGCCCCCAGTCGCACCGCCCGCTCGGAACCTCCTCGCGACTGCGGAAATCCCTTTGAAAGGCGGGATTCTCTTCGCAGGCTGCGTCAGAAGAGAATCGACCAGAAACAGAGACCCCTCCGAAAGCACCAGCACCTTCCCGATCTCCGCAAGCACGTGCACCGAATCCACCGGGGACTCCCGAGTCACCGCGGTGCTCCGCAGGAAAGATAAGCTCCCGCCGCCGACCTGCCGCGCCGGCGCCGGCTGCTGCGGGAGAGCCCTGGCGTCGTCCCCGAGGGAGGGAGGCGAGGCGTCGGGGGAGGCGACGACCTGGAGCAGCGCGAGGGCGCCGGACTCGGTCCCGAGGTAGACTAGGGTCTGGGCGTCGGAGAGAGTGGAGACGGCGACGGATCGGACCGGCGAGCGGGCGTGCGCGGCGAGATCGAACTGAGCGAAGGGCTCGACAACGGTCCGGGACTTGGCGGCAGCGGCCGCCGCCATGGCGAGAGCTCGTGGGGGAGGTCAAAGCCCGGCGGAGGAAGATGAAGCCGGAGCTGGAGCGGCCATGGCCGGAGCTTGGCCGATCGGAGAAAACTGCCGGCGAGATGGCTCGCCGGAGATTTCGATTCAGAAAGAGTGCACAAGAGACAACTACGGAGTTCTGTGAAATGACTTGTCTCGGACTCTTCTGCATTATCGCAGCAAAGCCGGCGGGCGATTATACTATCTGTTTCCGGCTATACGCTAGAAATGTTAAAATACGTATTTACGCCGGTTAAAAAAGTAAAGTGTGAAAATGTTGCTGTTTTATTTTTATTTTTATTTTATTTTTTGAGAAAAGAGGAATGTGAAAAATGATTTCTCGCCAAAAAAATTGGAAAAAACTTTTATTTCGCGCTTCGATAGGATAATTAATGGGTATGTTGTGATGGATTGATTACTCTACCTCGCTTGATGCATGACACCTTAATTTTGGAATCACTGGTTCTGATCGACATAATGTTTCGTGTGTTATTATTGTGTGGAGTAGTCATCATATGGAATATCTACTCTTGTCGGTGGGGAAAAGGAGTTCTCTAGATCAATTATAATTAAGGTAGGTAATTCTCGGTACGACCTATTTGCATAACGCTAATTATATTGGTATTGCATTTGGCATGAACACGATAAAATCGTGTCTAGGTGAGTTGACCTAGTTTTTATTTTGGTTAGTCATATTTTACTCTTACTCAAACTTTTACTTTCAAACTTTTCCCTTACCTTCTTACAAAGTGTGGAAGTCCAAACTCACAACTGAGATTAGGCGCGTTTCATTTCATAATGTTTCTGTTCTCGAATATCACCTAAAGGGTAAGGTAAATATATATATGTATATAGGGATACAAAAATTTAAACATTAAGAAAAGAAAACTTTGCTCAGTAAAATGCATATTTCAGAATGCAACTCTAAATTTCTTACATTCTAATTTGCTCAGTATTTAAAAGCATTATTGGGCATAATACTTATAAAACACGTTCAACCTTGTTGATTCCCAAAGTCAAGTCAGGCTAGAGTCAAGATGTCAAATCAGATGACCATTTTTTTTTATCTAAGGATGAGATGAATTACGATCTTTCGCTGACGGATAAACTGCAAAACCAAAGTTCAAGGATGCACAAAAACCCTACTTGAATTAGCCATGGCAACGTCAGGAGCCATCGCGTATAGAACCAAAACAAATTGATGACATCCTAACATTCAAAAGCATAATCTATAGTCTTTGACCAAACTTTTGAGGTCTTTAGGGGAAGCCTTGAACAAAGTAGTGGCATGAAACTAGTGCCTGGCCATCGGGTAACAACGCAGTTTTCGAGAAGTTGCAATTTATTAAAAGGTTAATACATTGAAAAACTCCAAACCGGTATACACGTGTGACAAATTTACCAAAAATTAATTTTTTGACCATGAAAAACTTCAAACATGTACACTTATGATCAATTTACTCCAACTGATCATAAAAAACCTCAAACTAGTATACTTGTGATAAAATTTACCCAAAACTAATTTATTCAACCGTAAAAAACCCCAAACTGGTATATATATGACAAATATATTCTCCATTAAATTGGATTAATATTACAAAAAATCACAAAAATTGTATAACTGTGACAAATAGAGAGTAAAATCACAAATTGATACCTCAATTAACTGTTACGTGTCATTCAACTTAGTAATTTGATAGTAAAGTTTAACAGGAATTAACATAGGATAAATTTGTCACAAGTATATCGGTTTAGGATGAATTTGTCAAAGGTGTACCAATTCGGGGTTTTTTGTGGTCAAAAAATTAATTTGAGGTAAATTTATCACAAGTGTACCAATTCGAGGTTTTTTAAGGTATTAATTCTTTATTAAAATAGTTTTTCAAAGTGTATATTGGGGTAGAACATACATTCAGAGTACCAGAGGCTGTTCGGTTGCTTTTCTATGGTAATGATTAAGAAGCATAATTTTTCATGGGGAGGGTTCCAGTCTCACTCCTTTCATTTGCAGGATCTGTTTCATTGTTGTGTTCATATTTGGTTGTTGTGGTCTTTCTCATATCGCTTATGTGTACATCTCTCTTTTAAAAACTATACATGTGACCTAGGAATTAGTTCGCAACGTCAGACATGGCTCATTTATACATTGGGCTTTACTAGCATTATAATCTTTGAGTTTCTATGAGAATAACAATTTGTTATGAGTCATAACTTTTTCAAAGAATGAGCTCCACAATAATTTATAATCATTTGTTATTTGATTTTTTGTTATTTGAAATAAACTATTATTCTCATAATAAATTAAGGACTATAACCTAATCATTTATCTTTATATAATAGGAGACACAAGATAAAACACTTGCCACCTCAACAACATAAGGTCTGATATTAATATTTGTAACCCCATAAATTCACTCGTTACTTCTATTAATCTCAATTTCATGGATTAAGATTTGCATTATCTACTTTTGGGAATGTAAGTTTGCATCCTCCTATCTAGCGAATGAAAATTTCTTAAAATGCCTTTCAAGAAAGAGCCCTTAATCCTAGCCTTTGACCACTAAACCAACTCACCCAAACCCGTCCGGTCCAAGGCGGCCACCCACCACCCTCCGCCGCAGCCAGCCACCGCCCCCCCGCAGTTTTGACCACTATCGATGTGCTATCATTGCCACACCTCGAGGTGGTGCCATCGATGTGACCCCCATCGATGAGGCGCCATCGGGGATGACGGATTCAACAATATCGACAAAGTAACAAATCATTTTTCATATTGAGATCGGTGCTTCATCAAATGACGTGACAAGCTACGATGGACAATTTGAGCGAGTGGATTACATCCAAGCTCCCAATTCGCTCGACAAATCACTTTGTAAATTAATTTTGCGTCGGCTTTGGGTATCTCTAGCCCTGGGATTATCACCATTTGTATATAAGGATAAGTATAAAAAAAGTCCTAAACCTATTGCATTAGTACCAATTCAGTCATAAACTTTTTAATTGGATCAATTCAGTCCTAAACATTTTAATATTTGTACCAATTTAGTCCATCCGGCTAATTTTGGCCGGCCGACGCTGACGTGAACGTTGGCCAGTGACCGGACGCCGACGTGGCAATTTTTATGATTTTTTAATGATTTTTTCAAATTTTTATTACTTTTTTTCTTCTTTTTTTCCTTTTTTTTTTTCTTTTTTCATCCTGGCGGTGGCCGGCCCCTACTAGGAAGAAGGCAGAAAAAAAAGGAAAAAGAAAAGAAAAAAGAAAAATTTTAATAAAAAAATTATAAAAAATTTGTAAAAATTATAAAAATTGCCACGTTAGCATTCAGCCACCGGTTGATGTCCCGTCACGTTAGCATTTGGCCACCGGCTAATGTCCACGTCAGCGTCAGCCAACCAAAATTGACCGGATGGACTGAATTGGTATCAATATTAAAATGTTTAGAACTGAATTGATTCAATTAAAAAGTTTATGACTGAATTGGTATCAATGCAATAGGTTTATGACTTTTTTGGTACTTTTCCCTCTGTATATATCATGCCAGGTCCAGCCAGATGCATAGTGTTAACCATCTTGATCTTGTTTACTAACAAATGAAACCGTACTTCCTCGTTTTCGGCCTACTCTATTACAATCGCATAGCTTTCGCATCGCAACCATATTCCATTGCCGCAACCACGGAACCTTACTAGTAACCGACGCGGCGTCCTTGTCTTCCGTGACGGCGAACAAGTTCCGGCACAGCTCACAGTAGAATCGAGAGACCAAGTCGACGTGAACCGGGCTCGTGAGGTTCTTCCAACTGAAGAGAAGCTCCTCCACGTCCATGAGATCTCTCACTTTCCCTTCTTCCACTATCTCCTGCACGCATCTTCCACTTCGTCAGCACCACCATCGCCTGTCGCCATTGCCGTTGCCGTCGTGGCTGTTCCGACCCCTCCTCTTCAAAGACTTCGAGGGAGCGCTGCTGATTGCTGAAGAGGCTGCCGGCGTGATCGATGAGGGAAACAGCAGCCTCTTACGTCCGGAATACGAAATAGCCAAACCAGAGAGCACCTTGCCGATCTTGCTGCCCTTGGCCCCGCCCTCTCCGAGCCTGCCCCTCGCGTTCATTTTCTTCTTTAGGGATCGGACGACCAAAACGAAGGCGGAGACAGGTAAGAGCCTTTCGAGTGGGGAGGCTCGCTTCGACGCCGTCGTGCAACGGGGCGACGAGGGCTCGTGCTCTTCTTATGGTGAGCTTCTTCTTGAGCCTGAAGACGAGGAGGAGCTTCCTGCATGGACGGAGAAGCTTGGATCCGAAGGCAGCGCCGACGTGTGCTTTGGGTTTCATCTACTTTCGAATTCTATAATTTACGAGAGGATGGCATAGTGGGGTTCCTTGACGCTGGATTTACATTGCATGTTGCATTCTCTCGTCGGACTTTGGATACGACTCGCTTGTTTAAGCGTTCATTCGTTCGTACTTTCCCCATCTTCAAAGTGATTGCATTGCACACATTCTGACATATTCGAGATTTAAATACACTTTCACACTCCATGCAATCGGAAATATGTGTACTGCATGTCTTGATCGTGAATTCAAAGGAATTGCATTAAAGAAACTAAATGTACCAAAGCAAACAATTATTTTTGGGGGTTTCCTCTTATCTTAAAATTAAAACTAACCTATATGGCATGCAATTTTATTTAAGTATATGACTTGTTTCTGTTGACATGCAATTTCTAAGTAAATAAACCTAGCATGCAAACTATATGGCATGCATATGATGCTTTTGGTTTTTCTTTAAAATTCGTAACTAGAAATAAATTAAAATAAAAATACACCAAGTGAAGTATCATCTAATTTAAGTTAGGAAATGGACTATACTTATCTCAGCATGCAATTCTACATAGAAAATGCTATTTAGCCTAGATATTATTCAAACATGAATTTAAATTATAATAGGGTAATATCTATCTAGTCGTATCATGCAATCTAAATGATATGGTATGTCACGCAATCTTTTTTAAGATTTGTTTGATATATGGAAATTATCTATATTAGAGATAAACTCGCTAATCTGCAAAAGCAATCCGCAATCAAATTTGCAATTAAAGATTGAGATAATCTTAAATAAAATCCCGTGCTCTCATGGTTTAAATTAAAGATTAACCCAATCTTTAGGCATAATCAATTATCCAAATTAAAATTGAATTAAATAAAAAAAAATTTATCTGATATCTTTATCGATCAAATTAATAATTTAATCAACTAATGTATCCCCAATTTGGATAATGCCTAAAGCTCAATTAAATCAAACTAGGTAATTAATAGCTCTCGGTGGCACATGGCGGGGACTACTATTTGATTTGTCAAAGCCGGATGTCCCGCAAAGAAAGAAGACCAACGACGACGATGGTCTGAGTTAGTGCAATTTGAACAGGGATGTTGCCTAGCGTGACGGCGATTGGAATCTCGTTTGAATGTGATGGGATATTGAGACGCAGTCGTCGCCGGCCTTGCTCCGAAGGCACCGGGTGGTGTTGCGAGGAACTGCCACGCCATGAGGAAGCTTCTACTTTTTCTAAGGATCGTTCGTTTCGCGGAAGATGAGCCATTTCCGGAAAATATTTTTCCAGAAGCTATTTTCCAGGAAAATGACAATATTTTCTGGTGTTCGCTAAAACCTAAAAATGTTTCGGAAAATATTTTCCGGTGTTCGGTAAGGAAAATATTTTCCGCTCACTAGATTGGTGAGCGCAAGTGTCAAGCTCGAGGCTTGCCAGATCGACGAGCACGAATTTGAGATTGACGAGCTTGAGGTTCACTTGGTCTGATGACTAGTCAAGAAAAAAGAATATGGGAAACTAAAAAAAAGAAAAGAAAAAGGAAATTAAAAATAATTCAAATTAAAAAAAAGAAATAAAGAAATAAAAAATTATTCGAATGAAAAAAGAAAAGAAGAAAAAGAAATAGGAGGATGAAGTTAGGATTTGTAGAGGTGTGAGATAAGAGAGATCAAGTAAGGAAAATGTTTTCCACTTTTCAAAAGTGGAAAATATTTTCCATTGCTTTAGAAGACATTTTTCCTTTGATGGAAAATATTTTCCTTAAGAAATTCATTTTCCGTGAAACGAACGCTGGAAAATCGGGAAAACGTTTTTTCAGAAATTATTTTCCGCGAAACGAACGGATTAATTTACTTTCATTTTATGATTTGATGGAACCTCAAAAAGGTTGGAAAAAGAATAATGTCTTTTAAATTTTTGAATAAATAAAGGTTCATAAATGTAAACCTCACTTTATTTCCTTCATTTGAAAACTATATCCTCCGCATCACAACGTTTCTCTCTCCAATTTTATTATATACGTTATGTTCGTGTCGAGACAAGTCGACACAATTATTGAATGTGTTACGTTTTGGTTAGCAATATTTTGATGCAGTGCGATTGATCCAACAAAAATGTTTGGTGCTAATTATAAATGCTAATACATGCATGCTTAGTAGCTGTCGGAAAGTTATAGTAAATTAAATAATCGAATAAAAATAGTGCTGCCTCGCAATTTTCAAGTGATTACTTATGAAAAAAAAACACGATATGGAAGTTAAGGAAAAAAAAAAATTGAAATTTGTGGAGGTTACCGTAAAGAGTAAAATGGTGCAACCGTTGCTTTATGCCCGGCTGTCCTAGTGCACAAGTTCTAATTAATCATTCATTACGAGGAGAAAAGCTTTATTTTAATTTTTAATATCTAGCCAACTTAAAAAATCTCACATTATTTATCTACAAGGTTTGTATGACTACTCTATGCGTGTTGTCTATTCTCAATCATCCAAAATCTAATATCAATCTTGCTTTCAATCTCTATACATTACATAAAAATTGTGTCAATAATGGTTTATTTGTAACCTCCTTATCCATGGGATTATCAATTCTAGCAAAAGATCAGTGATTCGTGCGACCAATCCTACTTTTAATGATTAATCTTCTCATGTAAGATATATGTCATGTAATTAATTGCCGTGCACCGAGAATGATTTGTCTATTATTTATGACATCATACATATGATAAGATTGTGTATTCTTCATATCAAAATTTTCCATCTAGGATTATTTGCAGCCAATATGAAGTCGATAACTAGGAATTTGCATTATACGTTCCAAATAGATGGGGTAGAATTTCTGAATGAATCATACCCAAAGAGTTATGTTCTTAGCAAAGCCAATAAATATGCTAAAATGCATACTTCATAATGCTGATAAAACATGCTCACTCATGTTGATTTCCAAAGTCAAGCTAGCCTGAAGTCAAGATGTTTTTCCTTTTGTCAGTCTTACTCTATTTATACTTTTAACTCTCTCTCTCTCTGACTTTTTTTTCTATCTCCTTATAGGGCATGGGAGTCAAAAGACATACCTAAAGCTAAATCATCTCCGCCAACCCCGTAAAGTCAAGATGTTGAGCAAGATGACATTATCTCTTTGTTGTAGAGATGCCCAAGATAAGATTTGGTTTGATTATTATTATAATAGCGTCCTGGATTAGTATTTCTTCATGCCATCATGTTGTAAAACAATGTAGAGGAGCATGTGTTTTCAGGAGGGCGATCTTACAGATTTCATATCTTTCTGATCTAAGGACGAGATGAATTACGGTCTTTCGGCAGAGGGATATAAACTGCAAGACCAAACTTCACAGATAGACGAAACCCTACTTAAATTACAGACGGCAACATCCTGGGCCATCGCATACTCCGGTGTCCATCTTCTTCCAGTGGCCTCGTGAAACTTGGCCCTATCGGTCTTGTTCATGTGCGCTATTTCTGGTGCAGAGCGTCACTAGGCCTTGGGTCTGGCGATGGCGAACAGATCGAGACAACACCTGGAAATCAGAAATAAGAGCCCTTATCCACCCAGCGGTAGAGGTCACAGCAACAGATAGTAATCACAACGGAGCAACATCAACATTTTAGGATGCAAAGCATAATCTATAGTCTTTGACAAATCTTTTGAGGTCTTTAAAGAAAGCCTTGAACAAAGAAGTAGCATGAAACCAGTGTTTGGCCGTCAGATAATAATGCGGTTTCCAGGAACTAAGTTGCAGTTTATTAAAATTGGTTTTCAAAGTATATATGGGGGTAAGACATACATTCAAAGTACCAGAGAACCAAGGCTAGAAGTGCATCATATCAAATGGGCTTTGACAGGGAAAAAAATTTGCAGATCGTTTTCAAGTCAACATTTGGACGCCTCAAATTGATCTTATTGGAAATTGTGATCCATTTTCTAAAACTATCTAGAAACTACTAACTTAATTATGAAGGTGAGAACCTTCTAGAATTGTTGAGAATGGAGGTTGTAACTGAATCTAGAAGATTCATGTGAGAATGCAAGCAAGTAGAAGTCTCTAGAAGAAGAGTGGCTAAACTACAATCTAGAATTTCCTAGACCTAAGTGGACAACATTCTATACAAATCTAGAATGTTGTACTTAGTTGGTGGAAATGCCTATAAAAAGGCCATAACCCATTGATGTAATGGGGTGAGAGGAGCATGAGAATATACTCCATATCATGAAGCTCCTCCACCAACACTTCCTTCAACTATTGTAAAATTATTTTCATAAACTAGTGAAACTATTTTCCCCTATATCTCATGTCCTATATCCTTCAATTATCCTATCATGTCCATTGTCCATTCTCGACAAACTATATCATACACTTGCACACGTCACTAATAAAAAACTATCATCAATATTAAAACCATACTTCCGCACGCACAAATCCAAATTTTTTTAACATATCTCAACTAGGACACTATATTCTCCTGCCCCACTAGAAATTCAGCAAAATCGTTCTAATAAAATAATGACCCCTTAATTGATCCTACCATCCAAAGTAATTGATTAACATAGCTTGAGAGTGCTTAAAAGTTTACCTTTGAAAGTTCATCTTTAAAAAGGCGATAGCAGGGCTCCAGCGCACAGCTCCTCAAAATGTCAAGGCAAATGCTACCGCTAAAAGTTGAGGCGAAAGACTATTGTCCTGAATGCAACCAGTGAAAACTAAGGAATTGTTAAGCAGCAACCATGTGGAAAAAATTTGGGAAAAAAGTATCGGCAGAAAGGCAGCACCAACGGCGACAACAAGAAGTGGACAGCGTGCAACACATGGCAGATATATATCATGACATTTATGATTTCAGCATTTGCCAATTTGGTTCTCTCTAAAAAAAACTTTTGGTTGACAAAGTTTCAATTGGCAGCATTCAGATCTTAAGTGTCATGCACACTAAATGACACAACAATCGGTCGTCAGACCTTTGTAAAGCAGAACTTGGTGTAGGCACCTGAAGAAGGCATCTGCCCTAATAAAAACTGATGGTTTTCAACAGATTGCCATATCCAAGGTCAATGACTGAATAACTGGTCCTCTTTGAATATCGCACTTAGCCAGGAAAGCCCAATATCAAAGGAAAGGAAAATATAAATGGGTTCTTCCCCAAAAGAGAAACATAACTGAGATAATCAAGTACAGCTTTATATGTTCAAACCTCATTGAAAAATCTTTGGCACTCGACTTCCAATGAAGAACGGTGGCCCCAGGACCTTCACTAATTAGGTAACCGAGCAATGATCTGCATCTCAAGAAAACCACAACCCCTACCTAATAAACTGAAAAATCACATGCTTCAATAAGCACGAATGTGACAAGAAAGAAAGCCATAGAGTTATGGACTGAGTTTATCAATTAGAAAGGGAATTATGGATTCATTTTTTATACTTACAGTGAGGGAAAAAAAGTTCCATCTGAAGTCAATATATATTTAATCGTCAACGCTGTCCTTCTTGTTATATGGGGTAGTACCTCCCTTTCGAAACAGCCCGCATGCTGTTGAGGCAAGTGGGGCAATAAGGAATGCCGAACGAGTGTTTGACTGATCGAGGTTGAGGGCCGAGATGGCTGTCAACTGCCGTTGCCGGGGTTGAGTGCAGAAGAGATATCATGAAAAGAAGGTTCTTCGGTTTCTAGGGATTACAAACGAGTTCCAAGTTTTGTTCTCTTTGGGTCTGTTACTCAGTAGTGTGCCAAACTCCCCACACGTTTTAGTACAACAAATTTGATTTTCTACTTTTTCATACTTCATAAAGGATTATATCATTTTTCTTGGAAGGTATGCTATTATAAATATAACATGCAATAAGTAATACTGGAGATCCTTAACATCACCTTCAAATGGATGCAAAAAAATCTCAAGATGATTTGCCCTACTTGACTATGAATTCATTAAGCCACATTACTTAATTATGAACACATGAAGAATATCCAGATAACATTCCTTCTACAAAAAAGTTGCATCATGTGTTTGAGCTTCAATCCCTTAGAGAGATGGGTTCAGTCATAGGAGCATGATGCAAGATTATCAGATGACTTATCGCTAGTATTAATGCTAATGACTAGGCTTCCCTCCACCACTGATGACTTAGAAAACACAATCCTCAGGTAGTTATAATGTGCTTCAATGTGGTGGCCCCTCTTAATCCTCGAGCCAAACTTGTGCATGTCTAGCATTCTCACACCTAACCCGACAACCACCGTACCTATAGACCTCTGCTCTAGGTCCATGTCCTCGACCACCGACTCCTCCGTCTCCTCAGGCCTGGCCATCGTTAGGGTTGCCTTTATGACAGTCTTGTCGGGTGCCGGCATCACGAGTGGCGCCACTGATGCCACCATGAAGGGCTATGTCGCATCCTAATTATAGTATAAGAAGCACTCCACTTCGTGGAAGATATACTTCTTGTAGGTGTTCGGCCTCTCTGCCAACAATGTTGCTTTCCAAGTGGCGTTGGACAGCATTAGCCCGCCGACCTTCAGCGTGGAGTAAGCAAGCCCAATACGAATGAGGCAAGCGAAGAAGGGGATGACCACTAACACTACCACATTAGCTACCATGGTAACCATTAGGAAATAGAGTACCTCCCCTTTGAAGCAGCCAATGTGCCGCTAAATTAGATGGGGGCAGTAAGGAACGTCGGATGAGCATTTGACCGGCGGAGGTTGAGGACCGAGGTGGTCAGCGGCCATTGTTGTCAGGGCGGAGTGTAGAGGAAATGCCATGGAAAGAGGGTTCTTCAGTTCTAGAGATTTTTGACAAGGTTCAAGTTTTGTTCTCTTGGGATTTTGTCGAAGATCCCTGGAAATTGAAGAACCCTCTTTCCATGGCATTTCCTCCGCACTCCGCCCCAACAACGGCGGCCGCCGATGACCCTAGTCCTCAACCTCGACTAGTTAAATGCTCATCCAGTGTTCCTTACTGCCCTCACTTGCCTTAGCAGCATACAAGTTGTTCCGAAGGAGAGGTGCTCTATTTCCTAATGGCTGCCATAGTAGCTAATGTGGTAATGCTAGTGGTCATCCCATTTTTCGCTTGCCTCCTCCTAATTGGGCTTGCTTACCCCACGCTGAAGGTCGCGGTTGATGGTGTCCAATGCCACTTGGAAAGCGGCACTGTTGGCAAAGAGGCTGAATAGCTATGAGACGTACATCATCCACGAAGTGGAGTGCTTCCTCTACTATAATTGGGATGCACACAACCCTCGGTAGTGGCCACAGTGGTGCCACTCGTGATGTTAGCACCTGGCAAGACTATCATAAAGACGACTTTGAGGATGGAAAGGCCTGAGAAGACGAAGGAGTCAGTGGTCGAGGACATAGACCTAAAGCAAAGGTTTGTAAGGATGGTGGTTGTCGAGTTGGGCATAAGGATGTTGGGTATGCATGAGTTTGGCTTGTGGATTAAGAGGGGTTACCACATTGAAGCACATTGTGACTATCTGAGTATTGCGTTTGCCGACTCATCGGCGGAGGGAAGCTTAGTCATCAGCGTTAATATCAGCAATAAGCCGTCTGATATGACAAATTTAGTTTTCTACCATTTCATACTTCATAAGGGGTTGTGTCATTTTTCTTCGAAAGCATTCTGTTATGAATATAACATGCAATAACCGATGCTCCTCCCCAAAAATTAATTGGTAATTTTGAATTTGAAAGCATACAATTAACCATGTCTCCAAGAGATCAATTTTTATTTTTAGCCAAACCATTTTGTTATGAAGAATATTTCCTAAATAAATTCTCTTCATTTTGTGAAGAACAAGCCATTGAAAGGGTTAATAAGGAGAAGAAGAAACATGCTAAGGATGGATTGATTTGTCATGGACACATTTTGAATACACTGTCCAATCGATTGTATAATTTATTCACCGAAATGAAGTTGGCTAGAGATCTTTCGAACAAACATGACTGGAATTATTAAGACTAAGAAGTATCTAATTTTCATGTTTAAAATGAAGGATTTTGGTGAAGTAGATACTTAGGTATTAAAGTTAAGAAACATAGTGGGGGTTATTCTTTGATCCTATGTAATTACATTAAGAAAATATGTTAACTAAATTTAAGCATCTTAGTTTCAAAGAATTGAGTACTTGTAGAGAGTCTTTAATGTGAGTGTTATAAGGTCTTTAATGTATGCAATGCATTTTACTAGACTTGATATTACTTATTCCATGAGTAAGCTGAGTGGATATATTAGTAATCTGAGTATAGAACATTGGGTTATCTTGAGAAGACTACAAATATGGTATTATTTTATAATAATTATTTAATTATATTATAAGGATACATTGATTCTGGTTGGATTACAAATGTGGGTGATAAACAATCCACTACTGGATGGATTTTCACATTTGACAAATGTGTTGTTTTTTGGATGAACAATAAACAAATGTGTATAACTTACCCAACTATGGAATTTGATTCATTGCTTTAACAACAACTAATGGATTAGGAATTTGTTATTGGATATCAAATAATCGGGCTACTTTGGCAAAAGCTTATAGTGGCACCTATAATGGTAAGTCTAGACATATTAGTCTAAGATATGAGTATGTGAGATAATTGATTAAAGATGGTACCATAACAATTATTTATGTGAGGTCCATTGACAAAGGCTTTACCAAGAGGCGTGATGATAATGACCTTACAAGAAATGACGCTAAAACCTTTTAATTGAAATCATCAATAATGACAATTTGACATTTTTCTAGAACATCACTAATTATAAGGTTTAATTGGTAAGAACAAGATACTGAATGTGATTGTTTAATACTGACGTAACCCTCGTAGGAGAAGTCAATATTGTCTATTGCGTTTTGTAGGTTGAATAGAGTATAGCACAAATTTATAATGTGTTAATAATAATAGAAACACATGATAGATATTTCACTTATATGAGCTTAGAAGCGGTGCCACTTCTTACCAAAATTGCTCATGAGACAAGGTCAAGCACAAGATCATAATAATGCAGAGTAATGTAGAATTTTTCGTTGAAACAAGAGGTTAGTATATGTATGGTATGTTCGATTCTATTATTTAAAAGTACAAATTTAAAGCTAAGTTACTTGTCACTTTGATAGAGTTTTGAGAAACTTCAACTAAGTAAAACTTTAACTTGAGAGGGACCTTTATATATGTATATTAATATCATTGAATTTTTTGCTGTATTGTTTTTTAAAATTTTTATCTTTTCGAATCTTTGTATTACAAACAAAGTGGGGGATTATCGAAAGTTTGTTTGTAAAACAAACTAAGGGTGTGTTTGTTTCACGGAAAACGTACGTTTTTGGAAAATGTTTTCCGAGAATCCATTTTCCAAGAAAGTGGTTAGTTTTTCTTTATTTGGTGATACTTGACTAAAAATATTTTCTAGTGTTTGGATCGCATTTGAAAAATGATTGAATAACATTTGACTTAACAATTAACAATAGTGTGTCTCTTACTTCTAAATTAATTTGTTAAGTCCATCACCTTTTTTAACTTTATAAAAATATTTTTTTTTATAAAAAATTGAAATTATAATTATTTTTCATATTTCAATTTTCTTTTCTTTTTCTTTTTCTTCCTTCCTTAGCCTACGGCCGGCAAGGCGATGGTTGGCGACAGGCCAGGCGAGGCTCGAGCCTCACCGGCATCAGGCGGGGCCTAGGCCTCGCTAGATCGGCGAGATCGAGCCTCGCCCGACACCGGTGAGCTCGAGGCTTGGCCTCACCAATGACTGGTGAGGCTCAAGATTGCCGGCATCAGGCGGGGCCTCAGCCTCGCCAAATCAACGAGATCAAGCCTCATTGACGATCGGCGAGATCGAGCCTCGCCCGACGCCGGCGAGCTCGATCTCGCTTGTGGCCAGTCGCCGGCCGTCGTCATGGCCAACGGCCAGCCGAAGAAGAAGAAAAAAGAAAAGAGAAAAGAGAAGAAGAAAAAATAATTATTAAAAATTAAAAATTAAAAATTTTAAAATATAAAAATAATTAAAAAATATATTTTAAAAAATAAATAAAAATTATATTGAAAATTAAAAATTCGATTTTTTAAAAATATTTTCAAAAGAATTATAAAAATTTAAAAATATATATTTATAAGAATAATTGTTTGTAAACCAAGCATCAAATCTAAGCTTTGGTAGATTCGGAAAACGTTTTCCGGTCCTTTTAAAGGGGAAATCATTTTCCTGAATTTAAGCTTTGTTAGGAAAACGTTTTCTGTTAACTAGGAAAACGTTTTCCGTTGACTCATTTTTTTGAGTGAACCAAATGCCGGAAAATGAGGAAAATGTTTTCCCTGAAAATGTATTCCGCGAAACAAACACACCCTAAGTGTGTTTTTTCTTGTCTCACATAGAAAAGTTGGGAGGAGATGGACTAATTTATAAGTCTTCTCTAGTGTATTTAAAGAAAATGTTGTGTCTGGACTAGACCCTACAATACTCACGCGCAGGTGTGTGATTATTAAGTGAACTTAGCACTTTACACACTTGCGCGTCTGCGGTTTAATTAACACTAACCCCTTTATTGAACAAGTGAAAATGCACTTAGCACTTTGCACTCGTTTTTTTCATTTTTCTTTTTCAAAAAATGAGTTGGAACCACATGATGATTGGAAAGTGAGAGATACTAGCATTAGGGACACCTCAAGTTTAAACCAGGATGTCCATCATCTTTCCTCAAGTTTATCCCTAATTCTTGTAACTGATGAAAGCTTCAGGTCTTTTTCACTAGTAGGCAATTGGTCCAGTGGATGGACAAGAGGATAGAGGTTCGATCTCATAGCCTAATAGCCCAATAAAATCACTTCATTTTCAAAATAAGAAGGCACAATGCCACAAGGGAACAATGACAGCACCAGGGATCAGGGTGCCGAGATCACTCTGCCAAATTAAAGAAACTGCAGCAGTTCGTCTAATTTCACATGGAAATTGCTGTTCATCTACGACAGAGCAAATGATGGCAAGGCAAACAAAATCAGTATTTACCACAAAAATGTGCAGATTGTTTTCAAGTCATAGGCAAACAACATCAGTACCTGGATGCCTCAAATTTACCTAACTAGGATGAGGGCGGGGGTAGAGGTTGGAGGTTCATTCTCATAGCCTAATAGCCAGATAAAATCAGTTCACTTTAAAAGTTCACCTTTGAAATGGTGAGGGTAGGCCTACACAGCTCTTCTCCTTCAAAATGGCAAGGCAAATGCTACCATCAAATGTTGGGTGAAAGGCTATCGTCCTGAATGCAACCTGTGAAAACCAAGGAACAGTAAGGTAACCTTGAGGAAAAAATTAAGCAGAAAATTTCGGCAGAATGGCAGCACCAGCACTACAACAAAGAAGATACACAGTTCCTGTTCTATCATTCTTAATAGCACGCAATACCTGGCAGATTTCTAACGACATTCATGATTTCAGCATTTGTCAATTTGGTCGTTCCTAAAAGCACCTTCAGTTGTTAAGTTTCATTTGGCAGCTTTCAGATGACTTCCCTTACTTAGACTTCTAGCATGTTAAACACATTAAATGCCACAACGATCGACCCTCAAACCTATGTGAAGCAAAAGCAGATCTTGGTGCAGGCACCCGGAAAAGGCATCTGCCCTAACAATGACTGATGGTTTCCAACATATTGCCATATCCAAGGTCAATGACTCAATAACTGGCCCTCTTTCAATATAGCACTTACCTAGGAAAAGCCAAGGTCAAAGGAAAGGAAAATACAAATGGGTTCTTTCCCGAAAGAGAAACATAACTTAGATAATCAAGCGCGGCTTTATATGTTCAAACCTCAATGAAAAACTTTGGCACTTGACTTCCAATGAGGAAATGTGTCTCTAGGGACTCCACTAATTAGGAAACAGAGCAATGATCTGTGAAAACCACAAAGGGGGGACTATCAGCAAAATCTACTCACATATCACAACGCAGATAAGAAAATGAACGACTTAGAAGAGGAAATAAGGAAGAACATCTATTCGAGAATTTTGCAGGGCCAAGACTCGTTAGATGGTTCAACTATCTGATCAGATCCTTCGAAGGCATTGGAGAAGGAACTTGTGATTGACAAAAGGATAACATCTAGGGCAAAATAGGGAGTTACAGGAAGAAATGAGATGGTGAAGGTCCAAATGAAGACAGCAATATGGTAATGCATCACAACTTGCAGCCAAGTCATCCTTCAATACCTTTGGTGGTTTAAATGGATAGGCTGGTGGGAACTGAGAAGTGAACTATAACAAGAGAGACTCCTCCGGCATATGGACTGTCTGGAGGACCCATAATTGTTGCTTGCCAGTCAAACATGTCTTCAGCAACTTGGCCTGAAGAAAAACAAATGATTACACAGAAAGATAAAAATTACCTAGAGATTCATAAACAAATGTACTGAGTAGTAGAGACGAGAAAGGCTAAAGAAAAGAGAGCACCGTTGCCAAATCTTGCAATTAAATAGGAAGTAGAATTGCTAAGGACTAAAAGGCTGAAAGACAGGTGTTTCAACAGAACACAACCAGAAGGCAAAAGCCATTTGTGTCAAAAGCCATTCCAAGGAATTTTGAAACACCAGAAGCCAAGAGAAAGCTGAGGGGCTGAATTGGGTTGCTTTATGAATCATCTAAGAGACCAAATACAACTTATTTTGGTATGGGAATCAGATGCTTTCTTAAGCCTTCTGCATGAATTTTAAGAGACAATTACACTTTTTTCATGGTAACACGTCCATGATGACACTTTGGATTCACTACTTTCAAAAACTGTATACTTAATATCCTTTAGCTTGTATATTAAGCAAAAAGTTGGTATTGGCATCCTTTGTTGATGACAATCAGCTATCCATTAGTCGAAGTAATACTCTTTGCAACAATAAACCAAAATACCCCTAACTGCCACATATGCAATGGTTACTTTCAGCTACTCTCAGTACACAAACAAATCTTTAATCTTTTGCAACATCTACTCTCTTTTCCTCCCCTTCATTTACTTTTTCAGGTGTCCACCAAAGACATAGGTGATGACGGACAAGCAATTTTGCTATTCCAGAAAAGACAGTCACCACCATTCTATCCTATGTACAAAGGATGCTCCATTGCAAGATGCAAAGCATAGTCTCCCCTCTGGTTTTGAGCTGGCCTGCATATAATTTAACCAGGTGTCAATCATCTCTCACCATACTTAGCTTAACATACTTGTCTGATCTACAGAGTTCATCACTATAATTGTGGCGAATTTCAAGTTTTATCACGCTTAACTCATATGGCCAATTCCCTAATTCTTGTAACTGATAAAAGCTTCAGGTCATTTACACCACTAGGCAATTGGTCTAGTGGATGGAGGACAGGGCGAGGGCAAGAGGTAGGAGGTTTGATCTCATAGCCCACCGGCCAGATAAAATCAGTTCATTTTTCAATACAAAGGCACAATGCCATGGAAGAACAATGACAGCACCACTCTCCCATTTTAAAGAAACTGAAGCAGTTCGTCTAATTTCACTTTGAAACTGCTGTTTATCTACAAACATCATCCGCTCTACAGAGGACCTAAATTTTTTTGAGTGCTTCAAACTTTGAGTATAGACATATTCCAAAGACTGCCATAAAATATTAATTGCAAGTCAATAGGACCAAAAGTGCACCAACGTTTAGAATTTGATTGCACAGTTAACACAGGCATTGTCATCGTGCCCATATATGGCAGCACAACAGTGAAATTCTACGGGACCAAAATGGATATAGTTGCTAACTATCATCAGCCACAGAAACAGGATGAATGTAATTGATTTTTCATTTTACTCAAGTACACATGCGAAGGGAAAGGAATCATATGCTGCATATGTCCTACAGCATCCAAGAGTAGCTACTTTCACCTCCCACGAAGGAGCTTAGCCTCTTTGTGCATATGTGCCAAGTTACCCAACTATTACATGATCAACTATTTCTAAGTGTTAAGTGATGACCAAATATCTATTTGGGTTGTAATATTTTACTTCACAATGACTCGGTTATCTAATGGAAAGGATAACGTAGTTCAACATTCATTTACCTCTAATTGTAAATCTAAACAGAGCTAATCTCTGCAACTGATATTTCTTCCTACCTGTACAAAACTGCCTACTGAACAGCACATTCTCTGAAGTTAACAAATTTCTGCTCTGGCTATATCCCCTTGTACCCTACACGTACAAAAAGTCCCAGATGAAGAGCTGCCATAAAAGACGACCAAACAAGTAATGTACTAGTTATTAGGAAAGCCCTCTCGACCCCAAGTGCACTCTCAAAACTCGACAGCGAAGATTGATTATGTCACTCACCATCCCATTGCAACAGTAAACTAAATATTTCTCTCTAACCTCTGAGCCAGTGTCGTAATCGTTTCTATTCTGCCCAGTCGCCACTGTTGATGGACTCTTCGTCGTGAGTTTCTTATCTGCAGGATCACCACAGTGATTACTTTACCATAATCAACTTTGCTCATCACTTGAGTCACCATCTCCTCGTTCATGCGTGGGAGCACGTGGCTCATCACGCATGCCCGCGGAACCAAGAGCCTCGACAGGTGGCCAAGATCGCTCTTTGTAAGCTTCTTCTTGATCTTATGAGGGGTCGAGGAGCAGTACCAACTCTGTGGAAACCCCGTTGCGTCTCTCTTCCTCTTTCTCACGTTCTGAGGCCTCTTTCTTTTCCTTCTGCTTTCTATTGCACTTAGCCTTCCTCTCCACAATTTCTTGATGAGGGTCGCCGAGTTCCTTGGTGCCCAAGAAACCATTCCGATTAGCCAAGTCACGTCATCAATCTTCACAGTCAAGTTGTCGTTATGTAATTTGATCCAACCTCAAAAGGAAAGAGAATAAAATCTTTTGATTTTTTTTTAATAAAGAAAGATTTATCAATATGTAAACTTGTTTCATGGTATAGAACGTTCGCTAAGTTTTCGCTAGACTAGAGATAATTTTTTTTATTTTAACTTTTAGTGTTTTTCGTTTGTCTTCTTTTTTTTGTCAATTTGTTCAATTTTTTCTAGCGAGGCAATTTCCTGTACGGATTGAATAAGTTCTATTTTTCTCCTCCAACTTCTCTTTATTTTCTTCCGTTAGAAACTATGGGTCCGTTCGTTTCACGGAAAATGAGCCATTTCCGGAAAATATTTTCCCGGAAGTCATTTTCCAAGAAAATTACAATATTTTCTAGTGTTCGGCTAAAACCTGAAAATGTTTCGGAAAATATTTTCCGCTCACCAGATTAGCGAGCGCGAGCGTCAAGCTCGAGGCTCGCCAGATCGACGAGCGCAAGTTTGAGATCGACGAGCTTGAGGTTCACTTGGTTTGACGACTAGCCAAAAAAGAAGAAGATGGGAAACAAACAAAAAAAAATAGAAAAAATAGAAAAAGAAAGAAAAAGAAAAATGAAAGAAAAAGAAAAATGAAAGAAAAAGGAAATTAAAAATAATTTGAATTAAAAAAAGAAAAAGAAAATTAAAAAATAATTCGAATGAAAAAAAGAAAAGAAGAAAAAGAAAGGGGAGGAGGAAGCCATGATTTGTAAAAGTGTGAGATAAAAGAGATCAAGTGAGGAAAATGTTTTCCACTTTTCAAAAGTGGAAAACATTTTCTCCTATTTTAGAAGACTTTTTTTCCTTTGATGGAAAACATTTTCCTCAAGGAATTCATTTTCCGTGAAACTAACGCCGGAAAATCCGGAAAACATTTTCCCGGAAATTATTTTCCATGAAACGAACGGACCATATTTCTATTTCTTTTCTTTTCAATTACAGCACTGCTCTTTCCAATTCTCATTCCTATATGAAAAACGAGATCTTCTTCTTTCGCACTTTGCGTAAGGACGCTCTCTTTTAGTGAAGCCACTAAGGAATACCGTGTAAATTATTGTTTTGGGCTTTTTGTTCAAGTATTCACCCCATTCTTCAAAACCGGATTTCATGGGGTTTAAACGTAGAAGCAGGTATTTAAATATCTCACGTTTTTTTATCTGCAAGGTTTGTACGGATATCATGTATGATGTTGTCTATTCTCGATCATTCAAAATCTAATCTCAATCTCACTTGTAATCTTTATACGTTTGAATTGAGTGTCTATATTTCAATCAGAAAAAAAAAAATTGAGTGTCTAATTATAATTTTTCAATCGAAGAAGTAGGACAAGATCACGAGTTCTTTATGATAGATAATTCTCCACCTAGGAAGCAAGACTATAAGAATATTTGCAGCCAATATGAATTAGATAATTAGGAATTTGCATTATACGTTCCAAATGGATGGGGTAGATTTTCTGGTTAAATCATGGTCAAAGAGTTATTTTCTTTGCAGAATCAATAAATATGCTAAAATCATAATATTTCAGAATGAAGCTCTATATTTCTTATAACCTAAATTGCTCACCATTTAAAAGCAAAACTGGGCATAATGCTTACAAAAATGTCCAACCACGTGGACATCCAAAGTCGAGCCAGCCTAAAGTCAAGATGTTGAACCAGATGACATTTTCTCATTGTTATAGAGATCCCTGCCAAGTTATGATGTGGTTTGATTATAGTGTCATGGATTAGTCTTTCTTCATGCCATCATGCTGCAAAACAATGTAGAGGAGCATGTGTTTACAGGAGGGCAATCATCTTACAGACTTCATTTGTTTTGATCTCAGGACGACATGAATTACGGTCTTTCGCCAACGGATATAAGCTGCAATTAGGGGTGAGCGGTTCCAGGTTCTGGTTCGGTTCTGTCTGGAACCTGGAACTTACCCATCAAAATCAAGAACCTGAAACCTACCCTATCACAGGTTCTAGGGCCAATTCCAAGTTTCAATAGGTTCTTCTTCTTTTTTTCTTTTTTCTTTTTTGTAATTTTCAGATTTGAACTATAATGTACGCGCATACTAGACTATGGGACACCTGGAATGCCATAACTTGGCACGGAGGGACACTTAAGTGCCATAACTTTAAAACGGTATACTTAAGTGCCACTATCGGAGTAAAATGGAACACTTAAGTGCCACTTCGGCGAAAATCCGACCAAATGGCTGACGTGGCAATTTTCCGGCGAGTTTGGTCCAAAATGGCGTCGTTTTGCAAGCTGACGTGGCGGAGAAAATGCAAAAACGACGCCGTTTCGTGTCTACGTATAAATAATAATATAAAAATTAATTAAATTAGATTTAAACTTAATTTTATTTAAAATATTCAAAAAATTAAAAAAAAAAAGAAAAATTAAAAAAAATTAAGGAAAAAGAAAAAAGGTGGGGGGAGTTCGAATGGGGCGACTGAGGGCTGAGCCCTCGCCGCCGTCCCCGTCGCCGAGAAGGGCCGGCGACGGAGGGGAGGGTCAGCCGGGTCGCCGCCCCCGCCGACGCAGCCCTTCCCGGCGAGGCTCACGGCGGGGCGGCGGCGCTCGGCGAGGCCGCCTCAACCCTCAGCGACGGGACCGGCGGCGAGGGCTCAACCCTCAGCCGCCTCGTTCGACCTCCCCCCTTTTTTTTTCTTAATTTTTAAATTTTCTTAATTTTTAAATTTTTCTTAATTTTTTTAATTTTTTGAATATTTTAAATAAAATTAAGTTTAAATCTAATTTAATTAATTTTTATATTATTATTTAAACGAAACGGCGTCGTTTTTGTATTCTCTCCGCCACGTCAGCGTGCAAAACGACGCCGTTTGGACCAAACTCGCCGGAAAGTTGCCATGTCAGCCATTTGGTCGGATTTTCACCGGAGTGGCACTTAAGTGTTCCATTTAACTTCGAAACTGGCACTCAAGTGTACCATTTTGAAGTTATGGCACTCAAGTGTCCCTCCGTGCCAAGTTATGGCACTTGGGTTGTTCTTCTGCCCGCATACTATACGGTAATTTCTCACATCTTAGCAAACATACCAATGCCAACTGCCAATAATTTGGACATACATAATCAAAACTAGAAGAACTAGAGAAGACTGACTAAGCGTTATAGAAGACTAACCTTATGCAACCAATGTTTAAGACGAGCTGTTGGCAATCTAAGACACCAATCCTCATACATATCGAGAACGTGGTGCATGATAGCCATCCTGCTGCGTCTAGCCTCTAATGCAGATATTAAAACAACAGTTATAGACTTCACCTGTTAAAAAGCCATGTCAATGACTCCAGCCAAGTTCCTCTCTTACTTAAAAACATGCTAGGGCATCAAACCATGTTTCATTAATGGCCCGTTCAACATTAGTCTACTTATAAGGACATTCTTCTTGTTTGATCTCCTAAAACAACACAGGAGTTACTGGTACTGCAATCTATGCCCAAAATACCAATTTATTGTTTGACCCATTGATTTTCCAATTGCTCACATAAGTTCATAGATAACTATTTGTAAATGTAGCAAACCATCAATCTCATTTCTAGAGAAATCTTTCAGCATAATTATGAACGCAAGACTAGGGGCAACAATCTGCACAAGAAAGGCAAGTCGTCACAAACCCACTTTTTGATAGGTATGGCTCCAAGTGTCGCTCTCATTCAAAGTTCAGTAAATAGATCATATAATCCCCAATCCCTCAAGACAAGATCCAAAAGCAGGCACGGCATCAAAGGCTCTTCTAGCTACAATGACAGCATTCCCATAGTCTTAAAAAATGGCAAATACTTTTTAGGTACGAAACAGTTCTCAGTTTGGAATGTTCGATCAATATAATTTGATTCAACAAGCTTCAAGAGATGGCAGAAACAAGGGACAAAGTCATGCAGCAAACTTGTTATGAGCATATCTTTTTTTCATCAAGTAGAAATCTATCCTGACACCCACAAACAGAGGAAAAGGGCTACTAGAAAGGAGAACTGGAAATAGCATAATGAGCCATCACATAAGATGCGTGTGAAGAAAAAGGAGCATCACAGGAGGGACTTCTATAAGAAAGGCAAACCCAGGGAATCAAAGTCTGGATTTCTTCATGAACAGCTTTCATCACCTCTTCATATAGCATAGAGTTCTTCACTCCAAGGACATCCTTCTTGTTGACAATCACAAACAACCCACGTCCTTATACTACAACTTGTCCGACTATGACCCTTTCGGCATGCTTCATGCTTCGTTGTGCTTCAGCAATCTAAGAAGGTTGGGGCAAAAAATGCATCAATTCCAACAATTGAATCTATTTATGCAGAAGTACTGACTTTAGTTGAGCAGGTTACGGAAGGAAAATGAACTGAAAATTTCTAATGGGGGGATGAAGCATTCGGATTTAAACCCACAACATGCTGCCACTGGCATAATGATGCCATCAGAACTCCATCAATTTCCAGCAAAATGATGCTACAAAATACAAATGGCAACTCAAAATTTGCTGTCAACAACTTGCTCATCTAGAATTTGAACTCCAAAAACAATTAAAATGACACCAGAGGGACTATAATCACTGAGCAATCTCGTACCCTTGGAGAGAAGGTCTAGAAATCCATTTTCACTGGGCGAGCGGTGTCTGGCACTGAGCAGGGACGTCGGTCGCTGGTCTTCGGGGCAACGACGTCAGGCATTGCGACTGCTGGCGTCGGGTTGTTGGAGCAGAGGCGGAGACAGCAGCAGCGGTGTCGTGGGTCAGAATCAAAGACCTAGTGACCAGAGGCGGTGGGTCGCGAGCGGAGACAGCAGAATCGGCGTGATCGGGGCTTCTGGCGCGAGCAGCGGCGGTGGGTCGCAAGCGGAGACAGCAAAATCAGCGTCGTCGGGGCTTCTGGCGCGAGCAGAGGCAGTGGGTCGCGAGCGGAGACAGCAGAATCGGCGTCGTCGGGGCTTCTAGCGCGAGTAGCGGCGATGGGTCGCGAGCGGAGACAGCAGAATCAGCGTCGTCGGGGCTTCTGGCGCTAGCAGCAGAGGTGGGTCGCGAGTGGAGACAGCAGAATCGGCGTCGTCGGGGCTTCTGGCGTGAGCAGCGGCGGTGGGTCGTGAGCGGAGACAGCAGAATCGGCGTCGTCGGGGCTTACGAAGACGAGTTCGGCTCAAATCTGCCTGCATCGAGTAGTCGGTGACGGGCGTCAAGGCAAAGCATGGCAGCGACGGGCGTCGAGCGGCAAGGGTTTGCGCGAGCGATGTCAACGACTGGTGTCCAGCGATGGTGGCCTTGAGGGCAAGCGGCGTCCAGCGGCGAGACTCAGAGCGGTGTCCGGCGAGACTCTGAAAAAATGAAAGTGAAAGGGTCGGGAGTCTCGGGGGAGGGGGTTCCTTTTGGAACTCTAACTGGTTCCGAAACCGGTTTCGCAACAGGATTCCCCAGTTCCCATAAAAATGGAACCGGGAATTGAACCGGAACCTCCAGTTCGGTTCTCCGGTTCCCGGTTCTACCCGGGAACCGCGCTCACCCCTAGTTCAAGGCTTTTTCTAAAGACCTCAAAAGATTTGGAACCGATTAGGGTTCTAAAAGGAACCCCCTCCCTAGAGACTCCCGACCCTTTCACTTTCAGTTTTTCAGAGTTTGGCTGAACGCCGCTTGCCCTCAAGGCCACCACCGCTGGACGCCAGTCGCCGACGTCGCTCGCGCGAACTCTTGTCGCTTGACGCCCATCGCCGACTACCTGACGCAGGTAGATCTGAGCTGAGCTCATCTCCGCTCGCGACCCACCGCCTTTGCTCGCGCCAGAAGCCCCGACAACGCCGATTCTGCTGTCTCTACTTGCGACCCACCGCCGCTGCTAGCGCCAGAAGCCCCGACGACGTCAATTCTGCTGTCTCCGCTCGCGACCCACCGCCTCTACTCGCGCCAGAAGCCCCGACGACGCCAATTCTGCAGTCTCCACTCGCGACCCACCGCCGCTGCTCGCGCTAGAAGCCCCGACGACACTGATTCTGCTGTCTCCGCTCGCGACCCACCGCCTCTGGTCACTAGGTCTCTAATTCTGACCCACGACGCCGCTGCTGCTGTCTCCACCTCTACTCCAACAACCCGACACTAGCACTCGCGACGCCTAACGCCGTTGCTCCGAAGACCAGCAATCGACGTCCTTGCTTAGCGCCAAACGCCGCTCGCCCGGTGAAATTGGATTTCTGGACCTTCTCTCCAAGGGTACGAGATTGCTCAGTGATTATAGTCCCTCTAGTGTCATTTTAATTGTTTTTGGAGTTCAAATTCTGGATGAGCAAGTTGTTGACAGCAAATTTTGAGTTGCCATTTGTATTTTGTAGCATCATTTTGCTGGAAATTGATGGAGTTTTGATGTACCATATCATTATGCCAACAATTTCAAATGGATGGAGTTCTGATGGCATCAGTATGCCAGTGGCAGCATCTTGTGGGTTTAAATCCGAATGCTTCATCCCCCATTAGAAATTTCCATTTCATTTTCCTTCTGTAACCTGCTCAACTAAAGTCGGTACTTCTGCATAAATAGATTCAATTGTTGGAACTGATGCATTTTTTGCCCCGACCTTTTTAGATTGCTGAAGCATAATGAAGCATGAAGCATGCCGAAAGGGTCATAGTCGGATAAGCTGTAGTATAAGGACGTGGGTTGGTTGTGATTGTCAACAAGAAGGATGTCCTTGGAGGGAAGAACTCGATGCTATATGAAGAGGTGATGAAAGCTGTTCCTGAAGAAATCTCGACTTTGATTCCCTGGGTTTGCCTTTCTTATAGATGTCCCTCCTGTGATGCTCCTTTTTCTTCACACGCATCTTATGTGATGGCTCATTATGCTATTTCTAGTTCTCCTTTCTAGTAGCCCTTTTCCTTTGTCTGTGGGTGTCAGATAGATTTCTACTTGATGAAAAAAAGATATGCTCATAACAAGTTTGCTGCATGACTTTGTCCCTTGTTTCTGCCCATCTCTTGAAGCTTGTTGAATCAAATTATATTGATCGAACATTCCAAACTGAGAACTGTTTCGTACCTAAAAAGTATTTGCCATTTTTTAAGACTATGGGAATGCTGTTATTGTAGCTAGAAGAGCCTTTGATGCCGTGCTTGCTTTTGGATCTTGTCTTGAGGGATTGGGGATTATATGATCTATTTACTGAACTTTGAATGAGAGCGACAATTGGAGCCATACCTATCAAAAAGTGGGTTTGTGACGACTTGCCTTTCTTGTGCAGATTGTTGCCCCTAGTCTTGCGTTCATAATTATGCTGAAAGATTTCTCTAGAAATGAGATTGATGGTTTGCTACATTTACAAATAGTTATCTATGAACTTATGTGAGCAATTGGAAAATCAATGGGTCAAACAGTAAATTGGTATTTTGGGCATAGATTGCAGTACCAGTAACTCCTGTGTTGTTTTAGGAGATCAAACAAGAAGAATGTCCTTATAAGTAGACTAATGTTGAACGGGCCATTAATGAAACATGGTTTGATGCCCTAGCTGAAGTCATTGACATGGCTTTTTAACAGGTGAAGTCTATAACTGTTGTTTTAATATCTGCATTAGAGGCTAGACGCAGGATGGCTATCATGCACCACGTTCTCGATATGTATGAGGATTGGTGTCTTAGATTGCCAACAGCTCGTCTTAAACATTGGTTGCATAAGGTTAGTCTTCTATAACTAGGGGTGAGTAGCGGTCTAGGGTCGACCCTGGACCGGCCCAACCCTGCCAGTCCTGGTCCAATTCCCAAGGGGATTGGGTCGGTCCTCGGTCCTGAAATTCTAGGACCGACACTGTGCGGATTGGTCCTCGGTCCTAAGAGTTTTGGGTCGGTCCAACCCTGGACTAACCCTGTATATATATTACATTACATTATATTATTTATAATTCTTTTATATATTCAAACTTAAGTAAAATGTCTGTTATAAAACCTAAGAGTTATGGTGAGATGTTCTATCAATAACACAAATGGTAATTTCAATTTAAAACTTTTGTTGAGTATTAATTATGTGTCATTTGTTTTGTTTTCAGGTGTTTAGAAGTTCAAGTGAATTAACAAGATGTGAAGTTATATATTCATGGTGAACTTTTTTATGGTTTAATTGTATTTTACTAATGAATTTCAGCTACACTTTACTTTTCAATTTGTGTCAAATGGTAGAAATTTTTGAAGAGTATAGTAGTACTGCAGTCACTACGGTGATTTGCTAGTCAAGTGATGTGAAGCTCATTTTTTGGTTGAGTGGACTCCACATGATCAAATGTAGGAAAACGCTTTTGCATATGGTGTTATGAATATTAAAGATAGATGATTACAATAACTTTCCATCTTGTCACATATCTCGATGAGCGGTTAGTAGGTACGAAATTTGTATTATTGTGTCATCTTAAATTTGCTGAATATATATTGATATTTATAGTTTAGTTGCACAATGCCGCATTGTTGATGGATGTGTAATTTGAATTTGTAGGTTTGCTTTTTTAGGGAGTATAAAAAACAAGACAAAAAAAATTATCGATCGGTCCCGGGTTGACCCTGGAACCGGACCGAACCCATTGGGTCGGTTCGGTCCTTGGTCCCAAGCTCAATAGGGTCGGTCCTCGGTCCTAAAAATTGAGGATCAACACTGTACATGTTGGTCCTAGGGTTAGGGGGTGGCCCGGACCAACCCGGACCATGCTCACCCCTATCTATAACGCTTAGTCAGTCTTCTCTAGTTCTTCTAGTTTTGATTATGTATGTCCAAATTATTGGCAGTTGGCATTGGTATGTTTGCTAAGATGTGAGAAATTACCGTATAGTATGCGCGTACATTATAGTTCAAATCTGAAAATTACAAAAAAAAAAAACCTGTTGGAACCTGGAACTGACCCTGGAACTTGTGACAGGGTAGCTTCCAGGTTCCAAAAAATGAGGAACCTGTACTCGAGGGTAGGTTCCAGGTTTCAAACGGAACTGAACTAGAACCTGGAACCGCTCACCCCTACCTTGAACACAGAACTAGCATGAAACTGGTGTTTGGCCATCAGATAACAATGTGATTTCCAAAAACTAAGCTGCAGTTTATTAAATTTGGTTTTCAAAGTATAAATGGGGTAAGACATACATTCACAGTACAAGAGGACCAAGGCCAGAAATCCATCATCTCAAACTCGCATTGATGCTTACCACATGAAATAAAAATTTACAGAACGTTTTCAAGTCAAATTTATCCACGACATTCTCCAGCCCCGCTGGACATTCATATAAAGTGGACAGCAAAATCGTTCTAACAATATAATGGCCCCTTAACCAATCCTAACATCCAAAACAATTGAATAACATAGCTTGAGAGTGTTTAAAAGTTAACCTTCGAAATGGCGAGGCAGGCCTCCTCTGCACTGCTCCTTCAAAATGTCATGGCAGACGCTACTGTCAAATATTGGGATGCAAGACTATTATCCTGAATGCAACCTGTGAAAACCAAGGAACTGTTAAGCAGCAACCTTGAGGAAAAAATTAAGAAGAAAATATCGGCAGAAAGGCAATGGCAGCAGCAACAACAAAAAATAAACACAATTCCCAGTCTTAACAGCATGCAACACATGACAGAAATATATAATCACGAGATTCATGATTTCAGCATTTGCCAATTTGGTCCTTCCTAAAAGCATTCTTGGTTGACAAATTTCAATCGGAAGCATCAGGTCTAACGTGTTATACACATTAAATGCCACAACAATCAGCCCACAGATCTTTGTGAAGCAAGGAAAGCAGAACTCAGTGCAGGCACCTGAAAAAAGCATCCAACCTAACAATAGCCGATGGTTTCCAACAGATTGCCATATCCAAGGTCAATGAATCAATGGCTCACCCTCTTTCAGTCTTTAACACTTTTAGGGAAAACCAAGTTCGAAGTAAAGGAAAATATAAATGGGCGCTTCCCCAATAGAGAAACCTGTCTTATATAAGAAAGCATGGCTTTATATGTTCAAACTTCACTTTAAAATCTTTGGCACTTGACTTCCAGTGAAGAAATATGTCTCTAGGAGCTTCACAAATGAGGTCACAAAAGAAATGATCTGTGACTCAAGAAAACCACAACCCACTACCTAATAAACTGAAAATTCACATGCTTCAGTATGCACGGATGCAACTGCAGAGAAAGCCACAGAGTAATGGACTGAGTTTATCGATTAAAAAAGAAATCATAGATCCATGTATATTATGCTTATAGTGAGGATAAAAATGTTTCATCTGAAGTCAACATATATTTAATCGTCAAGTTATTAGAAAATGAAATTGATCAAATAGCTCTATAAATGCCCTTGGAGGATGCATTTAAAAAAAGAAATACTACTGCCATTGCAAGGGAGGGAGTATCAGCAAAATCTACTCACATGTAGTAATGCGAGAAGGAAATGAATAACATCCAAGAGGAAATAAGAAAGAAGATCTATTCGAGAATTTGGTAGGGTCAAGATTGTTAGATGGCTCAACCTTCTGATCGGTTCCAAATTAAAGAAACTGAAGCAGTTCATCTAATTTCACTTTGAAACTACTGTTTATCTACAAATACAGTGACATCATCTGCTCTACAGAGGACCCAATTCTTTTTTTGAGTACATGAAACTTTGAGTTTAGACATATACCAAAAAACGCCTTAAAATATCATTTACAAGTCAATTGGACTAAAAAGGGCACCAACATTTAGACTGATTGCACAGTCAGCAGGGTCACTGTAATCGTGCCCTTATGGCAGCAAATGTAAATGTTTGCTGAATATTCTCAGTTGCAGAAACAGGATGAGTGTAGTTGACTTTTCAGTTTGCTCAAGTACACATGGGACGGAAACAAATCATATGCTGTACATGTCCTACAGCAACCAACACAAGCTACTTTCACAATGAAGTGAAGCCTGTATGAAGTAAAGGCCGCAGGAAACGATCTAAAATGTGCCGCCAACAAAGGAGCTTAGCATCTTAGTGAATATGTGCCAAGTAACCCAACTACTGCATGATCAAAATATATCGAAGTGATGACCAAATATATATTTGGACTGTAATCTTTCACTTCACAATGACTCGGTTATCTAATGGAAAGGCTAACGTAGTTTAACAATCATTTACCCCTAGCTATATAACAGAGCTAATCTCGGCAACTGATATTTCTTCCTTCCTGTACAAAACTGCCTATTGAGCAGCACATTCTCCAAAGTTAATACATTTCTGCTCTGGCTATGTCTCCTTCTTCCCCACACTAGCTAATAAGAAAGCCCCTCTCACTCCAAGTGCACTCTCAAAACTCGACTGTGGAGATTGAGAACATCACTCAACATCCCATTGCGACAGTAAACTAAATATTTCTCTCTAACCTCCAGGCTTTAATCGTAATCGTTTCTATTCTGTTCATTCGCCGCTGTTGATGGACTTTTCATCATGCGTTTTTTATCTGTAGGATCACAACAGCGATTACTTTACCATAATCAACTTTGCCCATTCAAAACAGAAAATTTTATATTTCATTTCAGTGACTGAGAAACTCAACAAGAACTTTAAAGACATGAGACCAAGGTTTAAAAGAAGCACGTCTAAAATTGAATTTCTGGAGGAAACAGAGAAAGATTGGTTGCATACAATGAAATTCCATCACTAACATCCTTTTCTAAAGATCAAAACTTTTTCTGTTGGTCATCGAACAAAAGAAATACTAATTGAAGATCAAGTCTGATTCGCCTTGCGAAGAAGGCTGAAATGGAACCTGTTAGTAGTAGGATCCCAATAAATCCCAATCTCATCGCGGGCCGCCAAACCCCTCCGCTGCACAAACTCCTTGATCCAACACCCCTTCAGGACGTAGGCCCCTGACGACGCCCAGAAAGCAAACGAGTCACCATCTCCTCACTCATGGCCGGGAGCGTGTGGGTCGTCACGCATGCCCGTGGAATCAAGAGCCTCGACAGGTGGCCAAGATCGCTCTTTGTAAGCTTCTTCTTGATCTTATAAGGGTCGAAGAGCAGCACCAACTCTGTGGAAAACGCCGTTGCGTCTCTCTTCCTCATCTTCACGTCCCGAGGCCTCCTTCTTTTCCTTCCGCTTTCTATGGTACCTCGCCTTCTTCTCCACAATTAAGGTCTCATCGTCGGGGAGCGAGGCCATGCATTTGCGCTTCGGTTGGGCAGGAGCGATTTCTTGACGAGGGTCACCGAGTTTCTTGGTGCCCAAGAAACCATTCCCATCAGGCGTGAGGGGAAAGAATCCTCGAGCCACCACCACTTTTGCAGATGAAATTTCTCTGGACTCTTCATCACGATTCTTCTCCTGACCGTGCAGATAAGAAACGCACAAGTAAGAGTCCATCGAGCGCGCCCTCAGGTGGTCGGCAATGGGTTTCTTCTCCTGATCATGGAGATAAGAAACGCACGACAATGGCAGCGAGTGCACATCACCTCTCGGGTGGTCGGCAATGGGTTTCCTCTCCTGATCGTGCAGATAAGAAACGCACGACAATGGTGGCGAGGGGACATCGCCAGCGGGACGCGAATTGGGGCCGAAGAAATCGACGAACTTCTTGTTCCCGGAACAATAGGAAACAGCTTCTGTTTTCCCCTAAATAGAAAACCCTAACTTCTCTTTTGCTCCCTTTTCAGCTCACCTCTCCCTTCGTCCGCTTGCCTCTCTCCGATCTCATCACCTCCGGTCACCTCTCTCCGGTCCCGTAGCCTCCGGTCGACTCTCGCTGGTCCCGTGCCCGTAGCCTTTGGTCGCCTCTCTCCAATCCGGTCACTGCCTCTTTTCGGTCCGTCGTCTCCGGTCGCAGTTCTCTTTGGTGGCGTCCCTCCAGTTGGGTCGCCTCTCTCCGAGCCGGTTGCCTCCAGTCCCGTCGCCTCCGCCTCTCTTCGGTGCCGTCATCTCTAATCCCGTTGTCTCTGGTCGCTTCACTTTGGTCGTGTCGCTCCGGTTGGGTCGCCTCTCTCCGATCCCGCTGCCTCCAATCCCATCATCTCCGATCGCCTCTTTCCGATCCCGTTGCCTCTAGTGCTGTCGCCTCCGGTCACCTTTCTCCGGTCACATCACCTCTGTCGCGTCGCCTCGTGGTTGTCTTGGCTTAAATCAGGTTTGTTGCTTTGATTCCTTTTCATTTTATCTGTTATAGTGGTGATTCTCACTTTTTCTGAAGTTGAATCCGCCGCCTCCAGTCCGGTCGCCTCCAAGCCTCTTTCCGATCCCGTTGCCTCTAGTCTCGTCACCTCCGGTCACCTTTCTCTGGTCGCATCCCCTTTGGTCGTGTCGCCTCGTGGTCGTCTTGCCTAAAATCAGGTTTGTTGCTTTGATTCCTTCTCATTGTACCTGTTCTAGTGGTGATTCTCACCTTTTCTGAAGTTGAATCGTGTCGCCTCTGTTTGTGCTCGCCTCTCTCGCGTTGCTTTCCTCATGCTTGTGTCGCCCTGATTCTCACATGTATCAGCTAGGCTGACTAAAACAAACCAAAGCTGATATTGATGAACAACACCAAAATTCTGGTGCACTTTTCTCTATGCTTCTTTGTCTCTCAAAACCAGTGGGAGTATGAAATGAAATGAGATAGTTGTGTATGTATGTGCATGTGCATGTGTGTGAGTAGTTGAAGTTGTTCATGCTCTGTTTTAGCGATAGGTTGTGATAAAGGCTTTGTTTTAGCCAATCCGAGTTATTATATTAGGAAGTCACTTAACCAAATAAAAAATGTCGGCATTATGACAACTCATAAGCTTTGTTTTCTCCGATGCATCATAAATCGTCATACCTCAGTCTTGGAATCTATCCCATAGATATAAAACACGTTCTTTAAAGGTGGCCTCTCCAAGGTGTAAATGGATTTAAAATAGGATCACCATGATATAACGTGAAACAACGAGCATATGAAATTTTATCGAAGGGATAGAAAAAAATATAGGAGTGGTTAAAAGATCAGTTAAGAGATTCATTTTCAACCTAAAGTTTTTATATTGGTTATAATGAATCGTATCCCACAATAGATCAATAAAGTGACAGCTAAGAAGTCCATATACACTTTCAGGGGAATGAAAACAAACTGATAGGTAGAACATGAAGGCCGAAGGAATTAATTAACAAATTTATGGTGCGGAAGTTGCATGCTCTTTTGTCAAAGTTAAGCCTCCGTCAAGGATCACAACAAGACCAAGGGTTGTATAGGGAAGCGTAGTATGTTTGGATGGCAATGTACCCTACACAGAAGCTACAATAACTGAAGATATAGCAGCATTTACACATTGAAAGGCAAAAAGTAAAAGTGAAAAGGGCATTCCTCCGAGTGCACTAAGGAACGTTTCAGGTTCTAGATATGACACAAAAGGACAAAGATACTAACATTTTTAGGACCTGTTATGCATTGGGTAGCTGTCCAAGGTTTTGAGTTGGATCCATTGATTCTGGTTTGATGCTTGTAGCTGCTATAATGACATTTTTTAAGCACTGAATAGCTATCCAAGGTTTAGAGATAATATCATCCTATAACTGGATTTGTTACTCGTGTCTTTCTTTAGTCTAAAAAATAGTGATGAGAAAATAAGGAAGCAGCATGTTGCACTCTCTTTTTGGTGTGATAGTGGCGAGGTTGAATTCTTGTTAGTCAATGATTGGAAGAGAAAAAAATAATGCCAATCACTGGGTTATATTGTAGTTACTTCATTTTTGGTAGTTAAAGTAACTCTTGGAGTGCATGCTTCATGAACCCAGCCTAATCCTAGGGACAAGCTATGACATCATATTAGAAAGAAAGTGGTTTTTCATCTATTTAATTGTCTTGAACTCATATGATGCTCAACTAGTGAAGGTTTTACATGGCATCCCAAAAAGAAACATTCACCGCAAAGTGGACTGAGCCTTTAACCAACTTGTACGTCAGTTTGTTGGTAGAAGATGTCAAAAAGGGAAATCGCACATCTTCTACTTTCAACAAAGCAGGGTGGAATAACATACGAACAGAATTTAATAAATGAGCAGGACTCCAATATACTCAAGTGCAGTTGAAAAACAAGGTGAACAAATTGAAAAAACAGTATGGTAGTTTCAAGAAGCTTCTTTCACAATCCGGATTTGGCTGGGATAATATGAACAAAACAGTTGTTGTTGATGATCCAAGTATATGGGAACCTCACGTCAATGTATGATTTAACCTTTGGTCATTTTGAGATCACTATAGATGTACATGGCAAGATGTTTAATTGTATTGCTGATATATGTCATCATTGTGAAAATTGCAGGATAATATTGAGTGGGCAAAATTCAAGAATGATGGATTTCCTCAATATCCCGACTTGTGTATTGTATTTGGTGATACATATGCTATTGGGGAGCATGCAGCAAGAAATGCCAAAGATTTGGTGATGTCGGATGAACTTGGCATTGGTGGTGATGATGCAGACGATGGACGAGAGGACTTAAGTGAACACTATATTGATAAGGGAGTTTTTATGTCTGACAAAACTCCTACTTCAGTTCATGACGAACATAGGATGGATAAAACTCCAAATAGTAAGAGGAGAAGGAGGAATCACTCATTTGGTGTTGCTAGCACCTACAAAACCATACAAGAGATGATCAAAACTAGGGCTAGTCAATCTGTGAGTGGTTCTGTCAACTCACAAGTCACATCACCATCTGTAGACCCATTCTCCGTATCTGCTGTGATTGATGTCCTAGTTGCCATGCCTACATTGGAGCAGGATCTTTACAACAAAGCAGTGGAACGAGCCTGCGTTAGTGTCGCGTGGAGGGAAGCTTTTATCAAATCCCCAACTGAAAGGAGATATGGACTTCTCCAAAGTTCCAGGAGTGGGGAACTTTCCTAATTTGAGTCTGTGGTAAATGAGAAAAAGGAAAATTATTTCGTGGTTTTTTTATTTAAATTTTCCTGGTTAGATTGCCATGATATGGGTGAGTTTCTACCATTTCTTAAACTATTTTCATTATGTAATTTGATGGAACCTCAAAAAGACTGGAAAAAAAATATATCGTTTAATTCTACTTTCGAATAAAGAAAGATTTATAAAAGTAAACTGATTTCATAATATGGAATGTTCGCTAAGTAGAGAATTTATTTTAATCTTTTACTATTTCTCATATATCTTATTTATTTTTTATTTTATTTTTGGTCTTTTGTTCAATTTTTTCTAGCTAAGTAAATTAAAAGATTTACGACTAACAAATGTAATAAATTTAAGATTTTTTTGATAAATTCCCCTAGATTTGGGACTATAGGGAAAGTTTGTGATTATTTTTAAATAAAAAGAAGTTCGGAGTAAAATTGGGATTGGACCTAAAGTTAGAGTTTTTCTTAAAGAATTAAGCCCATACATATCATGTAAATTTTAGCAATTTAACATTATCCTATACGAGATTTTATTCAACATTTTTCATGCATTTCACTTCATAATACTCCTTTTGTTGAATCCCGAGTTACAAATTTGCAAAACTTTTTTTTAGATGTCGTTCCCCAATTTAAAAAAAAAAATTCTTCTGGATGCTTTAATCGTGAATGCACGATGATAAATAATAAATAAACCGCAAAGCAAATATTAGATAAGGTTATAGCCCCCAGTCTTTCTTGTTCCACCTCATAAGTGTCGAATGCAAGACCAATTGCTTTTGGATTCAACTGAATTTATCAAAAGCCGAGACCCAAAATAAAATTTAGAGGCAACTTTGCAAACATAGATGCCGCAGTGGAGTACTGCTTTTGATCCACGAGGCTGCCTGATTACTCGCAATAGACGGCTATACCGGCCGGACTGAGTTGGATAAACGTTTGACATTGTTGTCTCGTTAGAAGGTGGTAATCACAGAATTCCGCTTGGCTGGCGCTTAGTACGTGTTATTTTGTTTGTTTATGTGATGGCTAAGGAAGATAGTCAGACTCATCTCGCTTGTTCTTTTGGCTTTCCATGATCTCGTGTTCAAAAGGGATTCTTATTTCCAATTTAGTTATTATGCAGAAACTTAGTGTGGCTAAATAAATGCCTATCAGAACGGAACTAAGGGTTCATTCATTTCACGAAAAACAACTTCCATAAAAACGTTTTCCAAATTTTTCGGTGTTTGTTTCACAAAAAATGAACTAGTCAAGAAAAACATTTTCTATTAATGAAAAAAGTTATTCTAAAATAGGGAAAAATATTTTCTACATTTCAAGTAGGAGAAAATATTTTTCTTACTTTCTCTCTCCCTCTCATCTCTAGCTCCTTCTCCTTTCTTTTTTACTTTTTAAAAAATATGATTTTTTTTTCTTTCTTTTTTTCCCCTTCTTTATGGGCTAGTTGCTAGCCATAATGACGGCTGGTGACTAGTCATAGGCAAACCTCGAGCTCGCTAACCTTTGGCGAGCTCGAGCTAGCCACTTGCCAGATCGACAAGCATGAGCCTATGACTCACCAATTTCGTGAGGCTTGAGCTCGATGAGCTCAAGTTCAAGCTAGCCACTTGCCAAACCAGCGAGTACAAGCCTTTTCGAGGGAAGTGAGCTCGAGCTCGCCTTTGGTCAGTAATCGACCAAAGAAGAAGAAAGAAAAGAAAAAAGAAAAAGAAAAAGTATAAGTATAAGTAAAAAGTAGAAAGAAAAATAAAAAAAAAATTATTTTAAAAAAATAAAAGAATAGACTAAAAAAATAAAAATGTATTTAAACGATGGTACATTGGAAAATATTGAAGGTCAGAAAATATTTTCTAATTCATTTTCAAGTTTCAAATGAATATCGAAAAATATTGTCATTTTTCTAAAAACTAATTTTTTAGAAAATATTTTTCATAAACATCACATTTGTTCGGAGACGAATGGAATCTAAGGCTGCGTTTGTTTTCATTTCTTTTTTCTGTTTTTGAACAACTTTTTTGTTTTTTTGTTCCTGGGAACAAAAAAGGAACATAAACGCGTTTGTGTGCGTTTTTGTTCCAAAATTATTTTTTTGTTCCCGAAAACACATCTGGAACAGAAACATGAAATAAAAAAAAATTGTTTCTTGTTTCTGGAACAAAAATTAAAAACACTTCTCTCTCCTCTCTTTTTTTTTTCTTTCTCTTTTTTCTTTGGCCGGTCACTGGCCTCGGCCATGGCCAGCAACCGGCCAAAGAGGGCCAGCGACGCCGTCGAGGGCCGGCGACCTTATCGGGGCGTCGCTGGGGCGTCGTCGGCCCCAGGCGAGGCCGAGCGTCGCCGGCCCCTGGCGAGGCTCGCCCTCGCCTTGGCTAGGCGAGCTCGAGCTCGCTGAATCTGGGCAAGCTCGAGCTCACCCAGCCAAGGAGAGGCCGCCGACCCTCGTCGGCCAGTCGCCGACCATGGCCAAGGCCGGCGACCGGCCAAAAGAAGAAAAAAAGAAAAAAGAAAGAAAAAGAAAATAAAAAAAATTAAAAGAAATAAAAAAGAATACAAATTTACCAAACATATTTCTGTTCATTTTTTATTCCCAGAACAAGTTTACCAAACGCGTCTTTTTGTTCAAAAATTGTTCTCCGGAACATAAATACTTTTTTCTATTTCTGTTCCCTAGAATAATTTTTAAACAGAAATGTTACCAAACGCACCCTAAATAGCAAAAGATTAGAAATGCTGAGCTTTTATTCCAAGTTCTCTCCACTTTGCGTCTCAACCGAAAGTCATTCCTTGAACACACTATCTTTGCAAGTTGTCATTTTTCTGAAAAATGGTTTTTCTCCGGCCGTTCGGGGTTTTACGAGGAGGAAGAAGGGATGCGGGGCGTCCATGGCCGCTCACGGTGTGGAACAATAAAAAAAATTCTGCAAATGACACTTTAAAATGGAAAAAAATAAATAAATAAATAGTGCAATATATGCAGAGAGGATATATATCTAGGGATGCATATTATTTAGTAAAAAAAAATTATCTTATGGGAAGTTGAGAGAAATTTGAATTCCATTTGGGGAGTGAAGCATTTGTGAGATTAATTGGCAATACCTTGATTATTCATTTTACTAACATTAATATAATTCATCTTCAAAAAAAAAAAAAAAAACAGATGATATTTAATTTCCATTTTGATTTATTGGTTCAGGAAAGAATTTGTACTTGGATTTGGAATGTTGTATAAATTTAATTTCCTATACGATTAAGTACAAACAATTTCATGTTTGACAATCATATAAATTTTGGTTTATAAGGTCGATTGATATTCAGAATATATCAAAAACATGCCTCTTTTTTTACCCAATGACTCATTACAAACCTTTAATTTTTAAAACACTAATACATAGTTGAGTCTTACCTATAGAGACCACTTTGCACTTCCACATCAATTAGCGTGATGTTTCCATTTATAAAATTCTCTCCAAAAATGGCTACCCTCATGTCCTAAATTCTTGCACCCATTAAAAGCACTCAGAACCAATAAGTTTTCAAGAAGGGACAATTTAATCTTTTGAATATCGAATTTTGCTTGGGTGTGTGTGGATGTTAATCGTAAAGTAAGTTTTTCATTGAACTAACCACAATAAGGTTGGGTTTAATAAAAACAAAAACCCGCCGGATAATGAGAAACGAACTGTCGTTTTCTAGATTCAAGGGAAATACTCCCCTTTATAACTTAAGCTGCAACTGTCTCCTCTCCACCCTCAATCCACAACAGAAAAAACTCCTGCTCCTTGTTAACCACGGGGACAAACCGCTTAAGCAAATCAAAGCTCCAATAGACAAAGAAAACAAAAGCCGAAATTGTTGAGTAGGTCACTCCCAATTGGAGAGGCCAACGCAATTATGTATATTTATAATAGAATATATATGATAGTGAGTGTGTAAAAGTAAAAAGGAAAAAAAAAGGAGAAAAAGAAAAAAGAAAAAGAAGATATCAAAAGAGATCGAGAGATATATCAACATGATTTTCTACATCCAGAAAATCAAAGGAGATTGAGAAAGAAATCAAAGTGATCTTCTCAAATCTACAAAATTACGAGAGATTAGGAGATAAATTTTTGTGATTTTTACATGGTACAATTCCAAAATTGGGATTGCATTTGCTCCTATAAATAGTAGTCATCCTCAACGGAAAAGAGGTTACAAAAGCAAGAAGATCATAGCAGCGTAGCAGAAGAAACAATCCAAGAAAGAGTATTTTTGAAAGTTATCCAATTTGTGCCAATTTGTGAGAGGTTCATATCACAAATTGAAGAGGCGAAGTTGTATCCATTATTTATCATAGTGGAAGTTTGAAGTGGACTACCCATTATTTATCATAGTGAAAGTTTGAAGTGGACTACAGTCTCGTGGTTTTCATAGTGAAAGTTTGAAGTGGACTACAGTCCCGTGGTTTTCCCTTCACTTAGAGGGTTTTCCACGTTAAAAATTCTGGTGTTATTTACTATTTATCTTTACTTTTTTCATTTAATATCCTATTTAATTTTCACAGAAATAGTAGCAGGAAAATTATCTGGGCATTCTCCACAAATATTCTTTTCTTTTTCCGAACAGAAACTTCATTACACAGCATTAAGGGAGAGAATCAATCCTCCAATATAATTCCTTCCGATCCACATTTCTTTTTACAAAAATGGGTTGCAGGGAGTCGAAGCATGCTGTTGCCACCGGAAACACCCTTACCAAAAGCTGGAGTTCAAGCACCAATCCCGAGAAGAGCAAACAAGTAGAACAGAACGTTCCTCAGATGGAAGCAATTGGGAACGACACGGCATTACTTGTGCAACAAGAAACCAATGATGCGTTGAGCTGGGATACAAGAGCTGCAGCCACAGTTGAGGACATAACTGAATATCCCGATCTTGAACAAGAAGAAGAGATCAAAGAAGAAGAAACAAAAGCTTTGAACAAAGACCAAGATTAAGAAAAGTGTGTAGAGGAAGAAAAGGAGATTGAACCTGAGCAGGAGTTAAAGCCAGAGACAGAACCAGTACTAGAAGAGCAAGAGGCAGAGCCAGGGAGGTTCATATTCCACGACTCGCCGGATCATTACTTCTCTCCGAGAAGAGACAAGGAAGCGCTGGAAGAGATCATGTCCGAGGGGCTCTCCTCTGAGTACAGCTCGCCCCAGCATGAACCGGTCAAGGAGGGCGAGTACAGTAAAGTGCTGGTGGAAGAGAAGAATGCTACTGCACTGCAAAAGGCAGAGGAAATGAGGGAAAAGGAAAATGACTCTGCTCCTGATAAGGTACTTAAATGAATCTTCTGAGAATTTAACCGCTGAGTTCGAATACTAGAGACATGTATTCAGGATCATAAGATCACGCATGCAGTTTCGCAGACATATGTCTTGACGCTGATTATGTTCATGCTAATCTACACAACCCATTCTTTTCCCGTGATTTTGATACATTTACCATGCGTTAAAACATTGATGTGAAGGCCAAGAAATACAAACGTATCAGACTGACTGTTTGAGCGGGTTAACTCCTAACAAAGTTGTTGGAACTATGATTTTGCGCAGGAAGTTGTGGCTCATTTAGCAACTGCAGAAGTAGCGAAGAGCAACTGAATCGAAGCAGCGGCATCGCAAGAATTCCATAACTAATCTTAAGCAGCCTTTTATACATTGGTTACATAAAATTACAGTGATGTAGTTTGGTTCTCGACACTAAAAATTGTCGAACGGAGAACAGACTTTAGGGTTGGGGCGACGGATGTAAATTATAGGATTTGTTATGTGTGCATTGGGGTTGGAGAGATGATCATTGTTCCTACATATCACTCCCCGTATTGTTATCACCTTGTGGTTTACACTCTTCTGAAGACGAAGTTAAAAACAAGAGGACTTGAATCACATGATCAAATCATAATGACAGAGTCATGGAATTAGATTTTACTGGACTTAAACAAATATACTTGTTCAAATGTAGTAGAACGGTGAGCTAAACTTACAATAATAACTACAGTATTGGCACTTGATTTTTGTTTTAACACACCAATTGAATAGCACTTATCGATATTTCATTCTGAACTCAGAATTCCTATGGATTAATGGCCTCACAATGTCCGCAAGTCCTTGATGGAGAAAATTTTGAGACTGTTACAACACATAAAGAACCAATTTTCGTGCTTAGATATGAGAGGAGCCATTTCTTTTCTTAATTGCAGTCTATGATGAACTTGGAGCTTCGTGCTAATACATTTTTAAGAATCATTAACTATGGACATCTTGATCTCTGAGATGCCTAACAATAAAGGCATGTCCCTGTCCTAATTTCGATAGATTAATTATATAGATACCTGATGTTTTGGGTTCATTCTTCCCTAATGGACTCTCAATCGCTGCGATTAGATTATTGACAAAAAATCTTGAAGTCATCCATGAAATTGCTGATGAACCTTATATTATGCATTAGATGCCGAAGAAAACAAAACCCTACTGATGTTTGGCTGTACATTGGAAACGAATGGAGAGTGCATACTGGACTTCGTTCACAGTCAAATTACGTTGCAATATCCTATCAAAACAGTATAATCAAGTCTAGCAAACTAGCTTCTAATTGGTCATGTCTGGCGATTGTCTTTGCTGTTGATATTTTCAAGGATTTCTTCAGGAGAAGCCTGAGTAGGCATCACTGAATATGGCGCTACAAAAAAATGAAGTAGCTGTAAGCAATGGAGTGGCAGACTTGGTTACTTGTATATACACTTAAAACATCAGGATTCGACTACAAGGCGTTATTGAGCTATAGAGGACTAGACACTCAAACAAGTATTATCGACTTCCTTTGTATCGGCCTAATTGACACAGGAATCCTTGCTTACAGAGATGACGAAGAGCCGAGGGAAGTGATTGGCCCAGAGCTTCTCCAAACAATCAAGCAGTCAAGAATCCCCATACCCATCTTCTCAAAATGTTATGACTCTAGCAAATGGTGTCTCAAGGAGCAGGTGCAGATTTTGGATGCAAGAAAACCAAGGGATAGAAGATAATGCCCATTTTAAATGACGTGAAACCTTCTGAGGCAGGCCTCCTCTGCACTGCTACTTCAAAATGTCATGGCATACGCTACTGTCAAATATTGGGATGCAAGACTATTGTTCTGAATGCAACCTGTGAAAACCAAGGAACTGTTAAGCAGCAACCTTGAGAAAAAAATTAAGAAGAAAATATTGGCAGAAAGGCGATGGCAGCAGCAACAACAAAAAATCAACACAATTCCAAGTCTTAACAGCATGCAACACATGACAGAAATATATAATCACAACATTCATGATTTCAGCATTTGCCAATTCGGTCCTTCCTAAAAGCACTCTTGGTTGACAAGTTTCAATCGGCAGCATCAGGTCTAACGTGTCATACACATTAAATGCCACAACAATCAGCCCACAGACCCTTGTGAAGCAAGGAAAGCAGAACTCAGTGCAGGCACCTGAAAAAGGCATCCGACCTAACAATAACTGATGGTTTCCAACAGATTGCCATATCCAAGTGTTGCATGCTGTTAACACAATTCCCAGTCTTAACAGCATGCAACACTTTTAGGGAAAGCCAAGTTGGAAGTAAAGGAAAATATAAATGGGCGCTTCCCCAAAAGAGAAACCTGTCTTATATAAGAAAGCATGGCTTTATATGTTCAAACTTCACTTTAAAATCTTTGGCACTTGACTTCCAGGGAAGAAATATGTCTCTAGGAGCTTCACAAATGAGGTCACCAAGCAATGATCTGTGACTCAAGAAAACCACAACCCACTACCTAATAAACTGAAAATTCACATGCTTCAATATGCACGGATGCAACAGCAGAGAAAGCCACAGAGTAATGGACTGAGTCTATCGATTAAAAAAGAAAACCACAACCCACGCCCTAATTTTAGTGAGAAAAAAAAAGTTTCATCTGAAGTCAACATATATTTAATCGTCGAGTTATTAGAAAATGAAATTGATCAAATAGCTCTATAAATGCCCTTGGAGGATGCATTTAAAAAAAGAAATACTACTGTCATTGCAAGGGAGGGAGTATCAGCAAAATCTACTCACATGTAGTAATGCGAGAAGGAAAAGGAAATGAATGACATCCAAGAGGAAATAAGAAAGAATATCTATTCGAGAATTTGGTAGGGTCAAGAATTGTTAGATGGCTCAACCTTCTGATCGGATCCAAATTAAAGAAACTGAAGCAGTTCATCTAATTTCACTTTGAAACTACTGTTTATCTACAAATACAGTGACATCATCTGCTCTACAGAGGACCTAATTTTTATTTATTTTGAGTGCATGAAACTTTGAGTTTAGACATATGCCAAAAAAACGCCTTAAAATATCAATTACAAGTCAATTGGACCAAAAAAGTGCACCAACATTTAGAATTTGATTGCACAGTCAGCACGGTCATTGTAATCGTGCCCTTATGGCAACACATGTAAATGTTTGCTGAATATTCTCAGTCACAGAAACAGGATGAGTGTAGTTGATTTTTCAGTTTGCTCAAGTACACATGGGAACGGAAACAAATCATATGCTGTACATGTCCTACAGCAACAAAGACAAGCTACTTTCACAATGAAGTGAAGCCTGTATGAAGTAAAGGCCGCAGGAAACGATCTAAAATGTGCTGCCAACAAAGGAGCTTAGCTTCTTGGTGAATATGTGCCAAGTAACCCAACTACTGCATGATCAAAATATATAAAAGTGATGACCAAATATATATTTGGATTGTAATCTTTCACTTTATGATGACTCGGTTATCTAATGGGAAGGCTAACGTAGTTTAACAATATAACAGAGCTAATCTTTGCAACCGATATTTCTTCCTTCCTGCACAAAACTGCATATTGAGCAGCACATTCTCCAAAGTTAATACATTTCTGCTCTGGCTATGTCTCCTTCTTCCCCACACTAGCTTAAGAAAGCCCCTCTCACTCCAAGTGCACTCAAAACTTGACTGCGAAGATTGATAACATCACTCACCATCCCATTGCAACAGTAAACTAAATATTTCTCTCTAACCTCCAAGCCTTCGTCGTAATCGTTTCTATTCTGTCCATTTGCCGCTTTTGATGGACTTGTCATCGTGCGTTTCTTATCTGCAGGATCACAACAGTGATTACTTTACCATAATCAACTTTGCCCATTCAGAACAGAAAATTTTATATTTCACCACAGTGACTGAGAAACTCAACAAGAAATTTAAAGGCATGGGACCAAGGTTTAAAAGAAGCACGTCTAAAATTGAATTTCCAAAGGAAACAGAGAAAGATTGGTTGCATACGATGAAATTCCATCACTAACATCCTTTTCTAAAGATCAAAACATTTTTCTGTTGGTCATCGAACAAAAGAAATACTAATTCAAGATCAAGTCTGATTCGCCTTGCGAAGAAGGCTGAAATGGAACCTGTTAGTAGTAGGATCCCAATAAATCCCAATCTCATCGCCGGCTGCCAAACCCCTCCGCTGCACGAACTCCTTGATCCAACACCCGTCCAGGACGTAGGCCCCTGATGACGCCCAGAAAGCAGACCCCAGTCGGTGCTCCGAATGCGTCTCCGCTTCCCATACAACGACGTCCTCACCCTCGCCACTCATCACTTGAGTCACCATCTCCTCACTCGTGGCCAGGAGCACGTCGGTCGTCACGCATGCCCGTGGAATCAAGAGCCTCGACAGGTGGCCAAGATCGCTCTTTGTAAGCTTCTTCTCGATCTTATAAGGGTCGAAGAGCAGCACCAACTCTGTGGACAACGCCGTTGCGTCTCTCTTCCTCATCTTCACGTCCCGAGGCCTCCTTCTTTTCCTTCCGCTTTCTATTGTACCTCGCCTCCTTCTCCACAATTAAGGTCTCATCGTCGGGGAGCGAGGCCATGCATTTGCGCTTCGGTTGGGCAGGAGCGATTTCTTGACAAGGGTCACTGAGTTTCTTGGTGCCCAAGAAACCATTCCGATCAGGCATGAGGGGAAAGAATTCGCGAGCCGCCACCACTTTTGCAGATGAAATTTCTGTGTACTCTTCATCACGATTCTTCTCCTGACCGTGCAGATAAGAAACGCACAATTAAGAGTCCATCGAGCGCGCCCTCAGGTGGTCGGCAATGGGTTTCTTCTCCTGATCATGGAGATAAGAAACGTACGACAACGGCAGCGAGTGCACATCACCTCTCGGGTGATCGACAATGGGTTTCCTCTCCTGATCGTGCAGATAAAAAACGCACGACAATCGTGGCGAGGGGACGTCGCCAGTGGGACGCGAATTGGGGCCGAAGAAATCGATGGACTGTTTTCCCCTAAATAGAAAACGCTAACTTCTCTTTTGCTCCCTTCTCAGCTAACGCCCCCGAAGCTCACGCCCCTTCTCAGCTCACCTCTCCCTTCGTCCGCCTGCTTCTCTCCGATCTCATCACCTCCGGTCGCCTCTCTCCGGTCCCGTGCCCGAAGCCTTTGGTCGCCTCTCTCCAATCTGGTCGCTTCCTCTCTTCGGTCCGTCATCTCCGGTCGCAGTTCTCTTTGGTGGCGTTCGCCTCTCTCCGAGCCGGTTGCCTCCAGTCCTGTCGCCTCCACCTCTCTTCGGTGCCGTCATCTCTAATCCCGTCGTCTCTGGTCGCTTCACTTTGGTCGCGTCGCTCCAGTTGGGTCGCCTCTCTCCGATCCCGCTGCCTCCAGTCCTGTCGCCTCCGATTGCCTCTTTCCAATCCCATTGCCTCTAGTCCTGTCGCCTCCAGTCACTTTCTCCGGTCGCATCGCCTCTGGTCGCGTGGCCTCGTGGTCATCTTGCCCTAAATCAGGTTTGCTTCTTTGATTCCTTCTCGTTGTACTAGTGGTGATTCTCACTTTTTGAATTTGCCGCCTCCAGTCCCGTCGCCTCTGATAGCCTCTTTTCGATCCTGTTGCCTCTGGTCCTGTCGCCTCCGGTCACCTTTCTTTGGTCACATCGCCTCTGGTCGCGTCACCTCGTAGTCATCTTGCCCTAAATTAGATTTGTTGCTTCGATTCCTTCTCATTATACCAATTCTAGTAGTGATTCTCACTTTTTCTGAAGTTGAATCGTGTCACCTCCGTCGTCGCCTCTGTTTGTGCTCTCCTCTCTCACGTTGCTTCCCTCGTGCATGTGTCGCCCTTGATTCTCACATGTATCAGCTAGGCTGACTAAAACAAACCAGAGCTAATATTGATGAACAACACCAAAATTCTAGTGCACTTTTCTCTATGCTTCTTTGTCTCTCAAAACCTGGGAGTATGAAATGAAATGAGATAATTGTGTATGTGTGTGCGTGTGCGTGTGCGAGTAGTTGAAGTTGTTGATGCTCTATTTTAGCGATAGGTTATGATAAAAGCTCTGTTTTAGCCAATCCGAGTTATTATATTAGGAAGTCACTTAACCAAATAAAAAATGTCGGCATTATGACCACTCATAAGCATTGTTTTCTCCGATGCATCATAATTCCTTATGTTGAGAATGCTTCATACCTCAGTCTTGGAATCTATCTCATAGATACAAAGCACGTTCTTTAGAGGTGGCCTCTCCCAAGGTGTAAATGGATTTAAAATAGGATCATCGTGATATGACCTGAAACAATGAGCATCTGAAATTTTATCGAAGGGACATAAAAAAATATAGGAGTGGTTAAGCGACCAGTTAAGAGATTCATTTTCAACCTAAAGTTTTTATATTGGTTATAATGAATCGTATCCCACAATAGATCAATAAAGTGACAGCTAAGAAGTCCATATGCACTTTCAGGGGAATGAAAACAAACTGATAGGTAGAACATGAAGGCTGAAGGAATTAATTAACAAATTTATGGTGTGGAAGTTGCATGCTGTTGTGTCGAAGTTGAGTCTTTGTCAAGGATCACAACAAGACTAGGGATTGTATAGGGCAAGTGTAGTATGTTTGGATGGCAATGTACCCTACACAGAAGCTACAATGACCGAAGGTATAGCGGCATTTACACATTGAAAGGAAAAAAGTAACTCAAAGTGAAGAGGGCATTCCTCCGAGTGCACTAAGGAACATTTCAGGTTCTAGATTATGATACAAAAGGACAAAGATACTGACATTTTTAGGAACTTTTATGCATCGGGTAGCTATCCAAGGTTTTGAGTTGGATCCATTGATTCTGGTTTGATGCTTGTAGCTGCTATAATGACATTTTTTATGCACTGAATAGCTATCCAAGGTTTAGAGATAATATCATCCTATAACTGGATTTGTTACTTGTGTCTTTCTTTAGTCTAAAAAATGGTAATGAGAAAATAAGGAAGCAGCATGTTGCACTCTCTTTTTGGTGTGATAGTGGCGAGGCTGAATTCTTGTTACTCAATGATTGGAAGAGAAAAAAATAATGCCAATCATTGGGTTATATTGTAGTTACTTCATTTTTGGTAGTTAAAGTAACTCTTGGAGTGCATGCTTCATGAACCCAGCCTAATCCTGGGGACAAGCTATGACTTCATATTAGAAAGAAAGTGGTTTTCCTGTATTTAATTGTCCTAAACTCATATAATGCTCAACTAGTGAAGGTTACATGGCATCTCAAAAAGAGGCATTCACCGCAAAGTGGACTGCAAAGTGGACTGAGCCTTTAACCAACTTATACGTCAGTTTGTTGGTAGAAGAGGTCAAAAAGGGAAATTGCACCTCTTCTACTTTCAACAAAGCAGGGTGGAATAACATACGGACAAAATTCAATAAACGAGCCGGACTCCAATATACTCAAGTACAGTTGAAGAACAAGGTGAACAAATTGAAAAAACAGTATGGTAGTTTCAAGAAGCTTCTTTCACAATCTGGATTTGGCTGGGATAATGTGAACAAAACAGTTGTTGTTGATGATCCAAGTATATGGGAACCTCATATCAAGGTATGATTTAACCTTTGGTCATTTTGAGATCACTATAGATATACATGGCAAGATGTTTAATTGTATTGTCGATATATGTCATCATTGTGAAAATTGCAGGATAATATTGAGTGGGCAAAATTCAAGAATGATGGATTTTCTCAATATCCCAACTTGTGTATTGTATTTGGTGATACATATGCTACTGGGGAGCATGCAACAGGAAATGCTGAAGATTTGGTGATGTCGGGTGATGATGCAGACGATGGACGAGAGGACTTAAGTGAACACTATATTGATAAGGGAGTTTTTATGTCTGACAAAACTCCTATTTCAGTTCATGACAAACATGGGATGGATAAAACTCCAGATAGTAAGAGGAGAAGGAGGAGTCACTCATTTGCTGTTGCTAACACCTGCAAAACCATACAAGAGATGATCAAAACTAGGGCTAGTCAATCTGTGAGTGGTTCTGTCAACTCACAAGTCACATCACCACTTGTAGACCCATTTTCCGTATCTGCTGTGATTGATGTCCTAGTTGCCATGCCTACGTTGGAGCAGGATCTTTACAACAAAGCAGTGGAACGAGCCTGTGTTAGTGCCGCGTGGAGGGAAGCTTTTATCAAATCCCCAACTAAAAGGAGATATGGACTTCTCCAAAGTTCCCGAAGTGGGGAACTTTCCTAATCTGAGTCTGTGGTTAATGAGAAAAAGGAAAATAATTTCATGATTTTTTATTTAAATTTTCCTGGTTAGATTGCCATGATATGGGCGAGTTTCTACCATTTCTTAAACTATATTCATTATGTTATTTGATGGAACCTCAAAAAGATTGGAAAAAAAATATATCGTTTAATTCTATTTTCGAATAAAGAAAGATTTATAAAAGTAAACTGATTTCATAATATGGAATGTTCGCCGAGTAGAGAATTTATTTTAATCTTTTACTATTTTTCATATATCTTATTTATTTTTTATTTTATTTTTGGTCTTTTGTTCAATTTTTTCTAGCTAAGTTTAAAAGATTTACGACTGACAAATGTAATAAATTTAAGATTTTTTTGATAATTTCCCCTAGATTTGGGACTATAGGGAAAGTTTGTGATTATTTTTAAATAAAAAGAAGTTCGGAGTAAAATTGGGATTGGACCTAAAGTTAGAGTTTTTCTTAAAGAATTAAGCCCATACATATGATGTAAATTTTAGCAATTTAACATTATCCTATACGAGATTTTATCCAATATTTTTCATGCATTTCACTTCATAATACTCCTTTTGTTGAATCCTGAGTTACAAATTTGCAAAACTTTTTTTTAGATGTCGTTCCCCAATTTTAAAAATTCTTCTGGATGCTTTAATCGTGAATGCACGATGATAAATAATAAATAAACCACAAAGCAAATATTAGATAAGGTTATAGCCCCCAGTCTTTCTTGTTCCACCTCATAAGTGTCAAATGCAAGACCAATTGCTTTTGGATTCAACTGAATTTATCAAAAGCCGAGACCCAAAATAAAATTTAGAGGCAACTTTGCAAACATAGATGCTGCAGTGGAGAACTGCTTTTAATCCACGAGGCTGCCTGGTTACTCCCAATCGACGGCTATACCGGCCGGACTGAGTTGGACAAATGTTTGACATTGTTGTCTCATTAGAAGGTGGTAATCACAAAATTCCGTTTGGCTGGCACTTAGTACATGTTATTTTGTTTGTTTATGTGATGGCTAAGGAAGATAGTCAAACTCATCTCGTTTGTTCTTTTGGCTTTCCATGATCTCTTGTGTTCAAAAGGGATTCTTATTTCCAATTTAGTTATTATGCAGAAACTTACTGTGGCTAAATAATTGGTTGACAGAACGGAACCAAGGGTTCATTCATTTCACGAAAAAACAACTTCCATGAAAACCTTTTCCAAATTTTTCGGTGTTTGTTTCACAAAAGATGAATTAGTTGAGAAAAACATTTTTCATCAGTGGAAAAAATTCTTCTAAAATAGAGGAAAATGTTTTTTACATTTTAAGTAGGGGAAAAAATTTTCCTCTCTCTCATCTATAGCTCCTTCTTCCCTCTTTTTTACATTTTAAAAAATACGATTTTTTTTCTTTTTTTCTTTCCTTCTTTTCGGGCTAGTTGCTACCCATAACGACGGTTGGTGACCGACCATAGGCAAGCCTCAAGCTCGCAACCTTTGGCGAGCTCGAGCTGGCCACTTGCTAGATCGGCAAGCACGAGCTTGTGACTTGCCAATTTCGAGAGGCCTGAGCTCGGCAAGCTCGAGTTCAAGCTAGCCGCTTGCCCTACCAGTGAGCCTAAGCCTTTTCGAGGCCAACGAGTTCAAGCTCGCCTTTGGTTAGTGACCAACCAATGACCAACCAAAGAAGAAGAAGAAGGAAAAGAAAAAATAAAAGTAAAAAGTATAAGTATAAGTACAAAGTAGAAAGAAAAATAAAAGAATAAAGTAAAAAAATGTATTAAAACGAGTGTATAGAGGAAAATACCAAATGGCAGAAAACATTTTCTAATTTATTTTCAAGTTTTAAATGAATATCAGAAAATATTGTCATTTTTCTGAAAAATAATTTTCTAGAAAATATTTTTTATAAACATCACATTTTTCAGAGACGAATGGAATCTAAATAGCAAAAGATTAGAAATGCCGAGCTTTTATTCCAAGTTCTCTCCACTTTGCGTCTCAACCGAAAAGTCATTCCTTGAACACACTATCTCTGCAAGTTGTCATTTTTCTGAAAAATGGTTTTTCTCCGGCCGTTCGGGGTTTTACGAGGAGGAAGAAGGGATGCGCGGCGTCCATGGCTACTCACGGCATGGAACAATCAAAAAACTTCTGCAAATGACACTTTCAAATGGAAAAAAAAAAAATTATCTTATGGGAAGTTGAGAGAAATTTGAATTCCATCTGGGGAGTAAAGCATTTGTGAGATTAATTGGTAATATCTTGATTATTCATTTTACTAACATTACTATAATTCATCTTCATAAAAAAAAAAGATGATATTTACCTTTCCAACATGCTTATTATAGATCCATTTTGATTTATTGGTTCAGGAAAGGATTTGTACGTGGATTTGGAATGTTGTATAAATTTAATTTCCTATACGATTAAGTACAAACAATTTCATGTTTGACAATCATATAAATTTTGGTTTATAAGGTCGATTGATATTCAGAATATATCAAAAACATGCCTCTCTTTTTACCCAATGACTCATTACATACCTTTAGTTTTGAAAACACTAATACATAGTTGAGTTTTACCTATAGAGACCACTTTGCACTTCCGCATCAATTAGCCTGATGTTTCCATTTATGAAATTCTCTCCAAAAATGTCTACCCTCATGTCCTAAATTCTTACACCCATTAAAAGCACTCAGAACCAATAAGTTTTCAAGAAGGGACAATTTAATCTTTTGAATATCGAATTTTGCTTGGGTGTGTGTGGATGTTAATCGTAAAGTAAATTTTTCATTGAACTATCCACAACAAGGTTGGGTTTAATAAAAACAAAAACCCGCCGGATGATGAGAAACGGACTGTCGTTTTCTAGATTCAAGGGAAATACTCCCCTTTATAACTTAAGCTGCAACTGTCTCCTCTCCACCCTCAATCCACAACAGAAAAAACTCCTGCCTCTTGTCAACCACGGGAACAAACCGCTTAAGCAAATCAAAGCTCCAACAGACAAAGAAAACAAAAGCCGAAACTTCATTACAATCTGATGCATTAAGGGAGAGAATCAATCCTCCAATATAATTCCTTCCGATCCACATTTCTTTTTACAAAAATGGGTTGCAGGAAGTCGAAGCATGCTGTTGCCACCGGAAACACCCTCACCAAAAGCTGGAGTTCAAGCGCCAATCTCGAGAAGAACAAACCAGCAGAACAGAACGTTCCTCAGATGGAAGCAATTGGGAATGACACGGCATTGCTTGTGCAACAAGAAACCAATGATGCGTTGAGCCGGGACACAGGAGCTGCAGCCACAGTTGAGGACATAACTGAACATCCCGATCTTGAACAAGAAGAAGAGATTAAAGAAGAAGAAACAAAAGCTATGAACAAAGACCAAGACGAAGAAAAGTGTGTAGAGGAAGAAAAGGAGATTGAGCCTGAGCAGGAGCTAGAGCCGGAGATGGAACTGGTACTAGAAGAGGAAGAGGCAGAGCCAGGGAGATTCATATCCCATGACTCGCTGGATCATTACTTCTCTCCGAGAAGAGAAAAGGAAGCGCTGGAAGAGATCATGTTCGAGGGGCTCTCCTCTGAGTACAACTCGCCTCGGCATGAAACGGCCAAGGAGGGCGAGTACAGTAAAGTGGTGGTGGAAGAGAAGAATGCTACTGCACTGCAAAAGGCAGAGGAAATGAGGGAAAAGGAAAATGACTATGCTCCTGATGAGGTACTTAAATGAATCTTCTGAGAATTTAACCGCTGAGTTTTTTTTTTTTTTTTTTGGGGGGGGGCCTTTGAGAGGTGAATTTTTATTTGGCAGCTTACGATTGCTTGTGTGTATAATTGGGATGTTCACCAAAAGAGAATCCATCAAGCTGGTGCTCCTGCCAAAGTCTCTTAAAGGAATCTTTTCAGCTCGAATCATGGTAGCAGAATGTGTACTCCTGGATGAGAGTACAACTCTGATCTCCCCATGGTGAATGAATTATGTACCGTTCTGTGATCGCAATGGTTATGACCCACTACAAGTGATTTTGGTTAGGTTTGTTGGAGGTTATGGGTTTGAGAGAGAAGAAGCGGTTGCTTGAAGTATTACACCAAGAGACGTCAAGTTTGGAACGCTCAACAGTGTTACCTCCAGCATAGGGAAACCCTAGAGTTTATATATATAAGCTATTGGGCTTCGGCCCATATGGACCCAAATAACCGTGCTTTTACCTATTGGGCTTGTATGTGAACATATTATTTTTAGATTATATTTAACAATATATCCAACAATCTCCTCCTATGTTCACCATACAGCACAATCCAATAAGGTAGTTAGTGTGATGTTCAAACAAACATGAATCATCCACATTCAGTCCAAGACAATTAACTCGGATCTGTCAAAGAGTTTTCAGCAGTAAATTATTAAACTCAATCATCATTTGCAATCTAAATAAGTGAATCATTCTTAGCATGAATCTGTTCTGAGAGCAACAAATCAAAAACAAGTACTAGGAGTTTTAGATTCAAACTAAACTCATTCAAATCCCCAAAATAAATTTTAGACTCAGTTCACAACCAATATATGCATAATAATGTTCACAAAATAGAAATAGCAAAATGCAAGTAAATTGTCAAGTCCCCACATGCTCAAAATGATATATATTCATTCATCAAGTAGGTCATCTTGGTCAGGATCCCACTCATTAAGCTCTCCTCCATCTCTACCATCCCCTGTAGAATGTCAAATATGAATTTCATATTATCATGAATTCAATCATTTGAATAAAACTTAGCAACATTCCATCAGGCAGAGAAGAACATATATTGATGTCATAAAGCATCATAATATCATGTCATAAGCATCAATCCAGTTTCATATATTATGAACAAGACTTAAACAATGTGATTTACAAAGAGCCATCAACTTAAGTTTATTTGTAGGAGAATAACTATTGTCTAGTTTCAAAGAACATGACCAATAGTTAAGTCACCTACAATAACCTAGTCATGTAATATCAAGTTTCAATTAAGAACAAGACCAGCAGGCTTCTTAAGTAAACAATTGTTTCTATGTTTCAATTTGGAATGTCACAGTTACTGATTCCTTAAAGTCAAATAATCTAGCATCAAGTTTGGAATGAGATCATTTAACCAAAAAAGGATAGTCCAACTTAGTTGAATTGTATCATCTTGTTTGGAATGACACAAGTTTTCCCGATAGAACATTTGAATTAGGTTAAAGTCATCTTCATCAAGTTTGGAATGAGACAACTCACCCTTTTCAAATTAGTCAGCAACTGTGAACATCGATGAAACATATATACTGTGCTTATCATTGTAGCCAATAAAGGAAGATTCGATAATTCAAAACACACACTTAGAAGCTAAGTAAATGGTAGTTAAGACTTGCCTATATAGTCTTTAACCCCAATTCCCCCATTGTTTTGAATAATCGATCTTTAGGCATACCTTTGGTGAGAGTATCGGCTATGTTATCCTTCGATCTCACATCGATCAAGGTGATAACCCCTTGTTCTCTCAGATAATTCAACAACGCATGTCTCGGTCTCACATGTCTTCTCTTTGAATTAAAGAGAGTATTATTGACGACTTGGACAGCTGCTTGATTATCACAGAATAGACTCAAAGAATTAATCTTTAGTCGAGTCAAAGGAATATCCATAATCAGATTCTTTATCCAGTCTGCCTCTTCGCCAGCTGAGGCTAAAGCAAAAAGTTATGATTCCATAGACGACAATGCAATACAAGTCTATCGTTTGGATTTCCATGTAAAAGCAGCTCCACCCAAAGTGAATACATATCCACTAGTGGACTTACTACTTCCAATATCTGAACACCATGAGGCATCAGAATATCCATCCACAGTTGGAGGATAACCAGAATAATAGAGAGCATAATCTTTAGTACGTTTAAGGTATCTCATCAGTCTATCAAGGGCATCCCAATGCTCTTTACTATGATTACTAGTAAAACGACTCAGTATGCCAACTGTAAAGGCTATGTCAGGTCTAGTGCAACTCATAGCATACATGAGACTACCAAGCAGTTTCGAGTATTTTAACTGATCAACGCTGGTTTCTTCATTAGGACTCAGTCTGTTATTATAATCACATGGTGTCTCACTCGGTTTACACTTATCGTATCCCCAAGTAGAAAGTAGCTGCTCAATATAATGAGTCTGGCTAAGGGAGATAACTTGCCGTTTAAAGCTTACTTTCATACCAAGAATGGTATTAGCAATACCAAGATCTTTCATGTCAAATTCTTTAGCTAAAGTAGCTTTCACGTCACTCACTACAGAATTATCGGAACCAAGAATTAACATGTCATCAACATACAAGCAAATGATGACTATCTTATTTGACATAGAACGATGGTAAATACATTTATCTGAATAACTAGACTGAAAGCCATAACTCTTTACCACTTTGTCAAATTTAAGATGCCACATCTTAGGTGCTTGTTTAAGACCATACAATGATTTATTCAATTTACAAACTTTGTCCTCAAGACCTTTCATAACATATCCTTCCGGTTGTTCCATGTAAATTTCCTCATTTAACTCCCCATTTAAGAAAGCTGTTTTTACATCCATTTGATGCACTACAAAGTGTTCAATAGATGCTAAGGCAAGAAGAATTCTTATAGTTGATAGATGACACACAGGTGAATAAACATCAAAATAGTCTATTCCACTCTGTTGTTTATAGCTTTTAGCTACTAAACGTGCTTTGTATCTGGCTATTGATCAATCACTATTTAGTTTCTTCTTCAACACCCATTTACAGCCTATAACTTTAGCCCATTTTGGCAAGTTTACTAGCTGCCAAGTGTGGTTCTGCAGTAGAGAGCTCATTTCATCATCTATGGCTTCTACCCACAGTAGAGATTCCCTAGATCTCATTGCTTCCTTATAGGAGAATGGATCATCCTCAAGATGGTAAGCAACAAAATCATCACCAAAACTCTTGGGAATTCTCTCTCTTGTAGATACTCTTACTGGAATTGGTTCAATAGCCAACTGTGTGGAATTAGAGTCAGAATGGCCTACTTCAGATTCTACAGGAGATTCTGAGATCATATCTGTAGATCCAGAAACATTCAAGCCTTGATCTCTGAGAAACTTGTTTTCGAAGAACACTGCATCTCTAGATTCTATCACTGTGTTAGTAGATAGATCTAAAAACCTATTTGCAGCACTATCTTCTGCACTTCCTAGATGTACACAAGTAATGGTTCTAGATCCCACCTTAGGTTTCTTAGGATCTGGTATGCTTACATAAGCAATACAGCCCCAAGTCTTAAGAGTATCATATCTACAAGGGTGCTTATGCCATATCTCATAAGGTGTCATAGACAACTTAGAGTGCGGCAACCTGTTCAAGATGTGATTAGCAGTTAGAACTGCTTCTCCCCAGTAGGAGGAAGGCATGCCAACTGTAAGTAACATAGAATTTAACATTTCAGTTAACGTTCTATTCTTACGCTTGGCAACACCGTTTGATTGGGGTGAATAAGGAGCAGTGGTTTCAAGTATTATACCTTCTGAAGCACAAAATTCCTTGAACCTTGACATAGTATATTCTCCTCCTCTATCACTCCTAAATCTCTTAATTTTCAAGTTGAGTTGATTTTCTACTCTAGACTTGAAAATCTTAAACTTTTCAAGCGCCTCATATTTCGATTTCAACAAATAGACATGACAATATCTAGAAAAATCGTCTATGAATGTTATTAGATACTTCCGACCACCTTTAGTAATGTAATTTCTAAAGTCACAAATATCAGAATGTATTAACTCAAGAAGTTGTGAACTTTTAGAAACCAACTTAAAGGGTTTTCTAGTGATTTTAGCCTATGCACACACTTCACACTTGTCAAATCGAATAGAAGTATCTAATGGAATGTTGTGAGTATGGAATGTTGTGAGTTTTAGCTAGATGTTGCATTTTCCTGTAATTCACATGTCCAAGTCTATTGTGTAACAACTTTGGATCAATCAAAGTAGAATTCACATGGTTTATGCTATCAGTATCTAAACTCAACCTATACATACCATTAACCATGAATGCACAACCGAAATAATATGAGTTAACAGATAAAGTTACTCTACCATTCATAGTTGAAAAAGACATACCAGCTTTATCAAGTAAACTCATAGATATCAAATTCTTTTTAAGTAAAGGTACTACTCTAACATGTTTCAGAGTTAGTAATTTACCTGAAGAAAGCGCCAGATTTGCAGTTCCAGCATGAGTCACCTTTGCCTCACCACCATTGCAATTTTCCACAGTGTCTTTCACTTCTGTGACCTCAGTGAGTAAGTTCTTGTCATTTGTAGCATGACAAGTAGCGCCACTGACCAACCACCACTCAGAAGAGACTTTAGCCTTTCCATTATTCATCATTCCAATGAAGGCTTGAGGCTCATATCCTCTAATAAGCATATTGGCCTCATTCTGTGATGTGTCATTCTTTGGCTTCTTTGGTAACTTACACTCTGTTGCCCAGTGACCCCACTTTCCACAGTTATGGCACTTGCCCTTCTTCTTCTTTTGGAAGATAGTCTTTTTGGCCTCTAACTGTAAAGAGGATTCACTTTTTGGTGACTTGAACTTTTTCTGAGGTTTATTGGAGTGTGAAACAAAGTTGGCAACTGACTTTTGTTGTCCTACTTGTTCCAAACTCTTCCTAGTAATATTTTGATCCTCAATGTGAATATACCTCTTTAATTCATCAAGTCCCATCTGTACCTTCAGTCTGTGCATTTCAGTCTTGAAAGAACTCCATTCAGTTGGCAGTTTGCTTAACACAAGACCGACAAAGAGATTATCAGACATATCAGAGTTATCATCTTTCAACTTGTTCCTCATGTTCTCAAATTCAACTAACTGAGAGGTGATACTTGAATTCATAGTGAATTTAAAATCAAAGAATTTCTCCGCTAAAAGAGTTTTAGATAGCCCCTCTTGTTTTTGGAACTGAGCGTTCAAGTGATCCCATATCTCTTTCGCCGTCTTATACTCACTATAAGTCATAGACATATTAGGATTTAGAGAGTTCAACAAATAATCTCTACAAAAATCCTCATCTTTGTTCCATCGATATTCATCAACATCTTCAATGGTAGATGCAAAATCGCTCATTACAGTATAAAATATGTCACGTTCTTTCATGCCAAATTGAACATGTAATTTCCAGCCATGAAATTCAGTAACATCAAACGATTGAAGCTTCATAATATCATAGGAACTACGCTTTGCCATTTTAATCAGAGCAAAGTGTTAGAAAGAGTGCACCTTGGAGTCCTCGGAGCCACAAAGTCGAATAACTCCCCTAACCTTGATCAAATTGCTCTGTAAAGATGGAATTTGCCAAAACAAACCCTAAAAACAGATCTGGAGCACCCAAAAACCTTAAGATGGACTGCCCCTGTCGCTGAAACTCGCTGGAAATTTCTGCCCCCGAAATTCGCTAGAAATTCAGATGGAAACTTCAGGTGGCCGTAACTTCTCCGTCCGACCTTCGATCGACGCGAGTGACCACTCAAAACGTTCGTATCGACGAGTAGAACAAAGCCCAAGTGGTTTCACCCTCTAAAATTGGCTATAATTTTTTTGGGTTTTTGAATCAAAGATTTCGGTCACCCGAATCTTCAAACTCAAATCTCGGCCAATACCACCGTCGAAATCGAAAGTAAAATACACCCGTGAGTTCGTCTTGACGAAATCTTCAAGAAGACACCTTTCTCGCTCAAATCCAACACACGATAATAATACTTCAAGATTGTTGGAGGTTATGGGTTTGAGAGAGAAGAAGCGGTTGCTTGAAGTATTACACCAAGAGACTTCAAGTTTGGAACGCTCAACAGTGTTACTTCCAGCGTAAGGAAACCCTAGAGTTTATATATATAAGCTATTGGGCTCCGGCCCATATGGACCCAAATAACCGTGCTTTTACCTATTGGGCTTGTATGTGAACATATTATTTTTAGATTATATTTAACAATATATCCAACAAGGTTTACTTAGACTTCTGCATTACACAAAGCTTGTCACGTAAACGATTTTGATTGAGAGCCTCTTGGGCTTGAGTTTTCACTTTCTGTGTTCGGTGCGCTAGTTTTGAGTTAATGTTGAGTCCATCTATTTGGTGTCGTTTCACCTTGACTATGTATGTTTAGTAAGAACTAATTTAAATTTGAATTTGGGGGAAAAACATGGGCCTGCCTGAGGTCCACTGTGGAATACATGTCAGTAAGAGTGTTTTTGGATCAAGTCACTTAGTGCTGTAATTTGGCGGGTCTCTTGTTGTCAGGTCTTGGAGATTTCTAGTTATTAGAGCAATGCAGGGATAGTCTGGTTATAAAGTCCGTGACATGATACTATGTATACATATTACTAAAACCAACTTTTTGCAACTTTTAAGTATTAATGTAAGTACATTATTGAATCAAATTTTCAATTCGAGCAAATACAGTGGTGCTAAGCTTGAGGTCAACTCCTATTAGATATTTGATGCACAAAACTCCCCTCAAATCATGAAGTATTAAATTTTCGGCTTGAGCTTCACCAAAATAGACTTGAGATATTCACGATCAAGTCGACTTGATGAGATCAAATTAAAAAATGGGCTTGTGCTCGAGCTCAATAACTTCAAATATTATCCTCGACATTTATGTTCTTTAGGTAAACTACAATTTTCAAATATCTTCCCCTCTATTTTCGTAACTATCAATTATTTTCTGAACAAAATAATATAAATTGGACTAGAATTGCGAGTCACTTAAGCAAAGTCTCAGTAAGCTCGGTCTTGACTCGGTGAAAAACTTGGTGTAGCTCCAGTGTAAGCTCTACTCGAAACGGTATTTTTGACATTGAACTAATCATTAAGTCAAGCTTGAATTAGTCCTAAGTTGGACTCAACTTCACCCCTAGTGCTAGGCCCACAAAGTCCGATAGATTTATGAGGACTTTTATAGGCCAAATGGTATTTTTGACATTGAACTCCATGTTATGTGATGTAAGCTCATCCTTGGTAGGAGGGTCACACACATTCTCCCCGATGAGTTATGCCTTTCAATAAATGCAAATTTCTACACAAGTTGATGGAAAAAAGTATATGATCAAAATTCAATGGGGCAATTAAAAGTTACAATGTGATAATATTTTTGTTTCCATGTACAAGGAATGTATAATTATTATGCATGCTAATTATTCCTACGATCATGAATATACTAAGATGATTGAATGCAGAAGGCCATAGTAAATTGGGAAAATTTATGTGTTTTCTCAAAGAATCTATTAACGGTACGTCATGCATTACATTCGATCTACAACTCTTGAAAGCGGAAGGCAACCTGGAGCCTGGAGCCGAATTTCACATTTCACTAAAATCATCCCTTTTTTGAATCACACCACTTGCATCATGTTATGTTATTATAATTAATTTTTTCTAATAGCAAAAGTGTCACACCCCGATCCTCGAGTGCGTGCCCATCCCTCAGTGGTCAATAAAATTTTGCGACTTCCCAGGACGAGTCGCCGACCCTTTCATTTTATTGCACATGCGGAAGTGATAACGAATCCCCTGACAGTAACCATCTCGGGATAGAAAAGCAGGACATGAGATTTTCAAACAAAACATGCTTTTAAATACATACCGAGTCAAACACAAAAGTCTACCAACACAAGACTTCAAATAACCGACTCTAAAAAAGAATTGCTCTATCTGACCTACACTTTAGATCACCTCAGCTTGGCTCCAGGTCTTCCACCCTACAGTCCTAAAAAATGAAGCCCACGACGGGGTGAGATATAAATCTCAGCGAGTTCACTCACTAAACCCCGATTAGGAGGATAATACGCCTAAGACGTCTTAATCACACTATCACATAGGCTTACCTTGGTCTCAGTTTCTCCCTGCAGATTAGCACGGTTCTTATCACAACCATGTGTATATAGCAAATTCACACACCAATTTGTAACGTCCAAACCAATCATTACTCACACGAGCAAGAATCGCAATTTAATCACTGCTCACACGAGCAAGAATCACAATTCAATCACTGTTCACACGAGCAAGAATTACCGATACACATCAAAGCAAGAATTACCAACACACGTTGATCCATCAATTCAACTCAACATACGTTCCAATTAATTAACTATTACTACTCACACGAGCAGTTTTATCCGACACACGCCAGGGAAAAATAATAACTATCGACACATGCCATGGGAAAAATAATAATTACTGACACACGCCGGGGAAGAATAATAACTACCGACACACGCCAGAAAAGAGTAATAACTACCGACACACGTCGGGAAAGAGTAATAACTACCGATACACGCCGATGCCGGGAAAGAGTAATATCCACCGACACACGCCGGTGTTAAATAATATCCACCGACACACGTCGGGGTTAAGAAATAACTATTAATGTCCACCAACACACGCTGGGGACGGATTCTCTCAACTATTAACGTCCACCAACACACGCTGGGGACAGATTCTCTTAACTTTCACATGATCATCAAGCATAAACTCTATGTATATGACAAACCAACCAACATAGAGCAATCCATCTCATGACCACACTAAGCTCTCAGCATGCCACAAGTCCACCACCTCACTAAATACACCTTATTTAGCAAGCACAACATCAAGATCAACCACCAAACCTTAACCGGTCCTAATTGGCAGAAACCGGGCCACTCGTGTGTCTCCAAGTTTAATTCTAGAAACCTACACGAATGAGCTCAGACAATTCTAAAATTTGAATATGTTGTAGAGGACACATAAACGAACATTTTTCATGCAAATACCTTAACCAAGATCTTTCTAGATTAGGCCAAGTAAATCGTTCAATCCAGAACCAAAAATTGGGTCCATTTCCAGAAAATCTATTTTCTGAAATCAGTTTCGTTCGAGGTCCAAAACATGTTATTTTGATATGAAATTTGAGTATGTTAAACTAGAAGATGTGACAAACAACTTGTGTGAAGAAACCATTTTAAAATTCGAACTCTAAGAGTTGACAAAAACGCCTAGAATCCTAAAAAGTCACCAGTTTCAGCAAAAACTGAGGCTCTGTTTGAAAATGATGGATCCGGTATCTCCTTCTTTTAAATCCCTAAAAATCTTGAACAAACTATATGTTATATTTGAGGATGTCTAGAAAATTTCTCAAGAAGACATCAACCTCAAATTCTTAACCCATTTCGATCTACAAAAATGGCAATCGGCGAGGGTCCAGAAACAAGAACTGCAGGAATTCCACTGGATTCAACTAAACCATCATCAATGGTGCAAATCTCACTAATTAGTTTACACTAATCCATAATTAAGCTAATCTAAACAAATCCTTAAGCATAATTAACCTACTAAGTAAGGTTTAGTGAGCAAACTCACTTGTTTAGCGGTCCAGTGAGTCCATGGCGAAGGCAACGTGACGGTGAGCGAAAGACAAGCCCACGGCAACGCCAAGCGAGGTCCGGACGGGCCTTAAAGTGGGCCTAGAAGTCTCAAATCTTGTTAGAACTTCTGCTTCTGTTCTTGGGCTACAAAGGCTGAATCGAAGGGGTTTCACAGCTGAAACGGCAAGACGGTTCGGCGGGCTACTGTTGCAGTTGATGGCAAGACTCCCGGCGACTTGAACGGCGACGAAGGGGCTCAAGACAATGAGCTAGGCTTGTTGGAACAGCGACCAAGCATGGGACGAGCGCGTAGGACGCGTGGGCAACAATGTGGCTTGTGGGCGGCTCGACGGTGCACGAACGGGCGGCAAAGAGCTCCGGCGGTTGCTATTAGCTCTTGGCTGGTCTCCTCTAGTTTTCTAAGCTCTCAAAGCTCCAACAATGGATAAAGCATGCTCAAAGAAGAAGAAGAAGCCAGCGGAAGATTGAAGGGGGCCCAATTGCCTCAAAAGTCAAGTTAAATATCCCAAAACACTCAAGCACTTGCCCCACTTGTTGCTGCCTTATCCTCAACCATTTTCCCCTCCTTGGCTTCCTCAAGAAGCTTGCCAAGGGGTCCAAAAGGTTGCTCCCACTACGAATTTGTGACATCTCCCCTTCAATTCCATTAACTCTCATTCAATCTCATCTTCTAGGTTCCCTTGACTAGTCCACCTTGCAATGCTGTCATCCACAGCCCATTTTCAGCCAAAAATGCCCTCTTCTAGAAGCTTAAAGTGGTCCAATTGTTAGGCCTAAGGGGGTGCTACGAATTTTGGTGGAGGTTGGTTCAATTGGACTTCAATTCCTCCTTGAATCAACACCAATTGGCCCTAAAAAATTCCATTATCGAGTCAACAGTCAAATTGGTATTTTTCCTCGTCAATGGATCCCACTTGCATCCCAATTGCGCGATCAAATACGGTCCCTGACATTTTCTAGACAAAAGCAGCCCTACCTCGACTTTTTCCCAAAAAGTCTTGGTTTGCAGAAAAATCTTCGAAGACTAAGTTGACGTTCCTAAAATGATTTGTGACATGACAGAACTTTAAATTTCTGAAATCGGATTCAAATTCGTAGTTAATTTCAATTTGGCGCGATTTTAGCGTGACCTAGGCTACCGGATAGCTTTTAGAAATTTTTAGTGCAAATGACCCGTGGTCGATTTTCTTAGAACCACAATGAACCCCTTTGACACATTGGCGACTCTTGGTGGTTGTGACAATCTCAAGCTTTCAAATACGGATACAGGGTACCAAAACGAAAGAAAAATTAGTCTAGTGTCGGTCGACGAGAATTTTGCAATTTAGTGAGATCACCCACGTTTAACCACATATCTTAATCGAACTGACCTATCTCTGATTTCTAATCGACTTATATCTGTGCCGTAATGATTTCTACAGATGAGCACGGTCGAGCAGCCGATTCTTGGTCGAATCCTCAAGTCTATTGCATTAAAATCTTTTAATGAGTTCTCCAGATGGTCTAGTTATCTCATGAGTGGCGATCTTAGAGAAAAAAAGCACTATAGGCGCGTTGATGAAAGACCCAATTTATCCAATCAAAATCAGAACCTGAAAAATCAGGATATCACAAAAAACACTACCAAAAGCATCTCGATTGGGATCCCTTGATTCACTGAAGAATTCAATTTTCATTAAGTATGCTGTCAAAAAAGTTAAATATGATTTCAATTGATTTGTGAGCCTCTTTCATCTCATCTTTTGTTGACAAAATTGAGGCGCGTGTATGAGAAGCCTAATTTTTCTATGAAGTTAATCGTCGATCTCAATAAAATATTTAACATATATTTACTTTACTGTTAAAATATTAAAATATTAAACAAGCTTGTATCTAATAGCTTTAACTCTCAAAGTAGTTGACAGTATTCCCATAAAATTTTACACACACACGTATAATACCATAATGTCAGATCTCAAACTTAGTGCCCACCTTAAAAATGACATAATAACATGTTCAGGACACGATACACATGTTGTGTGATTGTTATTCTTCTGAATATCAATCTTATATCAAATTAAAGATTTAGAGTGTTAAATAAAAATCTTGAATTTGTTTGACAAATCTAAATAGATTATTAAAAGGGTCTTTAAATTTTTGCTATCAATGAAGAAGGACCAACAAAGATTTTAATAGTGCATTACATTTCAATACAATACTTATCACAAATATTATTATTCTTCTGTCCGATCATGGATCAATTGACCTCGCTACTTGGTGCGACATTGGATAATCGGATTAAATATAAGGAGATCTGCCTTGTTGGGCATAGCAAAAGTAGAATGGAATTTTGGCTCCCCTTAACAAAAGCTATTTTTTTTTTCTAAATTTAACAAACAAAAGCAATTGCGCGTGATCGTACAATAAAAGTTCTACAGTGAAAGTAAGTAATAATTTTGATGCCATGATATGATGGTAAATAGTATCTTGTCTGCCAGTACTAGAGCTCGCCAGCATTAGTGAAAGTAAGCAATAATTGTGCTGTAGTGATTGGATGGTGAGCAATATTATTGCACATGCTGCTACAGTTTCTAGTGGCTATCTTCTCTCTTGGTGATTTGTTTTTTTCTTCTAATAGGTCGACCCCATACTAGTCATCTTATTTTATATCAAGCAGAAAATTTAATGAGCAAAACAAAAGTAATTGCAAGTGATTGTACAGTAAAAGTTCTACGATGAAAGTAAGTAATAATTTTGATGCAATGATTTGATGGTGAGCAATATCTTGTTTGCTAGTACCAGAGCCCACTAGCATAGTGAAAATATGCAATAACTCTGCTGCAATGATTGGACGGTGAACGGCATTATTGCACATGCTGCTATAGTTTCTAGTGGCTATCTTCTCTTGGTGATTTTGTTCTTCTTCCAACAGCGTGATTCCATACCAGTCATCTTTTTTTGTATCTTTGCTATGGTGTGATTGGTAGGAGACTTTCACTGTTAGTGGACTTCTTAATTTCGAAAATGATTTTCTCCATTACTGCAACATATTCTTGTGGTGATTGTGCAGCAGCAAGGTGGCCTGCTGCAAGAGATTTCCGTCGCAGGATTGATGCATTTGATGATCCGACTAATGTTGTTTGTGATCTTGTGGTAATTTGGGCATTTTGGTTGTTTAACCAATTCCTGATTGATTCTTCAGAAGTTTGTATCTTCAAAGAGCACATATAACAAAGTTTATCCTCACTCCTGCAATTTATGCATTCTTACCATAAAAGCCTACATTTATTTCCTGGGTTACACACATTTTTCTTATGAGTGATTACGAAGCCTCACCTAGTCCATGGCAAAAAGTTGATGGAGAAATCCATCCCCTATATAACTAAATTCACCCAATTTTCACTAAAGACACAAGACTGCTCCAAATCAATCAATTGCAATTTTATTGGTGGCCCCAAATTCATTAACTTTCCTTTCTTTTTAGTTTTTCTATTTTAATGTAAGATTTGATTATCATAATCAAGAATTCCACATATCTAGTTTTTCTTTGTTATAGGTATTTCAAACATATTAAAAACACCATTTCTTTTTTCATTGTTAGATTTTTCTTCCATAAAAAGAACACTCGATTATGATTATTCAAGTTCCAGCTTAAGTTTGATAAAAAAAAGTTGAGGTATCAAGCTCAAGCAAACTTGATACAATCATGTCATAAAATGAGTTCAAGCTCGAGTTCAATATGTTCAAATATTATCCTTTGCATTTATGTATATGTAAATTACGAATTTTAAATATCTTGCCCTTTATTTTCCGTAACTATCAAATATTTAACTGAAAAAAATAATAGAAAGTTGATTAATATGGCGAGTCTCTCAAATAGAGTATTGATGAGCTCAATCTTTTTTTTTTTTTTTGGTCGTGAATGAAATTCTCGCTTAAGGAAAGCAGAATGGAAGTTTGGCTCCAGCTAAGAAAACCTAATGCTTTTGTAAATTTAATTAGTAGAACAAAAGCAATTGAAATATGCTTTTTCTAGCCTAGAAATAAAGGAAGAAATTCCTCATTCCAGAAAACGAAACAGACTAAAAAGAATAAAGGGGATTTATTATGCTTTTGGGTCACACCAAATTTGAGTTGACCTAACACATCAACTAAAATCATCGCTTTTATGAATAATCTCTTTTGTGAATCATACTACACAAATCATCTAATGTTATTATAATCCAATGTATGTCTAAGTGATAATGCACTAAGAAAAGCATCTCGATTAGGATCCTGTGATTCACCGTGATTGAATTGCATAGTTCGAATTAGAAACAAAGATATGGCCTTTTGTCTTTGCTTAGATAATCAAGTCTTTGTCTGACCCGCTCATGAAGGCAAAGAAAAAGCACTCAAGGACGTTTATCTAGTCAGTTCACTTAGCATGCGTTGGTCTGCACACGGCCAAATTTTAACATCAAATAGACTTGGCGACTCACCCACAAGACTGGCACAACGTGTTTGGCCCACAGAAAATACCAGGAAAAACGGGTCGATATCATCAAAAAAAGCATAAAGACACCATTTCGAAAATAAAATGTTTCAAAAATCTGATCTTCGTTGGCATCATTGTCAGGGAGGAACCACATTATCTACGCAATTTCCATCAAGAATCAGCTAAAGTTCGGTGGGGACTCTTTTGCTCAATGAAAGTGATCTATTTTGTACATGTAGTTTGCAAAGCAAAACTCAGATTGTGTGAAAGATTAAAATGAGCATGGACTCGAAATTAAAGGATATAGAAAAATTTAACCAATGCCTTCTAATTTTTCGAATAATTAAGTCAATTTAAAGTGCGGAAACTTCTAAGTAGGTTGACCAACTAAAATTGCAAGGTGACTAAATATAGGCGACGGCACCCGTTGCCTGTGGCAGTGAGGGCCGGGACCCTCACCTATGGTTGGAATCTTATGATTTATGTCCAAATTATAACACTATAAAATAGCAAAGCATATTCGCTGGTCCCTTAAAAAATGTCTTCCAAAGCATACCGCTCAACTACTTCTCCAGCATGCTGCTGGCTTAGCGGGTTCAGAATATAAGGGTCTTTAATTGTCCATCTTCCACACTACCAAATTATAAAATCAAAATCCTTGTCCCGCTCATAAGAGTTATCAGGGTAAGACAAATTTTCCCTTCAAGACTTGGACGTAACCTGTGGATTATGTTTTTGGTAGAGTTTGAGAGAGCCAATATGAAATGTAAATGCCATCTCATAATAGGGTTATATGTGTCTGCCTAGCAATAGGCTAAACTCTCTCAGCGTCCACCGTGGTAGGGTCGCGATAATGTACATTTTCATGACATGCTTGATTCATAGGTAATATTTCGTTCATAATGCAAAGATGTGCAATCATCAAATTTCATATCGCAAGTCAACATTCATAAATTTGATCAATGACATTCAAGGAATGGATGTCAAATTTTTCAAACAAAAAAAAAGATTGGAGTCAGTATTATTGAAAAGTCGTTTCTTTGTAACATTTGAGAAAGATTATTAAAAAATTATCACATGGAGCCTCGATTCACAGATCGACGATGTTCGAGACTCTACTCGGACCATTTGCCTTAGCCACCCATTTGGTGCGAGTCTGAATGGTCTTTTTAACTTATCACGGAAGGCCGCATAACTTCTAGGCAACTGCAACATAATATCCAAGTAATGGCCAGTGGAACATATATGAAGTTGTCTTCGGGTCCGTTCGTTTCACGGAAAATATCACATTTCTGGAAAACATTTTCCTGGAAGTCATTTTCCAGGAAAATGACTTTATTTTCCGGTGTTCGGCCAAAACCTAAAATTTGAGTGGAAAATATTTTCCACCGTTCGTTAGCTCATTTAATTGTTTAAGAAAAATTATCAAAATTTGAATTTTAAAATTTTTAATTGACCAAAAAAATATCTTTTTTTTAATATTTTTTTTTAAAAATGAATTTTTAATTATTTATATTTTTTTAAAATCGAATTTTTTTTTTTTCTTCTCCTTTCTCCTCCTCCTTCCTCCGCCGCCGCCTCCTTCCTCCTCCTTCCGCCGCCGCCGCCTCCTTCCCGCCTGACGATGGCCGGCACCTGGTGGCCAGATCCGGCGAGCTCGAGGCTCGGCCGATCTCGCCCGAGCTCGCCGGATCTGGCGGCAGAGCTCGGGCTCGCCTGGATCGGGAGCCCGAGCTCCGCCGCCAGATCCGGCGAGCTCGCGGCTCGCCAGAGCCTGGCGAAGCTCGCGGCAAGCTCGGGCGAGGCCTGAGCCCCGCCCAGCTCGCCGGATCTGGCGAGCCGCGAGCTCCGCCCAGGCCGGCGAGAGCTCCGCCTCGCCCGATCTGGCGAGGCCCGATCTCGGCTTCGCCAGATCGGGCTAGGCGAAGCCTCGCCGGCCTCGGCTGGCTTGCGGCCGGTCACCGGTCGCGGCTGGTCGCCGGACGCCGCCGTGGCCGGTCGAGCCAAAGAAGAAGAAGATGAATAGGAAAGAAATAAAAGAAAAAAGAAAAGAAAAGAAATTAAAAACTCAATTTAAAAAAAAAAGAAAAAAAAGAAAGCATAAAAATAAAATAAAAATGTATTAATAAAAAAAAGCAAGAGGGAAGAAGTCATGGAAAATGTTTTCCACTTTTCAAAAGTGGAAAACGTTTTCCACACTTTAAAGGTTGTTTTTTCCAATGATGGAAAACATTTTCCTTGGCTAGTTCATTTTCCGTGAAACGAACACCGAAAAATCCGGAAAACATTTTCCCGGAAGTCATTTTCCGCGAAACGAACGGACCCTTCGTCTTGTAAGACTTTCAGCAATTATTTCCTCAACTTAGCCTCCTATTTGGTGCGAGACTGAATGGTTTTCTCTTTTTTGAACTTGTGAAGGAAGGCCGCAGGTGATTTCCAGGCAAACGTAGCGGAAGTGAGCGATCTCGGTCTGTTTCTTTATCAAGTTGTTATAAGATGAAGACATTATCAGTGACAGCTTGAGTATATAGAATTGGGACTCATCCAGGATAACTTTTTATTAATTGTGCGCGAATTACAGATGAGCTATCTGCTTCCATATGCTCTCCATCATGTTGCACTTCAGCTAAAATTAGTTTGAATAGTGGACTCAGCCTAATCTTTTTCATGGCACGGCACGAATGAAAGGCGATTCTAAACTTATATTCCTTTCGAACAAATGAACTCTACCATCTGCAATGATAATAGCGACAAAAAGTGCGCCAGAGGCTCCATCTCAATAATAATTTCGTGGAATTAACGTCGAGACTAGTCATTGCCAATGATTCTATAGCATGTTGGGTCGAAATCACACGAGAAACGATGAAGGATATGTCCCTTTAGTATTTGTCGTAACCGACAATTCTAAGTGCTGGCCAGCTTTCGGAAATATAATAATATTTCCGAGACGACGTCCTCCCCTTCGAAGACTTTGATCAATTATTGGCTCAACTTGACCCCCTATTTTGTACGAGTCTGAATGGTGTTTCTTTACATATGAAGGAAGGCTGCAGGTGACTTCCAGGCGAACGCAACGGAAATAAGAAATCAATCTCACTCTGTTGCTTTTTGTCAAGTTTTAACAAGGATCAGACTCGGACTTCCGTCACTCGGCGGACTCAATTCAGAGATCAATCTCTCCATTGTCCTCACAGAATGAAGAGAGAGAGGGGGGGAAAAGAGATGAAGATGGCAGCTCTAACAAGCAGCAGCTGTGATGACGGATCAGGAAGGGGTTACCAAGTGTTCCTGAACTTCAGAGGGCCCGACGCCGGCTTAACTATTGCTGATTGTCTCTACCATAGGATGCTCCACAAGGGTATCCGAGCTTTCAAAGACAACAAAGAGCTCCAATACGGCAAACAGATCGAAGGCAGCCTCTTGCAAGCGATCAATGACTCCAAAGTTTACATCCCGATTTTCTCCGAAAACTACGCTTCGAGTAAGTGGTGCCTCCGTGAGCTGGCAAGCATAGTGAAGTTATCAAGAGGTAATGATAATAAAGTGATCCTCCCTATCTTCTACGGTGTGGATGTGGATGATGTCAAGCTCAAGACTAAATCATATGAGAAAGCCTTCGAGGAGCACGAGAGCGAGTTCGGGAATGATGTAGCAGATGAGTGGAAGACGGCTTTGATAGAAGCTACCGAAAATAGGGGAATTAATCTAAAAGATCATGGGTATTATTTGCTTCTCCATTGACTTTATTTTCTTATTGACATGTTCGATTTCTTGTTCCTTTAAAGAATATTTAGAGTCAGTTTGCTGCTGTCCAATCTTATGTAATGTATGGTTGGATTTGACGAATGAGAGAGCCAGAAATTTTGCTTAGAGCACGAGGTTTCTTATACAAATTGACTTTTCACTTTTAATACCAAATTTTGATAGCAATTAGTATTAAAGTATATCAACTTAATTAATTAACCTATAATGCCAAAAAAACCAAGATATCCACGAAGATCTAAGATGTGATAAAATAATAAGATCATATATATGTGAAAAATTAAAAAATTAAATTTCTTCATATAGTTGAATTCCGTACATAAAGTTAAGGATTTTTGGTGCAATTTTCTCTACCCCTCCCTATAATGTTTTCTTGAAGAATTAAACTTTGATGTTAGATATTTCTTTCTTTTGTTATACTAATGAAAGCCGATGAAGAGTCGGCCCAAAGTGAGGGCTCAATTAAGGGCTTCTGTATGTCTTTCGAGCTATTAATGGTTATGGTTAGTTCATACTTCTTAGTGTTTGATGTAATTTAGGGAGACCTAAAAATGCAGGGCGCGTATTTCCTATACCTCATGCCCATACCTAGTTTTAGAGTTATCAGTTTTTATACGAGATAATCAACCTTAATTTGTGTCATCAATTCCTACTAGGTTTCGCTTACCAGCTTTTATGTGAATCACTTACTGAGTTTATTAGATCGTTTGCCAATTACAACTTTTGTACTACTTACTATATTGTTTACTCCACATTTGAAAATTGCCAAGTCCTGTCACAATTTACTAACTCTAATATAAGTGTTGTATTAACTAATGTCCTTATCAAAATATTGGCAAGTTTAAGTTACCAATTCTTATTTGAGCAACTTATTCAAAACTAACAACCTCTATAACAACTTTAGTTAATAAATCACCAGCTCCTATTTGCATAGATTACGAACATTATTAGGCTACAAACCCTGTTATTCAATCACCAACCATAATTGAGTTATTTATCAATTTATGTCGATTAAAGTACCCACTAATTTATTTTTACCAATAAAGAAATGGTAACCTAAAATTAGTTGTAATTTATTTGGAGAAATGTTTGTTGGTAACTCAAATTAAGGTTGATATATATTCCCGAAAGTGTTCCTCATTTTCGAGTACGTTAAGAAAAATGTTTTTAAGCCAGTATTATTGTTTCCTAAATTTAAGCTAACTGTTTAGTGAGATGAGCCTTCGAACTCTCCCAATTGCTTGAGGAGGTAGATGATCACGACCGGATTTACCGATGACTTGATATCTAGCCAAACTTCTAGAGGTCTTGCTACGCGTGATAAGAAGAAACCAACCGGTGTAAAAAAGTATAAAGTGAAATAAAGGGATAATTATCAAATCAGTTTCAAATCTATTGTATGGATACCAACTTAGTCGTAAATATTTTAATTTTACTAATGTAGTCCTAAATCATTACGTAGATTTCAATATAGTCATTTGGGATAATTGTTGTAAAAATTTATTGACATGGTGCCCCATCATCACCGGTCATCTTATGTGACATACTAACGTGAACAATTTTACTTGAAATGATGATTTACGTAGATTGCCACATCAGCGATTTCCAACGAAAATTGGCCAGAAGAACTATATTAGAAATTTGTGTAAAGTTTTAGGATTACATTGTTAAATTTTAAAAGTTTAGGACTGAATTGACATTTGTAAAATAGATCTAGGACTAATTTGTTAAAAGGCACACAACCTGTTCAAATCTAACTACTCGCAGCACTATTAGGTAACAATATGCTGGGGCCACTTCTAGTCTATGCCTAATTAGACCCTCAGTCACGAAGTAACGTTTCCCCACCATTTACTGGACCAAAGAACCTTGATAGCAATAGCTTTCAATGGTGAATAAGGTCTCTCCTCCTCCTCCTCCTCCTGAATAAATCTTTTTTTTTTCTTTTTGGTTTTTGGCTTTCAATACGCTCACAGCTTGATGATCACTTTTTCTATGTTGGTTGCTTTCAAAGCAAATTACTTTGAACTTGATGATAACCTTCTAGTTCCACGTAATGCGTGCACGGTTTTCATATATGTGGTTTATCAATAGTTGATGATTACCTGTTATATACGTGGCAGCCTACATGGACTTTTAGATCTCGCGGTCGAAGAGGTCTCTAATTTGTTATGGACAAAATCGACAGACGTGTTTGATCATTCCGTGGGAATCAAGAATCGGATGGATGAGATTATGAAGTACTTAGATCTAGATGCTGTTGATGTACGGTTTATTGTGATTCATGGTATGGGGGGCATCGGAAAGACGACACTGGCCGAGGCTATCTTTAGACAAATCTCCACTCAGTTTCAAGGTCATTGCTGCTTTCTTAAAGATGTCCGAACTGAGAAGATGGAAAACTTACAAAATCAATTATTGGACAACGTTCTCAAAGCCAAATGCACAATCTTCTTTGATAATGACGGGACCGACACGATCAAGAAAAGGATTTCTGGGGAAAAAGTCCTTATTATTCTTGATGACATTGACAATTGGAACCAAATTATGAAACTTGCTGGTGAGCCTAACTGGTATGGTAAGGGTAGTAGAATCATCATAACGACAAGGAATATTGAATACCTTGTAGAGAAATGTAGAGATGACAATCATTTTAAATTCTACTCTATGCCGGAGATGAATCATTACGAGGCTCTTCAACTTTTCTGTGAGCATGCCTTGGGATGTGCCGAGCCTCCACTTGATTATGTGGATATTTCAGAAGATCTAATCAATGTACTTGGAAGACTTCCGTTGGCTCTTAATGTCGTAGGTTCCGCACTCCGTGGAGAAGGCCTAAATGCATGGAGAACCACCTTAGATAAGTTAAGGAAGGTAATATATGAGGATGTCAAGAAGAAGTTGATCATAAGCTACGAAACATTGGACGATTATCAAAAACAAATTTATCTTGATATAGCATGTTTCTTCATTGGCCAAGAGATAACACCTGCAATTAAATATTGGGATGCTTGCTTTAATTATCCCACCGAAATCGAGGTCAAGAGCCTCACACGCAGGTCTCTAATAAAGGTCACCGACTACAACACATTTTGGATGCATGACCAACTTAGAGATCTCGGAAGGGAAATTGTCCGCTTGGAAAAACATAACATTAGTAGATTGTGGTCACCCAAGGAAGCCTTTCATGTGGTGCAGAGAGAAAAGGTAATTTTTACCTCTAAATGTTTTCTAGTCCATTCGATTGTAACATTACCTTATAAATCTAACTTCAAGTAAATTGACTCATGTACTCAATGATTGGGACCTTTATCTTCCAGGGAACCGAAAGCATACTGGCACTCAATCTTGGTACACCTGAACCAAATGTGACACGCATATTTAAATACAAGAAATTTGAGAGGTTGGTCAACCTTCGGTTCCTTCTATTGGATCATGGAATCTTCGAAGGAGACTTTAAGGATCTTTTCTTTGAGTTAAGATGGCTCTCTTGGAGCAATTGCCCTCCGGAATTCTCGGCTACCAACTTTGGGTTGGAGAACCTAACGGTTCTCATGCTTTCTGGGAATAACATTACTAACAATTGGGGAGGATGGTGTCAAATCATGGTATGATCTCATGACACACTATTGCATTACATTTACTCTTCCTCTTTTCTAATTATCAACTCAATTGTTTTATAGGTAGCAAAACAGTTGAAAGTCCTGCAACTTAAGGATTGTACATCCCTTATGAAGACGCCCAAGTTCTCCACAATCTCGAGACTGGAGATATTGATTCTTAGATGCACTCAACTAAGAAAGATTGACAAGTCCATTGGCAAACTAGAACATCTTGATTACCTAGAGATATGGAGTAATGGTATTGAGTCACTACCAAAGTCCATCGGCGGTCTAAAATCTTTGACAAAGTTAAGAATAGAATGTCAAAGTCTCTCAGAGTTGCCTGACTCGATTGGTAATTTAGGGAACCTAAAGCATCTAATCTTGACATGCCAGGAACTTCAAAAGCTTCCTGACTCTATTGGAGATTTGAAGTCACTACATCAGTTGGATGCCCACCTTTTAAAAATAAAAAAATTACCTAATTCTATTGGAAAGCTGAAACGGTTGAAAGTTTTATGCATCCGTGATTGCCCTTTAGAAAGGTTGCCAAACTCAATTGGGAGTCTCCAATCATTGGTCAAGTTGGATCTAAGGGGTTCAAAAATCAGTACCTTACCTAACAAGATTGGGAGGCTCCAATCATTGGTCAAGTTGGATCTAACGGATTCAACAATCGAGATCTTACCTAATCGTATTGGAAATCTCAAGAAGTTGAAGGTACTAGATCTGAAATTCAGCTGCATACATGAATTTCCGAAGACCATTGGAAATTTGGAAAATTTGGAAGAGTTATATGCCGCCACTGAATATTTGAAGAGAGAAATTCCAAGTGAAATTAGGACTCTATCCTCGTTGAAAATTCTAGATTTATCAGGGGGTTGCTTCAGTGGATTGCCGACAACCATTGATCAACTTGCAAATCTCAAAACACTTATCTTACAGGGCTGTAATTCAATTCAACAGCTACAAAAGCTTCCGAAGAGTCTGCTGTCTTTAAAATTGTCATCGGATTCACTAACCAAAATCCCCAACTTCTCAAACTTAACCAATTTAGTTATACTTCATATAATCGGAAGATCAGTGCAAGAAGAACCCAAGATAGCGTGGATTGTGGAACTATGTGCTCTGAGGGATTTGACCTTGTCCATTGGAAAAATGGCCTTGCCTCCAACTGATTTCAGTTCCCTCTCTCAGCTACAGTGCCTCACCATAAGTTATGCTGACTCCCGATCTCTTACCAGGCTTCCATCCAGCCTTGAAGTATTGACTTTAGAGGATGTCCAGTCACCGATTGAGTGGTCACTCTTTTCCAACTTGAAGAACTTGTTAAGCCTGCATATTGAAGGATATTCGCTAGGAGAGATTCGATTCGAGGAGCTTGGAAAGTTGCCGAAATTCAATGCATTGTGGTTGCGGGACTGTCCATCCCTCAAGACGCTGCCTGTTCTGCCTTGTCTGAAGGAGATCCAGCGTTTGTCCTTGCACACTTTGCCTAAGCTAACTAAGATTCAGGGTTTGGGAGAATTGAAATCATTGCGGAATTTGTCTATCGACTTCTGCAAATCTATTAAAAACTTAAACGAACCTGATATGTCTAATTTGCAGAATTTGAAAATGATGGATATAGCTGAGTGTAAATCACTGGAGAGCGTGTATGTGCCAGAATCTTGTTACTTCCTCCCAAGAAACTTGCCAAGGCATGTATCATTTTATTGGCAAAGATAGTCAATGATAGTAAATCTACAGTATTAAAGCCCATTGGATTGCATCTTTTTACACCCAATTTGTGTGCACTTGAGTCTCCTAAGAATTTGCGTGCACTTGAGTATCCACATTTGAGGCCCATGGTTATAGTTGCAATTTTCAAGTAGTCTCATTCTTAAAGTTGAAATTCTGCTTCTTCAGCAATGATTCTTAGCTTATTTCCTCCATTTCTGCAGAGTCGTGGAATGTAATAAACTGTTCATGTTGCTTACTAGGCAATCTTTTTTCTGGCTAACAGTCTTCTTCCTCTTTGAAATTGAATGTCTCAATGTACTAAGTATTAAACTTAGCTTTTGTTTACTGAAGTACTCATTTTTCAGTACTAATAATTAGCTTAATCAAATTACATAATTTATTTCATAGATCTGGATGAGCAATACTAATCTATGTAGTAGGTTCTCAAGTGTCTGTTTTCATAGATCCGTGTAACGTCAAAGTCATCTTTTGATGATAAGCTCTCTAAACTTCTTTTGGTAGATTGACAAATCTGGTGAAGGGAGCTCATGGTCAGGCTCTACAGAATCTTCAAAGATGATGGGATTACTTGAGATTGCGGGGCTTAACTACCTACCATTGTTTCCCTAATGCATTCTTGTGAGTGAGCTAAATTATGCATGGATTTTGCTCAAGAAAGCTTGTATAATTGCATTGGTTGTGTCTGACCTGTAGCTTTTGTTTATTCGTTCTGGTGACTCACTACACCTTTCCTCATCTTCCTCTCTCTTTATCTCACTCTGCTAAAATGTGGTCATTGTTAACTTGTTAAATAAACCTATTTCATCCTCGTGTCTATCATTCTTATATTTGCTGATAAAATGTTTTTGGATAAAGCTCCTCTAAGGCCATGGTCAAATGTTCGTGGACATACTGCCTTTGGCAAGATATACAGTGTTGGTGTAGCAGCGGCAACTTGTTGTCTTCAATCCATCTCAGTGAAAGGGCTGAGCTGTTGAATAAGTACATTGGAACTTCTGACAAGCTGTAAGAGGCTTCTTTTCAACTGCACTGATGTTGATTGAATTCCATTATGCAATCTTACGTTAAACTTTGTTATTTCCAAACATTTTACAAATTTGTTCTTTCTTCTTCTGTTGCTTTATTATGCATTTAATAGACCTTCATGTATGCTAGCAGTCGAAATAGGATAATTAGCAACAGCAACTAGGATCGTCCCATTGCAGCCAGTGTTCTAATTATATCATTCTGAACAACAGCTATGAGGATCCTCCCATAACTACTGAAGTGTCCAAGTTAAAATGGTTGATGAGTTTCCTCGTACTGAACGAGAGGATCCTCTATGACCATTTGATTAAGAGAAAGATCATGATATAATTTATTTGAAGCTTTTCTCTTCTAGAAATTTGAATTGGTGATCAAATGTTTACTGATTTTCTGTTCTGCGTGTTGATGGCATTGATTTTGTTACCAAACTAGAGAAAATTTGAATATTAACGGCAATTAGAAAATTACAGGTTGCAGATATATTCTCCACGGCAGAAGCTACATCACTTGGTAGATCTGAGTGCACTTGGTTCTTTTTTCCCATTTTGCCCTCGGTGAACTGTGAACTTGGGCATTTTGTTAATATGTTAACGTTCACTTCGCGAGAATGATACATTTTTTTTGTTTTTGTTTATTACTGCATTATTAACTCCATGTCTATATCAAATGCCAGGAAAAAATTATTGATATTGAGAAGTGTTCAGATATAGTCGGCACTTTGCAGGCCAAGAAGGGTTCTGGTGAGGTTCGTTGTCTCACGGAACTCTTACTTCTGACTGTGTAAACTTGATTTTGGGGGAATTTCCTTTTCTTTTCCCAAGTTGATGGGAAAGTGGTGGTTATTTGCTTTTTTACGATAAGCTGCCCTTTCCATAAACTCCAAAAATTTGGTTGAGGGGTACCTTGATGGACAACCTTGTGCTGAAAGCGCGAGGTTTTTTAATCTTGAAAATCATTGCAGTTACCACATAGCAAATTACATCAAGATTCACATAGAAATAGAATAAGAAAGTGCATTTCCTTATAATATCCTTGCTTGGCCAATTTATGGAATTGAAAAAGTGTCAGTGCACATCACTAAATAGTAAGCCTTGTTTATGCTCCCCACGTTAGGAAATTTTATCATTTAAAGGCACAAGGAACATGCTGATCAGATGTTGCATCTTGTATGTTATACCTTATTCATCTTCCTCATACTTTATCGCATTAAATAATTTGGTCATGGAAAATGTTGATATTACCTCCCATGTTTGGCGGTCACGCATTAGATGCTTTCAATTGGTTATCTTAAAATGTTTAGGACTTATCTGTATTTGGTTTCTATTTAAATATTAATCACTGCCGTGGATCTTTCTATTGTCCTTTGAGAAAATGGAAGAGTATAGGATGAGGTATTTTTTTTTTTTGCTTGTTATTCTATGTCAGAGTTTGGTTAACGGTATTGCAAGAAAGTGACAAAAGAAAGGTGGAGATGTATCTTATCAGGAGTTCTTTTGTTTTGTGTTTTTTAAAACTATTTAAAAAAAGTGACAAATGAATGGTGGAGATGTATCTTGTGACATCAACAATTCAGGCCCCCAATCAACCGAGGAAAATGGCCACTAAACTAGTTTTAAGCTCGGCCATGAATTTATTAATTTTTTTAGCGAACCTCGGTCGAATACGATAGTCGATCATGGATGAATTTGAAAAATTCTTACCCAATAGTAGAAGCATTCACTTTAGCTTAATTCTTAGGATTGCCATAATGAATTTTGGAAGTTTGTAATTTAATGAAGGGATGATTCATAAGCCTTGTTGTCCTTTGGTCGTTAATGCAGGCAGATGACTCAATATGCTTTGTTGTCCCCTATCCATTAATGAAGGGGGTGAGTCATGTGCCTTGTTGTCTTGGTCATAAATGTAAGAAGGTGATTCATGAACTTAGTTGTCCAATACTCATTAAATGAAATGGATGATTCATGGTGTCAGGTGTGCCTAATAACGTAGGATATCACGACCATAGAGTTAGCCTTGGAAGATAAGTGTCATGCCTTGACCTGCTCCGGGCTTGCGACAACCCACACCATCGCTTTCCACTTAGGTCATTTGCTTGCGACATCCCAGGATGCGTTGCCAATCAATTCATCTTATCTTTTGATTATACGCAAGCGGAAGTAGAATAAACATCTCCCAACTAATAACAAACAATAGGGATAGTATAAGACATACATCAGAACACACTTTTATATATATGCATCTACCATCAAACATAATCTTTCTTTACATCAAAAGCTTAGCCATTTACATGTTTGCGTAGCAGATTTCTTTATAACTATCCAAGAACCGAGGTTGGGGTTAACCTAGCACCTCTATTTTACGAGGACGCCCTCTCAAAGTGGTATCCCCTACGCATTAGTACGCGTCCATCTCAAGGTACTTTCGCTTGGGCTCGTATAGCCATGATTAGGGCTTGAAAAAGTTAAACAATGACGAGTGAAATAAACACAGCGAGTGAACCCCTTAGATCTCGCGTAAGAAAGCCATTCACCTCGGAAATGCCCTAAACGTACAAGTTTTCTATCGATAGTAGATCAATAGCAAAGCAACCCTTGCTTTGCCTTAACTATAAACAAAAATGATCATCTTACCTTCTTAAACCATCATAACAAAGCATATAAGCAATTCTTATTATGCTTTCCATATTCACGAGTCAAACACAGGAATGTGTAATATATTATAATCATGTACCCATGCCATGCAATAATCCAGAACTGCTCATATAATGATCTTAGGTCACACGTGTGCCAACTATAGCATCACTTCTCAAAATATGCAGTATGCACTCATGCACTTTATACATGTGGTGTCTTGAGAATCGCATAGCATCCCATGCTGCCATGCAACCCTCGAGACCATGCTTTCATATTATTATGACTACTCAGGGCCCAAGGCCAACCCGAAAGTTTGCAGTCATTTGGCATAACTAGGCATCATCTTGCCTCATCGAGCACGGCATCGTCTTGTGTAAACACATCAAGATGACATTCTTGTAAGGAGCTTCATTCCGAAATCCATTTGCGAATGTCATCTCGTTGATTAGAGGCATCCAAACTTAATCGGGCATCGTCTCGCATAAAACGCATCAGGACGGCTTCATACCTCGCGTAAAGCACATCAAGGTCTTTAGATGATCACATGGGCATACCATCACCCAACTAATTTCATATTTTTCTCATTAATCAAGTATGAATGCCTCTATGGCGTGCTAGGTGAAGTGCGTCTTATGACCTATCTAAAGTACATCAACAAAATATGCTAAGCATGAAACGAGAATTCATGACTTGACTCGTTACGTTGAGCATCAACTTAAGTCCAATCTGGATCAGAAACGATAAAGGACTAATCCGACGTGACATGATCACTGACCTAGTACCAAACTTGGCTTGGGAACGAACGTCTTAGTATCGCACTAAGACCAAGAAATGACTAACCTGTCATGACATGATCATCGATCTAGTACGGAACTTGGTTCGGGAACGATACGTCTCAATATTGCGGATCCTAAGAGAGAGACTTGACCCGACGTACTTCCTTGCATGTCCAAGAACAATCGTATATATTGTCTCGGACGCTCAGGGTGTTCTCATGCATCAACCATGGATAATGAATATAACATATGTATAACGACTACTTCCAATGGACACATATAATACATTGCCATCATAATCTATCCAAGGCTTATTTAAATAACATACTTCATTACAAAATCACATCATGTATGACATATCACCACAATATGATTCATCACACCATTATGGCATATAATGTAGGATAATTATCATACTTGAACATAAGTCATAAAAAAATCACTTATCACATGCCATCATAAACTATTCAATAACTCATCTTTTATCAATATAACTTATCATACTACCATAACATATTTTAATAACATGCCTTATCACAACATCACTTCATAAAACACATATCACCACATAATAGTCTATCATCCTATTATGGCATATTATAATAATATGTCATACTTCACTTATCATAACCTAATAACTTATCGTGTAACTACTTATCACGTAATGATAACTTATGGAACCAAGAAGTGATAACCTATCACCCTAAACATGATAACCTATTGTCCAAACCTCGATAACTTCTCGTCCAAAACTCGATAACATATTGCCCAAACCTTGATAACTTATCATCTAAAACTCGATAACCTATCGCCCAAACCTCGATAAATATCGTCCAAAACTCGATAACCTATTGCCCAAACCTCGATAACGTTTCATTTAAAATTTGATAGCTTATCACCCAAAGCTCGATACTTATTGTCCCAAACTCGATAACCTATCGAGATAACCTATCAAAACCCAATGATTTCTTATCACATAAAACCCACTTATTACATCAACAAAGCACCATTTAACCTTAATCTCACCCTAAACTACTTTCATAATGCAACAATAACCCTAACCAATGGCTAGAAAGCCACTCACACCCAAATCCAAGCTTTAACAAGCGTCGAGGGAGGCGTGGCGAGGATGGACAGTAGCCATGGGTTGCTGCTCACGCCTCCATAGCTCACGTGAGTGGGCTAGATGGTGTCCCAAGCAGCGGCACATCGGTGGATGTTCTCCTCTAGGCCGACGATGTCCAAACTACCAACAAAGAGAGAGAGGGCTACTGTGATGGGTTGGATAGCTCCCTCTTTGGCTAAAAAATCCAACTCAACGACGGGAACAGCGGTGTGGAGAGCAGTTCAATGGCAGTGGGTAGTGGTTGATTGCCAGTGAGGGAAATATGAGGAAAAATGAAGAGAATGGCTTGCAAATGAGATGTAAATGGACATGGGGTGGTTCGTCCAAGCTCAAGAGGGAGAGAAAATGTGAGATTGAGATCTAAAGTGAGGGAAATTTGTCCAAAGGGGAGAGAGAGAGAGAGAGAGAGAGAGAGAGAGAGAGAGAGAGAGAGAGAGAGAGAGAGAGAGAGAGAGAGAGAGAGAGAGAGAAAATTGCCGTGGGGTCTAAGGGGGAAAGAGAGAGAGAATGGTGAGAAAATCTAGTCAATAAATGTCCATCCCATCTCAAATCCTTGAACCACTCTTAACCAAGCAAAGGAAAGCTTCTTGAAGAAGAAAAATCCAAGCCATTAATGAAGAGATATGCATTTCAGAGTTAGTGTGACATCCTGAATTTCGATCCCGTCCTGAAATGGACATTTTGTCAACACGCCTATTGTCCTTTTTCTCAGAGTTGATCACTCTCGAGTTAACTGATCTATCAGGTGAAGCCGTTAAGGGATATAAACACGACAGACTTGAGAATTTGATTAGAAATCGACTGCTCAACCGTGATGATTGGCAATGGTCAATACATCACCGTTATAATCAATTAGCGATCGGATATAGGTCGATTCGATGGAATAGCATCGTTAAATTGTGGGTGATTTCACATGATTGCAAAATTTGTGTCAAACTGCACTAACCCAATTTTTTGTCGATTTTGTACCCGGTACCTATAATTGAGACTTTGAGATTTTTATGACAATCAAGAGTCGCTGACGAGTCGGAGATGCACAAACGTGGATCGAAATTATCGACCATGGGTCAAACGCGCTAAAATTTCTAAAAGCTACCCGGTAGGTTGGGTCGCGCTAAAATTGCGTCTGGTCGATTTTAATCACGAAATTGAACTCGGTTTCGGGAATCGAAAGTTCTAGCGTGTCACGATTTATTTTTAGGATGCCGTCTCATCTTTCGGAGAAATTTCGACGAGTTCGAAATTTTGCGGAAAATTTCGTTTTCGGAAAAATAAGTGGAAATTCGGATGGGAAGAGGAGGAACTATTTTGCTGCCCATAATGCCTTTGTTTGTGAGAAATTGCAAGGAAAATAGCCATTGGATGGCCAATGGACTTTTGTGGCACAAGACTTTTGGGCAATTTCATCATTAGTTGGATATTTTCCTTGACTAATTGGCCTCTCTCTCCAAGGTTCAGCACCCCTTCTTCTTCAGCCACTCATCCCCTCCCTCTCTCCCTCTCATGCACGTCTCTCCCTCTCTCTCTCTCTCTCTCTCTCTCTCTCTCTCTCTCTCTCTCGCATAATGCTCTCCCCCCTTAGCTGCCGACTTCCCCTTCTGCCGTTTTTTTCTTCCCTCCATCCCACACGCCTTCTTCTTTTCCCTCAAGCTGCCGCCCTTCCATCCAGCTTTCCCCTGCATGCTCACCCCCAACGCCCGATTCCCCACCAAACCACTGCCTCACCGTTTCAACCTGCCAGCTCACCCTTCATGCTAGTTTGCTTCCCCTCATTTTAGTTGTTGCGCCACCCATATCAGCCCCAACTCCACACTCATCAACCTCACATAGCAGCTTCATCTTCTCCTCATGCCACCAGCCCAGCGATCCTCCATGCCTAGATCAGTCCTGCCGCCCGTCCAGCTCGCCGTTCAGCCACTTACCAGCCCAAGCTAGGACTGACCAGCCCAACAAACACCAGCCTTGGTTGAGAGCTTGTAGCGCCTATTCAACCGCCGTCGGATCTCCGTTGGAGTCGCCGTAGGCTCGGGTCTTGGTCGCCTTCACGCTGCCGTCGCCGTGGACCCGTCGACTCACTAATCCGGTGAGTTAACTCCCTAATCCTTTATTAGGTTTTTAATTGCGCTTAGGGGTTTAGATTAGTGTTAATTAGCATGGTTAGATTAGTGCTAAGAAGGATTAGTGTTAAGCAAGTTGAATTAGTGAAATTTGAATTAGGTTTACTGGACCCTCGCCATTTACCATTTTTGTGGATCGAAATGTGTTGAGATTTTGAGGTTGATTCCTTCTTGAAAAATGTTCTAGACATCCTCAGCTATGACATATATTTTAATCATGAGTTTTAGAGACTTAAAAGAAGGATATTTCAGCTTCTTCATTTGAAAATAGAACCTCTGTTTTTGCTGGAACTAGTGACCTTTCGGAATTCATTGGATTTTTATCAACTCTTAGGGTTCGAATTTTGAAAGGGTTTCTTCACAAAAGTTGTTTTTCACATCTTTTAGTTTAACATATTAAAATTTCAGATCAAATGGACAAGTTTTGAACCTTGAACCAAACTGATTTTGGAAAACAGACTTTTTGGAAACGGACTCAATTTTTGTACTGGATTGAGCGATTTACTAGGATTAATATAGAAGGATATGGGTTAAGGTGTAGTAATGATAAATGTTCATTTATGTGTCTTGTATAACATATTAAGAATTTTCTGAGCTCATTTGATTATATTTCTGGATTTAAACTTGGAGACTCGCGAGTGGCCTGGTTTCTGCCAATTAGGACCGGTTATGGTTTTGTGGTTGTTCTTGATGTTGTGCTTGCTGAATAAGGTGTATTTAGTGATGTGGTGGACTTGTGGCATGCTGAGAGATTATGTGTGAGATCATGAGGTGGATTGCTCTTTGTTGGTTGTTTATTGTTATTGCAAAACATGACCTTTTGGACTATTAAATAGAAAATAAATGAGGTGTCCGGTCCGGACACCAAAAATTATTTTCCCAATAAAACAATAAGGTTTTAAACTAGGTGAGTGCAAAGTTTGATGGATTAATTTTGAGTACGTGAGCACCTATGAATTTATTTCTAAACATTTTGAACAAAAAAAAGAGGGGTTACTAATGTTTGTTTTCAAAAGAGGGTGGTTGGAAAAGAAATTAGAAAAGAAATATGGTATTGGGTTTGGACGCCAAGTTTTATGTGCTCAATAAAACGAGGAGGTTTTATACGAGGTGCGTGCAAAGTTTGGAGGGTTAATTTCAAATACGGGACCTCGTACGAATTTATTTCGAAAGGTTTGAACAAAAAAAAAAGAGTTATTAAGTTTATTTTTAAAAGGGGATTGTGGTGTTTTGGCTATATGATGGAAGGTAAAAGGTTAACTTGATTGATGAGGTGCTTGCATGGTTAGGTTACTTAAGTAGTTCAGTTTAATTAATCACAATTTATTTATTTATTTAATTGCATTTATTTAATTATTTATTATTTTCCGGAAATTATACCGGAATAACTGGTTGTTTGTATTTCGTGTTGATTGTTGTGGCGCAATTAGTTTGTGCAATTGATGGTTAATTTGTGCATATTTGGTGATATGGTTGACTTGTGACGTGCTTGGAACTTATGCATGATGATGAGTGAATGGTTGTGCCATGGTGATGGTTTATGGGCATGGTAAAAGATGGCTGTTGAAGGGCGATATGTGATTATGGGATTCTGTGAGGACTATTGAAAGATGAGGTGATGTGTTGAGGCAATCACATGTGCTGTGTGAAGGAAACTGAAGGGGTGGTGAGCCGGTAAAGAACTAAGTGCTACATGATAACGTAACTTCGTGTGAGCCACCTTTAGAATCTTGTATAGTTGCTTATTGTAGTCAAGGGCTAAGTGCTACATGGTGAACTGAGTCACATGGGAGCCACCTCTAGAACTTTGCACTACTATCTTGCATAGTCGAGGGCTAAGTGCTACACGACAGCGTGACTTCGTGTGAGTCACCTCTAGAACCTTGTACTAGTACTGTATGTGGAAAAGGACTAAGTGCTATACAATAATGGAACTTCGTGTGAGTCACCTCTAAAACCTTGAGCTATCGCTCATTGTAGTCAGGGACTAAGTGCTACACGATAGCATGATTTCGTGTGAGTCACCTCTAGAACCTTGTACCATTGTTGATGGTGGTCAGGGACTAAGTGCTACATGATAGCATGACTTCGTGTGAGTCACCTCTAGATACTTGTACTGTTGTTGATGGTGGTCAGGGACTAAATGCCACGTGATAACAGAATTTCATGGGGGTCACCTCTAGAACCTTGAGCTTGAGTATGGAGTTGGAATATTGAGTTTGGATATTGAGAGTGAATATCGGGTGTGGATTGAACCACCGATATGAGTTATCCGCGCTTGATTATTTGTGTGGCACGAAATGGGACGTGTCATAACGATTTGGCCATATAATCGGGACCTCTGTGAATTGTTTGATGAATGATATGATGCGTTCCAGTTATTGAATGCATTTTCTATATGCATGTGTTCTATGAGATGCATTAATGTGCAAGGAGGTGTTGAGGTGAGGTAAGTCCTCTATGATGTGTGCTTGGGCTGCCTCTGAGTGAATTTGTGCCCTAGTCGGGGCTTAGGGTTTAACTCGCTGAGATTTATTCTCACCCCGTCGTGGGCTAACCTTTTTCAGGGCCTTGGCATGGAGATCTGCTGAGTGTGAATTTGATGGGCGCGAGATGCGACATCTTGTGGCGGGCCTTGTTGCTAATGGAGTTAGGTTGTCTAAGGGTTTCTTTTGAGACTGACTTATGTTTATAAACCCGTAGGTTTAACCGGGTATGTATATAAAGTATGTTTTGTGAATTGACTGTCCTGCTTTTCTATCCCATATTCGTTGTTGTCTGGGGATTTTCTAATTCGCTTCCACATGTGCTAATAAATGAATGGGCCGGCGACGCGTCCTGAGAACGTCACAATTTGATCGACCACTAAGGGATGTGCGCACGCTCGAGGTTCAGGGCGTGATAGTTAGGGGGTAGGCTAGGCTTTAGGGTGTCCTCTTCATCTCCTCCTTCATGCACATGGGCATCCCTCCTTACTATTCCATCCTTGCCCTTTTGTGTTTAGTTCAATGAGAGGGCAATTTGGTCATTTTACCAAGATTGCGCAATATTCACGCACTATTCATGTACTTAAGTGTGTGGCCTTTGGGCAACCCATCATGGACGTAGGCCCATTCGGGCCTTCCTCTGTGGGCTTGGGCCCATTAGGCCATCGAACGTGGGCTTAGGCCCACTCGAGTCCTCGTTCGTGGCCCACTCTCCACTTTCTTAACTTAACGTCCCGTCAATGAGAAATTTGATGAAGTAATGTCCAATGGTGGTCTCTTAATCCTCTAAAGTCCGCTACCCTTAACTGAATTAGAGTTTATGGTTGAAATCCATCGAATGTGGTTTTAGCATAATTGAAACCAACGGGCGTTCTTTAGGGGTTTCGCGAGTTCAACCTGTGGTTGATTCGATATCAATTCACGTTTGAGTCTTTTCAATTCATGGATGATCCTCAGTTGTCATGTAATTGTGAGGGGTCAATTGCTTGTTCCGAAGTATATGATCATTTGGAATTGGTTTAGGGTCGTTCTGAATTAATATAGTAATTGTGCAAAATCACCCGCAATTCGATTATATACTATTATCGAATCGATCTATAACCGTTTCTGGATCAATCTAAAACGACTTAAGATTGTCCCTCATCAATCCTTATGATCGAATTGCCAATCTATGGTTGAGTTCTCTGGTCGTGTGCATCGAACTCCTAAATTGTCTGTCCTAATAGGTTTAACACTCTTGAATGGTTCATGAACCAATTCAAAGTCTACTTCTAGTAATTGCGCATTGATAGAAGTAAATCCCCTTATCGTATCTTGAATAGGGTCGAATTTTGAGGATGTTACAATAAGTTTTCTTAGGTATCTCGAGCAATTAATAAATGTTCTTGAAAATAAAAATTCAATGCGACAACTTGGTAGAAGACTTTAGAAGGAGAGGCTTGTCTTGGATCCAAAGCCAATGATTGCACCAAATCTAGACATTAAATGAGGGGGTGAGTCACAAGGCTTATGTGTCAATAACATCATTACACCTCATTAAATACAAGATGATTTATGCCTTAGGTGGTCCAATATGAAGAGGGCAAGTGTCAACCTAAAACCTAGGCATGCCACCTTCTCAATCTAGGGTGCCAATTCAACAATTACTATTGGTCCAATTGGAAGAACAATGACAAAGGTTTGTTTATAAATAAATGCATCAACCCCTCATTCCTCATTGCACCACTTTCTTTCCTCTCTCTCTCCCCTTGTACGCCCCTCTCCACTTAGGCCTCCTTGCTCACACACCATTCTTGCTTGATCGTCTTACACCAAGTCGTCGCCGCCGCCACCTCGAGTAGTAAGTAGAACCCTAACTCTTGGCTAGGGCGATGTGTTACATTATTGGATTAAGCATGAGCTCACTCGTGTTCTACCATGTGTATGATGTCATTGAGTGTCTTTTGTATGAGTTACTATTGTTTTAATTGTCCACGTGCGAGGGTTTTTGCTTGGTTGTGAGATTGGTGTCGAAGCGTGATGGTACGGGCCTTGCTAGATATTGAGTCAGTACTGAGATGTGTTGACTCCAACCCTTGTGTGGTTCTAGGCCGGCACAAGATGGGTTAGCTCAAGCCATGGGTAACATATATGCTCGGTTAATCATTTAGGTTATTTCTACTAGGTCATGACATATACTTGCATGAGCACGCCTTCAGGCTTTGCTTGCAATGGCTAACAATAAAAAAAATAACATTTGAACTTGTGTAAATGCTTGCTTGTGTGGCCACATGAAGAAACCAGTCGTCATCGATGGATTTTAGGACGAAACTGTCATCGATGGATTTCAGGACGTTGCCGTCATCGATGGATTTTGAGACAATGTCGCCACCGATGGATTTAGGGGTGATGCCGCCCCTGATGGATTTTGGGACGGTGCTGTCAACAATGGATTTGAGATGATGCTCGATGGATTCCGGAAAAAAAATCGATGAATTTCGATTGATTAATAAATGAATCTTGTGTGCTTGACCCTATAATATTCATGTTCATGTGTTATTTGCCTTTGCCTTTGCCTTGACCTTGAAAGTCACGTGCATATTTTATATGTTATTATTCAGGTCTTGAGAGTCACGTGCATATCTTATATGCCATTAGTTGATCTTGGCCATGTCTATTTTATAAGTAGTCGAGGATTCTTGCCTGTTTTAGCCATGGTAAAGCACATGTTTTGCTGTTGATTTGCCATCAACACTTATTTTGAAGTCAAGACTTGTATGCTTTGGTTAGTTGACGAGGTGCCATCCTAACCACGATTTAGTGGTTTTACTTATTGGGTCTATGACTCACTCTTGTTATCTTTCAGACTTGTAGTTATGGACCATGGATGATGAGTACGGAACTGGCCCATCATAAAGGAAACCAAGTTTTGTAGGATGTCCTCTTTAGAGGAGTTAAGATTACCCTAGCTTCACAGAAAACAAATATAATAATGAAATTGATGTATAATATAAAGAGTAGAACGCCCATAATAAAGGCTTGTACAAAGTATAGTCTTGTATAATATTGTAGTGTGATGTATGTATCCCTTGTTTCCCCATGTTTGTTGTTGTATTGGTGTTGATGTATTTGCGCTTCCACATGTTCGCAAGAAAAGATAGAAAGTGTGACATCCTAAATTTTAAATTCTGTTTTCAATTAAATAAATCGGGCCTTTTATCGATGCGCTTCTAGTGCTATTCTCAGAGCTGATCACACCTGAGATAACTAGACTATCTGGAGAAGTCATTAAGGAATTTTAACGCATTAGACTTGAGAATTCAACTAGAAATCGACTATTCGACCGTGCTCATCTGCAGAGATCATTACGGCATAGTAAAGATCGATTTGAAATTAGAGATAGTTCGGTTTGACTAAGATGTGTGGTTAAATGTGGGTGATTCCACCAAAATGAAAAGTTCTCGTTGATCGGCACTAGACTAATTTTTCTGTCGTTTTGGTACCCTGTGTCCGTATTTAAAATCTCGAGATTTTCACGACAACCGAGAGTCACCAATGTGTCAAAGAGGTTCATTGTGGCTCAAAGAAAATCGACCACGGGTCATTTGCACTAAAAATTTTCGAAAGCTACTCGATAGCCTAGGTCACGCTAAAATCTAGCCAGATTGAAATTAACCGCGAATTTGAATTCGATTTCAAAAATTGAAAGTTCTGTCATGTCACGAGTCATTTTAGGAATGTTGACTCAGTCTCCGAATATTTTTCTGAAACCGAGATTTTGGCGGAAAAAGTCGATATAGGGCCGTTTTCGACCGAGAAATTTAGATGACCATTTTCGATCGCGAAATTGGGATGAAAGTTGGTTCTAATGGCATGAAAAAATGTCAATTTGATTATGGACTGGATAATGGAATTTATGGGAGCCGAATTGCATTGAATCAAGGAGAAAATGGAAGTGGAATTGGGAGAGATTGAGCAAAATTCGTAGCCCCCTTTGGACCCTACTTTTGGACCACTTCTAAAGCTTCTAGAGGAAGCCAAGGCAGCTGGAAAAACAGTTGAGGAAGCCAGCTGCATGGTGGGGCTTTCCAAGGGGACAAAGGGGTGAGAGAGAGACCAAAGGTGGCCCCCCACACAACAGTCGGTTCCCCCTCTCTTCTCCTTCTTCCATTGTCGTCGACCACCCTCCTTTGCAGACCAAGAACTTCAAAAACTTGCAGAGAGAAGCCAGCAGCCCTCCCCTAGCCATTGAGCAACCCGAGGAAGCCCCGGAGTCGCGCCCGCTCGCTCGCGAGCCGCTTGTCCGTCGTCGTCGTTGTGCGCTTGTCCACGGGTCCAGCCACGCCATCTCGTCCCCTGTCATGCCAAGCCGCCGTCCCCCATCTCCTCTGGCCTTTGTGGAAGCCGCCGGAGGTTGTCACGCCGACGGGCAACTGTCGCCTCCTCCCGCCTAGCTGCTGTTGCCTCCGCCACCCTTATCTTGCCAAACCAGCCCCCGCTTCCTCCTCTTTCAGCCATCAAACAACATCGAGATTTCTGGGTTTGCAGCCACTGTTTGGCCCTTTTTGTGGCCTTCAAGACCTCGAAAGGTGCACTCTCTTCGGATTTTATCGATCCTTTCCGCATCCCCGTCGTTGTGGTCTGAGCGGATTGTTAATCAAGTGAGTTTACTCACTAATCCCTACTTAGGAAAGTTAATTATGCTGAAGGGTTGATTAGTTTAAACTAAGTATGGATTATGTGGATAGTTAGAATAGATTAGCAATTTAATTGATCGTTATTGCATGTTAGGTGGTTAGAGTAGTGTAATTAGAGCCTAGATAAGCTCTAGTATTTATTTAGAGTGGTTCGGAAATTTTCCAGGCCCGTCTTGGCTTTTAATTAGGATTTTACGGCCTAAGTGTGCATTATTAGTATTTAATAATTAATTTCCGTAATTATGTAATTAATTATTATTTTATGAAAATTAGACTAGGATAGCCGGTAACCGGAATTTCGTGCTGATTGCATTGGTGTGATTTGTTTAATTAATTGAGTGATATTTTGTGCACATTGAGTGTGATTGATAATTTTGGGTATTTATCCCAAAATTTATTAATTTCAGTATTTAATTAGAAAATATCAGATGTCAGTTTACAGCCCCAAAAATGTGTTTGTGGACTACTGTAAATAATGGGATTTTATAAAATGAAAATATTATATTTTTGGCTTAGACCAACCGTGTACTCACACACGATTATTTTTATCGGGTATTTTTAATACGAAGAAAATAGGCCATGACATTATTTTAATTGAGGAATTCAAGTGGGAAGCTCAATGTCCTTGGGCTGTGGGTGAATAATTGTGTGGTGATTTATAGTCGTGGTAAGATGACCATTGAAGGATGAGGTGACGTATGTTGTGTGTGACGTTATGGGATGGGTCAAGAAAACCGCCGAAGTATGGCTGTGCCCATTGGGCTGTGATTAACCGCCGAAGTAAGGCTATGCCCATAGGGCTATGATTAACTGCCGAAGTAAAGCTATGCCCATAGGGCCGTGATTAATCGCCGAAGTAGACTGTGCCTATTGGGCCGTGATTTTCCACCGAACTTAGAATAGGCTATGCCCATGAGGCCGTGATTTACCGTTGAACATTTAGTAGGCCGTGCCTGTGGGGCCGTGATTAATAGTGGAATGAGTGATTGATTGAAATGATTAGGAGATGGTCTTGATGACATGGAATTGACTGAGTCGATTGATCGATGGTTCGATTTGATTGGTTGAAATGGTTGGATGATTGTCTGAATTATATTGACTTGCAGGAATGAATTGAGGCAAAGGTAAGTCCTCTGACTCGTGTTTGTGCTTAGGCAGCCCTTGGGGCGTATTTTTTTGCCTAGTTGGGTCTTAGGGGGTGAACTTGTTGAGACGTTGTCTCACCCCGTTATGGGATAACATTTTCAGGTCCTTAGATGGCAGTTGAGGAGGACCTGAAGCTCTGGAGATTGATGAGGAGGAGATGGAAGAATCGATGAACGTGTCTGACTAGTGGGTCATAGGACAGTGGTCACGCCTCGATCCTTGGGCACGCACTCATCCCTTACCTAGTCGATATAATAGCGACGTCCCAGCACGCATCGCCGACCCATTCATCTTAATACGCATGCGGAAGCATATAGAAAATCCCCGGACAATAAAACAATGGGATAGGAAAGTATGACTAAAAACTTGAAACCAAAAACAACCACACACTTATATACATTGCAAACCATTATGCAAATATATACAAGATCAACTAGCAAGTCCGGTTTTACTCAAGCCAGTTCAACAACGAAATCTAAAAGCAGGGGTCGGGTTTTAGTCCTTCGCTGAGTCCTCATCTGGATTCTCCTCTTGCTCGACGAACTCTCCTCCTTCCACGTTCCCACTAGAGCCTACTGCAGAATACTCAGGTGATCCTGGGCCTTCAAGATCAAGAACCACCGGGTCAATTACCGATCCTCCTCTCGGTTCTGCAGTGCCCTCTCTAGACACTACTTCCAAAGCATATACAGGCACCTCGAATTCCGGTACCGGGCCCACCCTTTGCCCATCGCTATAGTAGCGATACCATGCTCAATATTGATGGGGCACCTTTTGGGGTTTACCCACATCAACCCAGATAATGGATTTCACCATCACATACTCCAATCCTTCGGCGTGCCCCGACATCGGCACGTGGAACGGTGATTTCCTCCAATAAACCAAAACACATGGGAGGAGGTAGAGGTGTTGTCATCTACGAGCTTGAAATGTTGTCCCACAACAAGGTGAGACTACATCTCAGCGAGTTCTACCCCCTAAGACTCAATTAGGAAACCAAGATGCCATAAGGGCTGCCTATGCACAACATTGGTCAGAGGACTTACCTTGGCCTCAGTTTCACCCTGCAATTCAATATAGTTCGAATAGGCACCCAATCAATCAATTCACCATATCAGATCAAGTCATTGATCAATCGACCTAGTCGATTACATGTCACCATGACCTCCATTCGGTCGGCATATTCAATACTATCTATAATGTCCTATCAAGTTAGGACCTGCTCACTTTAAGTTGAAGATAGATAGTATAGCTCGCACTAAGCTGATAAATAGTGTACTGCTCGCAATCTAAGTTGACATATCAGAGCCCGTAGGATGATATAGTACATTAATAATGCTCCCTCTAAGTTGATAAAGTATACTGCTCGCAATATAAGCTGACATATTAGAGCTTGTAGGATGATATAGTATACTGTTAGTGCTCTCTCTAAGTTGATAAGATATACTGCTTGCAATATATGCTAACATATCAGAGCCCATAGGATGATATAGTATACCGGTATACTGCTTGTAATCTAAGCTGACATATCGCCCGTAGGCTGATATAGTATACCACACCCAACCATTCAATCAATTTACCGTTTTTATCATTCCCGATAAAAATACACGTGTGTGGGTACACGGCCGCCCTTAGCCAAAATACTATAATTTCTTTTCCACAAATCCCACCATTTTCTGTAGTTCACCAAAATATTTTTAGTGCTATCAACTGACGCTCGGTTATTTTTCAATTAATTACCAAAATTAATTAATTTAGGAAATAAATCCTAAAATCACCAATAAATCAATTCAGCACAATCTAGCACTCAATAAATTAAACAAACTGCACCACGATAATCAGCATAAAATTCCGATCGTTGACAATCCCGGTCTAATTTCCGGAAAATAAATAAATAATTAAATAATTACGAAAATTAATTATTAAATAGCAATAAATCCAACTTAGGCTTGTAATGCTTAATTGGACTCTGAAACGGACCCGGGAAAATCTCGAGGTTCGTTCAATAAATACTATAAGCTATTTATTTGCTAATTGTACTAACCATTTGCCTAACATGCATCAACAAGACCCTAAATTAATTCACCTAATCTAGTCTATCCACCTAAGTACACTTAATTGAATATAATCAACCCCTAAACATCATTAGTCTACTAAACAAGGATTAGTGAGTTAAACTCGCTTGTTTATCGAACCGTTCAGTTTGATTTGACCGGAACATCACGGGGGTCACTTCTCTCCAAAGTGGGCCTAGGTTCGAGGCCCGGAACCACCTCAAAATGGGCTGAACAGTACCTCAAAAACCCACAAACTTTTGCTTCTGTTTGGGCTGGTTGAGGGCTGATCCGGGTTCGGTTGAGGCGTGCAAGGGCCGACAACAGCTAGGCGGAGCTCCGGTGGGTTGAGGTGGGGTGCACGGTGGTCCACGGTGGTTGGACAGCTCCAGCTTGGCTCCACCATATCCGAAATAGCCGCTGGAACAGTGAGAACCACGGCTGAACGATGGTGAGGCACGACGGCTAGTGAGCACTCGGGGAGGACGAATGGCGGCGTGAGGTGGCAACGGGTGGCTCCTGTGGTCTCCGGTGTTGCTGCTGGCTTCCACTGGCTCTTACTAGCTGTTGGTGTGCGAAAAAGGAGGGGAGGAAGGCAAGAGAGGTGGTCGGCTGGTTTGTGGAGGAAGAGAGGGAGACAAGGGCTCCACATGCCTTCATTTTCCTAGTCTTTGTCCCCTTTGACCATCCATGGCAACCAGCTACTCCTTGGCTGTCAATGAGCCACCAAACCACACCCAACAACCCTTGAAATGGTCCATTTTTGCCAGGAGGAAGGGGAGCTACGAAATTCCAAACAATTGGCTTCAATTGAACTTAGTTTCTTGCTCAATTCAATCTCATTTGGCCTCAATAAATTCCGTTAGTACCTCAATTATCAAATTGGTACTTTTGCTCACCAATTGATCCATCTTGCATCCCTATCGTGCGACCAAAAACGATCACGGCATTTTTCTGAACAAAAATGGTCCTATGCCGACTTTTCCCAAAAAGTCTCGGGTTGTAGAAAAATACTCTAAGACTGAGTTGATGCTCCTAGAATTTATTGTGACATGATAGAATCTTCAATTTTTGAAATCGGACTCGAATTTGCAGTTAATTTCCATTCGGCGCGTTTTTAGCGTGACTTAGGCTACCGGGTAGTTTTCAGAAATTTTTAGTACAAATGACCCGTAGTCGATTTTCTTCAAACCACAATGAACCCACTCGACTCTTGGTTGTCGTGAAAGTCTTGAGGATTCAAATACAGACATAGGGTACCAAAACGATAGGAAAATCAGTCTAGTGTCGGCCGACGAGAATTTTTCAATTTAGTGGTATCACCCACGATTAGCCACATATCTCAGTCGAATCGATCTATCTCTGATTTCAAATCGATTTTATACTATGCCGTAATGGCCTCTAAAGATGAGCACGGTCGAGAAGTCAACTCCTGGTCGAATTCTCAAGTCTATTACATTAAGGGCGCGCATGACAACCATTTTGTTCTAGAAATAGTTTCTGGAACAGAAATAGATTTTTCTATTTCTATTTCTAGAAGAGTTTCTAAGCAAAAATAACCATTTGATAACGACACAAAATTTCTACTTTAAAAATAGAAATTCGTTTGATAACGACATAAAATTTCTTCCTTTCGAACGGTGACGGATAGTGGTGACAGACAGTGGCGACTGCCGCGGTGGTGGCGGCGGCAGTGGGTGGCGGGCGGCGACCGGTGGTGGCGATGGCAGCCGGCGGGCGGGTGGCGACCGATGGATGGTAGTCGGCGGCAACGGATGAAGGACTGGTTGACGAACAATGAGAAATTTTTTTATTTCTCATTTCTATTCCATAAATAGAAAAGTAGAAAATTTCTATTTTTGATTTTTATTCCAAGCCTATTTCTGGAATAGAAATCTATTCCAGAAATAGAAAAATGGAATAAGTTTATCAAACGGATTTCTATTCCAGAAACAGGTATGGAATAGAAAAATTGTTTATAGAACAGAAATTCTGGTTTGTCATGCACTCCCTAAAATTCTTAATGGCTTCTCCAGATAGTTTAGTTATCTCGAGAGTGATCAGCTCGGAGAACAGCCCTATAAGCACATTAATGAAATGCCCGATTTATTAAGTAGAAAACATGACTAAAAATCTAGAATGTCACAATAGTTCCCTTTTTGTTGAGCCGATCTTTTGTAAACAACTTAGTATTGTGTATAAACTTGAAGTGTTTATAAAAGGCTTGTTTTGGTTGTGAATTGTGACCCTACTTTTCTATCCCATTGTGTTGTTGTCTGGGATTATTTATTTGCTTTTGCATGCGTATTAATGAATGGGTCGGTGATGCGTCCTGGGACGTCGCTATTTAATCGACCAAAGAGGGATGGGCGCGCACTCGGAGGATTGGGGCGTGACATCTCCATTTAATGGTATCAGAGAGAAGTTGATAGATGGAGTGATAAGGTGCGATAAGTTTATGGGATACTTAGTGGGAATGACCTTTAATTCATGCTGGTGCATGTCTGTGATAGCTGTCTGGTAAAAATTGTTTGTTTGTGTTGATCGCTCGACTTTTAATTCTGTGTGGAATTGGAAGGTAGGTTTCAGTAGAAACCGAGTCATGAGCGATCAGGAGTAAAGGACTCCTAGGAAGCATACCCTAGGGCCCGTGACTCAATATAGGACGTTAATGAGAGTCGGTACCCGAGGAGGCCAAGGTAGAGCGCTAGCACAGGCTAGCGCTAGTGGTGTAGCATCGCCGCCTGTTGGTGCTGGGGTTGCAGCCCCAGGTGATCCCAGGTTCAAGGGGATCATGCAGGCTCTGGAAGCCATGCGAGATCTGATGGGGAAACAGGCCCAAATCCAAGCCATCGCCACTGTTGCCGCCACTCAAGCTGCTGCTACTGCTGCTGTTGCCGTAGCTACTGAAGCTGCCGCCGTTGCTAGACCTGTTGAAGTTCCAGTTGCGAACTTAGTCGTGGAGAGGGAGAGACCAATCCACAAATTGGTTGAGCAATTCCTGAAGCTGAATCCGCCGAGGTTCACTAGTACTGGAGATCCAGAGACCGCATCTCTTTGGATTCAAGATTTAGAGAAGGCCTTTGCACTACTGATGTGCACTGAGGCAAAGAAAGTTGTCCTAGTAGTATATCAACTACAGGGTAATGCAAATACCTGGTGAAGAGCCGCCAGAGATACAGTGTCCCCGGGAGGAGTAATCCCAGTGTGGGACGCATTCCTTAGAGCGATGAACGATAAGTACTTCTCAGGTAGCGCTCGAGAGCAGAAGATGGAGGAATTTCAACGCCTCCGCCAAGGAATGATGACCGTTGACCAATATGAGGTCAAGTTCACGGAGCTTTCCCAGTATGCTCTGAGGTTGATAGAGGACCCCGAAGACAAGGCTTGAAGGTTCAAGAATGGCCTTCGTCTAGAGCTGAAACAACCGCTGGTGCCATTTGATCTGAATGACTATCGTGAGGTGTACAATCGAGCCCACCTGTTGGAAAGAAGTTTGAATGAGCAAGCCGCCTCGTCTAGATCGAGGTTTAATTCGATTAGAGAGGGAATTCGACATGAGGAGAGGCTCATGACTTGAGGAAAATTCTACATCCCGCCCAACAGGAAGGGTGGGATTGAAAAGTTAGGGCCAAGTCAGAATGGCTTGTGTCGCTTTTGTGGAAGGCGATATGGTACAGCCCCGTGCCCTCGAAGGACAGGCGTTTGTTTTAAGTGTGGCCAGTAGGGTCACATAGCCAGGAACTGTCCTAAAAGATAGAGGAGACCACCGCAGTTACCACTACCGCCACCTTTGGGTTAGATTAGAGGATACGCGTCACAGAACACACCATGGGGTGGACCGATCAGACCCTAAGCTCAAGGGACAGTGTACGCCATCACGAGCGGTCAGGTTGAGGATGTGCCTGATGTGATCACAGGTACGGTTTCTCTGAATGACCATGCTGCTTATGCTTTATTCGACCTTGGAGTGACTCATTCTTTTATTATTGAGCAATATGTTAAGCTGAAAGGATTAAGTCCTGAGTTGCTGGAGTCAGTGGTTAGCATATCTACACCGTTAAAGGATAAGATGTTATCTGCATTGGGTTGTTCTGGGTGTAAGTTAGCGATTGGTGAGCGAGAGGGGAGGATAGACTTATTAGTTCTAGCCATGTATGACTTTGATTTGATAATTGGCATGGACTGGCTCACCGAGCAATGAGCTAAGATGGACTGTTATCGTAAAGCGATTTAGTTTGACCCGTTAGAGGGCGATAGTTTCGAGTTTGTTGGAAGTCAAGGAAGACCCTCGATTACCTTGATCCCATCACTTGAGGCAATCTGTTTGTTAGACGAGGGTTGTCAAGGTTACCTGGCAACTGTTGTGGATACGACAGTTGAGGAGCTGAAGATCGAAGATATCTTAGTGGTGCAAGAATTTCTAGATGTATTCCCGAAGGAATTACCAGGTTTACCGCCATGGAGAGAGATCGAGTTTGTGATTGAATTAGCACCCGGGATAGAGCCAATCTTTAAGGCTCCTTACTGGATGGCGTTGTTTGAGTTGAAAGAACTGAAGGTGTAGATGCAGGAGTTGTTGGATAAGGGATTCATACGTCCCAATGCATCACCTTGGAGAGCACCAATTCTGTTTGTAAAGAAGAAAGATGGTTTGTTGCGTCTGTGCATCGACTATCATCAACTCAATCAGGTGATGATCAAGAACAAGTATCCACTCCCGAGGATCGACGACTTGTTCGATCAGTTGCAAGGAGCATCGATATTTTCAAAAATCTACTTGAGGACGGGATATCATCATATGAGGATCAGGAAAGAGGACATTCCAAAGTCAGCGTTTCGTACTTGATACGGCCATTATGAATTCACTGTAATGCCATTCGGTTCAACAAACACTCTAGCTGCTTTCATGGATCTGATGAACCGAGTGTTCAAGGAATATCTGGATCAGTTTGTGATCGTGTTCATTGATGATATTCTGGTGTATTCGAGAAGTGATGAGGAGCATGAGTCATCTAAGAATGGTACTGCAGACTCTGAGGACTCATGAGCTGTACACTAAGTTCAGCAAGTAAGAATTTTAGTTGACTCATGTTGCTTTCCTAGGTCACGTGATTTCAGGCGAAGGAATCTCCGTGGACCTAGCTAAGATTGAAGCAGTGATTAACTGGCCAAGACCGACTACAGTGACAGAGATCATAAGTTTTATGGGTTTGGCAGGTTACTACAGAAGGTTTGTGGAAGGATTTTCGGCTTTGGTGTCGTCATTGACTCGACTCTTGAAGAAAGAAGAAAAGTTTGTATGGATAGACAAGTGTGAGCGTAGTTTTTAAGAGTTTAAGCAAAAGCTGACTACCACACTTGTGCTGACCATCCCATCTGGTCCTAGAGGATACGAGATCTACAGTGATGTGTCATTTAGAGGACTAGGTTGTGTGCTGATGCAACATGGTAAGGTTGTTGCATACACCTCCTACCAGTTGAGACCTCATGAATAGAATTACCTGATGCGTGACTTAGAACTCGCAGCGATCATTTTCGCTTTGAAGATTTGGAGACATTATCTGTGTGGAGAAAGATTCCAGATCTTCACTGACCACCAAAGTCTCAAGTATCTATTCTGTCAGAAGGAGTTGAATATGAGACAGCGTCGCTGGATGAAATTGCCGAAGGACTACGATTGTGATATCCTATATCACCTAGGAAAGGTGAATAACGTCGCCGACGCTTTGAGTCGGAAGTCTTTAGTCACTCATATGCTGGTTAAATAGTGGAATTTAATCGAGAGAGCTCGAGATTCGGTGTTCAAATTTGAGGTAGGCCACATTCCAAATCTTATGGCCACCCTCAAAATTGAGCCGGATGTGCAGATTAGGATCAAACTACTTCAGCCGATAGACCCAGATGTTTAGAAAATTCTACAAGAGGACACCGATAAGAGAAATGCTGACTTTCATATTTCTAAGGATGGAACATTGAGGTTTTGAGGACGATTGTGTGTACCTGATGATGCAGAGCTCAGAGAGGAGATCTTATCAAAAGCTCATCGTAACAGTTACAGCATTCACCTTGGCAGTATTAAGATGTATCAGAATCTGCGTCAACACTATTGGTGGTCTGGTATGAAGGCGGACATCGCCAAGCATGTCACTAAGTGTCTGACGTGTCAGCAAGTAAAAGCTCAGCATTGTAAGTCGGGAGGACTTCTGCAACCTCTTGAGATCCCAGAGTGGAAATGGGAGCACATCACGATGGATTTCATGACAGGTTTACCAAGGAGTCAAAGAGAAAATGATTCCATTTGGGTAGTAATCGACAAACTAACAAAGTCAGCTCACTTCATTGTAGTGCGAAAGAACCTTGATTTGGATAGGCACGTAGAGTTGTACATGCGTCAGATTGTTCGACTGCATGGAGTGCCGATAACGATAACTTTAGACCGAGACCTAAGATTCACAGCTGCTTTTTGGAAGAGTTTGCAGGTTGCTTTAGGTACGAAGCTGCAGTATAGTACGGCATATCATCCTCAGACGAATGACCAGTCTGAGAGGACAATTCAAACCCTCGAAGACATGCTACGAGCTTGCGTGTTGGATTTTAAGGGAAGTTGGGAAGAACAACTTCATCTGGTTGAGTTCGCCTACAACAACAATTATGAACAGAGCATTCAGATGGCTCCTTTTAAAGCATTGTATGGCAGAGCGTGTAGAACGCCAGTATGTTGGGATGAAGTTGGGGAAAGAAAGATCACAAGTCCAGAGTTAGTTCAGTTGTTAGTGGAGGCAAATACAGTCATCAGGAACAGGTTAAAGACCACTCAAAGCCTTCAGAAGAGTTACATAGATAAGTGCCGGAGACCATTGAAATTCCAAGTTGGTGATCACGTTTTTTTGAAGGTGTCACCAATGAGGGGTACTTCGTGCTTTGGCAAGAAAGGAAAACTGAGTCCGAGGTATGTAGGTCCCTTTGAGATTCTAGAGAGAATCGAGATCCTAGCATATCGTCTTGCATTACCGCCAAGACTGGCGCAAGTTCACGCTGTCTTTCACGTGTTGATGTTGAGGAAATATGGGCCTGACCCGACCCACGTGCTTAATTTCAAAGAATTGGACATGGATGATAGAGTGTTGTATGTTAAAAGCTCAGTTCATATCGTGGATAGGAAAGAGCAAGTTCTGCGTACTAAGACCATCCCGTTGGTCAAAGTGGTCTGGCAACAACATAGCACTGAAGGAGCAACCTGAGAGAGTGAAGAGTCGATGAAACAATTGTACCCCAACCTTTTTGCTTAAAGTATTGTAATGGTTTAAATTTCAAGGACGAAATTTTTATAAGAGGGGAAGAGTTGTGACATCCTAGATTTTCAATTTTGTTTTCAATTAAATAAATTCGGCCTTTCATTGACGCGCCTATAGTGCTATTCTCAGAGCTGATCACTCCTGAAATAACTAGACTATATAGGGAAGTTATTAAGGAATTTTAACGTATTAGACTTGAGAATTTGACTAGGAATCGACTATTCGACCGTGCTCATCTGCAGAGATCATTACGGCACAGTAAAGATCGATTTGAAATTAGAGATAGGTCGGTTCAACTGAGATGTGTGGTTAAATGTGGGTGATTCCACCAAATTGAAAAATTCTTGTCGATCGGCACTAGACTAATTTTTATGTCGTTTTGATACCTTGTGTCTATATTTGAAACCTCGAGATTTTCATGGCAACCAAGAGTCATCAATGTGACAAAGAGGTTCATTGTGGCTCGAAGAAAATCGACCATGGGTCATTTGCACTAAACATTTCCGAAAGCTACCAAGTAGCCTATGTCACGCTAAAATCGCACCAGATTGAAATTAACCACGAATTTGAATCCAATTTCAAAAATTGAAAGTTTTGTCATGTCACGAGTCATTTTAGGAACATTGACTCAATCTTTGAAGATTTTTCTGCAAACCGAGATTTTGGCGGAAAAAGTCGATATAGGGCCGTTTTCTACCAGGAAATTCAGAGGACTGTTTTCGATCGCGAAATTGGGATGAAAGTTGGTTCTAATGGCATGGAAAAATGTCAATTTGATTATGGACTCGATAATGGAATTTATGGGAGTCGAATTGCATTGTATCAAGGAGGAAATGGAAGTAGAATTGGGAGAGATTGAGCAAAATTCGTAGCTCCCTTTGGACCCTACTTTTGGACCACTTCTAAAGCTTCTAGAGGAAGCCAAGGCAGCTGGAAAAATAGCTGAGGAAGCTAGCTGCATGGTGCGGCCTTCCAAGGGGACAAAGGGATGAGAGAGAGACCAAAGGTGGCCCCCCACACAGCAGCCGGTTCCCCCTCTCTTCTCCCTCTTCCATTGCCGTCAACCACCCTCCTTTGCAAACCAAGAACTTCAAAAATTTGCAGAGAGAAGCCAACAGCCCTCCCTTAGCTGTCAAGCAACCCGAAGAAGCCCCGGAGTTGCGCTCGCTCGCCTGCGAGCCGCTGGTCTGCCATCGCCGTCGTGCGCTTGTCCACGGGTCCAGCCGTGCCATCTCATCCCTTCTCACGCCCAGCCGCCGTCCCTCGTCTCCTCTAGCCTTCGTGGAAGCCGCCGGAGGCCGTCACACTGGCGAACAACTGCCACCTCCTCTCGCCTAGTTGTTATTGCCTCCACCACCCTTATCTCGCTAAACCAGCCCTCACTTCCTCCTCTTTCAGCCACCGAACAACACAGAGATTTCTGGGTTTGCAGCCACTGTTTGGCCCGTTTTTGTGGCCTTCCGAACCTCGAAAGGTGCACCCGCTTCGGAGTTTGTTGATCCTCTCCACGTCCCCGTTGTTGTGGCTTGAGCGGATTGTTAATAAAGTGAGTTTACTAACTAATCCTTGCTTAGGAAATTTAATTATGCTTAAGGGTTGATTAGTTTAAACTAAGTATGGATTATGTGGATAGTTAGATTAGATTAGTAATTTAATTGATCGTTATTGCATGTTAGGTGGTTAGAGTAGTGTAATTAGAGCCTAGATAAGCTCTAGTATTTATCTAGAGTGGTTCGGAAATTTTCCGGGCCCATCTCAACTTTTAATTAGGCTTTTACAACCTAAGTGTGCATTATTTGTTTTTAATAATTAATTTCTATAATTATTTAATTAATTATTATTTTCCGGAAATTAGATTGGGATAGTCGATGACCGGAATTTCGTGCTGATTATAATGGCGTGATTTGTTTAATTAATTGAGTGCTATTTTGTGCACATTGAGTGTGATTGGTAATTTTGGGTATTTATCCCAAAATTTATTAATTTTAGTATTTAACTAGAAAATACCTGACGTCGGTTTACAACACCAAAAAAGTGTTTGTGGACTACTGTAAGTAGTTGGATTTTATAAAATGAAAATATTATCTTTTTGGCTCAGTTCGACCGTGTGTCCACACACGATTATTTTTATCGGTTATTTTTAATACAAAGAAAATAGGCTCGGACATTATTTTAATTGAGGAATTCAAGTGGGAAGCTCAATGTCCTTGGGCCGTGGGTGAATAATCGTGTGGTGATTTATAGTCGTGGTAAGATGACCATTGAAGGATGAGGTGACGTATGTTGTGCATGACGTTATGGGATGGGTCAAGAAAACCACCGAAGTATGGCTGTGCCCATTGGGCCGTGATTAACCGCCGAAGTAAGGATGTACCCATAGGGCCGTGATTTACGGCCGAACTTGGAATAGGCTGTGCCCGTGGGGCCGTGATTTACCGCTGAACATTTAGTAGGCCGTGCTCATACGGCCATGATTAATAGTGGAACGAGTGATTGATTGAAATGACCAGGAGATGGTCTTGATGACATAGAATCGACTGAGTCGATTGATCGATGGTTCGATCTGATTGGTTGAAATGGTTGGATGATTGTTTGAATTATATTGACTTGCAGGAAGGAACTAAGGTAAAGGTAAGTTCTCTGACTCGTGTTTGTGCTTAGGCAGCCCTTGGGGCGTATTTTCTTCCTAGTCAGGTCTTAGGGGGTGAAATTGCTGAGACGTCATCTCACCTTGTTGTGGGATAACATTTTCAGGTCCTTAGGTGGCAGTTGAGGAGGACCCAAAGCTCCGGAGATTGATGAGGAGGAGATCGAAGAATCGGCGAACGTGTCTAACTAGTGGGTCATAGAACAGTTCCCTTTTTGTTGAGCCGATGTTTTGTAAACAACCTAGTATTATGTATAAACTTGAAGTGTTTATAAAAGGCTTGTTTTGGTTGTGAATTGTGGCCCTACTTTTCTATCCCATTGTGTTGTTGTCTGGGGATTATTTATTTGCTTCCGCATGCGTATTAATATGAATGGGACGTCGCTATTTAATCGACCAAAGAGGGATGGGCGCACGCTCGGAGGATCGGGGTGTGACATAAAGAAATGGGATGGCGACGTACCTGGGACGTCACAACAATAATCCTGTGACCTGGATTCGAGTTGTTACATATCTAATTCAGGAGTTTTTTTTTTCTCTCTTTTTTAGTATTGTTTCATATTGGCCGTTTTCAATTTTTCATTGAACGCTTAAGGGAGCTCAGAGCTAGTATTACTATCTTTCATGTTTCCCTTCATTCAGATAGGGCAATGCTTCCTTGCTATTAGAATATTCTTCGGAAAGCAATGGTTTAATTGCTAAATCATCAAGTGGGAGTAAACCTTTTAAAAAAGTTATTTGTGTTGGAGAAAATTCTTTTAATGTTTTGAAGTTGACAAAACTAATCCAAAGTCTATTATGAAGAATTCCAGACTGAATGCTATTGAAGAATGAAGACTTTTCCAGATGCAAGATTATCTTTATTTCTTCAAGGATTCGGTTCGTATGGCTTAAGGATGGCTTTCTGGTTTGATATAGCACCTACAAGATTGACTATCTTTATTGGAATCAATTTCGATATTCAAATCTTTTGGAAGGCAAGTAAACTTGGAAAGTATCTACTTATGGAAACTAAGATCCTGATTGTATGGACGAACAGGATTGACAGGCTTTCATCACAATCATCAAACGACTCGAGATCTTCTTGATTGATTCTGTCCAGCGGGTTGATTGGAAGAATTCCTTTGGAAAGTGCCAATGGTCGAGAAGGCATGCAGGAGTATTTAAGAAGGACCCTCCAGTTGTTCTATAGAGTGCGTGAAAGAAAAATTCCAAAGTTTGAAGCTTATAATTTCCTTGTTACTTCTTACTTTGAACTCAAAGTTGTATTCAAAAGAGAGAAACTAATAATGAGACTTCGTGAGAGAGCAATAGAGACTCTTCGCTGTGAAGTCGAGATCGCAAGATTGTAAATTCTCTTTTGTTTCATAGTGGAATCCAGCCAGAAGGCTGTCAGCGTGGGAGAGTGGACATAGGCTTGATCTAAGCCGAACCACTATAAACTCTGTGTTCTTATTCTCTTCCCTAAAACTCCTTTATTTTGTTCATAGTTTGAATTCATTCAAAGTCTGTCATTTTCTAAAAGCAAATTACTTCTACTGAACTTTGCAAAAATTTTACTTCACAACTATTCACCCCTCTCTAGGTGTTGTTACTAGCCATTTTAATTGGTATCAGAGCTTGTGTGCTTATTGTATTGAAGTGTTTTATTTCTAAAGCTAAAAATCTATGGCTAGTATTTTGGCTCCAGGTTTGGTTGAAGTCCAAAACAACACCAAACCTCCTTACTTTGATGGGAAGGAGTACAATGTGTGGAAAAACAAGATGAAGGCATTTCTGAGATCAAAAGATCCCTTGGAGTGGGATGTGGTAGAAAAATGGATCAATTCCAAAGCTACATGAACCTCAGAAGGAGGAAAAGAAGTTGTAGATGCTGGTGAAATAACACAAGCAGAATTAACCAAGAGACAAGTTCTTGATGCTAAAGCTATCTACTCTTTATACTGTGATTTATCTCCTACCGAGTATAACCAAATTTCTTCCTATGAAATAGCAAAAGAAGTTTGGGATAGGTTGCACGTTACCTACGAAGGAACTGATCAAGTAAAGGAAACGAAAATCAATATTCTACTCGGACAGTATGAAGCCTTCAAGATGAAGCTTGGAGAATTCATCATTGATATGTTCAGTCGTTTGACTGAAATCGTGAATGGATTGGCATATCAAGGATATCTAATCTCAGGACCAATGAAGGTCAACAAACTGCTGCGTGGACTCTCCAAAGACTAGAATCATGTGAAAACGTCAATTAGAGAAACCCAAAGGATCATGCCTCTTTTAGTAGACGAACTAGTAGGCACACTTCAATCATATTAAGTGGAGCAAATCAATGAGGAAGAAGATCATAAAGGTAAGAAGTCAATTGCTTTAAAATCTAACGATGATTCTAATGATACAGATTTAGAAGATGACATGAACGATGAGGAGCTAGCACTTATGATTAAGAAGTTTAGAAAGTTGAATAGGAAGGGAAAAAGATTCAACTGGAAGAAGCAGAGCACTCAAAATTTCCAGAAGAAACCAACTGAGAACAATGGAACCAACAAAGATGTAATATGCTTCAAATGTAAGAAAAATGAGCATATCAGACATAACTGTTCTTTGTTGATGAAAAAGAAAGGAAGAATTGAGAAGTACAAAAAGGCTTTCAAAGCTGAAACCTGGAGTGATACCGAGTATGAGGAAAGTGATGAATAATATGCCAACATATGTCTGATGGCCAATTCAGAATCAGACTTAGATTTTGAAACAGATTATGATTCAGACTCAGACAAAGAAGTTGAGGTTAGCAATTTAAAAATTCCTGTTAAAGTCTCAAAGTATATAAATGAACTCTGTCTCAGTCTCAAAACATCTTTTAAAAGTATTTCCGAATTAAAAAGGGAGAATTCTAAACTGAGGCAACATGAAACTTCTTGGAGAGAAAAGTTTGAAAGTCTAGATAAAAGTTTTGTTGATTTGAAAATAAATTCCGATTTTCTTTCGAAGGAAAATGCCTTTTTGAAAGAAGATATTTCAAATATCACAAAAAGATTTTCAAAAGGATCTGAGAAGTTGGAGAAAATTATTTTAGTACAAAGACCTTATTTTAACAAATATGGTTTGGGTATGACTTTAGAAACTATTCATTTAATTGATTTTCCTAAAGTTAAAGAAAGTGTTGACACCTAAATTTTGGCAACCCTTTTTAGTAATTTATTTATTGCATAAAAAAATTAAATTATTTAATTAAGTTGCATAGCATGTACTTTTAGGTGCATTTATTTTTAATTTGCATTTACACTGGGTTGGTGACAGGTGGGTTCGAATTGATGGTTGAGAACTTTTAATTTGATGAGTTGGGCTAAGCCCACGAGGAGAGTAAATTGGCCCAAGCCCATATCTTCAGAGAGATTTTACGGATTTATCTGTGTGAGATTTCAAATTTAAGAAGAATCCTCTTGCAATCCTAAATCGTATCAAAAACAAATATTGCGTTTGGAAAAGCAAAAGAGGACCCCTTCGTCCTAGAAGCCAAAAAGTAAAGTTATTTCTCTTCTCTGACAACCTGTAGGGAAAAGAAAAAGAGGTGAGCAAAGTACAGAAACAACAAGAGGGAGAAGATGTGAGAGGGACAAGTGAGAGAGAGAAAAGAGAAAAAAAAAAAAAGGAAAAGCAGGAGTTGCTGTTCATCGTCTTCCTCGCGAGTTCTCCCGCTGCTGTGATCGATCCTCTCTGCCGTTGGTTTCCTCGCATCACCGTCGTTCCTCCCGAGTCGGCCACGTGCCCGCCGCTGCTGCAGCCACAATCTCCACCTGCACCTACACCGGTGTCCCCTGCTACTCAAGCCACCAACCACCATCATGCCAGCGCCGCCCCCTCATGTCGCCAGCAACTCGTGAGCACCCCCGCCTGCCCTTCGCCCGAGCATCGACACTACAACAGCACGTCGCGTCCACCTTCGCCGCTACAGCTTCTGCGACGCCAACCTTCCTCGTCACTGTTCACCATCCCTTGCAGCTCCGAGCCGCCGCCCCCTTCTGAGCGACGCCCTTGCCATTGTCGCCGACGCTCGCCCCTGTAGTCAAGCCATCGCGCGTCCCTCTACTCAGCCTCTGCACTCTGTTGCAGCTGTGAGCAGCTTATGCTGGTCTCTGCTGCTCTTGTAATCAACCCCAACGCCGGCCTGCAACAACCCTTGCTTTCTACGACTCCCTCCGCCCTGCTGTTGTTTGTCAGCCTCGCACCAGCAACCGCCGGCGACTCCGAGCTGCTCTGCCCCTTTTGCCCGCTAGTCACTACTGTTGCCGCCGGTCCGCCCGTTGCCAGTCCTCACCAGAGCTCCGGTGACCCACCACCATAGCGGCCCGTCTTCAAGCCCCAACGAGCCCCCATCGCGATTCACGAGCCAAGCCGTCGTTTGCTAAGCTCGATTAGAAAAATTCAAATTAGGTAGATTTTTCTTATTTTTTTTATTATTTATTTGAAATATTCCTTGATGCATAATTGAAATCCCTAATATGTCATTCGCAATTCGAGTAACCTTAGGGATTGACAATCCGATTTTCGCTTCCAAAATCCGACTCGCAATTGCACGGAAAATCGCCAATTCGATCTCATGCTTGAGATTCGATTCGCGGTTTATTTAAAATTGACCAACCCGATCTCATGTGCGAGATATGGTTCGTCAATTTTCGGATATCAATCTTATCTTGCTCTAATTTGCCGTCGTGTGGTTTGAGTTGATTTTGTTTTCTTTAAAAGGAAAAAAAAAAATCTGAGTTAGATTTGGTTCGTTTTAGAATATTCCTCATCTTAGGGTTATCTTGCATATTTGCAATAGGAGATTTCTTATTTCGAATTTTTGAAAAAAATAAAAATCCAAAAAAATGCATTCATTTAGGATGTTAGTTTTTGAATTGTACGTTTAATTATTTGGCAATTTTAGTTTCGAATTTCATAAAAAGGAAAAGGAAAAACTAGAATTATGACATTCTTTGCACATCATTGCATATTAGGATAGAATGCATGCTTTTTTCAAAAAATGAAAAATATGTGCACGTCATATAGAGTTAGGTTCATGAAATGCATGTCATTTGATGAAATTGTTGCCAAATCCATTTAGTTAGAAATTGCCCGTCATTAGGATTAGGTCATTTAATAAATGTCGCATGACATATAGTTTGGCACATTGCGTGTCATTTTGTACGTCATTGCATTTCATTGCACGTAATTTCTAGACTTCATTTAAATAAAAGAAAATCTTGAAAAAATTGCGTGTTAATTAAAAATCATATCTAGGATGTGAATTTTGATTTAACATTGTAGATGCTTTCGTTACTATGAGGTAAGTCCTGCATTTTATTCATTGCTTTATCTGGGTATTAAATTGGTGGTTTGCGCACCCACATGATCGCCTCACATGTTAGGAAAATGAATTAAAATTAATTCAAGCTGCTTGCCAAACATTTTTTTAGAAATAAAAAGAGAAAAGTACTGAAAGGGCATTAGAGAAGTCTAGTGTAACCAAGTCCCTGTACCCAAAGTGTTTGGTTCGTAGAAGTAAAATAATTCTCCAATTATTGTACTTAGGTGTCTAATCGACCTACCGTAAACTAATTAGTGGCAACTCCCTTTTGCATACTAAATATTTGAACCTAAGTCGTGAATTGGTATGGGCTTGGGAGAGCCCGAGCTAAGTTAGACTTAGTAGTCCATTAACCTAATTTTAGGTGGTGCACCCAAAAATTAGGTCGCGACAAAAAGAATCAAACAAAGACCTACAAGGGCATTTTACAAAAGTCACTTTCGAAAGGTTTTTATAAAACTTGTTGGTCAAAGTGCTCTCAAATGCTCAAAGTGTAATAGCTCAGAACATTTCGAGAAGGACTATCCCAAGGTTTGGAGACCTGTTAAGAGGGATTGGGCAAAGACTATTTTCAATATTAACTTTCCTGGACCCAGGAGAATATGGGTACCAAAGAAAACTTGAGTTCTTTTTTTTTATCACAGGTCACTATCAAGAAGAAGATCAAATGGTATTTGAATAGTGGCTGTTCGAGACACATGATAGGAGATTCAAGTTGTTTTATGAAACTTGTTCAAGTGAATGGTAGAAAAGTTTCCTTTGGTGGAAACAGCAAAAAAAGGATTGTTAGATGTGGAACCATAAAGATTGGAAGCCTGACTATCAACAATGTCTCCTTGGTGAAAGGTCTGAATTACAATCTACTCGGTATAAGTCAGCTTTGCGATACTGGATTCAAAATAAATTTCCAAGAAGGCATCTGTTCAGGAACGAGCAAAGATGAAGCAAATCTTTGGCATCGAAAGCTTGGTCATGTTAACGTGAAGCAGATTGCCAAGATTTCTTCCAAGAAGCTTGTTCGTGGTCTTCCCAACCTGACTTCTCAAAAGTCTGAATTATGCACTCCATGTGTTTTGGGGAAATGGGTTAGGAGTTCCTTTAAATCTGTAAATCAAGTTTTTACCAATCGAGCTTTGCAGCTTCTGCATATGGACCTCTTTAGACCAACCAGAACTCAAAGTATTGGTGGAAAGAAGTACTGCCTAGTAATCGTGGATGATTACTCTCACTTTACTTGGGTTCACTTCTGAAACCTTCTCTCACTTCTCAAAGTTTGCCAAGAAAGTTCAGAATGAAAAACGATATGCTATTTCGAGCATAGAAACAAACCATGGAGATGAATTCGAAAATCAAGACTTTGCGAAGTTCTATGATGAATCTAGTTTCTACCATGTTTTCTCTTCTCCATACACTCCAGAACAAAATGGGGTCATGGAAAGGAAGAATAGATCCTTATAGGAGATGGCCAGAACCCTCTTAATTGAGAGCAAAATTTCCTCTTGATTTTGGGCTGAAGCAGTTTCTACAGCTTGCTACATCATCAACAGAGTGTTCTTGAAGCCTATTCTAGAGAAAACTCTTTATGAAGTGTATAAAGGGAAGAAGCCAACTGTTTCTTACTTCCATGTATTTAGCTGTAAATGTTATGTTTTGAAAAATGCAAATGATCGAATCGAGAGGTTTGAAGAAAAATCAGACGAATGAATTTTCCTTGGTTACTCAACCTTAAGCAAAGCATACAGAGTCTTTAACAAGAAGACTCAATTTGTGGAAGAATCCATGATTGTCAAATTTCAAGATTCTATGCAGAATCAGCTAGATCAGACTTAACTTGAATAATTTGAACCTGTTCAAGACTTTACAAAGTTTACTTCCCCCGAAGAGGTTCAGACTTCTAGAGATCAGCAACAAGCAGATCTAGAAAATTCAACTAAAGCAGAGGATCAGCAGACTCTCAGACCAACCAACAACTGGAAGCATAAGTCAAGTCATCCCAAAGAACTCATCATTGGTAACATTGATGAAGGAATTCGCACCAGATCCAAAAGGCGAGAAGAGTCTAGCGCCCTAGCACTTGTTTCTGAGATAAAACCCAAAAGTGTAGAAGAAGCCATGTCTGATGAAAGCTGGATCGAAGCTATGCAAGAAGAGCTCAGACAGTTCAACATCAACGATGTTTGGGAGCTAATTCCTAAACCTAAAGGTAAGTCTGTTATCGCGACAAAATGGGTTTTTAGGAACAAGATGGACGATAAAGGAAAAGTGGTCAGGAACAAAGCAAGACTCGTGGCCAAAGGATATATGCAAGAAGAAGGGATAGATTATAATGAGACTTATACACCAGTAGCGAGGTTAGAAGCAATTAGATTATTACTTGCTTTTGCTTGCTATAAAAATTTCAGGTTATTCCAGATGGATGTCAAAAGTGCATTCCTTAATGGATTCATCCAAGAAGAAGTCTACGTGGAACAACCACCAGGATTTGAAAATCCAAGAAAGCCAGACTCAGTCTGTCATGCCCCGATCCTCGAGCACGCACCCATCCCTTACTTGGTTGATTAATAGCAATGTCCCAGGACACATCGCCGACCCATTTATTTTTTTCAATAGCACATGCGGAAGCAGTTATAAAATCCCCAGACGATAAAACATTGGAATAGAAAAGCATGGCCATATTTTTTATACTGAAATCCACAACCACACTTTTATACATACACACCTCATAGTATCTTACAATACTACTAACATAGGTCTGATCTAACACCTATCAACAAATACACAAGGTTCACAAAAACAGGATGGGATCTCAGTCCTCATCCGAGTCGTACTCTGGGTCATCTTCGGGGTTCTCCTCCAGGTACTCCTCTTCGGGTTCTTTCTCCACAGGTTCCTCATCAGGGTCCTGAAATGTTGTCCCACAATCGGGATGAGACTACGTCTCAGAAAGTTCTACCCCCTAAGACCTGATTAGGAAGCTAATACACCTTAGGCTGCCTAAGCACAACACGAGTCAGAGGACTTACCTTGGCCTCAGTTCCTTCCTGCAAGTCAGTTTAATAATGAATACTGACAATCGCATCAATCTCTCAATTCAACCAATAGGATCGATTCAGTGATCAATCAACTCAGTCGATTACATGTCATCGAGGCCATCACACGATCATCGCGACTATTCATTCTCGACTCTGAATCACGGCCCTACAGGCACAACCTAGATTAAATGGTCATCACAGCCCCCACTGGCAACTTTTCTATATTTGGTGGTTATCACGGCCCCACCTGGCAATTTTCAACTTAGTGGCATCACGGCCCCATTTGGCAATTTTCAACTTAGTGGCATCACGGCCCCACTCGGCAACTTTCAATATTTAGTGGTATCACAGCCCCACTTGGCAAATTTCTTATAATTAGTGAGATATAGTGGTATCACGGCCCCACTCGGCAATTCCTAGATTAATATCCACGTTATCTAATTTTTGGGATAAGTCCTCCAAATCACCAATTTCACACAATTATCACAATCCAGTGCTTAATTAAATAAACATAAAGCATCACTGAACTCAACACGAAATTCCGGTCACCAACCATCCTGGTTGAATTTCCGGAAAAAAATAATTAATTAATTAAATAATTTCAGAAATTATTAAATAAATGTAATAAATCCAATTTAGGCCCGTAATGCCTGATTGGAAGCCGAGACAAGTCCGGAAAATTAACGAGACTTGTTCAATAAATAATATAGCGTGTCTACTTGCTAAGTACACTAACCATTATCCTAACATGCATAAGTAAATGCCTAATTTAATCATTCTACTCTAATCTAACCACCTAATTGCACTTAATTAAATCTAAACAACCATAAGTATAATTAGCAAACTAAAAAAGCATTAGTGAATAAAACTCACTTGATTAAAAGCGGGAACTGGATCACCGCGACGACTGCGTAACGGCGGCCGAAACTCGGGTTTTCGGCGACGTCGACGAACATTCGGGTTGGGCCCAACAAGCCTTGCAAGCCCACAGCGATTGCTGAGCTTGGTCTTGGTCTTGGGCTTGCTTCGCAGGCCCAAGATGGGATTGAAACTTGGGCTGAACTGAACAATCTGTTGGGCCCAAACTTGGTTGAGTTGTGGGCTGAAGCAGCTTCAAATGCTGAAGGTAAGATGGGCTGGAAAGCAATTGAACTAGGCTGAGATGGGCTAAACTCTTGGGCTGCTGCACTTTAAAAAATCTCGCTGGGCTGGAACTGAGCTGGGCTCGATGGAGATGCGCCCACGACGTTGGATTCAAATAGACTGGATTGCTAGGCTTGTCCTATGGGCCTGCGACGATGGATTTGCTGGCCAAAGATGGAGCAGAATTCTCGGGCAACTCGCTGGCGTGTGGACGAGCTTCGTTGGAGATGCTGCAGTAAGACTGAAGCTGTTTCGGTGGAGAAGTTGCGAGCAAAGAGTCAACAGTGTGGGCACGAAGTGCATAGGAGTTGACCGATTTGCGGATGTGGCCGAAGAAATGAAATCGTTGAAGATGATGGGCGGCGTGTGGACTGTGGGTGGGATTACAGGCGGTGCTTTGGTCAATCTTCGATGGGTTATGCGTGGATGAAAAAAATGATGATGATGATGTGGGCGTGGGTTTACGGTGGGATGGGGATGATGGGTTGGTGATGATGATGATGATGATGATGAGCTTAGAGTGAAGGTGAGATGGAGCCGATGATGGTAAGGGGAAATGATGAGATGAGGATGCTGGTGCGGTTTTGATCGAAGGAAATGAAAGCAAAAGAGGCTGCAGAGGTAAAATGAAGAATGAAGGTAGAGAGAGAAGGCGGTGGTATTTGGGACGTGCGGAAGAGCTGGGGACTTCCATGAGGAAAAATGAAAGAAAAGTAAGGTAGATGGTGGGGGGCAGCTGGCTTACTCGACCAAGAGGATTGGAACAAAGAAAAAGGGAAACAAAGTCCAAAATATTATCCCTTGCATTAACTTCATGTCCCCTAATTATTATTTTTTTAAAGTATAAATCCACAATTATCCAAATTGATACCAATGTTGCACACCCCCATCCTAAGGTCCGAATTTCACTAAGTTTGAACTCTAATTTCACTTCCGATCTCTCCAAATCGAGGTCCAAATTTGATGAGGAGAGAGTCTACAAAGTTTTTGCAAGTCCCTATCATCCAAAGGCTTGGCTTAGAAGTCCAAATTTCCTTCGACTTAGCCCATCCGAATTTCCGTTATTTTTCCGCAACGTCTGATTCCATTTTTCGTAAAAATATCAGAATCTTCAAAAAATCTTCAAAGGATGAGTCGACGTTACTAAAATAGCTCGTGACACCACAGAACCTTCAATTTCTGAAATCGGACTCGAATTCACGGTTAATTTCCATTCGACGCGTTTTTAGCGTGACCTAGGCTATTGGGTAACTTTCGGAAATTTTTAGTGCAAATGACCCGTGGTCAATTTTTTTCGAGCCACAATGAACCCACTCGACACATCGGCGACTCTCAGTTGTCGTGAAAATCTTGATGATTCAAATATGGACACAAGGTACCAAAATAATAGAAAAATCAAATTAGTGCCGGTCAACGAGAATTTTCCAATTAAGTGGTGTCACCCACGATTAGCTACACATCTCAGTCGAACCGACCCATCTTTGATCTCAAATCGATTTATATTTGTGCCGTAATGACCTTTAAAGATGGACACAGTCAAGAAGCCGATTCCTGGTCAAATTCTCAAGTATATTTGCCTTAAAATCCTTAATGGTTTCCCCAGATAGTCTAGTTATCTTGAGAGTCATCAGTTCTGAGAACAGCCCTATAGGCGCGTCAATGAAATGCCCAATTTATTTAGTAGAAGACAAGACTGAAAATCTGGGATGTCACAACTCTTCCCCTCTTATAAAAATTTTGTCCTCGAAATTTTAAACCTTTACAAATCCTTAAACAAAAAGGTGGGGGTGTCGTCGTCTCATCTAGTCTCACTTTCCCCGGTTGTTTCTTCAGTCCCGTGGCGTTGTCAAACCACTTTGACCAAGGGGACTATCTTGGTTCACCAAATCTGTTCTGAAACACAATCTGAACCGGGCTTTCCACATACGACACTCTGTCGTCCATGTCTAATTCTTTAAGATTTAGCACATGGGTCCGGTTAGACTCATATGTCTTCAATCTCGACACGTGAAAGATGTCATGCATTTGCGCCTACTTTGGCAACAATGCAAGACAATACGTTAGGATCCTGATTCTTTCTCTAGAATCCCTAAGGAACCTACATATCTCGGTCTCAGCTTTCCCTCCTTGCTGAAGCGCAAGGTACCCCTCATTATTGACACCTTCAGAAAGATGTAATCACCAATTTGGAACTCTAAGGGCCTTCAATGCTCAACGACATAACTTCTCTGACGGCTCTGAGCGGTCCATAATCTGATTTTGATCACGACAACTGCAATCACTGACCGCTGAACTGACTCTGGGCCTGTGATATTTCTTTCTCTGATTCATCTCAACAAACTGAAGTTCTTCACACTCTGCTCTGTTCCGCCTCAAAAGGAACTATGTGACTGTTCTGCTGAAATTGGGAACTTCGGTTCTAGATCTGATATAAGTTCGTCACTAGTACTTCATGCAGACGAACTGTCTAACACACATACACTTCTGCAAGCCCATTCCAATCAAGATCCTTCCATACGGCGATAAAGTGGGCCGACTTCATCAGTTTGTCGACCACTACCCCAACTGGATTCATTATTCCTCCGACTCCTTGGTAAACGTATCACAACATTCTATCGTGATATACTCCGTTCCCACTTGGGACTCTCGAGTGATTGTAAATGTTCTCTTGGCTTGCATTATTGAACTTTCACTTACTAGCACATCTGACACTTGCAACCTGTCCGACGATAACTATCTTCATATCGATCTACCAATCAAGCTAACGTTGATTTTGACCTACCTCGCACTGTATGGTCAAATACTACAACTATTACAGTGAATTCCTGACAAGGTCTCCTCCTCTAGTTCCGTACTGTCCAACACCTATCATCACTCACAATACTTCGGCATTCCCTTTTCTGAAATCTGAAAATCAATCTTTATTTTACCGGTATCCTCTTACAAGATTTCTTGAACATTTGTGTTCGTCAACTAAAATGTCCTGATCCTAAACTTGATCTTCAGTTCTATCAATTCAGATAACGGCATATGATAAGAAGCCTTACAGAGTGGCTCTGTCCCGGATGCTAACTCCATCGCAAGTTCTATCTCTTTTTCTAACGACAGGTCTGATAATTCTTGTGACAACTCATCTATAAATTCTTGGACTACTGAGGTGTCCTCAACCTTTAGTTCTCCAATCTATCTTATCTATGACAATCGCCACGTAACCCTAGGCAACCTCCGTCTAACAAACGGGTTGCTTCTTACAACGAGATTAGAGAAATCGAGGGTCCTCCTCGACTTCTGATAAATTCGAAATTTTCCTCCGTCGACAGATTAAACTATATCACATTGCAACAACAATTCATTATAACAAAAACTCCTCGAGCCAAACCTTTTTATATATGGTATCATAGTTATACATAGGCAAAGAATTCAAGTACAACTATAACCAGTGATTCCGCTTTATATGATTTCATTACAATGACTGAAGTTCTATTAACTTAAACAAAATTATGCTGCGCCACTCTGACAACATTGTTCTGGGGACACTGCCCTTCCAACTCAATGCATACTCAATTCATCTCTGAGCTGGCGGTCCATTCAATGGAACTATACCGGTGATCACGTCAGGCACAGCTTCGGCCTGACCCTGTGTAATTGCATATACAGTGCCTTGAGCTGGAGGTCTCAGCTGTCCTCCATGTGGCACATTCTAAGGGGCATACCCTCTGATTTGTCCCATCTACGATTGCGGCAGTAATTATGGTTGTCCCCTCAGTCTTCCGGGACAGTTCCTAGCTATGTGACCTAGCTGGCCACACTCAAAGTAAGTACCCGGCCTAGAATTACATGGGACTGATCCGTGTCGCCTTCCACATAAGCGACACACGCCGTTCTGGACAGGCCTTACTTTTCCAATTCCACCCTTCCGATTGGGCGGAATCGAGAATCTATTCCCAAGCATGGGCCTCTTCCTATGGTGAATACTCTCTCTGTGCGAGTTGAACCTCGATCCAGATGAGGCAGCTTGTTCATTCAACCCTCTCTCTATCATCTGAGCTCAACGATAGACCTCTCTGAAATCTGTCAAGTCTAATGGTAGCGGAGGTTGTTTCAATTTAGTACGAAGACCACTTCTGAATTTACGGGCTTTCTCTTCGGGGTCTTCTATTAATCTAGGAGCATACTGAGACAGCTCTGCAAACTTGACCCCATATTGGTCAATTGTCATACTCCACTGGCGGAGACAATGGAACTCCTCTATCTTTTGTTCCCGAGCAGTACTTGAAAAGTACTGATCATTAAAGGCTCTGAGGAAGGTGTCCCACGCCTGGACCACACCTTCCGAGAACATTGTATCCTTGGCGGCTCTCCACTAGATATTTTCATTACCTTGAAGTTGGTACACAGCCAGTGCCACCTTCTCTTATTCATTACACCTCAGAAGGGCGAATGCTTTCTCTAGATCTTGTATCCACAGAGACGCAGCCTCGAGGTCTCCGGTACCAATAAACCTCGGCGGTTTTAGCTTCAGAAACTGTTCCACTAACTGGTGGATTGGCCTCCCAGTGGCCACAACTCCTGGCAGAACTCCAGCAGGGGCGACGGCAGGTGCAGCGGCAGGTGCTGCAGCAACGGCGGCTTGGTTCTGCACTTGTTGATCCATACAATTTCCCATTACTTCCAAAATTCGCATGATCCCATCTATCCTGGGATCACTAGGGGCTTCCACCCCAGCACCGACAAGAGTTGGTGCTTCTCCACTAGCACTGGCCTGAGCCAATGCCCTACCTCTGCCTTGGGTACCGATTCTGGTCGGCACTTTTCCCTGAGTCACGGCCCTACTGGCCCTCTTAGCAGGAGTCCTAGGCTCCTGCCGGTTCATGGTGTCGCTTTAATCTACTGACACCTGCTTCCAATTCAACACCGAATTAGAAACGGAGTGATTAAAACAACAAGCAATTCTAGCACTCAGCTAACACAGACATGCACCAGCATGAATTTAAAGGCCTTTCCTACCATCTATCCCATGAACCATCGCTCCTTATCACTCCAATCTTGAACTTCGCTCTGATACCACTTAAACGAGATGTCACGTCCCGATCCTTGAGCACTCACTCATCCCTTACCTGGTCGATTAATAGCGATGTCCCAGGACGCATCGCCGACCCATTTATTTTTTTCAATAGCACATGCGGAAGCAGTTATAAAATCCCCAGACAATAAAACATTGGGATAGAAAAGCAGGGCCATATTTTTCATACTGAAATCCACAACCACACTTTTATACATACGCACCTCATAGTATCTTACAATACTATTAACATAGGTCTGATCTAACACCTATCAACAAATACACAAGGTTCATAAAACGGGATGGGATCTCAGTCCTCATCCGGATCGTACTCTGGGTCATCTTCGGGGTTCTCCTCCAGGTACTCCTCTTCGGGTTCTTTCTCCACAGGTTCCTCATCAGGGTCTTGAAATGTTGTCCCACAACCGCGATGAGACTATGTCTCAGCAAGTTCTACCCCCTAAGACCCGATTAGGAAGCTAATACACCTTAGGCTGCCTAAACACAACACGAGTCAGAGGACTTACCTTGGCCTCAGTTCCTTCCTGCAAGTCAGTTCAATAATGAATACTGACAATCACATCAATCCATCAATTCAACCAATAGGATCGACTTAGCGATCAATCGACTGAGTCGATTACATGTCATCGAGGCCATCACACGATCATCGCGACTATTCATTCTCGACTCTAAATCACGGCCCTACAGGCACAACCTAGATTAAGTGGTCATCACAACCCTGCTGGCAACTTTTATATATTTGGTGGTTATCACGGCCCCACCTGGCAATTTTCAACTTAGTGGCATCACGGCCCCACTTGGCAATTTTCAACTTAGTGGCATCACGGCCCCACTCGGCAACTTTCAATATTTAGTGGTATCACGGCCCCACTTGGCAAATTTCTTATAATTAGTGAGATATAGTGTATCATGGCCCCACTCGGCAATTCCTAGATTAATATCCACGTTATCTGATTTTTGGGATAAGTCCTCCAAATCACCAATTTCACACAATTATCACAATCCAGTGCTCAATTAAATAAACAGAAAGCATGACTAAACTCAGCACGAAATTCCGGTCCCAAGCCATCCCGGTTGAATTTCCGGAAAAAAAATAGTGCCGGTCGATGAGAATTTTCCAATTAAGTGGTGTCACCCACGATTAGCCACACTTCTCAGTCAAACCGACCTATCTCTGATCTCAAATCGATTTATATCTGTGCCGTAATGACCTCTAAAGATGGACACGGTCGAGAAGCCGATTCTTGGTCGAATTCTCAAGTCTATTTGCCTTAAAATCCTTAATGGTTTCCCTAGATAGTCTAGTTATCTCGAGAGTAATCAGTTCTGAGAACAGCCCTATTAGCGCGTCAATGAAATGCTCGATTTATTTAGTAGAAGACAAGACTGAAAATCTGGGATGTCACACAGTCTACAGACTAAAAAAGGCCTTGTATGGACTAAAGCAAGTACCTCGAGTCTGGTATGAAAGGATGAATTCAAGATGAGTATGATGGGTGAGTTAACTTTCTTTCTGGGATTACAAGTTAGACAATCGAAGAAAAGTATCTTTATTCACCAAGAGAAATATGCAAAAGATCTCATCAAGAAATTCGGATTGGAGAATTGCAAGAAGACAGAGACACCAATGTCAAGTTCTTCGAAGCTGAACAAAGATGAAGAAGGAAAGAAAGTAGACCAGAAGCTTTACAGAAGCATAATCGGTTCTCTTCTTTACCTTATGGCATCTAGACCTGACCTTTTATTTAGTGTTTGCATCTATGCTAGATTCCAATCTAATCTCAAAGAATCTCATTTAAGTGTTGCAAAACGTATCATCAAATATGTTGCAACTACTCCAAAGTTAGGTCTGTGGTATTCCAAAGAAAGAAATTTTACTCTTCTTGGATATTCAAACGCATATTTAACAGGTTATAAAGTCGATAGAAAGAGTACTTCTGGTACTTTTCAATTGTTGGGCAACATGATGGTGTCTTGGTTCTCAAGGAAGCAGAGTACTGTGGCTCTATCAATAGCAGAAGCAGAGTATGTGGCTCTTGGGAGCTGTTGTTCTCAAATTTTGTGGATAAGACAACGGCTAAGAGACTTTGGAATTGAAGAATCGTGTACTGAGATCAGATGCGACAACACTAGTGCTATTAATCTCACGAAGAATCCAATTCTTCATTCAAGGGCAAAGCATATACAAATTCGACACCATTTCATAAGAGATCATGTCCAAAATGGGGAGATTATGATTCAATTCATTGACTCAAAAATCAGTTAGCAGACATATTTACAAAGCCTCTGTAGAAAAATCTGTTTGAGTCTATTCGCACCAAACTGAATATTTTATCTCCTACCGGTTAAAGTCTGAAGTTAGTCATACTCAAAATGTCCAGAAATTACTTTTGTAAGTTAATATCTCTTCGATGCATGTAATTTAATTTTAGTATGATAATTTCAAATAGGTAAGTTGATATTCGAATCGTTGTTTGCCTATTTTATTTTTGGAAATTATCTTTTTTCGAATTTTTGAATTTTTGGCAGTTATTTCGAAAAAGGCAATTTTCCTTGTGATAGTTCGTTTTCTCTTTTATTTATGACCATTCATTTTCTTTATATACCTTTCGTATCCTTTCGAGTACTTTTTACCAAACCCTAACATACAAACTTTCTACTCTTTCGTTTCTACTCTCTCGTTTTTTACTCTCAAGTTTGTTCTGTAAGTCTTCATCTTTTTCACTCGAACTTGTTCGTGAAATCCTCCACGACTGTGAAGATGTCTTTTTAAAGAAAGTCGTCTCGGATCACAAGCAGGGGACCACGGAATATGCCTGAGGGTCCTACACATTTTGATCTGACCGTGGAAGAAGAGTTTTTACAACACTCTCCACAGCGTGCTACACAGAATCCTCCCCACCAATCAGTGGAAGAGGAAATCGAGGAAAATGTGGAACCTTTTAGAACCATGAAACCCCCAAGTTATTTATAAACTTTACACTCACTTGAAGTAGGGTGGTACTGCTATGACCTTTATCAATGAATTTCTAAAAGAAAGAAGATGCAAGAATGAGACTCTGTTATTGCAAACGATGGAAAGATTAGGAATAACACCTGAAGGATCGGCAGATAGAGCATTTGCTAACTCTCCAGTTGATCCTCGCTTTGGCTCTTTTAATCAGCCTGAGAGCAAAGACAATGATGAGAGGATGTTCTTGATCTTTCAACCAAGAATGAGCATTGCTACTAAAGTGCTTGGTGATGGAACGAGTCTTTTTTGTTCTAAGGATCAAAAAGGAGTTTACACTAGACTATTGAAAAGAGGGGTGATGAACCCTCAATCAGTTGATTTTGATTTTCTAGACTTAATCAAAGTGAATCTAAGGGAAAAATTTTCTCTCCTTCAACTAGAGAACTTTTGCTCTGAGACAACTTATGGATATCCTGAATTAACTGCTTATTTCTATTCGAACCTATTTTTTCTTGATCCGAATAGATTTCAATTCACTGTGCGTGATAAAAGCTACGTGGTGGATGTTGATACGTTGGCTGACGTTATTGGGGGTGGAGAGGTGGTTTCCAACCAATAAGTGTCTCGGTTGGACATGCGACAAGATTTCTTGTTAGGGACAGACTTCCTGAAGGCAGCATCACTTCCTCCAGACTGTCTACCTCAAATATTTTGCTGCACAAAGTCATGATCAACTGCATTCAACCTAAGTCGACTTCAAAGACAGATGTTTCTCGATTTGAAGCCAAACTGATGTTTGCCATTAGTATTGGAATGAAGTTCTCTCTGCCTCATACAATCCCAATGCATATGTACAGGAATGTTGTGAAGGATAAGGGACAGCTCCCTTACTCAATGCTAGTCACACAACTGTTCAGACATTTTCAGATTAAGTTTTCAGCCTCTCTTTGTACTAGAACTATTGATCCTATGGTTATAGGATTGAAGATGGTGTCCAAGATGAGGTTGAAAGAACTGAACAAGGCCATAAAGCGCTTGAAGGAAGAGTCCCCTAGCAAAACCAAACAAGACTCTGCTGCAAAAAGAAGGAAATGCAATGAGCTTATGCGTGAACCTGCCAAGAAAAGAAGATCTCTTATTCTGCAGGACGAAGAGGATGATGAGGATGATCTTACTATCTCTACCTTTGCCTTGAAGAATCTTCAGAGTTTTGTCAAGTTTGAGCAGGAACAGGACAAAGAAGAAAGAGAAAGAGGAGAAACTAAGCAAAGAAAAGAAGGAAGAGAAGATAGAGAAGGAACAGAGGAAAGAGAAGAAGCAGAGAGAGAAGCTGAAGAAGAAGAGGGTCAGGATGACTTCCATGAACCAACTTTTGCAATATTCTTATCTGAGGATTCAGAGAAGACAAGGAGTGGAATTGTAGGAGCTCTAATTAAAAATGAACATCACTCTGGTGCTGAAATTGAGAAGGAACAAGAAGAAGAATTCCCTTCTCCACCTGTAGCCACAGGAACAGGGGGAGTTCGTGAGAAAATAGGTACTTCTTCTTCTCTTATTTTCACAGGTGATGATGTTAGTAGATCTCCTGTCAATCCAGAGGATGTCTATGCTTCACATTTTCCTAAAGCTGATATTGAGGAATCCTCTCCAAGTCATGGTGTTCGACGTGCTGATATTCCCTCAAGTCTCGCCACTCCTCGAATTCATTTCGCTGAGGCTAGTGCTCAAACCGAATCAACTTCTGATTATCCAAGGTTGATGGAACTCCTTTTGGAGGTGAAAGCCCAACAATACGCTATGGAATATAAGATACAGAAACTTCATGCTGCCCTCAAATCGTCTTCTGAACTTCACACTGGGACAGTACAATCTTTGGACTCACAGGTAAAGTCTTTGGACACACAGGTACAGACTCTGAATCAGCAAGTTTCTCAATCTGTGGTCAAGAATGATGAAAATGCTTAGATGCTCAAGACTGTTCAGACTGCAGTTCAGAATGTTTCTCTCCAGTGCCAGAAGATTGAGAAGGCAGTTCAATTGATGGGAGATTTTCAACTTGTTCGAATTCCAAAATAAACCTGATTTCATTTGACTTTTATCTATTTTTTTGACTTTCTCCACTTTTTGCTGTTGACAAAAAAAGGAGGAGAACGTGCAGATTTGACTTATTATTTTACTTGTTTGACTTTAACTTTTATTGAACTTTTGAACCTTTATTCTGTTATTCTATTTGACCTTTGCAAGCAACTTACTTTTGTGGTAATGATTATGGATAGATAGTTGTTTAAGTCTTGATATTTGTCTTATCTTTTCAAGATTAACATGTTATCTGTGGTTACAAAATCGATGCTATCCAAATCCTAATCAACTTATTTTTATGAGATATCATGTACCGTTTAAGAATTGTTTTGCAGGTCAAAAGTTCTTAAATCTGGAGGAAAGTTCTGTCACCATCAAAAAGGGGGAGATTGTTGGAGAAAACTCCTTTAATGTTTTGAAGTTGACAAAACTTATCAAAAGTCTATTATGAAGAATTCTAGACATTTGTGTCAAAGTCTGAAGACACTCAGACTCTGTGTCAAAGTCTGAAGACTGCTAGACTTAAGGTTCAAAGTCTGCCCACTCTGACAAATTCTAGACTGAATGCTATTGAAAAATGAAGACTTTTCCAGACGCAAGATTATTTTTATTTCTTCAAGGATTCGGTTCGTATGGCTTAAGGATGGCTTTTTGGTTGGATATAGCACCTACATGATTAACTATCTTTATTGGAATCAATTTCGATATTCAAATCTTTTGGAAGGCAAGTAAACTTGGAAAGTATCTACTTACGGAAACCAAGATCTTGATTGTGTGGGCGAACAGGATTGACGGGCTTTCATCACAATCATCAAACAACCCGAGATCTCCTTGATTGATTTTGTCCAACGGGTTGATTGGAAGAATTCCTTTGGAAAGTGCCAACGGTCGAGAAGGCAATAATGAGTATTTAAGGAGGACCCTCCAGTTGTTCGATAGAGTGCATGAAAGAGAAATTCCAAAGTCTAAAGCTTATCATTTCCTTGTTACTTCTTACTCTGAACTCAAAGTTGTATTCAAAAGAGAGAAACTAATAGTGAGACTTCGTGAGAGAGCAGTAGAGACTCTTCGCTGTGAAGTCAAGATCGCAAGACTATAATTCTCTTTTATTTCATAATGGAATCCAGCTAGAAAGCTGTCAGCGTGGAGAGTGGACGTAGGCTTGATCTAAACCGAACCACGATAAACTCTATGTTCTTATTATCTTCCCGAAAACTCATTTATTTTGTTCATAGTCTGAATTCGTTCAAAATCTGTCATTTTCCAAAAGCAAATTACTTCTACTGAACTTTGCAAAAATTTTACTTTACACCTATTCACCCCCCTCTAGGTGTTGTTACTAGCCCTTTCAATTTGAACTAGAGTGAATCTGACAAAGTCAAGGTAAGAAATTAATAGTACAAAGAGTAAACCATAATGTGAAGTCTAAAGCCATCTTCCTTTCATGCAAGATTGAAAGGCTCTCTTACTTCTATCTTTGAACTAACAAAAATGTCGAGATTTCAATTGAATATGACTCAATTCCATGGTCACCATCTTATCTGTGGCTCTTGGACAGATCTGTCACAACCCCGACTCCATCTCCAAGGTCACGAGCGACGGGGGTTATTTTCGTGACGTCCTAGGTGCGTCGCCGTCCCGTTTCTCTTTATCTTTTCATTAAGCACATGTAGAAGCGTATATAAAATATCCGAACAATAACAAGTAGGTAGGAAAACAACCATTTAAAAACATACAATTATATCAGTTACATTTACAGGTCCCTTTGTCACGAGCCGTTATATTTACAACCACTACATTTCTATGCTCCAAGGGTTGGGTAAACCTTAACTCCTCTAGCAAGACTGCAACTTCAGCACTAGTGGGAGACCTCAATGTTTACAATTCTGAAAAACAACGGGGTGAGTCGTGGACTCAGTAAGTAAAACCCATTAATTTCCAGGTAGGAAGATGTCTCGCCTATCAACAAGCATAATAACTCATCCAAGATATTAGTCGATGGCAGATCAATAGCAAAATAAAAGCTTTGTCTCGGATGAAACATGAGAAATCCTCAATCAACAATATGCAAGCACAACTCGATATTCACCCACAACATAAGGAACTCACGCCTCACTCAATATTATACCAGCATAAACAAAATCCATTCCATAATACGAGGAATTCACACCTCACTCATATGCAAGTATAACCAAAATCCAATTCATAATATGAGGAACTCATGCACATGAGATTCATTTATTAACATTCGAAATCCATTGACTCTTCTAGAATCCACTAGGCATCCGAACTTAATTGGGCAACATCCCCTAATCGTAGGGTGATGGCTAGAATTATCACAACATCCCGTCCTTCTAACGAGGCATCCCGTTGGCGTGGGGGCATCTCGTTCTTATTAACGAGGCATTCCGTCGGCACGGGGGCATCTCGTTCCTATTAACGAGGCATCCTGTTGGCGTTGTGTGGCGTGGGGGCATCTCACTCCTATTAACAAGGCATCCCGTTGGTGTGGGGGCATCTCATTCCTATTAACGAGGCATCCCATTGGTGTGGAGGCATCTCGTTCCTATTAACGAGGCATCCCGTTGGCATGGGGGCATCGTTGCCGAATTCATCGGTCGATGGCATAAATTAGTCCATCATGTGTCCATGCATCAAGCATCACAATCTAGTTCTTATTTTCATTTTTAGTTCAAAGACCCGAAGGTGTGCAATGTATAAGTGTGTGGAATGACTTATCGGAACCAAGATGTTGAACATGCCAGGCGAATTAAGGATCGCAGCTTGATCCGACACGTTTGAGCACCGATCTAGTACCTAACTTGGCTCGAGAATGATATACCTTGATATCGCACCGAGACCATGGAAGGACTAATTCGACGTGATCTCACGTATGTTCAAGAACGATGAAACCCCTTTTTGGAGTTCGGGGCATGAACTAGAACATGCATTTGGGAAAACGGCTGAAAATAGTTTTGTAAGGAAATACCAAGCTTTCACAAAAACGCTTTTCAAATAGGTTTGTAACAAAGCAAAAACCAAAGCATATCCAATAAACACATGAACCGAGCTTCAAGAGAGTGAAGAAGGAAGAGGGAGTGGTGTGGAAATGAGGGGAGGGAATGCCTCTATTTATAGGCAAACCCTTCATGATGATCTCTCCGAATGGACCAATCATCTTCATGTAGGTGGATAATCTAGGTTGAAGAGATGGCAAGCTAAAGAGATGGGTGGCAAGTCTAGTTCCTAGGGGCGACACTTGCTCATCTTTCCAGTCCATTTAAGGGGTTGAGTCATCATGGAATAATTACATGTAATTATTATGGGGACACCTAAGCAAATGACTAAGCCTCTCTCATTGAATATTTGGATTTTGAGTAATCATTAGGTTAGATACATTCATACTACAAACTTGCTCTCCAAATTTTTAGGTCAGGAGGCATTACGGTCTATTCCTTTAAGGGACACCTCATCTTGGCAATGATGAGCTAGAGTCCAAATATATTTAATGCATCCTTATCCTAAATCAAGAAGACTCTAGATTGGCTTGCTCCTCAAGTTGGGCGTGCAGCTCCCTTGCCCTCCAAGTTGGGCGTGTGACTCTCTTATTCTTGGGTGAAAACAACTTCAAGCAATTTCCGATATTAGTGTCATTATCCTATCAAAAGGGCTCAAAAAATTACGAAATTTTAATATGCTATAGATAAGAGCCTAAATGACATTTTTTATGAAGAAAGAAAAATCCAAATCGTGTAGTGGAAAGAGCAGTAAATCACTGAACACAACCCAAAAATTCGTTCGTCGAGCATATTCAACGGTCGGAGAGAGAGAGAGTCATTTCAAAATCCAAATCTTCATAAAAATATTTGAAATTTCTATATGTTGTAGAAATAAATGTCCTTTAAAAAATTTGTGAAGAGGACATGTTCAAATTCGAAAGGAAAAATGTTATAAAAAATCGATAAGGCAATTTGGTTACTATTTTTACTACACCGAACAAGTTTCAGATGGTAAATGATTGAGCCTTCGTCCCAACCATTTCACTTTAGAAAAATATGAAATTTAAGTATGTTATATGCCAAGATGTTTGGAAAAAATTTTATGAAGGAAGTTTCTCCAAATTCAAACTACAAAAAGCTCTGTAAAATTGGAAAATAGAGAAGGTCTAGGAATTTCGAAAAATTGGATAGTCAAAACCTATGAAACCTTATGTGGCAAGTCTAAGGAGGAAGGGTGGCGCCCTACTTGGCCTTCAAGATCCCTTGTCATCATTCCTCTAGGCCATGAGTCACTTCCTATCATTAATGAGCTTATGACTCACACTCTCTTAATATGTAACCATCCAAAATTTCATGAGTACCTTTCAAGAATAAGACTAATTGTGCCAAGTGTCCTACTTAGTCATCATGCATTAATAGGCTACCTTCCAAGCACATTAAATACAACATGGGAAATATCAAGTTAGAAGGTCATCTCATTGGTCAGGAGTTAATCGAGTCTAATCACAATCGATTACCTTATTTGGCCCGAGGTTCGTGCCTAAGCCATGATCGGATAAAGCTGAATGCAACAAGATTTAACTGGTAAAATTGAGTTCGGACTTCTCTTTTACCCTATAAAGGGCTCGAAGTTGAGGATGTTACAGATCCATGTCCCAAGGAGATTCAGTCCAATGGCAACATAATCAGTGGGTGACCTAAGGATTCTCATTGACACTGCCGAGGCAATCACTCAAGTGGAAAACCTAAGGTGCCGAATGGTTCCATGTGGTTTTCATCTTGTAAGTAGCTAATAGCCCTTGCCTTCTTTGGTTAGAGTCCTTCCCTGTCTTTTTCATACTAATTAACTTGTGTGCGAGAATTAGAATTTGACAATCTTGTTCTTGTCTGGTCACTAGTCTCTATGCAAGTGGTGAATTGTACATCCCAATATTTTTTGTCACAACCCCAACTCCATCTCTAGGGTCACGAGCGACAGGGATTATTTTCGCAACGTTCTAGGCTCGTCGCCATCTTGATTCTTTTTATCTTATATCATGCACATGCGGAAACGTGAATAAACAACTCCTCGGACAAACAACAGTTGGAAGACTGGGACCTACATCAAGCATAACATACTAACTTATATCATAATAATACTTTTTTAAGCCCCTTTTCTCTACAAGCCCTCTTTTCTTTTTACATCATAGTACAAGTTTTCACATAGGCTAAGGGAAATCTTATCTCCTTTAGCGTGACTACAACTCCTAAAACTGACGTGAGACTTCCATGCCTACAAGACTAAAAGATGAGGGGTGAGTTTTGGGGAAACTCAATAAGTAAAATTCCTAGTTCTCTACTAAGAAAGCATCTCATCATTGTTAAAGCCTAACAAGTACAATACTCGCAAAATAGTGTCAATGACAGATCAATTAAGCTATTTCACCAACAAGCTTATCAACATCACATAGTAACATATTCAATAAGTTCATTAACCGTATAAACGGTTCTTCCCATACTTTCAGGGGCTTCCAACCGCGAGCTAGGCATCCGGCCTCAGGCCAGGCATCCCATACTCTCAGGGGCTTCCCATACTTTCAAGGGCTTCTTAACTCAACCGGGGCATCCGGCCATCAAGCTAGACATTCCATGCTTTCAAGGGCTTCCCATACTTTCAGGGACTTCTTGGCTTAACCAGGGCATCTAGTCATCAAGTCAGGCATCCCATACTTTGAAAGGCTTCCTAGCTCAACTAGAGCATCACGTTCAATGAACGAGGCATCGCCGTCAACGTTACGTGACAACGGGCGCTTTTTCCTCTTTAAATGCACACGCATAAGTGCATCACACAAGTCGGTTCTCATATTTTCTCTTAGTCAACACATGCATGGCCCGAAGACGTGCTCATTCATTCATGTGTATCATGAGTTTCTTATACCTCACTAGCAAACATGTCGAGAATGATCTTTAGTTCGTAACTCAAATCAATCACTTAGCACCGATTCCCGCACCGAACAAGGCTTGGAAACTGTATGTCTCAATACTGATCCAAGACCTGGAGGCTTGGGTATACCTCTCTTAGGTAATGATCACAAGCTTGACGGACCTCGGCTTCACCCTAATGTGAATATATATGTATCGAGAATGACCCTCGGCTCGCGGTTTCATTCAACACCAAGCACAAAGTCCCTGTATGTGGCACCCCCTCGACACACCCCCCCCCCCAATCCGTTAGGGTCGCCATAGTGCTCTAACCCTCCAACTGTCCTAACAACATGCCACTCTAATACTGCTGAACTATAGAGGATCCAAAAGTCCTAGGGGTTTGCATTATTTAATCGGTCCCAGCACAGTTCATATGGCAGAAACATAATCAAATTTCCCATCCCATACTCCAACAACATAATGCAATGCACACCAACTACACATTTTCATAAGATAAACCGAGCACTTTTATTTACATCACTTGATGGACAACATGAGTTAGTACAACAAAAGGCCAAGGCTTTTCTAAAACTCGGCTATAACCAAAAGCGTCCAACTCCACAACAGTCATAAGCTTCAGTCCATCAGATAGTGCCAGCAGTCCAAAAAAAAGGCTCCCTCAGCTACCCATCACGCACGGTCGATCACACCCAGCCCAGTCCATCGGCTGGCGGCGGCGGCAGCATCCCCATCATAATCTTGTCACAGCGAACGTGCACGGACAGGAACTCCTGTACCACGGGGCCTCCAGGTAGACCACATCATACATGACCAGGACTCGTACGCAGACGAATACCAGACCCCAAACACTAACACAAATGTGCTCCGAGCATGAGCACTCAACATCTACCGGGACGCCGTAAAAAGTGCCTCGTGAAACGGGTAGCAAAGACATCTCTCTCAATCTGAAATGTTAGTCCCCAAAAGGGGTGAGTACAACCACTCAGTAATAAAGATCCATCAAACTACATAATGCAACAAGCAAGACAACCAAAGTATCATAAGCAAAGCAAATATCATTCATGCACTCAAGCATACATCACCATGCAGTCATGCATATATCTCCATGCAGTCATGCATACATCTCCATGAGATCCATTCAATGCCTTGGTGATCACACTTCCAAAAATCATGCAATACCAATTCAAGTTCAAAGACAATTTCTACACCAGGCCATGTACACACATGCACATGATTCAATTCCCATATTGATTTTTTTCAAAAGGATCTCATTTTTTTTCTTCCAGGGAGGGACCAGTGTTTGCATCCCTCATATCGCTTGCACCCAACCTAGCATCGCGAGGAACCTCCGACACACACCTCCGGGCATCTCGAATCTCCCGAGGACATCCGGCACACACCTCTAGGCATCCGGCACACACCTCCGGGCATCTCAAACTCCCGAGGACATCCGGCACACACCTCTGGGTATCGTCAACTTAGCCATCTGACGGTATCATCATTATCATTACACGTGAATATATCTCACTTTGCAAAAATGCCATTTGATGCAATAGTGCCAAAATCTCATCAATTTTTAATGTCATGTGAAATGCATCATTATCATCATGCATGCTACATAGATAGCAACTCAGAATACCACATCCCATAGAGTAATTTATTTGTTCTTAAAAATAACAAAATTTTCAGATAAAACAGAATGTATTCCTTTAATTAAAATTCTGGAAAAATTAGTAAATGATACTAATAAATTCTGAAAATTTAACATGATGTAAACAAGACCTAGAGAAAGAGATTTCATGCAGAACACCATGTCAAGAAAGTTTCACATCAATCACATAGGTCCATACATCACAGCAAAAGAAATTCCAACACCACTTTTGCACAGTTTCAGAAATAATTTCGATTAAGTCCTTAAATGAACTCCGAAAATTCTGAGATTTTAATATGTTATAGCTGAGACCTAGAGGTAAATTTCCCATGAATAAATCGAAGTATAATTCATTCTGTATTAAAAGATATGATTATTACAACTCACCCTAACCCTTGGCTATATCTCCAGATTTAATCCCTTTCAAAGAAAAATCATTTCCCGAATCAATACTGGTCCGTTTATTCTCAAATTTCAGTATGTTCTTCCTCAAGATGTCATATACAACTCTTATCAAGGATACAAGATCAAATTCGGACGGGATAATTTCACAAAATTCACAGAATCGCAAGGGATCAACATAACAGTTTTCCAGATTCTAGTATCTTTGAAGAAAAATGGTTTCACCAACAAATACTTGTCTGTTTCTCCTCAAATTTTTATATGTTAATCTTCAAGAAGTCCTCTACAACTTTCATCAAGAACACGAAGTGAGATTCCAGCTAGAAAATTTCCTTACAGCTCACGAAATCACCAAAGGTCAACATAACAATTTCCAGATCAAGTTTCTTCAAAGACAAATCATTTCACCGACCAATACTTGTCCATTTCATCTCAAATTTTATTATGTTACTCCTCAAGATGTCATCTACAACTTTCATCAAGCAGTCGAAGTGAGATTCCAACTAGAAAATTGCATGCAGCTCACAAAATCACCAAAGGTCGGACTGTTTTTCCAAAAAACAGATTACTAGGCTAAGGTACTACTCCTATAACTTCGAAAATCCTAACCTCCACCACATCCGAAATTCACCATACATCACACACAATCACAACAAGCAAAGTGTAGATCAATCACTCTACTTGCCTTAAATCCAATGAAAATCACAGCAAGCACAACGGCGGGGCTAGGCGGGCTTGATCGACGGCGGCAGCTAGGCGGATGCATGGTGGCCAGTCTTCTTCCTCCTCTCTCGACTTCACTCTCTCTCTCTCTCTCTCTCTCTCTCTCTCTCTCTCTCTCTCTCTCTCTCTCTCTCTCTCTCTCTCTCTCTCTCTCTCTCTCTCTCTCGGTGCCTTGCTCAATCCGCCCCCTCCCCTTTCCTTTTTGGTTGATTAAAAGCTTGCCTTTGATTTTAATTTTGCATGCTAGGACACTTGTCTCCAAGAAGGAGACAAGTGTCTTCTTGTTGAAGACACATGGAGGAGGTCCATCCGGTTCCCCCCCCCCTCCTTCAGTCGACGGCCTTGGGGCTTCTTGGGCTGGGCCTCTTGGCCCACTTTGGGCCCAACACTTTTGGGCCTAAAGTCCAAATTTAAATGGCCCAACAATAATATCAAATAAGCTCATATTTGCTCTTAACAATTTACTTTAATCCCCACTTAATTTCATAATCTCAAATACTCACATGGCCATATAAAATTGCAACATTAATTGATGAAAATCCAACTTATAGAGTACACGGCCAAAGACAAAAAATTCCTTGTCAATTTATCCTTTAGTACAATCCTTGATCACACTTAGATATAGGATACATTTCCAACTCAAAACAATAGTCCATTCAATGTTCGGCCTTGTTTAATTGGAATCTGTTGGTCTAAAGACTGCAATATAGTCTGTTGGTGCTTTCGATACCTTTTCAGGGGTTGTAGTGTATCTAGGGATCGTTATGAAATTTTAGGATGCCACACTGTATCCATTTAAACTATGGAAATCGGCATGCTTGGTACCTCACCAAGACCTCATGGATTTAGGCAATCCCCATACCGATCAAGGCATAAGATCGACACGCTTCAATGTCGACTTAGGACCTTACGGCCTTGGGCGATTCTCACACCAAGCGAGAATTGGACCTAACGTCCTATTTATGCAGAAACCAATGCTTTATGGCTTGGGTGATGAACTCAACTCGAACGAACATTGGCCTCATTCCAGGCATGAACAACTAAAGCACACATTCAAGCACAAACATGAGCAAAACCATACAAAAGATCCAACATCCTACCCTTGGCTTGACAGGTGAGCACCTAACTAGACTCAACAATGGAAACTACCACCCTAGAGGAGACATAGGGATCTTACTTACCTTGGCAAACCTTGAAGACCAACTTAGATTAGCTTGAGAGATTGAGGATGCAAGGCCGAGAGAAAGGAGAAGGAGGAGGGGTGTCCAAGGAGAAGGAGGAAGGAGGAAATGAGAGGCAAGGTGAAAATGAAGAGGGCTCCTCCTATTTATAGCCCCTTGGTGCCATCATTACTAAGCCAAGTGGTCCAATCTTAAGTTTTCAAGTGTCCCGCTAGAATACTTACGTGGCAAGCCTAAGTTGCAAGGTGTCAAGCCTATTTTAAAAGGTGGCACGCTGAATTGCCTAATGTAATGATTGGAAGCTTACTTGTTTCATTCTTATTTGACCATTTGTTCAATGCCATCATGACTTGGTGTCATGCCCTAATCCTCCGAGCGCGTGCCCATCCCTCTATTATCGATAAAATAGCGACGTCCCTGGATGCATCACCGACCCATTCATTTTAATGCACATGCGGAAGCAAATAAGAATCCCCAAACAACAATTCAATGAGATAGAAAAGCATGGCCACAAGTCACAACCAAAACAAGCCTTTTATAAACACTTCAAGTTTACACACAGTACTAGACTATTTACAAAAGATTGGTTTAACAAAAATGGAACTGTCCTATGACCCACTAGTCAGACATGTTCTCCAATTTGTCGGTCTCCTCCTCAACTGTCTCCAAGGCTTCGGGTCCTCCTCAACTGCCATCTAGGGACCTGAAAATGTTATCCCACAATGGGGTGAGACGACGTCTCAGCGAGTTCACCCCCTAAGACCTGACTAGGAAGAAAATACGCCCCAAGGGCTGCCTAAGCACAAGCACGAGTCAGCGGACTTACCTTAGCCTCAGTTCCTTCCTGCAATTCTATACAATTCAAATAACCATCCAATCAATCACTTCACAAATCAATTCATCCAACTAGATCGAATTATCGATCAATCGACTCAGTTGATTGATGTCATCGAGACCATCACACGGTCATTCCAATTACCCATTCCAACTAATAATTACGACCACACTCAAGCACGGCCTACTAAATGTTCAGCGGTGAATTATGGCCCAACGGGCACAGCCTATTCCAAGTTCAGAGGTAAATTACGGCCCAATGGGCACGGCCATATTTTGGCGGTCAATTACGACCCAATGGGCACGGCCATACTTCGACGGTAAATTACAACCCAATGGGCACAGCCATACTTCGGCGGTTTTCTCGACCCATCCCATAGTCACGTACAACATACATCACATCATCTTTCAATGGTCATCATACCACGACTATAAACCACCACACAAGTACCCACCCACGGCCAAGGACGTTGTGTCTCACACTTTAATTCCTCAATTAAAATAATGTCCTGGCGTATTTTCTTCGTGTTAGAAATACCCAACAAAAATTATCGTGTGTGGGTACATGGTCGGCCTCAGCCAAAAATATGATATATTTACTTTCAAAACTCTCACCATTTATATAGTCAATAAAAACATTTCTGGCATTGTAAACCGACACCTAGTGATTTTCTAATTAATTACTGAAAATAAATAAATTTTGGGATAAATACCCAAAATCACCAATCACACTCAATTTGCCAAAAATAGCAGTCAATTAAATAAACAGATCACACCATTGCAATCAGCACAGAATTCTGATCACCGGCTATCCCGGTGTAATTTCCAAAAAAATAATAATTAATCAAATAATTACGGAAATTAATTATTAAATGTTAAAAATAGCAACTTAGGCCGAAAAAACCTAATTAAAAGTCGAGACGGGCCCAGAAAATTTCTGAACCACTCTAGATAAATACTAGATATCCTGGTGTAATTTCCAAAAAAAAAATTAATCAAATAATAACGGAAATTAATTATTAAATGTTAAAAATAGCAACTTAGGCCGTAAGAACCTAATTAAAAGTCCAGACGGACCCGGAAAATTTCTGAACCACTCTAGATAAATACTAGAGCTTGTCTAGGCTCTAATTACACTACTCTAACCACCTAACATGCAATAACGATTAATTAAATTGCTAATCTATTCTAACTATCCACATAATCCATACTTAGTCTAAACTAATCAACCCTTAAGCGTCATTAACTTACTAAGCAGGGATTAGTGAGTTAAACTCACTTGAGTAGTAATCCGTTCGAATCACAACGACGGGGATGCGGAGGGGCTTGACAAATCCCAAATAGGGTGCACCAAGCGAGGTCTGGAAGGCCACCAAAGCGGGCCAAACAGTGGCTGGAAAACCCACACTGTTCAGTTCTGGTTGGGGCCGAGAAAGGTGAAGCCAGTGGCTAGTTAGGGCCGAAACAACCAAGGAAGACCGGCGGAGGCTGCAGCAAGGCTTCACGGAGGTAGGCGGGCGGCCAAGCGACTCTCGGGTCACGGTGGAGGTGGAACGGCGACAAGAGGCGTGCGAGTCTAGCGCGGTTGGCGAGCGGGGCGCGACGGCGTCGCGGTGGAACTCCGAGCGGTTGGACGGGCGTGCGACGGCTTGGGGCTGGCTACTGGTTCTCTCTGCAAGTTTTTGAAGTTATTTGGTCTTCAATGAAGGGTGGTCGACCGGCTAAGAGGAGGAAGAGAGGGAGGGGGAGACAACTTGGCTAAGGAGGGGGCCACCTTTTGTCTTCATCTATCTTCTTGTCTCCCTCCCACCATGCAAGCTGGCTTCCTCAGTCAATTTCTAGCAGCAAACTCTCCTTCTAAAAGCCTTGAAGTAGTCCAAAGGTTGTGGGCAAGGGGGCATACGAATTTTGTACACCTTTGGCTTAAATTGAACTTCAATCCTCCTTGAATCAACTCAAACCGGCCTCTATAAATTCAACCATCATACCCTCGATCAAATTGGCATTTTTCCTCGCCAATAGACCCTATTTGTATCCCAATTGTGCGATCAAAAAGCAGTCCTCGAAATTTCATTCCCGGTCGAAAATGGCCCTATGTCGACTTTTTCCGCCAAAATCTCGGTTTGCAGAAAAATCTTCGGAGACTGAGTCAAAATTTCTAAAATGACTTGTGACATGACAAAACTTTTAATTTTTGAAATTGGGTTCAAATTCGCGGTTAATTTCAATCTAGCGCGATTTTAGCGTTACCTATGCTACCGAGTAGCTTTCAAAAAATTTTAGTGCAAATGACCCGTGATCGATTTTCTTCACGCCACAATGAACATCTTCAACACATTGGCGACTCGGTTGTCGTGAAAATCTCGAGGTTTCAAATACGGACACAAGGTACCAAAACAATAGAAAAATCAGTCTAGTGTCGGTCGACAAGAATTTTGCAATCACGTTTAACCACATATCTCAGTCGAACCGACCTATTTCTGATTTCTAATCGATCTTTACTGTGACGTAATGATCTCTGCAGATGAGCACAGTCGAGTGGCCGATTCCTAGTCGAATTTTCAAGTCATACATTAAAATCCCTTAACAACTTCCCCATATGGTCTAGTTATCTCAGGAGTGATCAGCTCTGAGAATAGCACTATAGACGCGTCAATGGAAGGTCCGATTTATTCAATTGAAAGTAGAAGTGAAAATCCAGGATGTCACACTTGGCCTACTTGTTCCCTAAGGAAAATCTTATGGTAATGATGATCATACCTTTCATGGACATCTAAGCTTATGAGTCACCAACTTCTTCTCCAAGACAAATCTCAAGCCATCATTACCAAATCTTCGGATGGACAACTAGGCGGGATGACTCATCCTTGCATTTAATGAGGCGTTCTAGAATCTCATATATGTCTTCTCTTGATTGGTCTGTTTGTCCAAGGGTCCCTTACTTAATTTCCAAGGCGAATCTTTGGTAATTGTTACCAAATCTAGAATTATCTATCCAAAGTGGTGAGTTATCATTCTCATTAAATGAGGGAGTTCTAGAATTTTCTTTTATTTTGTCATTTTCTTCATCAAGAATGCGGTCTAGAGAATCTACACAATGCATTATTTTCCCTTGATTTTGATACATTTACCATGCGTTAAAACATTGATGTGAAGGCCAAGAAATACAAACGTATCAGACTGACTGTTTGAGCGGGTTAACTCCTAACAAAGTTGTTGAAACTATGATTTTGTGCAGGAAGTTGTGGCTCATTTAGCAACTACAGAAGTAGCGAAGAGCAACTGAATCGAAGCAGCGGCATCGCAAGAATTCCATAACTAATCTTAAGCAGCCTTTTATACCTTAATTACATAAAATTACAGTGATGTGGTTTGGTTCTCGACACTAAAAATTGTCGAACGGAGAACAGACTTAAGGGTTGGGGCCACGAATGTAAATTATAGGATTTGTTATGTGTGCTTGGGGTTGGAGAGATGATCATTGTTCCTACATATCACTCCCCGTATTGTTATCACCTTGTGGTTTTTCACTCTTCTGAAGACGAAGTTAAAAACAAGAGGACTTGAATCACATGATCAAATCATAATGACAGAGTCATGGAGTTTGATTTTACTGGACTTAAACAAATATACTTGTTCAAATGTAGTCGAACGGTGAGCTAAACTTAAAACAATGACTAGAGTATTGGCACTTGATTTTTGTTTTAACACACCAAATGAATAGGACTTATCGAAATTTCATTCTAAACTCGGAATTCCTATGGATTAATGGCCTCACAATGTCCGCAAGTCCTTGACGGAGAAAATTTTGAGACTGTTACAACATATAAAGAACCAATTTTTGTGCTTAGATATGAGAGGAGCCATTTTTTTTCTTAGTTGCAGTCTATGATGAACTTGAATCTATTCAAGTTAAAAACTTACCCCATAGGTAGGTTTTATGTTATGTGATTCATATTTATGACATGTTTACATTGGTAAAACATGATTTATGTATATTTACCTCAAATTTTGTGACATAAGTATGGTTGTTTGATATGCAATTTTGCAACCTATAAATTTCTCTGAATTTAAGAATGATGTCCCTATACTAAATGATGAAAACTATAAATTTGGAAGGAGTTAGTTCTTCTTCAATTGTGGTGAATGGACATTGACTATGCTATAAGGAAAGACGAACCACCTACTTCTACTGATTTGAGTATTGCAACTGAGATAGCCCTTTATGATCAACGGGAGTGGTCCAATCAACTTACTGTGATATTTATAAGGGCTAAAATATCTCCTAGTATCCGTGGTCCGGTTGCTCAGCATAACAATGTTAAGGTTTTATCGGAGGCCATTGATGCGCAGTTTGAAACTTTAGAAAAGACACATGCAATAACCCTAATTATGAATTTTGCTCACTAGTGTTAGAGGTGCATGTGAGAACACCATGAAGACGAGGGACATTGCAACTTAGCTTAAGAACCTTGAGGTTGAGATATACAAATCCTTTCTTGTGTACTATTGTGACATCCCGATTTCGACCTGGTTTTTCAGCACGGAATTCTTTCAGCAAGCGATCGTTGGACGAGATTGTCTTGAAGATTGATAAACCACAAGGGCATTGGAAAAGACCATTTTGGGGTGAAAACTCAATTTTTCATCGGAAAAGTCGGCTTTGGGGTGAAAACTCGATTTTTTATCGGTAAGGATGTACAAGTGCGGAAAAGTGGAGATGGGCCACAAGCGTGGACCCAATGGGCTTGAGCCCAAGCAGGCAGCCCAAGGCCCACACGCCTAAGGGGTGGGCGGCCAAGGAAGGCCCATGGGCCCTTCAAGCCCATCAAACCCTCTTTTGACAAGATCTTGGCATTAAATGTAGGCAAGGATGTGAATAGTGCATGAATAGAAAGGACCGAAATGCCCTTCCATTGAACGAAGGCCAAAAGGGCAAAGATGGAAATTGGCAAGTGAAGGGGGCAGCACAAGCATATGGGTGACAAAGGAGAGGAGTTTGAAGCCAAGTTATTCCACCTAACTAGTCTAGAACTGTGACACCCCCGAAACCTGATAGGGTCACCACAGATTACTACGCGAAAAGAAACTAAGGCTAGAACAACTTATACGGCGATAGAAGAAAGAATTGAAACTCAAGCCGAAGCTTAGGCGTAAAAATTTTTCTTTTTTTAAAAAGGCTTTAGGGATTTGCGCAGCTCATAGCGAAAATAAGAGACGAGTCTCACCATCACTCCGATTCCCTCACGACAGCACAATGCACACCAACTATTTTGATTAAACGAAAGCACAATGCCGAACCACTTTTATTTACATATATATATTTTCGAAGGGTTTCACGGTACAATCAAAAAGGTAGGTCAAGACTCATCCATATACTCGGCCTTCAACCTCAAAAAGGGACATACGACCCACTAAAACAGCGTGTAAAGACCTCCCCTCGAACTACTAGTGTCGGCCACATCCCAAAAAGTTGCCAACTCCTACTCCACGTACGCGGGCCGTCACACCCATCCCGGTGCGTCAAGTGGTGGGGGTGGCAGCATCCCCATCATCACTCCGTCACGGCGAATGTGGACGGACACGTACTCCTGGATGACTGGGCCTCCAGATAGACCCACGTCATAAGACACAATCGCGCGCACACGGATGAACGTCAGTCCCGGCAGGGTGGGACAATCGATCTCTGTCAGCTCGACCTCCACATCAGACAGAAGGCCGTAAAATACTCCCCGCGTGACGGTAGGGAGTGGCATCGTGCTAATCTGAAATGTTGGTCCCCGAAGGGGTGAGTACAACCACTCAGCAGATAAAGGAATCCAATCACCACTCAATGCATTTAAACAATACAAACAATTACATTATACACGTCATTCATGCATTCCAACGTACTTACCTCGAAGCCATGTACATGCCATCATACGTCATCATTAAAATATGTACATATCATAGGCCACAATTAATCATTATCATCACATTAGGTTGCCCATGCATGACCTCATCATACCTTATAAACATACCAGCATGCCATCATATCATCATGCCATCATGTCATCATGCAATCATATCATCATATTGTTATCTCATGGGTGAGTATCATCATACCATGTCATATCACTTATACATGTCATCATCATGTCATATCACACATGCATGTCATCATCATGTCATATCACCCATGCATGTCATCATCATATCATATCACACATGCATGTCATCATCATGTCATATCACCCATGATTTAATTTCCACTTTAAATTCTCAATTGATCATCACATCACCCTTCCTCGAGATCATCCATCCCATACTTTACACTCGCACCCTATTCGGGCCTTGCGAGAAGAACCTCCGGAATTATGCCATTCATGGCCACCGGGCATCCGGCACCCCCACCGCTCCGGGCATCTCGCACCCCAACTGGCATCACAAGGCATCCCCTCGGGCAAAGACCTCCGAGGCTTCCGGCACCCAACCATTCCGGGCATCCTGATACTCCCAGGGTCATCCGGCCATGTATCTCTATACATTCCGGCCATTATCATCCTCCCCCAACAATTTCCTCAATTACCATTGATCATGTTTGCCAATTATGTCCCAAATTATCATGCACATGATGTAATGGCAAAACAAGATCATCTTCTTTCTTATACATGCATCATCAAGCATTTACATACATACAATAAATGAAATCAACCATAGTAATTAAATTCTCATAGAACATATGCCACTAAAAACAATGTATTTACCAAAAGTGTTTAGAATTTATCTAAATTCCAATTTATTCTACTTTGCAATTAATTAAATTAAATAATCACATAAATCCCAAATCAAAGCATATAATAATTTAATGCAATAAAATGGTGATTTTCCACAGAAAAATGCATAGCCAAACAATTTCTACACAAAAGGCAATATTACTAGAATTTCTACACGGAATCTCGGACAAGGGCAGAATGTACAGTTTTCTAAGTAATTTAATTAAAATGCCCAAACGACCTCAGCAAATTATGAAATTTTACCAGGTTGTAGTTAAGCATTAAATTAGATTTTTTATGAAGAAATCTAGGCCAAATTCGTTTTAGATAAATGTTTATAGCCATACGAAGCTACTGGTCAGATTACCGAAATGTCCAGAGTCCTATGTCCGAAATATTGAGATTTAACCTATCTATCCTTCTTCGTTTTCTCTGAAATTTGGATATGTTTTACTTCTAAGGATCCCCTACAACTTTCATGAAGGAACTTAGGCCAAAATACCAAAGGCAAACCTTCATATGGTTCCACGAAGTCTCGGGTGTCCCATACCGCGACTCCAGATTCATCATCTTCAAGATCAGGTTGATTTCCTAAGCTATACTTGTTCATTTTGCTTCAAATTTGAGTATGTTGATCCTTAATATGTGCTCTACAAGTTTTATGAAGAAGTCGAAGAGAGATTCGTAGTAAAAAATCAACATGCAACCACAAATCTACCACAAGGTCAGAAAAACCGTTCCAGATCTAGGGTCTCCGAAAAATGAGGTTTTGACCCCTTAAATCTTCAGTGTTTTGCACGAAATTTTAGTATGTTATAGTTCAAGGTGTTAGATACAACTTTCATGAAGAGATCCAAGCCAAAATCAAACTCCAAACATGCATGCAAGCTCCCACAAGGTTCTGACTCCAGTGATTTGTGCGAAAACAGCAAACATCCTCAAGAACAAACCATCCCAACTCCATTTTCGTACCTTTAAACCACCAAAAATTTAACCAACATGCAAAGCACACATGCAAAGAAATGTGATGGATCCTAAACTTGCCTCTAGACCGAGAAGAAACGGCGGCAAACGGCGGACGGACGGGCGGGGTGCGGCGGACGACTCCTCCTCCTCTTCCTTTCTCTCTCGCGCAAGCCCCTCTCTCTCTCTCTCTCTCTCTCTCTCTCTCTCTCTCTCTCTCTCCCTCCTCCTCACCGTGCGACACCCCCCTCCCCCATCCGGCCACCCTTTTTGATTCCCCAAGGCAATCATTGCCATGCCTTTCCCATGGCCAATGCATGGCAAGCAAGCTTTGCCACTTGGCAAAGCCCCATGCATGGGCTTGGGCTTTAAACTTGGGCCTTCTTGGAAGAAGTAGGCCGGCCACTTCTTCCCTTCCCTTGGGCCGGCGACAGCCCTCCTTGTGGGCCTTAATGGGCCGGCCTCTTGGCCCATTAGGGTCCACCCTTGGGCCCAAGGCCCAATCCAACTTTCTTTTCCATTTTAATTGAAAATAAATTATTAATTACACCTAATTAAAAATCCTATAACATTTTATGAGAATTTAATCTATAACAAGCATGGCAAAACATAAATTTATCCTTATTAATTACCTTAAGTTTAAATTAAAAGCACAAGGCACAAAGCACAAAGCCTTAAGAAAGAACTAAGGCTAAAACACAAACCAATAGGTAAATTCATTACCTATTTAAGAGCTTTAGGGCACCTTAGGGCTTGCCCTTGATTTCTAGGATGCCACAAGAACTATACATATGTACTCAAGTGTGAAATCCCCTCATTAATGCTAGGATTTTGCTTCTTCCATAAGCCACCTTTGATTGACATGAGCCCAAGGGATTTGGATGGGCAATAATTAGGAATTGACATCACACTCTCTCTCTCTCTCCTCCCTCTCCCCCTCACCTCCAATTCCCTCTCTCTCACTCATTCTCTCTCATTTCCTCACTTGTTTGGTTTGAAGCTCTCTATCTCTCTTCCCTCACCACCAGCGAACCCCTACATCTCCATTGCTCTCTTTGCAAACTTGTTCTTCATTTGTTTCCTCTTGTTTTACCTCACCAGCAACCATCCTTTGAACCCCCGACGCTGGACCGCCTTAAACAAAGAAGTAGCATGAAACTGGTGTTTGGCCATCAGATAACAACGCGATTTCCAAAACCTGAGTTGCAGTTTATTAGAATTGGTTTTCAAAGTATAAATGGGCCAAGACATACATTCACCGTACAAGAGAACCAAGGCCAGAATCCATCATCTCAAATGCGCATCGATGCTTACCACACGAACTAAAAATTTACAGAACGGTTTCGAGTCAAATTTATCTTAACTAGGACACAACATTCTCCAGCCCCGCTGGACGTTCATATAAAGTGGACAGCAAAATCGTTCTAACAATATAATGGCACCTTAACTGATCCTAACATCCAAAACAATTGAATAACATAGCTTGAGAGTGTTTAAAAGTTAACCTTCGAAATGGTGAGGGCAGGCCTCCTCTGCACTGCTCCTTTGAAATGTCAAGGCAGATGCGACTGTCAAATATTGGGATGCAAGACTATTGTGCACGCTGTGAAATCCAAGGAACTGTTAAGCAGCAACCTTGAGGGAAAAATTAAGAAGAAAGTATCGGCAGAAAGGCAGCGGCAGCAACAACAACAACAAAAAATTAACACAATTCCCAGTCTTAACAGCATGCACCACACGACAGAAATATATAACTACGACATTCATGATTTCAGCATTTGCCGATTTGGTCCATCCTAAAAGCACTCTTGTTGACAAATTTCAATCGGCAGCATTCAGATCTAACGTGTTATACACATATTAAATGCCACGACAATCAGCCCTCAGACCTTTGTGAAGCAAGGGAAGCAGAACTCAGTGCAGGCACCTGAAAAAGGATCCGACCTAACAATAACTGATGGTTTCCAACAGATTGACATATCCAAGGTCAATGACTCAATAGCATGCTCTCTTTTGGTATACCACTTACTTCGGAAACGCCAATTTCGAAGCAAAGGAAAATATAAATGGGCACTTCCCCAAAGGAGAAACATAACTTATATAAGAAAGCATGGCATTATATGTTCAAACTTCACTTGAAAATCTTTGGCACTTGGCTTCCAGTGAAGAAATATGTCTCTAGGAGCTTCACTAGTGACTCAAGAAAACCACAACCCACTACCTAATAAACTGAAAATTCACATGCTTCAATATGCTCGGATGCGACAGCAAAGAAAGCCACAGAGTAATGGACTGAGTTTATCGATTAAAAAGAAATCATAGATTCATAGATATTATGCTTATAGTGAGAAAAAAAGTTTCATCTGGAGTCAACATATATTTAATAGTCGAGTTATTAGAGAATGAAATTGATCAAATAGCTCTATAAGGCCCTTGGTATCATTGCAAAGGAGGGAGTATCGGCAAAATCTACTCACATGTAGTAATGCAAGAAGGAAATGAATGACATCCAAGAGGAAATAAGAAAGAATATCTATTCGAGAATTTAGTAGGTTCAAGAATTGTTAGATGGCTCAACTTTCTGATCGGATCCTTCCAAAGCATTGGAGAAAGAACTTGGATAACATCTAGGGAAAGATTAGGCAATTACAGGAAAAAATGAGATGGCGAAGGCCCAAAGGAAGAGAGCAATATAGTAATGTATCGCAACTTGCAGCTAGGTCATCCTTCAATACCTTGGTTTCACTGAGTAGGCTGGTGGGGACTGGAAGTGAACTGGAACAAGAAAGACTCCTCCGGCATATGGACTGTCTGGAGGACCCATAATTGTTGCTGCTTGCCAGTGAAACATATCTTCAGCAATTGGGCGCTGAAACAGAAAGACAAGAATTTCTTAGAGATTCATAGACAAACGTACTGAGTAGTAGAGAGGAGAAAGGCTAAAGAAAAGAGAGCACTGCCTTTTGGGCACTGAAACAGCAATGCCAAATCTTGCAATTAAATAGGAAGTAGAATTACTATGAACCAACAGAACACAAGTGTCTCAACAGAACACAGCCAGAAGGCAAAAGCCATTAGTGTCAATTGCCATTCCAAGGGATTCCAAAACACCAGAAGCCACGAGAAAGCCGAGGGGCTGAATTGGGTTGCTTTATGAATCATCTAGGAGACCAAATAACAGAACTTACATTGGTATAGAAATCAGATGCTTTGTTAAGCCTTCTGCATACTGTTAAGTTACTTTAATTAAGTTTCCTTTATTATCATAGTTTTATTTCCTTCTTTTATTATCAGAGTTTTATTTCCTTTTCTACTTACATAAGGATATTATTGTCATATACAATTTATATTCAATATCCTCCTTCTCTCTATTCCTTCTCTCTTCTTTCTTTCTCTCTCTCTTTCTACTTGCTGCGGGTTCTCTAATCAGCTTTCTACTTTATTGATTATTTGGGTTTCCAAGATTTCTGTGGTAGATATATTTATATTGAGATTATCGTCATGAGTGATACTACTATGACTCCTACTTCTGCTGCTACTACTACCACCGTTGCTGCTACTACTGCTGCTGCTACTGCTGCTGCTACTACCGTTGCTGCTACCGCTGCTGCTACTACTACTGTTGCCCCTACTACTGCGGCTACTGTTGCTGCTACTATTACTGCTGCTACTACTATTGCTACTGCTACTACTACTGCAGCTACTACTGTTGTTGCTCCTATTGCTGCTGCTACTTCTACTACTGCTGCTACTTCTGCTACTACTGCTGCTGCAAATCTATCATTCAACCTACAATGGCAAGTTGGGAAGAACTCCCGCAAGAGATCCTAGAACTCATCGCTGGATGGCTAGCCATAGAAGACTTGTTAGCTTTTCGAGGGGTGTGCACCTCGTGGCAGTCTGTCGAGATCAGTTTGCTAATATGTTCACCACCTTCCTACTTTTGTTGCTTTTGTTGCTGGTTGTTCCAACCTAGGCATGGGTGACCTATATGCTCCAGCTTGAGGGGAAGTGTTAAGTTACTTTAATTAAGTTTCCTTTATTATCAAAGTTTTATTTCCTTTTTTACTTACATAAGGATATTATTGTCATATACAATTTATATTTAATATAAATACAATGGGTGTAAGGTTTCTGTTACTGCAGAAAACTACAACCCTCTCTTTGTTTCTTTTACGTTCTCCTTCTCATCCTTCTCTCTATTCTTTCTCTCTTCTTTCTTTCTCTCTTTCTACTTGCTGCGGGTTCTCTAATCAGCTTTGTGACACATACATTTTAAGAGAATTACACTTTGTTTACCATAGTATCTCTAGTCACACTTTGCATTCACTGCTTTCAAGGAAAGCAGAACTCGGTGCAGGCACCTGAAAAAGGCATCCCACCTAACAATAACTGATGGTTTCCAACAGATTGCCATATCCAAGGTCAATGACTCAATGGCTCACCCTCTTTCAGTCTTAACACTTTTAGGGAAAGCCAAGTTCGAAGTAAAGGAAAACATAAATGGGCGCTTCCCCAAAAGAGAAACCTGTCTTATATAAGAAGCATGGCCTTATATGTTCAAACTTCACTTTAAAATCTTTGGCACTTGACTAGATGACATTATCTCTTTGTTATAGAGATGTCCCAGCTAAGATTTGGATTAATTATTATTATAATTTCGTTGCAGATTAGTATTTCTTCATGCCATCATGTTGAAAAACAAAGTAGAGGAGCATGTGTTTTCAAGAGGGTGATCTTACAGATTTCATTTGTTTCAGATCTAAGTATGAGATAAATTACGGTCTTTCGGTAACGGACAGAAATTGCAAGACCCAGGTTCACAGATACACAAAACCATACTTAAATTACACACGGCAACATCGATTAGTATTTCTTCATGCCATCATGTTGTAAAACAATTTAGAGGAGCATGTGTTTTCAAGAGGGTGATCTTACAGATTTCATTTGTTTCGGATCTAAGGATGAGATAAATTACGGTCTTTCGGTAATGGACAGAAATTGCAAGACCAAAGTTCACAGATGCACGAAACCATACTTAAATTACACTCGGCAACATCCTGGGCCATCGCATACTCCGGCATCCAGCTTCTTCCAGGTGGCCTCATGAAACTTGGCCCTACCGTTCTTGTTCATGTGCGCTATTTATGGTACAGAGCATCATCGGCCTTTGCATCCAGCAATGGCGAACGGATCGAGACAGCACCTGGAAATCAGAAATAAGAGCCTTGTCCACCCAGCGGTAGAGGTCACAGCAACAGAGTGATCACAACAGAGCAACATCAACATTCTAGGATGCAAAGCATAATCTATAGTCTTTGACAAATCTTTTGAGGTCTTAGAGAAAGCCTTGAACAAAGAAGTAGCATGAAACAGGTGTTTGGCCATCAGATAACAACGCAGTTTCCAGGAACTAAGTTGCAGTTTATTAAAATTGGTTTTCAAAGTATATATGGGGTAAGACATAAATTCAAAGTACCAGAGAACCAAGACTAGAAATGCATCATATCAAATGGGTCTGACAGGAAATAAAAATTTGCAGATTGTTTTCAAGTCAACATCAGTACCTGGACGCCTCAAATTGATCTTAACTTGGTGACTATATTCTCCTGCCCCACTAGAAATTCATATAAAGTGGACAGCAAAATCATTCTAATAAAATAATGGCCCCTTAATCGATCCTACCATCCAAAGTAATTGATTAACATAGCTCAAGAGTGTTTAAAAGTTCACCTTTGAAAAGGCGAGAGCAGGGCTCCAGTGCATCGCTCCTCAAAATGTAAATGCTACTGTTAAATGTTGGGATGAAAGACTATCGTCCTGAATGTAACCAGTGAAAACCAAGGAATTGTTAAGCAGCAACCTTAAGAAAAAAATTAAGAAGAAATATCAGCAGAAAGGCAGCGCCAGCAGCGCCAACAAGAAGTGGACATAATTCCTGTTTCACCAGTCTTAAATTCTTAATAGCGCACAACACATGTATATATATATCATGACATTCACGATTTCAGCATTTGCCAATTTGGTTCTCCCTAAAAACACTCTCGGTTGACAAAGTTCTAATTGGCAGCATTCAGATCTAAAGTGTTATCACATTAGATGACACAACAATCAGTCCTCGGAGCTTTGTGAATCAAGCAAAGCAGAACTTGGTGTAGGCACCTGATGAAGGCATCTGCCCTAACAAAACTGATGGTTTCCAACAGATTGCCATATCCAAGGTCAATGACTGAATAACTGGACCTCTTTGGCACTTGACTTCCAACGAAGAACAGTGTCCCCAGGAGCTTCACTAATAAACCGAGCAATGATCTGCGTCTCAAGAAAACCACAACCCACTACCTAATAACCTGAAAAATCACATGCTTCAATATGCACGGGTGTGACAACAAAGAAAGCCACAGAGTTATGGACTGAGTTTATTGATTAGATAGGGAATCATAGATTCATTTTTTATGCTTACAGTGAGAAAAAAAAGTTCCATCTGAAGTCAAAATATATTTAATCGTCAAGTTACTAGAAAATGAAATTCATCAAATAGCTCTAGCAGGGCTCTTGGTGGGATGCATTTGAAAAAAAAAAGAAATACTACTATCGTCACAAAGGAGTATGAGCAAAATCAACTCACATATAGTAATGCAGACAATGAAATGAACGACATCAAAGAGGAAATAAGGAAGAAAATCTGTTCAAGAATATAAGTAGAGCCAAGACTTGTTAGATGGCTCAACTATCTGATCAGATTCTTCCAAAGCAATGGAGAAAGAACTTATGATTGACAAAAGGATAACATCTAGGGCAAGGTAATTACAGGAAGAATGAGACAGTAAAGGCCTAAAGGAAGACTGCAATATGGTAATGTATCGCAACTTTCAGCTACATCATCCTTCAATACCATTGGCAGTATAAATGGATAGTCTGGTGGGAACTGGGAAGCGAGTTGGAACAAGAAATCCCCAGTTGCCAGTGAAACATGTTTTTAGCAACCAGGACAAAAGGAAAACAAATGATAACACAGAAAGATAGAAGTTACTTAGAGTGCCATACACAAAATGTACAGAGTGGTTGAGAGGAAAGGAAAATATAAATGGGTGCTTCCCCAAAAGAGAAGCAGAACTTAGATAATCAAGCACGGCTTTATACGTTCAAACCTCATTGAAAAATCTTAGGCACTTGACTTCCAATGAAGAACGGTGTCCCCAGGAGCTTCACTTATTAGGTAACGGAGCAATGATCTGCATCTCAAGAAAACCACAACCCCCTACCTAGTAAACTGAAAAATCACTTCAATATGCATGAATGTGACAACGAAGAAAGCCACAGAGTTATGGACTGAGTTTATCGATTAGAAAGGGAATTATAGATTCATTTTTTATTCTTACAGTGAGAAAAGAAAAGTTCTATCTGAAGTCAACATATGTTTAATCGTCAAGTTACTAGAAAATGATTCATCAAATGGCTGTAGCTGCGCTCTTGCATTTAAAAAAATAAATACTACTATCTTCACAAAGGAGTATCAGCAAAAGTAACTCACATATAGTGATGCAGACAATGAAATGAATGACATCAAAGAGCAGATAAGGAAGAAAATCTGTCCAAGAATTTAATAGAGCCAAGACTTGTTAGGTGGCTCAACTATCTGATTGGATCCTTCCAAAGTTTAATGTCATTTACACCAGTAGGCAATTAGTCTAGTAGACGGAAGAAGGGAGCAGCAGCTAGAGATTGGAGGTTCAATCTCATAGCCTAATAACCAGATAAAATCAGTTCATTCTAAAAGGTCACCTTTGAAATGGTGACGGCAGGGCTCCACTGCACTGCTTCTTCAAAATGCCAAGGCAAATGCTATTGTTAAATATTGGGGATGAAAGACTATCATCCTGAATGCAACTATGAAAACCAAGGAACTGATAAGCAACAACCTTGATGAAAAAATTCAGAAGAAAAAATTCAGAAGAAAAAATCAGCAGAAATTGTATTAGCAGCGGCCACAGCGACATCAAGACATGGACATAATTCCTATCCTACCAGTCTGTATAGTGTGCAACAAATGGCAGAAATATATAATCATGACCTCCATGATTTCAGCATTTACAAATTCGGTCATTCTCAAAAGCACTCTAACTTGACAAGTTTCAATTGTCCGCATGCAGATAACTTCTCCAGTAAGCTACTTCTAACGTGCTAAACACAATTAATTCCACTACAATCAGTCCTCAGACCTTTGTGAAGCAAGAAAAGCACATCTTGGTACGGGCACCTGAAAAAGCATCCCCCAAAAAACTGATGGTTTCTGGGAGACGGCCATATCCAAGGTCAATGGCCTCTTTCAATACGACACTTACTTAGGAAAAGCCAAGGTCGAATGAAAGGGAACTATACATGGGCTTTTCTCCAAGAATGAAACACAACTTAGATAAGCAAACCTGGCTTTATATGGTCAAACCTCACTGAAAAATCTTCAGAACTTGATTACCAACGAAGAATATGTCTCTAGTAGCTTCACCAATTAGGTCACCGAGCAATGATCTGTGACTCAAGAAAACTACAACCCACTTTAAAAATCATACGCTTCAATATGCATGAAATTGGCAATAAGGAAACCTAAGGAGTTATGGACTGAGTTTATTTCTCTGAAAAAGGAATCCTGAAATTTACTTTTTATGTTTACAGTGAGAAAGAGTTTTATCTGAAGTATATTTACTTGTCGAGTTATCAGAAAATGAAATTGATCAAACAGCTCTAATAGGGGCCTTGGAAAATGCATTTAGCAAAAAAGAAATACTGCCATAATTGCAAAGGAGTGAGCATTGGCAAAATGTACTCACATATAAGAGTTGTTAGATGGCTCAACTTTCTGATCGGATCCTTCGAAACCATTGGAGAAAGAACTTATGATTGACAAAAGGATAAAATCTAGGGCAAGATTAGGGAATTACAGGAAGAAATGAGATGGTGAAGGCCCAAATGAAGAGAGCAATATGGTAATGTATTGCAACTTGCAGTTAGGTCATCCTTCAATACCTTGGTGGTGTAAATGGAGAGGTTGGTGGAACTGGGAAGTGAATTGGAACAAGAAACACTCCTCCGGCATATGGACTGGCTGGGGGACCCATAATTGTCACTTGCCAGTGAAACATATCTTCAGCAACTGGAACCAAAGGAAAACAAATGATTACACAGAAACATAACAATTACTTAGAAATTTATAGACAAATGTACTGAGTGTTAGAGAGGAGAAAGGCAGAAAAGAGAGCACCATCTTTCGGGCACTGAAACAGAAATGCCAAATGTCATAATAAAATAGGAAGTAGAGTTGCGAAGAACCAACAGAGGTTGAAACACAAATGTTTCAACAAAGCACAGCCAGAAGGCAAAAGCCATTTGTGTCTATTGCCATTCCCCAGGATTCAAAACACCAGAAGCCAAGAGAAAGCTGAGGGGCTGAGTCGGGTTGCTTTATGAATCATTGAAGAGATCAAATGCAACTTACATTGCTATATGAAGTAGATCCCTTCTTAAGCCTTCTCCATACATTTTAAGAGACAATTACACTTTATTTACTGTAGTATCGATAGTCACACTTTGCATTCACTGCTTCCGAAAAATACACTCCACATCCTTTGGCTTGTACATTGATCAAAACTCGGTTTTGGCATCCTTTGTTGACGATACTCAGGTACCCCTTAGCAGAAGTAATAACTCGTTGCCTCAATCAACTGAATACCCATAGTTGCCGCATAAGCAATGGTTCTTTTGGCTACTTTCAGTACACAAACAAATCTGTAATCCTTTGTGACATCTATTCTCTTTTCCTCCCCTTCATTTACTTTTCCAGGTGTCCTCCAAAGATATAGATGATAACAACCAAGTAATTTTGCTATTAGAGTAAAGAGAGTAACACCATTTTATCTTACAGTATAAACAGTCGATCCTGAAAATACAGGTTGCTCCATTACAAGATGCAAAGCATAGCCTTCCCTATATTTTTACAACTGGTCTTCATATAGTTTAACCAGGATGGCCATCATCTTTCCCAAGCTCAGCTTAACTATTTGTCCAATATACAGAGTTCTTCACTATAATTGTGGCAAATTTCAAATTTCATTACACTTGGCTCATATGGCCAATTCCCTAATTCTTGTAACTGATAAAAGCTTCAGGTCATTTACACCAGAAGGCAACTGGTCTAGTGGATGGAGGATGGGGCTGGGGGCGACAGGTTGGAGGTTCAATCTGATAGCCAACTAGCTAGATAAAATCAGTATATTTTCAAAATAAGAAAGGCACAATGCCACATAAGTACAATGACAGCACCAGGGACCAGGGTGCCGAGATCACTCTCCCAAATTAAAGAAACTGAAGCAGTTCATCTAACTTCACTTTGAAACTACTGTTTATCTACAACTACAGTGACATCATTTGCTCTACAGAGGACCTAATTTTTTTTTTTTAGTGCATGAATCTTTGAGTTTAGACATATACCAAAAACCGCCTTAAAATATCAATTACGAGTCAATTGGACCAAAAAGTGCACCAACATTTAGAATTTGATTGCACAGTCAGCACGGTCATTGTGATCGCACCCTTATGGCAGCACATGTAAATGTTTGCTGAATATTCTCAGTCACAGAAACAGGATGAGTGTAGTTGATTTTTCAGTTTGCTCAAGTACACAAGGGAACGGAAACAAATCATATGCTGTACATGTCCTACAGCAACAAAGACAAGCTACTTTCACAATGAGGTGAAGCCTGTATGAAGTAAAGGCCGCAGTAAATGATCTAAAATGTGCTGCCAACAAAGGAGCTTAGCTTCTTGGTGAATATGTGCCAAGTAACCCAACTACTGCATGATCAAAATATATCAAAGTGATGACCAAATATATATTTGATTGTAATCTTTCACTTCACAATGGCTCGGTTATCTAATGGAAAGGCTAACGTAGTTTAACAATCATTTACCCCTAACTATATAACAGAGCTAATCTCTGCAACCGATATTTCTTCCTTCCTGTACAAAACTGCCTATTGAGCAGAACATTCTCCGAATTTAATACATTTCTGCTCTGGCTACGTCTCCTTCTTCCCCACACTAGCTAATAAGAGAGCCCCTCTCACGCCAAGTGCACTCTCAAAACTCGACTGCGAAGATTGATAACATCACTCACCATCCCATTGCAACAGTAAACTAAATATTTCTCTCTAACCTCCAGGCCTGTGTCGTAATTGTTTCTATTCTGTTCATTGGCCGCTGTTGATGGACTTTTCATCATGCGTTTTTTATCTGTAGGATCACAACACTGATTACTTTACCATAATCAACTTTGCCCATTCAAAACAGGAAATTTTATATTTCACCACAGTGACTAAGAAACTCAACTAGAAATTTAAAGACATGGGACCAAGGTTTAAAAGAAGCACTTGTCTAAAATTGAATTTCTGGAGGAAACAGAGAAAGATTGGTTGCATACTATGAAATTCCATCACTAACATCCTTTTCTAAAGATCAAAACTTTTTCTGTTGGTCATCAAACAAAGAAATACTAATTCAAGATCAAGTCTGATTCGCCTTGCGAAGAAGGCTGAAATGGAACCTGTTAGTAGTAGGATCCCAATAAATCCCAATCTCATCGCGGGCTGCCAAACCCCTCCGCTGCACGAACTCCTTGATCCAAAACACCTTCAGGACGTAGGCCCCTGACGACGCCCAGAAAGCAAATGCCAGTCGGTGCTCCGAATGCGTGTCCGCGTCCATCACTCGAGTCACCATCTCCTCACTCATGGCCGGGAGCGCGTGGGTCGTCACGCATGCCCGTGGAATCAAGAGCGTCGAAAGGTGGCCAAGATCGCACTTTGTAAGCTTGTTCTTAATCTTATAAGGGTCGAAGAGCAGCACCAACTCTGCGGAAAACGCCGTTGCGTCTCTCTTCCTCATCGTCACGTCCTGAGGCCTCCTTCTTTTCCTTCCGCTTTCTATTGTACCTCGCCTCCTTCTCCACAATTAAGGTCTCATCGTTGGGGAGCGAGGCCATGCATTTGCGCTTCGGTTGGGCAGGAGCGATTTCTTGACAAGGGTCACCGAGTTTCTTGGTGCCCAAGAAACCATTCGATCAGGCATGAGGATAAAGAATTCGCTAGCCACCACCACTTTTGCAGATGAAATTTCTGTGGACTCTTCATCACGATTCTTCTCCTGACCGTGCAGATAAGAAACGCACAATTAAGAGTCCATCGAGCGCGGCGAGTGGACCTCGCCTCTCAGGTGGTCGGCAATGGGTTTCTTCTCCTGATCATGGAGATAAGAAACGCACGACAATGGCAGCGAGTGCACATCACCTCTCGGGTGGTCGGCAATGGGTTTCCTCTCCTGATCGTGCAGATAAGAAACGCACGACAATCGTGGCGAGGGGACGTCGCCAGTGGGACGCGAATTGGGGCCGAAGAAATCGATGGACTGTTTTCCCCTAAATAGAAAACCCTAGCTTCTCTTTTGCTCCCTTCTCAGCTAACGCCCCCGAAGCTCACGCCCCTTCTCAGCTCACCTCTCCCTTCGTCCGCTTGCTTCTCTCCGATCGGTCGCCTCTCTCCGGTCCCGTCGCCGCCAGTCCTGTGGCCTCCAGTCCCGTAGCCTCCGGTCGACTCTCTCCGGTCCCGTGCCCGTAGCCTTTGGTCGCCTCTCTCCAATCCGGTCGCTGCCTCTCTTCGGTCCGTCGTCTCCGGTCGCAGTTCTCTTTGGTGGCGTCGCCTCCAGTTGGGTCGCCTCTCTCCGAGCCGGTTGCCTCCAGTCATGTCGCCTCCGCCTCTCTTCGGTGCCGTCATCTCTAATCCCGTCGTCTCTGGTCGCTTCACTTTGGTCGCGTCGCTCCGGTTGGGTCGCCTCTCTCCGATCCCGCCGCCTCCGATTGCCTCTTTCCAATCCCATTGCCTCTAGTCCTGTCGCCTCCGGTCACCTTTCTCCGGTCGCATCGCCTCTGGTCGCGTCACCTCGTGGTCATCTTGCCCTAAATCAGGTTTGTTTCTTTGATTCATTCTCGTTGTACTAGTGGTGATTCTCACTTTTTGAATCCGTCGCCTCCAGTCCCGTCTCCTCCGATCGCCTCTTTTCGATCCTATTGCCTCTGGTCCCGTCGCCTCGGTCACCTTTCTCCGGTCACATCGCCTCTGGTTACGTCGCCTCATAGTCATCTTGCCCTAAATTAGGTTTGTTGCTTCGATTCCTTCTCATTATACCGGTTCTAGCGGTGATTCTCACTTTTTCTGAAGTTGAATCGTGTCGCCTCCGTCATCACCTTTGTTTGTGCTCTCCTCTCTCACGTTGCTTCCCTCGTGCATGTGTCGCCCTTGATTCTAACATGTATCAGCTAGGCTGATTAAAACAAACTAGAGCTAATATTGATGAACAACACCAAAATTCTGGTGCACTTTTCTCTATGCTTCTTTGTCTCTTAAAACCTGGGAGTATGAAATGAAATGAGATAGTTGTGTATGCGTGTGCGTGTGCGTGTGCGTGTGTGAGTAGTTGAAATTGTCGATGCTATGTTTTAGCCAATCCGAGTTATTATATTAGGAAGTCACTTAACCAACTAAAAAATATCGGCATTATGACAACTCATAAGCATTGTTTTCTATGATGCATCATAAATCCTTATGTTGAGAATGCTTCATACCTCAGTCTTGGAATCTATCTCATAGATACAAAGCACGTTCTTTAGAGGTGGCCTCTCCCAAGGTGTAAATGGATTTAAAATAGGATCACCATGATATGACCTGAAACAACAAGCATCTGAAATTTTATCGAAGGGACATAAAAAAATATAGGAGTGGTTAAGCGACCAGTTAAGAGATTCATTTTCAACCTAAAGTTTTTATATTGGTTATAATGAATCGTATCCCACAATAGATCTATAAAGTGACAGCTAAGAAGTCCATATGCACTTTCAGGGGAATGAAAACAAACTTATAGGTAGAACATGAAGGCTGAAGGAATTAATTAACAAATTTATGGTGTGGAATTGCATGCTCTTGTGTCGAAGTCGAGTCTTTGTCAAGGATCACAACAAGACCAGCGATTGTATAAGGCAAGCATAGTATGTTTGGATGGCAATATACCCTACACAGAAGCTACAATGACTAAAGGTATAGTGGCATTTACACATTTAAAGGCAAAAAGTAACTCAAAGTGAAAAGGGCATTTCTTCGAGTGCACTAAGAAACATTTCAGGTTCTAGATTATGATACAAAAGGACAAAGATACTGACATTTTTAGGAACTTTTATGCATGGGTAGCTATCCAAGGTTTTGAGTTTGATCCATTGATTCTGGTTTGATGCTTGTAGTTGCTATAATGACATTTTTTATGCATTGAATAGCTATCCAAGGTTTAGAGATAATATCATCCCATAACTAGATTTGTTACTTGTGTCTTTCTTTAGTCTAAAAAATGGTGATGAAAAAATAAGGAAGCAGCATGTTGCACTCTCTTTTTGGTGTGATAGTGGCGAGGCTGAATTCTTGTTACTCAATGATTGGAAGAGAAAAAAATAATGCCAATCACTGGGTTATATTCTAGTTACTTCATTTTTGGTAGTTAAAGTAACTCTTGGAGTGCATGCTTCATGAACCCAGCCTAATCCTGGGGACAAGCTATGACTTCATATTAGAAAGATAGTGGTTTTCCATCTATTTAATTGTCTTGAACTCATATAATGCTCAACTAGTGAAGGTTACATGGCATCCCAAAAAGAGACATTCACCGCAAAGTGGACTGCAAAGTGGACTGAGCATTTAACCAACTTATACGTCAGTTTGTTAGTATAAGAGGTCAAAAAGGGAAATTGCACATCTTATATTTTCAACAAAGCAGAGTGGAATAACATATGGACAGAATTCAATAAACAAGCCGGACTCCAATATACTCAAGTACAGTTGAAGAACAAGGTAAACAAATTGAAAAAACAGTATGGTAGTTTCAAGAAGCTTCTTTCACAATCCGGATTTGGCTAGGATAATGTGAACAAAATAGTTGTTGATGATGATCCAAGTATATGGAAACCTCACATCAAGGTATGATTTAACCTTTGGTCATTTTGGGATCACTATAGATGTACATGGTAAGATGTTTAATTGTATTGCTGATTTATGTCATCATTGTGAAAATTGCAGGATAATATTAAGTGGGCAAAATTCAAGAATAATGGATTTCCTCAATATCCCGACTTGTGTATTGTATTTGGTGATACATATGCTACTGGAGAGCATGTAGCAGGAAATGCTGAAGATTTGGTGATGTCAGATGAACTTGGCATTGGTGGTGATGATGCAGACGATGGACGAGAGGACTTAAGTGAACACTATATTGATAAGGGAGTTTTTATGTCTGACAAAACTCCTACTTCAGTTCATGACAAACATGAGATGGATAAAACTCCAGATAGTAAGAGGAGAAGGAGGAGTCACTCATTTGGTGTTGCTAGCACCTGCAAAACCATACGAGAGATTATCAAAACTAGGGCTAGTCAATCTGTGAGTGGTTCTGTCAACTCACAAGTCACATCACCACCTGTAGACCCATTCTCTGTATCTGTTGTGATTGGTGTCCTAGTTGCCATGCCTACGTTGGAGCAGGATCTTTACAACAAAGCAGTGGAACGAGCCTGTGTTAGTGTCGCGTGGAGGGAAGCTTTTATCAAATCCCCAACTGAAAGGAGATATGGACTTTTCGAAAGTTCCTGAAGTGGGAAACTTTCCTAATCTGAGTCTGTGGTTAATGAGAAAAAGGAAAATAATTTCGTGGTTTTTTTATTTAAATTTTCCTGGTTAGATTGCCATGATATGGGTGAGTTTCTACCATTTCTTAAACTATTTTCATTATGTAATTTGATGGAACCTCAAAAAGACTAGAAAAAAAAATATATCGTTTAATTCTACTTTCAAATAAAGAAAGATTAATAAAAGTAAACTGATTTCATAATATGGAATGTTCGCCGAGTAGAGAATTTATTTTAATCTTTTACTATTTTTCATATATCTTATTTATTTTTTATTTTATTTTTGGTCTTTTGTTCAATTTTTTCTAGCTAAGTAAATTAAAAGATTTACGACTAACAAATGTAATAAATTTAAGATTTTTTTGATAATTTCCCCTAGATTTGGGACTATAGGGAAAGTTTGTGATTATTTTTAAATAAAAAGAAGTTCGGAGTAAAATTGGGATTAGACCTAAAGTTAGAGTTTTTCTTAAAGAATTAAGCCCATACATATGATGTAAATTTTAGCAATTTAACATTATCCTATACGAGATTTTATCCAACATTTTTCATGCATTTCACTTCATAATACTCCTTTTGTTGAATCCTGAGTTACAAATTTGCAAAAAAAATTTTAGATGTCGTTCCCCAATTTTAAAAATTCTTCTGGATGCTTTAATCGTGAATGCACGATGATAAATAAGAAATAAACCACAAAGCAAATATTAGATAAGGTTATAGCCCCCAGTCTTTCTTGTTCCACCTCATAAGTGTCAAATGCAAGACCAATTGCTTTTGGATTCAACTAAATTTATCAAAAGCCGAGACCCAAAATAAAATTTAGAGGCAACTTTGCAAACATAGATGCTGCAGTAGAAAACTGCTTTTAATCCACGAGGCTGCCTGATTACTCGCAATCGACGGCTATACCGGCCGGACTGAGTTGGCGTTTGACATGGTTGTCTCGTTAGAAGGTGGTAATCACAAAATTCCGTTTGGCTGGCGCTTAGTACATGTTATTTTGTTTGTTTATGTGATGGCTAAGGAAGATAGTCAAACTCATCTCGCTTGTTCTTTTTGGCTTTCCATGATCTCTTGTGTTCAAAAGGGATTCTTATTTCCAATTTAGTTATTATGCAGAAACTTAGTGTGGCTAAATAAATGGCTGACAGAACGGAACCAACGCTTCATTCATTTCATGAAAAAACAACTTCCATGAAAACTTTTTCCAAATTTTCCGGTGTTCGTTTCACAAAAGATGAATAAGTCGAGAAAAACATTTTTCATCAATTGAAAAAATTCTTCTAAAATAAAGGAAAATATTTTCTACATTTTAAGTAGGAAAATATTTTCCTCTCTCTCTCATATGTGGCTCCTTCTTCCTTCTTTTTTTACCTTTTAAAAATTGCGATTTTTTTTCTTTTTTTCTTTCCTTCTTTTCGGGCTAGTTGCTACCCATAACGACGGTTGGCGACCGACCATAGGCAAGCCTCAAGCTTACTAACCTTTGGCAAGCTTGAGCTGGCCACTTGCTAGATTAGCAAGCATGAGCTTGTGACTTGCCAATTTCGTTAGGCTTGAGCTTGGCAAGCTTGAGTTTAAGCTAGCCGCTTGCCATACCAGTGAGCCCGAGCCTTTTCGAGGCCAACGAGTTCGAGCTCGCCTTTGGTTAGTGACCAACCAAAGAAGAAGAAGAAGGAAAAGAAAAAATAAAAGTAAAAAGTATAAGTATAAGTAAAAAGTAGAAAAAAAATAAAAATTTTGATTTTAAAAAATAAAAGAATAAAGTAAAAAATGTATTAGAATGAGTGTATAGAGGAAAATACCAAATGGCAGAAAATATTTTCTAATTTATTTTCAAGTTTCAAATGAATAAAAGAAAATATTGTCATTTTTCTAAAAAATAATTTTCTGGAAAATAATTTTCATAAAAATCACATCTTTCCA